>JAZHRO010000063.1:124675000-125885000 GCA_037157565.1 Thalassia testudinum
CCATGCATGGAAGGAGTCTACCCTGGTATGCTGACTTAGTCAACTATTTAGTGGCAAGGCAGACTCCTCACGGTTGGTCTTGACAGTAGCAGGATAAGTTCTTGGTTGAGGCAAAGCATTTTTTTTGGGATGATCCTATGTTGTTTAGACTTTGTGCTAACCAAATCATTAGGTGTATTCCTGAAGAAGAAGTTCAAAGTGTGCTATCCTTCTGTCATGACCAAGCTTGTGGTGGCCACTTCTTTGGGAAGCAGGCAGCTGCAAAAGTTTTGTAGTCTGGTTTTTACTGACCATCACTTTTCAAGGATGTGCATAACTTTGCAAAGACTTGCACTAGATGCCGAACTTTAAGGACTATGACCAGGAAAGATATGATGCCTCTACAGCCCATCTTGATCATCAAAATTTTCGATGTCTGGGGAATCAATTTTATGGGTCCCTTCCCACCATCAAGCAGTTTCAAGTATATACTAGTCTCAGTGGACTACGTCTCAAAATGAATCGAAGTCGTACCTACCCGAAAATGTGATCATAAGGCTGTCATGGATTTTGTTAAGAAAAATATCTTTTCCTAATTTAGGATACCAAAAGCCATGAGGTCTCAAATAGGTAGATTAAAAATATTCTACAAATGACTGTGAGACATAACCGGAAGGATTGGTCCACATGATTAGACGATGCCCTTTGGGCATACACAACTACCTTTAAGACCCCGATAAGCATGTAGCCATATCAATTGGTCTTTGGCAAAGCTTTTCACCTTCCAGTCGAGTTGGAGCACTGGGCATACTGGCCTATTAAGCAGTGTAATATCGATTCCCAGATGGCTAGAACTTAAAGGAAGCTCCAACTCTCTAAGCTTGAGGAAATCCGTTGGGGCACATATGAGAAAAGTAGACTTTATAAGGAGAGGATGAAAGTTGTCCATGACAAACACATTAATAGAAAAACCTTCGAGCCAAATAAGCAAGTCTGGCTATTTGATGCAAGACTTAAACTCTTCCTCGAGAAAATGAGATCTAAGTGGACGGGACCACATCAAGTGGTCAGACCTTATCCCAATGAGGTGGTTGAAATTGACAATCCCAAGACTGGGCAAACCTTCACTGTTAATGGTCAACAATTAAAACACTTTCTTGCCCAGATTCCCCTGAAGGAAGTTGTGACTCTTATTGAGGGTTAAATTGTAATTACACCCAGTTGGAGACACAAAACTCAGCGTTTCCTGGAAGGCAACCCAAAGGTTTCAAGCTGACCGGATTCACGATTACAACTCAGGTGATTTCTTTCCCTACTCCCTTGCATACATTTATTTTTCCAGTGAGGACATTGTCCAGCTTGGGCATGGGGGTGGTAATTCATAGGATCTGAGTACAAAATTGTCAGCTTGAACTAATTTTCTTTCTTTTTATAAAAACAAAATTAAAATTAGGAAAAGAAAATTTAGGTATTAGAAGCTTGTCTACTTTAGGAAATGATACGTTAGGGACCTAATCGCTAAAACCCTTTCGATCTTGAGACTTAATCAGTCCGGGTGTGCACTAAAATGTGAACTTGGTCTCGAGTCCTTGCCACCGTAATATATATTAGTCTGGTCAATAATTAAGGGTGATAAGTATATGACTTATCAACCTACCCTCTGATTTAGGGGGATTTTTAGTCCAAGCATCTACACACATTTTGCATTGACTCACTCATCGGTGGGTCTAACGGAAATTGGGTAGCTAATGAACCTTCTAGGGTGGTATGGCTAGCAAGTTGTCCTGGCTAATATCTCATTGGCAGGTTGTCAGAAGCCTAGCCACAGGACCATTCTCTTTCACTACTACCTTAAGGTAAATTTTAGATCAGAAAAGCCAATAACTTTAAAATATAAAAGGAGAAAAGAGAAATAAATAAACAAATAAACCACACTTCACCACATGAGTATGGCAGGCAAGTTGTTGTGGGTAACAACCCATTGGTCGGTTGTCCAGATTGCACCTCATTAAATGCACAAGAATTCCAAAACACTTAAGGAAGAAGTGGGCAAGTAGCATAATCCAGGGAGATTTACACTGGGTTCACCCTTGTGTTGACCCCACAAAAATAAAAAGTAGGGAGAAAGCTACCAGTCAAATAGATACACCATTAGGAAACATTTTTTTCTTTCAAGTCAACTAGGGGCATAGAAACGTGAGGTCCATTTTAATTGCTGTTGAGTGAGTCTATCACTATTATAATAAGATGCTTAGTACTAAGAATCCTTTTCAAGTCTTGGGTGGATTGGGTAGTCGTAAAAGGCTACCCTGAAATCCCTAACACCAAAAATCCAAAAAATTAGAAAAGATGAAAAAGAAAAAAATATGTATTTGCTTCTATACAGAATAAGGTGAGGACTCGGGTAGTCGATATTTTGGCATGCAACCTAGGCACTGTTGATTCTTAACAAGTTAGGTTCTTAGTAGAAATTTCCTCTTGTTGACAAGCAACTTCTACCTAAGCAATCAATTCCTAAATTTAGTTGTAGATAGCATTTAGGTCAAACCTTGCTAGGGACTAGCAAGGTGTGGGCATGGGGGTATGATGACACTACAATGTTCAGTGTTAATATTATCAATTAAAGTCAATTTCGGGGATACTTGTGCGATAATGACATATTATAATGGGCTTGGGAGCATTGCAAGCATATTGCATGATCTTTACATTTTAATCGCTTAGAATGAATGTTTAATGACCATGTGCAAAAGTCCATTTTGAAACAGGTCTCAAATGAGCAATCGGATCGTACAAATAGATCCGGATCGACGAATGGAGTCCAACGAACTCGAAGTCACTTCGATCTATCCTATGTAGCTCCCACAACAAGCTCGAGAAAGATCAATGGCCAGAGGGCAATGCGACATCCTTACGGGACTCATATGAAAAATTGTACTATACAGATGGATCCAGAGCGATGATCATAGTCCAGCAGCGTGCGAATCATTGCGATCCGAGCACCGTGGCTTCTCCTATAATAGAAAGAAGATGGACAACCCAGATGGTGCCACGTGGTGCCATCTAGGCTGCCCAACACCCACTCTTCATCAAGGCGTCATCCATTCTCAATCGTTGGACACCACGCGCCCATAATTCTTCTTTATGACAAAGAACGGCCTTGGCCAATCGGTCATGAAGGCACCTCTCAAAGACAGGGCTTGGGTTCGAAACCCGCTGCCCCTTAATTGGGCACTTGAGCAAGGAATGCGATAGAGCAAGAAATGTGCACATGCACGCTTGGGCATGTGCACAGCAGCACGTACGAGGCAGCAGCAACGCAGCGACAACTCGTGCGGGCTAACATGTACGTTGAAGGTAGAAGGGCAAGGGCTACGATGACTCATGCGGTGCGTCTTCAGTGATGCTTGCAGCTGTCACTGTTGACTCGAGGATGATTTTTGGCCTTCTCCCTCCATTATAAAAGGGCCTATGATGTGTGCTTCTCACTCAACTCAATAATTAAGTTAATTTCACTTAATTAAGAGTAGGAGAAATCACTTAGGTTAACTTGAAGTTGTGTCAATTGTGTAGTATAGGGTCGAATTAACCTAACATTTTAGAAATTTTTACTGGTTGAGTCCAGGTCGTTCACTGGGAGGCATAATAATTTTTCTCCAATTTCACTAATTTCCTTTTATCTCTTTATGTTTAGGAGGTAAAACTAGTTTTACTTTTCAAAACATGAATTTTGTCAAATATTTAAACTATGAAGAACATACAAAATTCCATATGAAACATATTTACTCAAAATGTTGTACTTTATTAACAAGTAAACATGCTACTTTTTCAATTTTATTTCATTCTAAGAAACTAAGGCAAAAAGTTATTTAATTAAAGCATGCCTTTTACAATTAAGAACAAAAAGATACTGATGCTAAGAGAAAATTCATTTATCTCTTCATCTCTCTACAACCTCTAATCTTCTTCTCCTTTCTTTCTTTTCTCTTTTATTTTCTTCTCTTGAGCTCTTTCTTTCTTCTTATGTTGTTCCTGCCTTATTATCTTCCTTTAGTTTTTCTTTAACACTTTAATCTTCTCCTGCCTTCTCTTCTTCCCTTAGTTTTTCTCCTTTGTTCCTTAGTTTTTCTTTAACACTTAGCATCTGCACTCCTTTCTTCCTTAGCCTTTGCATCCTTCAACACTTAGCTTTCTTCAACAGCTTCTCTTTCTTTAAGCTTTCAGCTGAACCAGGTTTTTTTTTTTAACTTTTTAAACCAAAAATTTTTGTATTTGCGATGAGGTCCTTTCGAGGATACACAATACCCTGAGACCAGGGTGGGACCAGACCCTACTCGGTCCTCGCCTAATCTCAGTTAGGTTTGTTTTGGTTCATTTCTTAATCGGTTCACAGTCTCGAGCCGAATCGGCTCAACCCAGCCTCCCAGGCCAAACACTCACCCTCCCAGGACACATATTCACATCCGCACGCACCTAAGGGCGCACACACCCGCAGGCTACTACCCACACTCAGAACAATGCTCATATCAGATCAGAATCGGAACCGGTGCACCGAGCGCTGACGACTTCATAGCCATAGGAATAAAAAAGTTTTATACCCAGGTGCACACTTGTGGATATCCAAGGTGGGACAAACATTCCCCTTCCAGACCCTAATTCAATCGATCATAACTTCCTACCCAGAGCTCCAAATTGGATGATTTAAAGTTCGTTGGAAAGCTCTAAGGGTATTCTATTCAATTTTAAGCTCAATTTAATGTTTTATTGATTTTTTTCTTCAATTTAAGGGATGAAATCGGGGGTTTCTACGGGTTTTATAAAAGCCAGGAAAGTGTTTTAACTCAGGGAAGTCCTCAGATGGACTTCTCTCATCTATTAGAAGGTCTGTATACATTATATAAGCAATTCCGCTTCTATTGGAGTGGATTTTAAGCTCTTGAGACCTACAGAACTTGTAGAGAAGCTTTTCTCTTCTCTGAAAACTTTAGAGATTGAGTTTTAGATATCAATTTGTGTAACAGACACTTTAGAGTGTTCCAAATCTATTTAGATTAATTCTAAGGGTTTTAACTAATAAATCTGGGTAGGTTTTAGATTTGAATTTCATCAAAACAGTGCTTCTGCTGGTTTGGGTTCGAGAGTAACCCAACTTGACAAGAACATAGTTTTCACACATTACATCATCTGAGCTTACTTAATTGATTTTAGATCATCAAATAAAATTCCAGAAACAAATTGCACATCTCAATTCCTCGATTCAAGATCAGAACACCATTATCAGACTTAGGTTTGATTATAGAGGCTCGAAAATTGACTTTTTGTTTAAAGCTTCTTCCTAAGAAATTAATACATCAATCCAAGTCTCTTCATCATCTGGAACTCACTCAGGTCTTTAAATTTGAGTTCTATCCTTAATTCCTAGGGTTTCAGGCTCGCCGCCTAAACTAAAATAAGTGTTTGTTCGACAGAGTTGTTCAGTGGTAGTTATAGTGTTTTGAGAGTTAAAGTAGCTTCAGTGCTTCACACTGAAGCTTCTAAGCTCCTTAAATGTTTCTCAAATCTCATATAACAAACTTCTCCAACTCACCGGAGTTGGGGAAGATGAAGTTACATCTAAAGCTCCAGTTATTAAAACATCAAGCAAATTTCTTAAAAATGATCAATAATCCTTATTTTATTGTTCTGGAGCTTCACAGCAAGTTTAGGAGGCTGCAACTCAACTTTGGCTCGTCGGAGCTCGCCAGAGCTCCGGTGAGTCCAGAAAATATAAAATGCATGTACAGATTAACAAAATTAACTTTTTTGTATCCAAAAATGATTCGGAGGTTACAAGGAACCTATGTTTCACATTAAATTCTTCATTTGTTCATTGAAATAAAAGATCTGACAGTAAGTTCGTTTCTTGAAAATTTGATTGGTTTAAGCTTAGGACTAGATTTAACTAATCGATTGAGAAGTTAAATCAAGTCAACAGATGTTATTAATCATAAATATATATATATATAATTTATGGTTTGAACTGTTCCTGAGCCGCCATGGATAGCGAGCTCAGGGACTTAATTAAATTTGGGTGTTTAATTATAGATGATAGTAATAGGTAATATAAAGTCGATTAGGGTTCATTAGTGGTGATAGGTGATGAAAGAACCCAATGAAGGTGGAATTAGGTCGACTTCTGTCACCA
Organism: Thalassia testudinum; assembly: GCA_037157565.1. Lineage (NCBI taxonomy): Eukaryota > Viridiplantae > Streptophyta > Magnoliopsida > Alismatales > Hydrocharitaceae > Thalassia > Thalassia testudinum. The sequence goes on from JAZHRO010000063.1 coordinate 124,681,161, forward strand.
TGGACAGTGAAATAGTCTGTGAAAGTGAGATTTGAATTAGGTGTTTGGGTGATTCAATTAATCTATTTAGTGATTTAGAAGTGAACATGGAAGATATAAGAAGGTGAACAGTGAGTTAAAAGACAAAATTAAGGTCTCTGGCGAGCTCAAGGAACTTGCCGGAGTTGGAGGAGATGAAGCTAAATTCTAAAATTACTCTGACCTAACTAACTAAACTAACTAAGCTAGCCTACTCCTCCTACTCCTAGTCTACTGTTACCTGGACAAAGGGGTCAATAGGGTTCCGCCGAAGTTTCATAGTGGATGATGAAATCAGAGGGTTGAAGAATGTAACGACTCGATTCCCGAGCCCCTACGAGACACGAGAACCGGACCGACTCGACTAAACCCAAGACCTGGTCGTCCAACGAGGAAGTAACCAAAAGAGCAGTAAAATAAACCACATTGAACATGAAAATAACTAACAGTAAGAAAATACAACAGTAAGGAAAGAAACCACTATAGTATGTACCACCACCACAGTAGAACAACATTCATAACATAATATGAACTGCAGGTAAAGAAAAGTACAGCGGAAACAAGAACTACTCACTACAGTGGAACCAAAAAGAGGTATAAGAGAACAGTGGTAACTCTACTGGACCCTTGTCGACCCAGCGTCCTCCGCAGCCGTTGACCCTAGCTGCTCAACACCTGGTCCTAAAAGGTAATGAGTGTAACACGTCAGCAAAACGCTGAGTAGAGTGGCAGCTAAACTAAAGAAATAGTAAAGTGTACAGTAGCTGTTTTAATTTTCTTTCTTTCTTTATTTATGCCTTTCTATTGCTTCACAATTTATCTATTTCTCAGATCCTTCACTTGATCTCGAATGTTCCTCGTGGGAACGATCTTGATTGCAATCTTTTCCGAACAGTAGAAGTAGCACGTGGTGCTCTACTGGCCAGGAGAGTCCCCCATGGTGATCCTACTCTCAGTCAACCACCCCAAGGTCACTGACAGACGTAACGGTGACTACGGCACGCGCGGTAAACGCACGGGTAGCTAACCCGCACTGGCACGCAGTCAGTCATTTCCGTTAACGGGTGCGCCCAAAGCACAGCACGGAACCAGTACAGGGCAGAGCCCTCTCAGTAACAGGGGTCCAACCCCTCCACAGTAACCAAACAGGGGCCTTGCCCCTCCACAGTTCGCGCACCCTTGCCTGACTACCCTGGTTTGCCCCAGTCGGCCTAACAAGTCGGTGTAGGAGGCTAGCAGAACCCCGGGGCCCGTGGGGTAGCTAGTACCTCCCTACACTAGTAGCTCTCCTCGGTACAACGTACACGAGGGCCAGCAAGTCGGTACAGAGTGGCCAGTCCTAACCCCGGGTCCCTGGGGCGGCTGGCTCCGCTCTGTACTAAACAGGGGACAGTCGCTCTCCTTGGTACTCCGTACTCAAGGGCCAGCTCACTTCCCCAATTCTATTCCATTCAATTTCCAGGAGTTCTACTCCTAATTCCCCATAGGATTCCAGCTCCTTAACTCAGCGCATTCCGATTTCACCTTTCCAGTTTCATGTTCATACATCCCATATTCTTAATCATGTTCATTTATTCATAGCAGGCAGCTGTTAATTCAATTCACAGGCAGCAATTAATTCCTTTCCACATTTTCCAAGATTGCAGTATTCATACATTCCACTAGTTTTCCCATCCTAGGATTCATGCCATACCCTAGGATCTATCATACAATCTAGTTTTCCAGCCCTAGGATTTATGCAACACCCTAGGATCTATCATTCAATCTCGTTTCTCATTCCTAGGATTCATGCAATGTCATAGGTTCTATTTATGGTTCCATAATTTAACAGATTATACTTAAAACCACTCTACCGGTTACAACAGATGAACTGGGGGCATGGCCGGGAATCCCGCGTGCCTCCGCAACCCCTGAGACTGCAACGGAATGGGGTCCTATCACAAGGATCAAAGACAAGGAATTTCTCGAAATAGTATACAGCTACTGTAGACAGGTAGAGGATTTAATTCTGAAAAGAACGCAACTCGAAATGTGGAAAACGAAACCCGAACGGGCCCTAAACGGGCCGAAAACGATGAAACAGTGCAAAATTAGACATCTGGAACTTATTCCAGACGTCTTAAAAAGTGGATCAGGGGTTACCTTTTTCTGCGTGGTCTCTCAGACATCCAGAAGCCTGCAGGGGCATCTAGCCTAGTTCCCAGACGTCCGATGGTCACCCAGGACATCTGGAAGTCGTTCCCGTCGTCTGGCACTGCAGGCAGACGTCTGATTCGCGTTGGATGCGAATCCACGAACCTGCACGTACCCATTTCTCTCTCTCAGTATGGACGGTCATAGGAAAGGAAGAAGGTATGAAAATAACTCACCTCTCAGACGTCTGGACAGTCCTCCAGACGTCTTCCCCGTCGTCTGGTTGGAATCCCGGACATCTGATTCTGGAAAATTTTCCAGAATCAGGGCACCACTCGCCCTCCGCTCGCGACGCACGGCCGCGCTGCGAGTGCTCTACATGCTGCTCGAGCTGCAGCAGGCCTCCCGCTCCACCCCACTCTGCTGCGCCCCCGCGAGTCGGCTCTCGCTGCCCCGGCAGGCTCAAGCCCTCACGGCCGACGCCTCCTCCCCCGCGCAGCACCTCCTCCCGCACCCGCTGCGGCTGTCGCCGCCATCGCTCACTCATGCTCGCTTACGCTCATCGGCTGGAAGGAGAAGAGGAAGGGGGCGGAGGTGATGAGAGTGAGGGAAGGGGCGTGCCCCTTTAAAGCCGCGCAGGGAGGAGAGAGAGAGCGGACAGATAGCCTGTGGCCGTAGGAGAGAGGGAAAAAGAGAGAGAGAGCGTTCGCAGGTCTGCGCGCTCAGGCGTGCAGATGAAACCGTTGGTGCCAAAAATAAACGATTTCCAGACGTCTGGAAGTGGTTCCAGACGTCTGGTTAGACGTCTGGGTCACTTCCCAGACATCTTAAAAGATGTCTGAAGCATGCGTTCGTAACAATATAACAAACTCAAAGGAAGTTTCGTCCCTGAAACTTGCGCTAACTAGGGTGCGGAAAAGACGTCAAAATAACCATAACAAACTCAAAGAGGACCGAAGCTGATCCGAAAAGACGTACCCGCAAAAAGCTCTGGGTATCGCTCCCGCATTGCCGCCTCCGGCTCCCAGGTAGCCTCCTCATACCTCTGGCTCCTCCACAAAACCTTTACCAGGGGTACTTGCTTTCGTCTCAAACTGCGGATGGCTCGGTCTAGAATTTGCACTGGCCGCTCGGGGTAGGTCAGGTCGTTGCCCACCTCGACGCTCTCGTGACTCAGTACGTGACTGGAATCAGCTACGTACTTCCTGAGGTTGGACACGTGGAACACGTCATGCACACCAGAAAGCTGCGGGGGGGAGGGCAAGTCTGTGAGCAACGGGTCCAACCCGCTCCAGGACCTCAAAGGGCCCCACGAACCTCGACGCGAGATTCCCTCTCACCCCAAACCGCTGCAGGCCCTTCATGGGCGAAACACGAAGAAAGACGTGGTCCCCAACCTCAAACTGCACCTCTCTGCATCTCCGATCCGCGTAGCTCTTCTGTCTGCTCCTGACAGTGCGGAGTCGCCTATGGATCTGCTCAACTACCTCCTGACTCTGCCGGATCAACCTGGGGCCAACCTCCCACTTGGTCCCCACCTCAACCCAACTCAAGGGTGCCGTACACCTCCATCCGTACAGAGCCTCGTAGGGAGCCATGCCGATGCTCGAGTGATAATTGTTGTTGTATGTGAACTCCGCTAGGGGCAGGTGTTCCTCCCAAGAGCCCCTCCAGTCCAGGTACACAGGCACGCAAAAGGTCCTCAAGTGTCTGTATCGTGCGCTCAGACTATCCGTCCGTCTGGGGGTGGTAAGCCGTACTAAACCTCAACCGCGTCCCCAAGGCCTGCTGAAAATCAGCCCAAAACTAGGACATAAAGCGGGTATCCCGATTGGATACGATCTCCTGCGGAACTCCGTGTAGTCGTACCACATCACGGATATACCTCTCTGCCAACTGTGCTGGTCCCAAAGTGACTCGGATCGGCAGGAATCGTGCCGTCTTCGTCAGTCTATCCACAATTACCCAGACAGCGTCGTGTCCTCGCTAGGTAACAGGTAAGCCCACCACCAAGTCCATGGTGATGCTCTCCCACTTCCACTCTGGCACTGGAAGCGACTGTAGCGGCCCTGCAGGCCTCTGATGCTCGGCCTTCACCTGCTGATACACTAAGCACTGTTGCACGAACTCACCCACATCCCGCTTCATCCCCCTCCACCAAAACTCGCATCTCAAGTTGTGGTACGTCTTCATGTTTCCGGGATGTATGGTGAATCTGGAACCGTGTGCCTCAGTCAGGAGCTCTCTCAATAGCTCCTTGTCTCTAGGAACGCACAACCGCCCCCTCAAGCGTAGCACCTGGTCTGTGAAAGAGAAGTCCCCCGGGTCTCCCGACAGTACTCTGTCGCGCAAGGATTGCAAGTACGGATTGGCCATCTGTCCTGTGATGATGCAGTCTATCAGCTCTGGCCTGGTCTGTCGTGGCACCGTCACTGCCCCACAATGCCCCCGTAACTCCAGGGGTCGCCAACTACGCACCTCCTCCAAAAGGCTCCAACTCTGTAACTGTAAACTGGCCAAGTATGCGGGCGCCTTACGGCTCAAGGCGTCAGCCACCACATTGGCCTTTCCCGGGTGGTAGGAGATGCTGCAGTCGTAGTCCTTCAGGAGCTCCAACCAACGTCTCTATCTCATGTTGAGCTCCTTCTGATCAAAAATGTATCTGAGGCTCTTATGATCTGTGAAAATTTCGAAGGTCTCACCGTACAAGTAGTGCCTCCAAGTCTTCAGTGCGAAGACAACAGCTGCCAACTCTAGGTCGTGGGTAGGGTAGGTATGCTCATGGGGCTTCAGTTGCTGCGAAGCGTAAGCAACAACGTGACCCCTCTGCATGAGCACACCTCCTAACCCCTGCAAGGAGGCGTCCGTGTACACAACGAACCCGCCACTACTGTCAGGGATGGTGAGCCCGGGAGCCGAGGTCAACCTCTCCTTCAGCTCCAGAAAACACGCCTCACAGGCGTCTGTCCATGCGAAGGGCACGTCCTTCCGGGTCAACTGTGTCATAGGACATGTGATCTGTGAAAAACCTCTGATAAATCGTCTGTAGTAGCCTACCAGTCCCAGGAAACTGCGAATCTCTGTGACTGAATGCGGTCTTTCCCACCTGAGTACTGCCTCGACCTTGGCTGGGTCCACCGCCAAGCTGTCTCCAGAGATCACATGACCTAAGAAGGTCACCTCCCTCAACCAGAACTCGCACTTGCTATATTTGGCGTACAGCCTACGTCATCTCAGAGTGTCCAGAACCATCCGCAAGTGCTGTCCGTGCTGCGTCCGATCTCTAGAATAGATGAGTACATAATCTATGAAAACCACCACGAACTAGTCCAAGTATGGTCTAAACACCTGGTTCATCAGGTCCATGAAAGCAGCGGGGGCATTGGTCAGCCCAAACGGCATGACCAAAAACTCGTAGTGTCCGTACCGGGTGCGGAAAGCTGTCTTGGAGACGTCGGTCTCCCTGATCCTCAACTGGTGGTATCCAGACCTCAAGTCGATCTTGGAAAACACCGTGGCACCCCGCAACTGGTCAAATAAGTCGTCGATCCTCGGCAGTGGATATCTGTTCTTGATGGTGACCCTATTAAGCTGTCGGTAGTCCACACAAAGGCGTAGGGTACCATCCTTCTTCTTCACAAATAGTATCGGGGCTCCCCAGGGAGACGCACTGGGCCTCACGAAACCTTTCTCCAAAAGGTCCTGCAACTGGGACTTGAGCTCTCGCAGCTCAAGTGGTGCCATCCTGTATGGCGCAGTGGAGATGGGGCTGGTCCCTAGTACTAGTGAGATCTCAAACTCAATCTCACGCTCAGGCGGTAGTCCTGGTAACTCGTCTGGAAACACGTCAGGGTACTCTCTGACCACCGGGATGCTCTGGAAGTCTGCCACAGGGCTGGGCTCTGCCACCACACAAGCTAGGAAGCCCTCACACCCCTGGCTCAAAAGTCTTGCCGCCCGAAGTGCCGAAATGCACCTGAAACCTCCGTCCACTGGTTGTCCGTGAAACTCAAAAGAAGGCAACTCCGGCATGGAGAAGACAATCTTCCTCTCAAAATAGTCCACCAAGGCGTGGTAAGCGGACAGCCAGTCCATCCCCAGAATCACTCCGAAGTCCTCCATCTGTATCATAATCAGGTCAGCTGGCAGGCTATGTCCCCCGACGCTGACCTTGCAATCCGTGTATACCTCCTCAGCTACAAACAGTTTACCACTCGGACCTCTAATTACGAACGGATTCTCTAACAGCGTATAATCGTGGCCCAAACTAACTGCGAAATTGGCTGCGACAAACAAGTGCGTAGCACCGGAATCGAAAAGTGTGTAAACGAGTCTGCCGGAAACTGAAACCATACCTGCCACTACCGAGCCTGAAGCTCTGGCATCCCTGTGTGTCAGGGCGTTGATACGCCCTTCAGCTCTAGGTGCAGACGAAGCAGCCACACTCCGCGTCGGACGGGTAGGTGCTGGTCAGTACCCTCCTCGTGCCTAGGAATCGCGGCCTCCTGCGCGCCCTCCAGTGCCCTCCGCGGGGAGTATCTGCTGACCTCCTGCCCTAGACGGGCAGTCCCTCCTAATGTGGCCCGGCTGGCCACACTGGTAACAGAGGGGAACCCGACTCCTGCCCTCAGTGGGTCCCTGCTGTCGGCTAGGCGGGGGTCTGGTGCTGGCGAGTGGCCCCTGTTGAGGGCCCCCAAAGGCCACTGATGGCCCTGTAAAATGTGATGGCTCTCCTGCGGATGCCACGTGTCTCCTCTCTCGCCGACCCTGTGAAAAGTCTGGCTGTAAGGGCCTCTTCCGCCCGCCGTCAGTGTCTCGCGCGGACGGGTTGGTCTCCTCAAAAGTCATAGCTGCCTCTACCACCCTAAAAAACGTAGGCAGCTTCAGGGATTTGACATACCCCCGAATCGCAGGCTGGAGCCCCTCGGTGAAACTCCAAAGGTGCTCCTCCTCAGTAGCTACCGCTGTCGCTGCAAAGTGGGATAGCTCCAGGAAACGCGTGCAGTACGCGCTCACGGTCATCGTTCCATGGCCGAGAGTGTGGAACTCCTGCCTCCTCTGGTCCTGCCACGTCTGGGGAAAGTACTGCTCCCAGAAGAGGGCGACAAACCGGTCCCAGGTCGGCTCGTCCCTCTCCTGTCCCCGGACCACCCTCCACCACCTGTGTGCCACACTCTCCAGCTGGTACGTGGCAAAGGCCACGCGGCACTCCACCGGGGGGAAAAGGGTGTTGAAAATCTTATCCAGCTGCTCGAGCCAGTCCTCTGCCTCGGTCGGGTCCTCATCCCCCTTGAAGGAGGGGGGCTTCAGCTTCCGGAACTGCCCGAAGAGCTTGGAGTGGCGCTGCAATGGGGATGCTGGTCCACCCCCAGGAAACGGTGCCTCGTGCACAGAAGTATTGGAGGAAGGTGGGGGCTACGGCCGCCCATCCCCTCCCCCGTGTCCAGTGCCGCGTCCGTCAAGTGGTCCCACAGAGGACTCCCCCTCCGCAGCCCCAGGGTGAGGCGCTCGGGGTGGTGGGTGGAGCTCCTCTAGTACAATGTCTCGTATTAGCCGGGCGAGGTCCTGGGCCTGGACGCCCGGGAGTAGTGGCTGGTCCACTGGGGCATCGGCAACGACACTCCCACCTCGCCGACCTCATCCTCGGCCGCGCCCGTGGCCAGCCTCACCAGTCTCACGACAAGGCATCTCCTGTAGGGAGACGCGAAACAAAACGGAACACGTCACTACGGAATGATACCGAACGGAAACATCTAAGAGCTCATGTCAAAAGATATGTTGTGGTGGCTACTCTAGTTATAGACATGTGAATTGGTTATTTTCCAGTCAATTGATACACTTCTCGGGATGACCTTGCTCTGATACCATCTTGTAACGACCCGATTCCTGAGTCCCTACGAGACACGAGAATTGGACCGACTCGACTAAACCCAAGACCTGGTCGTCCAACGAGGAAGTAACCAAAAGAGCAGTAAAATAAACAACATTCAACATGAAAATAACCAACAGTAAGAAAATACAGCAGTAAGGAAAGAAACCACTACAGTATGTACCACCACAATAGTAGAACAACATTCAAAACATAATATGAACTGCAGGTAAAGAAAAGTACAGTGGAAACAAGAACTACTCACTACAGTGGAACCAAAAAGAGGTACAAGAGAACAGTGGTAACTCTACTGGACCCTACTCGGCCCAACGTCCTCCGCAGCCGCTGACCCTGGCTGCTCAACACCTGGTCCTGAAAGGTAATGAGTGTAACACGTCAGCAAAATGCTGAGTAGAGTTGCGGCTAAACTAAAGAAACAGTAAAGTGTATAGTAGCTGTTTTAATTTTCTTTCTTCCTTTCTTTACGTCTTTCTATTGCTTCACAATTTACCTATTTCTCAGATCCTTCACTTGATCTCGAATGTTCCTCGTGGGAACGATCTTGATTGCAGTCTTTTCCAAACAGTAGAAGTAGCATGTGGTGCTCTCCTGGCCGGGAGAGTCCCCTGTGGTGATCCTACTCTCAGTTAACCACCCCAAGGTCACTGACAGACGTAACAGTGACTACGGCACGCACGGTAAATGCATGGGTAGCTAACCTGCACTGGCACGCGGTCAGTCGTTTCCATTAATGAGTGCACCCAAAGCACAGCACGGAACTAGTACAGGGCAGAGCCCTCTCAGTAACAGGGATCCAACCCCTCCACAGTAACCAAACAGGGGCCTTGCCCCTCCACAGTCCACGTACCCTCGCCTGACTACCCTGGTTTGCCCTAGTGGGCCTAACAAGTCGGTGTCGGAGGCTAGCAGAACCCCGGGGCCCGTGGGGTAGCTAGTACCTCCCTACACTAGTAGCTCTCCTCGGTACTACGTACACGAGGGCCAGCAAGTCGGTACAAAGTGGCCAGTCCTAACCTCGGGTCCCTGGGAAGGCTGGCTCTGCTCTGCACTAAACAGGGGGACAGTCGCTCTCCTTGGTACTCTGTACTCAAGGGCCAGCTCACTTCCCCAATTCTATTCCATTCACTTTCCAGGAGTTCTACTCCTAATTCCCCGTAGGGTTCCAGCTCTTTAACTCAGCGCATTCCGGTTTCACCTTTCCAGTTTCACGTTCATACATCCCATATTCTTAATCATGTTCCTTTATTCATAGCAGGCAGCTGTTAATTCAATTCATAGGCAGCAATTAATTCCTTTCCACATTTTCCAAGACTGCAGTATTCATACATTCCACTAGTTTTCTCGTCCTAGGATTCATGCCATACCCTAGGATCTATCATACAATCTAGTTTTCTAGCCCTAGGATTTATGCAACACCCTAGGATCTATCATTCAATCTCATTTCTCATTCCTAGGATTCATGCAATGTCCTAGGTTCTATTTATGGTTCCATAATTTAACAGATTATAATTAAAGCCACTCTACCGGTTACAACAGGTGAACTGGGGGTGTGGTCGGGAATCTCGCGTGCCTCCGCAACCCCCGAGACTGCAACGGAATGGGGTCCTATCACAAGGATCAAACACAAGGAATTTCTCAAAATAGTATACAGCTACTATAGACAGGTAGAGGATTTAATTCCAAAAAGAACGCAACTCGAAATGCAGAAAACGGAATCGAAACGGGCCCTAAACGGGTCGAAAATGACGGAACAGTGCAAAATCAGATGTCTGGAACTTATTCCAGACGTCTTAAAAAGTTGATCAGGGGTTACCTTGCTCTGCGTGGTCTCTCAGACGTCTAGAAGCCTGCGGGGGCATCTGGCCTAGTTCCCAGACATCTGATGGTCACCCAGGACGTCTGGAAGTCGTTCCCATCATCTGGCACTGCAAACAGACTTCTGATTCGCGTTGGATGCGAATCCCCGAACCTGCGCGTACCCATTTCTCTCTCTCAGTACGGACGGTCGTAGGAAAGGAAGAAGGTATGAAAATAACTCACCATTCAGACATCTGGACAGTCCTCCAGATGTCTTCCCCGTCGTCTGGTTGGAATCCCGGACATCTGATTCTGGAAAATTTTCCAGAATCAGGGTGCCACTCGCCCTCTGCTCGTGACGCACGGCCGCGCTGCGAGTGCTCCGCCTGCTGCTCGAGCTGCAGCAAGCCTCCCACGCCACCCCGCGTCTGCTGCACCCCCGCCGGCCGGCTCCCGCTACCCCGACAGGCTCGAGCCCTCACGACCGATGCCTCCTCCCCCGCGCAGCACCTCCTCCCACACCCGCCGCGGCTGTCGCCGCCGCCGCTCACTCGTGCTCGCTCACGCTCACCGGTTGGAAGGAGAAGAGGAAGGGGGCGGAGGTGATGAGAGTGAGGGAGGGGGTGTGCCCTTTTAAAGCCGCGTCGGGAGGAGAGAGAGAGCGAACAGACAGCCTGCGGCCGTAGGAGAGAGGGAAAAAGAGAGAGAGAGCGTTCGCAGGTCTGCGCGCTCAGGCACGTAGACGAAATCGTTGGTGCCAAAAATAACCGATTTCCAGACGTCTGGAAGTGGTTCCAGACGTCTGGTCAGACGTCTGGGTCACTTCCCAGACGTCTTAAAAGACGTCTGAAGTGCGCGTTCGTAACAAAGAAAGAGCTCCAGTGGGCGAATTTGAGGTGGAGCAGAGGAATCCTAGGGTCGGCGCCTTTGTCAGAGGACAAAAGACCACGAAGAATTTCCTCGTCTACTTAAGATGGACGGAGGAAGTCGGAAGATGAAATGGGGAATTGCTGGAGGTTTGGAAGAATAGCCTATCGAAGTTCTCTACAGTGTTAGAAGAGGGAAGGGAGCCAACTTGCTAAAATCAGAGGTGTGAGGGGGTATTTATAGCATTTTGCGGTGAAGAGAGGGGCGGGGTCTGGCCGAAGAAGAAGCTCGAGGAGCTTAACCTCCATTGTCGTCTCCAACGATGGTGTGGTTAACTCCCACTGAAAAATAGGATTTTTGGTTAATCCAGACCAATGGATCAAATGGAGGTGGTGAGCGCAAGCTGCAGGAGCTTGGGTAAAGAGGAATGATGTCGGCAGGGCGGTGATCGCGCGGTAGGATGACTCTCTGCCGCCAGCCGTTCGTTTGGCTTGAGAAGAAGAAGAAGAAGAAGACAAATAGGGACTTAGAAGTAATAAAACCTAAGGACCTATGTGATAAATAAGGACCCGACTATAATGAATATTAAGGACTAAAAAGTAAACCCAGGTTTTGAAGGTTTATTTTAATTTAGATCTTTTTCAACTTTTTATATATGTTAGTAAATAAGGTAAATATTATGTTTACACCTTGAATTTACATTTTTGACCTTTTTAGATTAATTTATTAGATTAAGTAAAATCACTTAAGTTATTACATATTTAGGTATACATTACATTTAAGTTACTTATCTTATTAATTAAGAAAATGATTAGTAGGATTTCGAGTCCAATTATTATCAAAATTATTAATAATGTTATTTGAATTATAAAATGTCATTTTTAACTTATTTCAAGGTCCTTAACTAAGTATCCCTTATTCTATAATTAACCCTTATATATTCATAACCCTAGCTAATTAACTAGGAAGGCTAGTTAATCAGGGGTAATTAGAGATCATGATGAGTGTCTCATCAGCCTACCCCCCTCCACTTTTGATCATCATCTACCTAGGCAACTCCACCACTCTTAGGGCTCCTAAGCAAGGTTGTGAAGATGTCGACCCGCTGACGAAAGCTCCTACACCGCTGTGGGTGCCTCGACACTTTCTTGTTCCATGCTCTTAGTTTAATTTTATGTGATAGTGTAGGTTATTTCTTTCACTTAAGCATTCCTCTATAATTTCTGGATTACAACATTTGATAATTAATAGACTAGATCATTTTGTCCTCATATCTTATCATGGATTTCTAACCCTATCTCACATAAAGTGAGTATTTAATCTGATTTCACGCCTCCCTATGTTCGGTACTTAGACGCACATCCGTTTATTCTTATTTAAAATTGATGTCGTAAAACATGATACAACAAACGATTTTACACAAACACATCCAACGAACATCAATACACAAGTGTGTGCCAGAATCAAAATAAAAATATTGATCCACAAACCTGCTAACAGAAGATGTCCACAGATGTGGACCAGATTATGGTGCAGACCCGTGCCCCAAGGTCGAGTAGTTCTCAGGTTTTGGACTCAAATCACCCAGAATCGGAGATTATTGTGCTTGCGGGGCTGAGCCTACGGTTTGGTGTTGTACAACCCAAGACTAAAGTGGCAGACAATGGGTAGATCTGATTCACTCAACTTGAGTGTCCACTTAGAGTTCAACTCAGGAAAATAGTCAATTATTTTGAGCTTGGGTTGCACATCAATGATGTTGTAAGGATCCTGGTAGAAGGTAGGTGGTTTTAGGTCAACAAGAACCCTTAAATCCAAACTCCTACTTTCCCTAAAGTTAACTTCCTAGATCTTCACTTCTAAATTCCTAGCCTCCAACATCAAGTGTTTGGGCTCCAGGACCTCTAGCATATCATTCACCCCATATGAATTACCCAATTCTATAAATCATGGCTGAATCAGAATTGACTTAGGCACAATGATCTCAAAAACATGATCATTCAGCTCTTCGGGGTGTGGTTGAAGAATAAGGCTACTGATTGAATCTTCTAGTAAATGAGGATTCGGAACCTTCAAGTTAGCCCCAGCCATATCATAATCTTTAATAATCAGGCTATAAAATTGTTCATCAGATTTCTCAGGCCCATTTATCTCACTAAAATCATCTTCCTTAAGATGAAGCAAGACTTCACCTAAAGATTCCTCACCATCACAATCAAAGAATTATTGATCCTCATTTATATATGTCTCAAAATCATATGTCATTTCCTGGTTCAAAGAGACATTTTTCATCTTTCCCTAGATCAGGGATCTCGAGTGAAGAAATTGGTTCATCCTGAATTGGTTGCTCAAGACCAACTTGGTCATCTCTGGTCTCAAAATATATATCTCCCCCTGATAGGCACCTCAGCGGGTTCATACATTGGCTCTCCTAAAGGGGGTTCATCTTGAGAATCATCCCAAGATTGGACAAGGGAAACCATAAATTTCATCCTCAACCTGGATAATTTCCCAAGTAGAAACTCACCCAGGCCCCTATCCATAACATTTTGGAGCAAATCCAATAAAGAGTTATTCAACTCATCGATCATTTTTATCATAGGCTCCAATGATTCAGTGCATGGTGTTGGATGGGCTTCTAAAGGTTTTATGGTGTTCCTTAAGTTAGCCAACACCTAGTCTTGGATCTAGTTCACCTGAACCGAATGGTTCGATTCAGGTTTGGGTGGGTTTGGGTTGAATCTAGGGGAGTCAACATATCAAGGTTCTCAGGTCCCTCCCTGATAGTAGGTCATTTCAGGTTGTTCGAAGAATGGTGGTGACCTATATTCAGTGGAATACTGAGGAGGTAAGTGTTATAATCAGCATATCCTTCATGGTTGTAGATCTGGTTAGGTTGATCATCAAAGGGTGGAGATCTATAATCATTGTAGCTCTAGGATGGATAGTAATCAAAGTTGCCTCGGCTAGGAGATGGGTAGTCAAATGGGCAACTAATGATTGCAATATAGATATATGAAATAGAAGTCAGGAAACTATGGATTTCATTTTCTCAATAAGAATAGTGACATTACAATAGAATCTAGAGGAATGCTTGTATAGGAAAGCTTAAAAACAACACTTCTAGCTATTAGAAAAGTGATGCATGCATGGATCTAAGGAATGTTATGCATGCATCCGTTCAGGTAGAGAATTACCATGCTACTAAGCAAAAAAGTAATGAACGAATTGGAAAGTATGAAGAATTAAGCTAGCTAATAGAGAGCAGGCATTGGAGGTGGTCTCGAATGGTTGTGGGTTGAGGTGGTAGGAAGGGACAGAGAGGGATGACCAAGGTGGTTGGCTGGCCTCTTGAGAAAGTGGTGGAGGTGCTCTAGCTCTTTGACGTGGAGTGGTGTGGAGATGGAGATGATGGAACTCGCCAATGGAGTGATGAGTGGAGGTGCTCTCCAAGAACTAGATGGGGTTTCTGGCCGTCCCCATAGGTCCTTAAATAGACTAGGGGAGAGACCCTCTAGAGGTGTGTGGAGTTCTCTAGAGGAGCCTCCATCATGGCCATCCACCGCATTTGAAATGGGTCTTCTTAGATCCACATTTCATGGGTGTGGTTGTGGGCTCCTTGAAAGACTAAAAATAGTCTTCAAGGTGGTTCCACTAGGTGAAGGTTCTAGAGGTCTCTAGAGTAGGCTGCTAGGTGTGTGTGTGTGGGTGTGTGTGCATGAATATGTGGGTGTGGCAAGGTGGTTTAGGTCGAGTTTTATAGGTCTAGGTGATTGGGTATTGGTAGGTTTCTAAAGATAGGGTTATAAACCCTAATACTAAAGTAATAAGTGCAATTGCACTTATCACAAGTTTAATTGAGTGGATGTGTACCTAACTAGGAGAGAAAGCTCCTAATTAGGTCAAGCTTGAGTCAATTGGACTCTCACTGAGTCTGATGTAAACACATTTACACTACTTAAAATGTCTATTTATGCATGTTCTTAAGCATAGGATTGCATTTCATGATATAAATATTGCATAACATGCATCATCTCGCATTTAGAGTAGTTTGAATAAAATGGAGGTTAATTGTCTCCTTTTATGTGCTTGGACAGGGCAAACATTTTATCGGGGCCTCAGATCAAAGATCTAACCGTATGGATGTGATCAGGGCGACGATTGGAGTTCAACGACTCCAAGATCGCCCTAATCAGGCATCCGTAGCATCAGATAGAGATCGGGGAACCCTAGAAGATCAAGGGCCAGGATGGTGTAAATCCACACTTCAGATGACAAATCCGACCGCACGTATGAATTCGGATCGACGATCGCAGCCCAACGACACAAAAATCGAGTCAATCCGACATCCGTGGCACCATCTACAACTTCCAGAAGATGGATGGCCAAGATGACGCCACGTGGCACCATCTCAGCCGCCCAAACGGCCGCTTGCATCTTGTGAAGACCGCGCACCTGTCTCCTCTCTGCCCTTGGATCTCGATCCAACGGCTGCGACGCACCCACGCTGAAGTCAAGCGCTCGACACAAACGCAACCGCAGCATAGCGGTCGAGCGCTATAACGCGAAGCAGGGACGTGCGTTCGAGCCGCGCCCCGCAGAAATTGGAGCGGTGGCGCGCCTCCAATCGACCGCACGATTGCGATCCAACGGCCGCGCACGCCCGATAGCGCTGACGCACGATTGGACGCGCGCGTAAACGTGCGATCGCACGCACAGGCGGGCGGGCGGGCGGCAGCGGTGAAGGTGCGATTTTAAGCCGTCCGATCTCGCGATCGGACGGCTAAGACTTCGCGGACATGCGTAGGCGTTACGCACGCGGGCAGCCGAGCGGGCGCGCGTGGGCGCGGCGGCGACGGCCACGTCGGGGCTTTAGTGACGGATTTATCCGTCACTAAAGACCCCTTATTTATTATTTTGAAGATGTAATGTCTATTTTGCCTCCACTCCTTGCAACTATAAAAGGAGACCCCCTCCATACAAAATTTTCATCCCTTCTTTCTCCTCTTTAGCCCTCCAAAGCTCAAGAGAAGCTTGTCCCACACCTGGGATGCTTCTCGCGAGATAAAGTCCAATTTTCATTCCCCTTCGGAAGTGGATCCCGCGACGACAATGGCGTGTTGCTTCGTTCCCATTCTTCTGCTTCGTCCTCCTTCGTCCCTCTTTGTTCTCCTTCATCCAGGCGTCGTCCCGTCCGGCTCGTCCTCCAAGCAACCGTCGAGGAGGATTTCTCTCTCCCTATTCTTTTTACCACTTTCTAGTATAGATTTACTGCTTTCTAGATTAATCTACTCGTCCTCCAAGCAATCGTCGAGGAGGACATTTCTCTCTCCATTCTTTTGATGCTTTCTAGAGTAAATTTATCGCTTTCTAGAGTAATTGTTTTATGCTTTCTAGTTGTAATGAACAATCTCTTCAATACAAAAATTTCTTGTTTATTCTACATCTCATTTTGATTTCTATGTGTAATATTCTCTTTCTCTCTTACTCTCTCTCTCTTCTATTTATTGTAAATAATTAGATGGTTCTAAATTGAATTATTCTGTAACAAATAAAAAGAAACGCGTAGTTTTTAAATCAAACGTCTGCCTCCCTGTGTTCGACCTAGAATTTTAATTTCGGTATAAATTTTATTTGTTGAACACGAATTCTTCGCTTTCGAACTACAACGACAGGTTTTCCAAAATCGAACACGTTAGCGTAGGTTCGTAATCGTTCAACATTTTGGCGCCGTTGCCGGGGAAGCAACGCTCTTTGATTTCTCTTCGCGTTTTGTAACTTATAAATCATTTACCTCACTTTTCTCCTTTCTTATTGTAATTGCAGGTACTCTTTCGAGACAGGCAAAAGCGGTAGATCGGAGTAAAGTGTTGTGGAAGGTTTTGTAAGTTATCCCCCACCTCCCACCCATTAGATTTCATTTCATCACATAATAACTCAAATATCAATCAACCTAGGTGTTTTTATAAACTCTAAGGTTAGATTGTTTGTTGTTTGACACCCATACTCACCCCAACCCCCACATTAAAAAGAAAAAAAAAATCTCACAGAGGTACACAACCACATCTGATTTTCAAACTCAACCGGTAATCCAATCTTAGGAGCCGGTACACACATCCAAACACATAATTGAGTAGAAATCAGATTAGGTAATCATTTGTGTGACTAATTAAGTGGTGCAATAGGCCAATTGTTTGAGTTGATTGGGCCACACCACTTCAAATAAAATCAACTCATCAAGCAGCTGCCAATTAGGTTCAACTCTTAGGGATTTACCAGGAACTCCACATTCTTTTTAAACTTTAAAGGAAAACAACTTCACCTATGCTTGCAAAACTTGGTGTGCCAATTAGACTTGGTTGAAAACACCTAAAGTTGAATCCTAAAAGCTACTAAGCAAAATTTGAATCTTAAAATTCACCACATCAAAAACAATCTTGCTTGAAAACCACTGGTTGTGCACTCACACACGAATCAATCAATCATTAAGGGCACAACCCATTTAAAGGGCCCATCACATTCCAAAGCACATTCAAACCTAGCCCTAAATAAAACAAAGTAGACGTTGGCCTTAAGGATTGGACTCGCTCTTCAGAACCTAGAACGAGATTATTTTCGATTAGTCTGTTTCTACTGTTCAATCTGATGTCTAGCTAGGGGAGCAGAGTCAAACGATCACGGCTGGGGGGTACACTAGGAACCGGAGGCGCAAGCCAAAGGAAGAACCTTCTCCCCAGTCCCTCCTTCTAACTGGTTGGATTGAACAGACGGAAGTAGATCAAATCGTTCCTTTATCTCAAGACGGGTTTTGAGAGTCTGTAGGTCTTTAGGCTAACCTATTTAAGGACAGGTTTGATTGTTTGTATTGCAAGGCACCTTTCTTCCTCCCGTGTATAATGAATCCTTCCACATATTTCACGCATTCCCGCTCTTTCCCTCCTGTTGTAAATTATCCTCAACATGACGATTATCCCAACTCGTATTGTAATCGACCATCAATTAGTTGGGATAATTCGGATTGGGGATATAATTCCGAACCCCCGTGTTTAGGGTCTAACCCTGAACACTTTGATTCTGATTTCTATCCTTCTCAGAGCTACATCGATTATAGATCGTCCTCCTTTCATGAACAACCTAATACGATCTACAATCAAGAAGGATACACTGATCCTTACCCATCCTTTGATTTCACTGCCTTTAGGTCATCACCATCTTTTCAACAATCTGAACTGACCTATCATCAGGAAGGGTATAACAAATCTCAATTCGTTAATTCCTCAACATTGATGTCAAACCCGCCCAACCCTAAACCAACTCATTTGGTTCAGGTTAATCAGGTTCAAGATAAGGTTCTGCTTAACTTGAGGAATATCATTCAATCTTTAGAACTTCAGCCAATACCTTGCATTGAGAGATTGGAGCCCCTGATTGAAATGATTGATGATTTAAACAAGTCTTTGTTGGATTGGCTCCAGGATGTTAAGGATAAGAACCCGAGTGAGTTTCTACTTGGGAAATTAGCGAAATTGAGGATGAGATTCGTGGTTGCTTTGATTCAATCTTGGAATAATTCGCAAGATGAACTCTCTTCAGGAAAGCCAATGACAGAACCCGCTCAGGCACCTGTTGGGGGGGACAAGTGTTATGAGGCTGACCAGATTGAATTAAAGCAACCAATTAAGGATGATTTGATTTCTTCACCTGAGATCCCTGAGCCAGGTTACGAGGAAACATATGTCTCCTTGGAACAGAAAGTTACAACTGATTTTGGGACATACATTGATACGGATCCTGATGGTGAAGGTTCAAGTTGCGAAGTCTCACGCGAGTTTTCTGAACATGATTTCTGTGAGACAATTGGGCCTGAGGAATCTGATAGATCATTTAATAGCCCAATAACTGAGGAAACTGATCTTATTAGGGCACACATTACGGATCCAGAATCACATTTTCTGGAAGAATCAATTCAATGCCCTGATTATCAGTTACACCCTGTTGAGCTTATTGATGATTCTAATTCTGATATAATTAGACCCAAGTCAATTTTGATTCTGCCACATCATTTAGACTTGGAGATTTCAGACGGGGTGATAAATGTACAAGAGGTCCTGGAATTTGATATGCTGAATGAGGAGGATAGGAGCGGGGAAGTTCTGATTTGGGAAGTTAATTTTGGAGGAAATGGAAGATTGAGTCGAAGGGTTCCTTTTAAGCTAAAACCATCAAATCAGAACCCTTACGACATTTGTTTCGAGGATGTTCAACTCAAGCACACATTCAACGATTACCCTTTTGAGCTTCAATTCTCTGTAACCCGACATTTTGGCCTTGGGTTGCATCCTCATAAATCGCAGGCCCAACCCCGCTTGCATTCTGATTTTAGGATTTGGGTAATTTTTATCCAGAACCTAAGATATTCTCGATTATGGGGGATGGGTCTGCACCACAATCTGGTCCACATCTGTGGACCGCTGTTGATAGGTTAGAGGATTCTTCTGTTTATATTAATTCTGACCTGCACTTGTGAATTCTTCATTTCTTTTCTTTGTATAGTGCGCCTAGCTGAAGGCACTAAACTCAGCACTTATACAGTTCTTTTTTTGATTTCATCTCGGAGCGGACATGACATTCACGCAATTCAGGTGCTTTCTATGCTTTTCCACTCTGTTTTATGTCTTTTTAATACAATGAGGACATTGCATTAGATAGGCATGGGGGGGTGGATATTTATCTCTGAATTCATTCGTCAGCTCCATAGATTTGTTTATTTTCTTTTATAAAAAAAAATTCAGAATTAGGAAAGAGAATTTGGGTTTAAGAAAATTTGCAATCCTAGGAAATACTACATTAGGATCTGAACACAAAGACCCGTCAGGTCTTTGGACTTAATTAGCCTGTGTATCCACTAAAATGTGGATTTGTCTTTGAGTCCTCACCATCTTAATTCTATTATAATTGGAATAAATAAGTTTGGGTGATAAGTACACGACTTATTAACCCGCCCTCTGATTTGAGGGAATTTTGAGTTTTAAGCATCTACACACTTTCTTTGCACTGACTCGTTATTCGACGATTCTAACGTAAATTGGGTAGCTAATGAACCTTCTAGGGTGATATGGCTGGCAAGTTATCGTAGGTAACAACCCATAGGTAGGTTGTCCAGAGCCCAGTCACTAGACCTTTCTATTTTTGCTGCCTTTAGGTAAATCTTAGATCAGGGAAGCCACCTACTTAAAAAAAAAAAAATTCAAAAAGGAGAAAAGAACAAAAAGAAATAAGCCACACTTCACCGCACGAGTATGGCTGGCAAGTTGTCGGTGGTAACAGCTCATCAACCGGTTGTCCAGAACCCAGCTCAGAAAATGCACAAAAAATTCCCAAAACACTTAGGAAGAAGTGGAGAAGTAGAATAAACTGGGGAGATATACACTGGATTTACCCTTGTGTTGACCCCGTTAAAAAATAAAAGTAGGGAGAAAGCTACCAGTTGTAAAGATACACCTTTAGGCAGAATTCTTTTTGAGGTCACCTAGAGGCGTAGAAATCCGAAGTCCGTTCTAATTGCCGGTCAACGAGTCTATCACAATCACAATAAGATGCTTAAAATTTAGGGTTCTCATCAAATCTTGGGTGAGTTGAATGGTCGTAGAAAGCCACTCTTGAACCCTAAAATGTGAAAATCCAAAAAAAAAAAAATTAGAAAGAGAAAAAGAAAATTTTCTTTGAATAAGGCTAGGGCTTGAGGCGGTCCCCATTTTGGCTGATACCCGGGCACTGTTGTGTCTTTGAAAGTTTAGTTCCTAAGTAGACAATTTCTTAATGATTGAAAATAACTCAGGTCCAAATAATCTAACCTAATTCTTTTATAAATAGCATATAGTTTTTGCTAGGGACTAGCAAAAGATAGGCATGGGGGTATGATGTAAACACATTTACACTACTTAAAATGTCTATTTATGCATGTTCTTAAGCATAGGATTGCATTTCATGATATAAATATTGCATAACATGCATCATCTCGCATTTAGAGTAGTTTGAATAAAATGGAGGTTAATTGTCTCCTTTTATGTGCTTGGACAGGGCAAACACTTTATCGGGGCCTCGGATCAAAGATCTAATCGTATGGATGTGATCAGGGCGACGATTGGAGTTCAATGACTCCAAGATCGCCCTAATCAGGCATCCGTAGCATCAGATAGAGACCGGGGAACCCTAGAAGATCAAGGGCCAGGATGGTGTAAATACGCACTTCAGATGACAAATCCGACCGCACGGATGAATTCGGATCGACGATCGTAGCCCAACGACACAAAAATCGAGTCAATCCGACATCCGTGGCACCATCTACAACTTCCAGAAGATGGACGGCCAAGATGACGCCACGTGGTGCCATCTCAGCCGCCCAAATGGCCGCTTGCATCTTGTGAAGACCGCGCACCCGTCTCCTCTCCGCCGTTGGATCTCGATCCAACGGCTGCAACGCGCCCGCGCGGAAGTCAAGCGCTTGAAATAAACGCGACCGCAGCGCAGCGGTCGAGCGCTCTAACGCGAAGTAGGGACGCGCGTTCGAGCCGCGCCCCGTAGAAATTGGAGCGGTGGTGCGCCTCCAATCGACCGCACGATCGCGATCCAACGGCCGTGCGCGCCCAATAGCGCCGACGCGCGATTGGATGCGCGCGTGAACGTGCAATCGCACGCATAGGCGGGCGGGCGGCAACGGTGAAGGCGCGATTTTAAGCCGTCCGATCTCGCAATCGGACGGCTGAGACTTCGCGGACGTGCGTAGGCGTTACGCACGCGGGTAGCCGAGCGGGCGCGCGTGGGCGCGGCGGTGACGGCCATGTCAGGGCTTTAGTGACAGATTTATCCGTCACTAAAGACCCCTTATTTATTATTTTGAAGATGTAATGCCTATTTTGCCCCCACTCCTTGCAACTATAAAAGGAGACCCCCTCCATATGAAATTTTCATCCCTTCTTTCTCCTCTCTACCCCTCCAAAGCTCAAGAGAAGCTTGTCCCACACCCGGGATGCTTCTCGCGAGATAAAGTCCAATTTTCGTTCCCCTTCGGAAGTGGATCCCACGATGACGATGACGTGCTGCTTCATTCCCGTTCTTCTGCTTCGTCCTCCTTCGTCCCGCTTCGTTCTCCTTCATCCAGGCGTCGTCCCGTCCGGCTCATCCTCCAAGCAACCGTCCAGGAGGATTTCTCTCTCCCTATTCTTTTTACTGCTTTCTAGTATAAATTTACTACTTTCTAGATTAATCTACTCGTCCTCCAAGCAACCGTCAAGGAGGACATTTCTCTCTCCATTCTTTTAATGCTCTCTAGAGTAAATTTATCGCTTTTTAGAGTAATTGTTTTATGCTTTCTAGTTGTAATGAACAATCTCTTCAATACAAAAATTCCTTGTTTATTCTACATCTCATTTTGATTTCTATGTGTAATATTCTCTTTCTCTCTTACTCTCTCTCTCTTCTATTTATTGTAAATAATTAGATGATTCTAAATTGAATTATTCTGTAACAAATAAAAAGAAACGTGTAGTTTTTAAATCAAACGTCTGCCTCCCTGTGTTCGACCTGGAATTTTAATTTCAGTATAAATTTTTTTTGTTGAACACAAATTCTTCGTTTTCGAACTACAACGACTGGTTTTCCAAAACCGAACACGTTAGCGTAGGTTCGTAATCGTTCAACAGAGTCCAAATAGACTTGTGTTGGTTGAGGTTTGAACTTAATTGGACTTTATGAGTCCAATTGACTAGGTGAACTGTGAATGACTTAGATCCAAGCCAATTAGGTTTCGCGAGAACCTAATTAGGTTCTTAGGAAGGTATTAGGGTAGTGTACTAGGCTTAGGGCACCTTAATTTATGTTCCCTAGGGTGTAGAATTGGGTTTAGGCCTTAGGAAATCAAGATCTAGGCTTGATTTCAAAAATAATGATTGGAGAAGGGTTGCAGACATTTGATTTAGTAATCAGATGGCTTATACTTTAAAATTAGAAGTCCAAAACTCCGGTCTAGACATCCAAAGTTTAATCAGGGTGAAGTTTAGGTTCTGTCTTGGAAATCTACTGAAATTAGACGTCTGACACCTTGTCTGGACATCCAATATTCTAGTAGAATTGGGTTCTAGGTCTGCGGATGGTGTTTAAGGGTCCTAGACATCCAGCAACTTACCTGGGCATCTAGACATGGGCTGGAATAAGGGTTTTAAGGTATTCTAAGCTAAGGTGCCATAATATAAGGGTTACTAGGTTTTAGGAAGGTCTCTAAGGCTATCCTAAGGTCAAGAAAGGTTCTATGTTCTTTATAATTTAACTCCATTAAAATTCTACTAGTAAGGTAGTATACCTCATCCCTAGATTATGTCATCTTTACTCCAAGGCTTCTACTCCAACTCTGCTACAACTTTGGCTTCTTTCATGCGTGAAATCTAGCTTGAAGCCATCTCCTAAGCTAATTATTACCTACAATTCAAATAATGTAATTATCAGTACATTATAGCATTATTTCATGAATATCTCAGAAAAGCAAAAAAGATGTAATGTATGCTATTCATGTATGAATTACACTACAATTATGCAAAGTTCTAACTTAATTTAGGTCATTTAAGTCCTATGATTGTTGTGCAATCAGTTGTGTTTTCAACACCTTACCCATCATCTTAATCAAAGTTTCCAATTTGTTTGGTTGAGTGGGTATGGAGGGTTGGTGATAGATGATTCTATGCAATAGTTAAAAATCATTCGTTGTAGTGTGTAAGATCGCTAGCAATTAAAAATAATAGGATTTGGGGGTCCTAGTTGAACACAGGAAAACAAGTAATTAATGAAATTCAATTAGGTTTTCTTTCATTTTTTTATAGGCGAAAGCAAATATGAACTATCCTAATTGTAGAAATCAAAATATAGAAATAGAGGATGATAAAATTATATTTTTATTTCTAATAGAAGAATGCTTACAACTTGAGTTTTTTCAAGTAAATAAAACAACTACCAAAATTACGCTAACTAGAACAAGTATGAAAGAGAAAAGAAGGAAAAATAAAGAAGCAGAAGATGGTGATCCAGAGTAAAGTCACGGTTGTGGAGAGATCTGTCGATGGCATCAGAGTGAAGTAGATGTAGAGATCCGGAGGAGGACTAGATAAAGGCTTAATGGAGTTTCGAAGGAGAACCTAAAGGAGGCTAACTAAATTAATTATTCTACTCAGGAAGGCTTGGAGGTGGTGGAAGAATATGTAAGTGGAGATTGGTGGAAGAGGAATTAATTCTAACTGGTAGGCTTAGGGGTCCTTTTATAGAAATGGCAATTAAATTAAGACCATGGGATCTAGATCTAAAGGCTTAGGATAGGCCAACACTTAGAGTCAAATCAAGGCCATAGGATGGACATCTACGGGGGCTAAAAGGGTTAAGGGGGGACCAGCCACTCTAGCTTCTTGGAGAAGCTATAGTGGGCGTCCAAGGTGTAGGAAGGGCGGCCCTAGATCTAGGTTTGGATGGTTGGGATTTAGTCTTAGGTGATAGGATAAAATTTAGGTGTTTAGGAAAGGATAAGTTCTTTGAGTGGAGTCTTGGAGAAGCCTATATAGTGGTCATCTATGGGTGTTTCATAGTGACCATTGGATGGTGATTCAAAGGAGGATGGAGGGTCTAAGGATGACCTACCACTTGAGATGTGAATATGTTCTTTTGGCTGGCCACCAAGTGTGGATAAGTTCTTTTGTGCAAATGGATTTAGCCGTAAAGATGTAAGGGTAGAGATTAACAAGGTTTAGGTTTTCTAAAAATAGGTAGGCCTAGGACAAGGATTATTTGGTGGAATAGGTTGTCTCAAGGTGCTAAAAATAGGAAGGCTTTAGGTTATGCCACATGTCTTCTTGTCCTTCTTCCTTCTTCCTTGTCTTTATTTCTTCTTACTTTACTCCAAGCTTTTATTAGCTCTCAACTTTATTCCAAGCTATTTTATCTTCACCGCTTACTCCTACATTATTCAAAATACTTTAATTAGGCACTAATTGGACATAAAACATATTTATAACCTAATTATGCATGCATGGCTATAGTGCACTATGTACAATCTATATGTAATCTGTTAACTAAGTACTTAGAATAAAATAGGCAAGTTGGAAATATAAATTATGTATTTATTAGTTGCAATGAGGATTTTGGATGTATGCCTACTTGGATGTTTGACCCTAATAGAAAGAATTAAAATAATGCTGTCTTATCTTGGTCTAGGTTGGTTGAGTTGTCTATCCTATCCTTTGGTTAGCCCAAGAAAAATTCAAGTAATTACACCATCTAGGGTTTTAAGTATTGGAAAAGGGATCATTCCTAGGATATCCCTGAATGGCATGGGCTTCCTCAAATCCTGGGTTAGCAAGGTAAGGAGAATCAACATAAGCAAGAACATAGGTTACCAGGTGAAACCCATAATATGGTTCTAGGTAACTCTATGTTGAGTTGAGGTTGTGAATGTACTCCCGTGCAATAGTTTGCATAAAATAGAGCGAGAACCCATGTGTTCCCTGATTCTGTGCAAGTTGGGTGGTCTTGATCTAGTTTAGGAATTCATCAAATTTCTTCGTGATCGTGGATCCCAACTTTCCACATAGAATTCCTAGATCAACCTTATTATTTTCTTGAATCTCATACATTCCCCTAGGTTGACCACTTCTTTCAAATGTGTTCATAGAAGCTTGATTGAGGGCATTTTCACTCATATTTTCAAAAAAATCATATGCACTATCCTTATCCATATTCAAAAATTACTCTGACAACCAACATCCACATAATTTATCATCTATTCATTTAGCACATGGTAAAAGATTTGCACTAATTTCCTGATGCGCGAAACTCGCTAAAGGGTAAATCTGTCATAGAGCGAAAAAATGCAATCACTTAAATCAAAATTTGGAACTTGTAATGAAATAAATTTGTAGTAAATGGGAGTCTAGATCGTATCTTAAGGAGACTTTTGGCTAGGTTACTTCCTACTAATTCTAATTATATATATAGGGAACTTTTTGGAATTTTAGGGATATTTTTCTATTTTTTTGAGATTTTTCTCTATGATCAGGTCAATCTAACTTAGTTAACCCCTGGTCTAAGTTATGTGCCTAAACTAGATGAAATGGTGTTCTAAATTTCTGTTGATTTTTCCTAAGATTCCTAACAAGATAAGGACGAAACTACAATTTATTTCACAATAATAAGAGGTTCATAAAAATTTGTAAAATTCAAACAAGGTTGGAAAATCAAGTTCTATTTTAACTTGACCCCTTATTGATCCACAAATTTTATAAAATAATAGAAAGTAATTTTTTCATAAAAATTTGTACAAATACTCCTTACTAGTATTTTAAGACATTGACAAAATTGTGTGATTTTTGGAACCACATAATAGTCAAAACAAAATTTGAAATATGTGGTTGCGAAACAGTGCGAAAATGTGATTTTGCGAAGTTACGAAAACACAACACACACTTTTTTAGATTCTTCAAGATAAGAAAGCAAATAAGCAACTAACTAGCCAGAAAATAAAGTAGAGAGATGCAAATCCAAAAATATATTACTATTAATCAAAGAGTACGTTCATAGCTGCAACTAAGAACTAGAAGAAGAAGTAAAAGAAGTAGAGAGAGAAGGAAAAGGGTAAAAGAGTAAAGAAAAAGAAATAATTGAAATGATGATGAATGCGTGGAAGCCTGTGATGGATGAAGGAGAGCACCACCATAATCCCTTAGGGGTAGAGGAAAGCTTCGGAAGATGGTCAAAAAAAAAGTCACGGAAGAAGTTGAAGTAGAAACCGAAGATGAAGAAGTTGAGGTGGAAGGAGACAATGGAAATCCTAACTAGAGGAGGGAGTTCCTGAGAAACTAAGGTACCTGATGGAGATGCTAGAAGGTGGATAAATGTTTTGGAATGGAATGGGGGATGCCCAAGAAGAAGAAGAAGAAGAAGAAGAAAGAGGTGGCATGGACTTTAAGGAGGTAGGGCTTGGGTAGGCTAATTAGGAAGGTGATCTAGAAAATCATGGAATAGGAATCCTAATTGTCATTAATTGATTGACGTGATCTCCTAGGAATCCTAGGGGGGCAACACCTAAGGTTCTTTGAGGCTCAACTTGCAGGGGATTTAGGCCTTAGGGAGGAGGCTTGGATAGCTATTTAAGGTCTTAGAAGAATGGTCCAAATTATCTCCTAAATTATGTTCACATTAGGCCTTGATCAAAAAAATTTTAGGAGGCTAATTGGAGGCTAAATCAAATAAAGTCAAATGAAGGTCCATAAAAATTGTGGCAAGCGGATAATGTATATGAACCGATAGGATAGGATTAGGACTACGAATGAGCTGGTGTCACTAGACTGTATGCTAGTGATGAATACACAATTATTCGTGATAAAATTCCTATTTACGCATGTTCCTAGGCTAGTTAGACTCATCTAGCAATATAAATATTACATAACATCCATCATCATGCATGAAGAACAATTTGTGTAAATTGCATATTAATTTACTTTTAATGGCTAGGGAATAGGGCGACATATGATGATCAAAGTCCAATGCCTTTGAGATCAACCCGATCACATCCTAATGGTCAGATTTGCAATCTGAAGCCCAAAAATATGTCGCCCTACCCCCTAGCCATCAAAATGTGTAAATTAACATACAAATTATAGAATTTACCCTAAATGCATGATAATGTATGTTATACAATATTTATAATGTTGAATGCATCTGTGAGTCTAGGAACATGCATAAATAGGCATTTTATCATGAATAATTATGTATCTATCACACCCTCATGCTTATCTTTTGCTAGTATATTCATCTCTGAATTATTTTATCACCTCTGTATTCTATAGAATTTATTTCTTTTTATTTTTTTTATAAAAAATTTTTCAAAAAAAAAATTGAGAATTAGGAACTGAGAACTTAGATATTAGGAGCTTGTCAACTTTAGAAAATGATATAGTAGAACTTGAATACTTAGACTCTTGATGTCCATGGGCTTAATTAGCCAAGGTGATAAGTATGACTTATCAACGTGCCCTCTGATTTGAGGGGACTTATAGTCTAAGCATCTACACACATTTCGCACTCAGCCACTTCTCATGTGATCTTAATGGAAATTAGGTAGCTAATAAACATACTAGGGTGGTATGGCTAGCATGTGGCTATAACAGCTCATAGCTAGGTGTCTAGAGCCTAGCCAAGCAACCCATTCTCTTTGACTATTGCCATTAGGTAAATCTTAGATTAGGGAAGCCACCTGCTTAAAAAAAATAAAAGAAATAGAAAAAGCACCAAAAAGAAAGAAAACAAATGTGATTTTCTCAAAATCAGATGTCTCCTCCCTGTTTTCTCTCATCGAGTTTGGTTACTTTTATCTGATAGCCAAATTTTCACAACTGCAACGATAGGTTTTCCAAACTCTGATTTGACTCACAAATTTTCCCGCTGATTAGCAAGATTTTAGGATTAGGCTAGGGAAATGATGCAGAGTTAGGATTAGAGCTAGGTTAGTTGAGGGGAGATGATTAGCATTAGGTTTAGTCATCAAGATTGGGGTTTGGAAAGGCTAAAATAGGCAAGTTCTGACTAGGATTTAGGCTAACGTTTCTAAGGCCTAAAAAGGGTCTTCTCGTCTCAAATGAAGCTTTGGTGACTTGTATTCCTACTTTTCTCATGAGCCAAAGTAAAGGATTCTTACACATAGAAAGACCTCAAATTAGCTCAAAATAGGGTCAAAATGATAGTTTTACCCCTAACATACAAATATGCAATTATGTATATAATAACCCAAACCTAATGCAACTAACACCCAAAACCAACAAAACTAAGCATGTTAACATATAATTATGTTCACTTATCACACCCGCATGCTTAGGCTTTACTATTATCGAGCAAAATTATGAAGAAAACCAAAACTTGAGTTTGGATTTATCCAACAAAGGTACTAGTCATCACGAACTATAAAAACATACAGGAAATTTTGTACATAAAGACTCAAAAGCTCTAGACTACCACCTAAACTATGAACCACAAAATCCCATCAAATTCCTATATCTCACGGTCATCGGCTTCTAGAGTAGATTCTAAGGCTTTAAGGTTCATCGAAGGTTTGAGAGAAACTAAAAATTTGAGTGCTTGTGCTCGTGAAACTAACTCAACAAGTGGCAATTGTAATTAGAAGTTTCATTTATTACATTTTGAATTCACCTATCATCCTGCTCACTACTGATAAACGCCAGTTTATCATTATTCTTATGCATTAAAACTAACCTAGCTCTTAGGATTTTACTCCGCAAACGGGTTTTTGGGCTGCATTTAGGCATAAATTAGGTTAGGCATACATTGCATTTTTTATTTGTCTTTTAATATGTTTTTGTGAGTGTTAGGGATGTACAGATATACAAATCCTTAAAACCCTAGCACTCAAGAAGGCAAATGGTGAAGGAGAAGCCCAGATTAGTTGGAACTCAGCTCGATCCAGCTCACCACAACCGGAACCTAGCTCACTTGAACTAGGGTTAGCTCGTCCCAGCTGGATGGTAGCTCAAGAGAGTTCACCTTAGCTCACCCTAGCCCAAGTCAGCTCAGATCCAGCTCAACTTAGCTGAGTCTAGCTCATCTCAGCTCCCACTAGTCCACAGGGAGCTCTAGCTAGCTCAGCTGACTTGATAGGAGTTCACCCCAGCTCAGATCCAGCTACATCCAGCTCCACTCAACTCCAGCCAGCTGAAGAAGAATTCATCTCAGCTCAGGAAGCTCAAGTCCAGCCCCCGGGGATTCAGCTTAGCTCATCTCAGTTGAGCTAAGCTACCTTAGCTGCCTCAACTAGCTTGATTCTCCCCGGGAGCACCAGACCTAGCTCACCTCAGCTCATTTTGGTAGAAGCTAGCTCACTTTAGCTTGTCTTAGCAACTAGCAAAGAACTAGCAAGCTAAGCCAGCTAGAGTAGCCCCATGCCAGCCTCTTCAGCAGCAGCCAACTCCAGCTCCGGCTCCAGACTTCTTCTCCTCAGCTCCTTCCTCCAAACCCTAGCTCCAACACCTTCTCCTCTACTCCTCCATTAGCTAAGCTAGCTTAGCTTAGCCATGCTCCAACTTCCTTGGCTTGTACCACCTCAAAAAACCACCTACCAACTCCACCCAACTAGCTCCACCTAAGCTCCACATAAGCTAACCTACTTGGCACCAACCTAACCTACCCACCACCTCCAAAAGACACCTAAAAGTGGTGCCAAAAACTACCCATAACCACCCCTTAATGGCACCATTTTCCCTCCAAAATCTCCCCTCATCTCCACCACACAATCCCCCTTGAACCTATCTCCACCATCCACCTAACCCCCCTTCTAGAAGACCCCATGTTGGCGCCAACATGGTGGTGTCTCTCCACCACCAAAAGACACCAACACCACCATAACTACCCCCTTTAACACCTCTTGGGTTGGCGCCAACTCTCCTTAGCCATAGGATCACCAACCACCTCCATTCTTCCATCCTAGCCCTCCATTTCAAGGGGCACCTTAACCCCCCATCCTACCCTATAAAAAGACCACTACCCACCACCATTCAAGCCATCCTTGGCTAGCAATTTCACTCTCATATTCCACCAAGAAGCCCACGTCCAAGAGAGAAGAAGAAGAAGAAGATTAAGGGGATATTCTGTCCCCTTGGTGCCTTCCCCTCTTCCCTTCTCTCTTGGGTCACGCCAGCCAAAGGAGAAGCCAGGCAAGGAAGATCTTCGAGGAGATCTTGAAGGTGGTCACACCACCTTGGAGGAGTTTTTGAGGGTGGTGCACGCCCACCCCTTGGAGAGAGCATTAAA
The DNA here is from genome assembly GCA_037157565.1 of Thalassia testudinum. Classification (NCBI taxonomy): domain Eukaryota; kingdom Viridiplantae; phylum Streptophyta; class Magnoliopsida; order Alismatales; family Hydrocharitaceae; genus Thalassia; species Thalassia testudinum. Next base: position 124,711,717 of record JAZHRO010000063.1, read on the forward strand.
GGTGGTAGCTTCCACCTTGGAGGAGCTCTCAAGGAAGGAGAAGGAGGCCCTCTTTTCAAGCCAAGGAGCAGCTAGGCTTGGAGCAAGAAGACACCCTTCTTCACCATTGTTGCAAGAGGATTTGTGTTTCTTTTCTTGCTTTTAGATTTGTTTAAGTTCTAGTAGAAGCATTCCTCTACTTGTCCTTGAAAAGAACACTCATTCTACTCAATCAAATTGCCTTCTTTTAGCTTTTTATTGCAGTTGTTACTTTTGGTTCTAGCACTTGTTTCACCTCTTCTTCCTAATTACTCTAGGCCTCCACTTGCCTAGAGTGAGCTTAGGAAGAAGATATTTCTATCTTTTAAATTTTAGTTAAGCATTTGTAGGTGTTAGTACTTTTCGTTACAATTCGCATTTTGCCCTCGTCTTTTCAAAATACAAAAAAAAAAATTACATATTAAAAAATATCAAAAAGAAGGTTGAGATCTATCTGTAAGCAAGAGGATTAATTTTGCAATTTTTTCCTCCTTGGACGACCCTAGATACTCCCCTATCTGGGATATAAATTTAAGAGTTGATCGATTTTGCGCGTTACAACGACGTATTTAACAAACCGCGTGAAATCGCTATCACTTTTTGGCGCCGTTGCCGGGAAGGCACAGCTTTGCATTAATTAATTTTCTCTTGCTTGGAGTGGATCTCATCCCCTTCTCTTTTTTTCTTTTGTGTGTGCAGGAACTACAGCGGGAAGGCGGGAATCTGGAAGCGAGAGCTCAAAGTTCCTTTTCTTCCCGCGAAATTCAGGTTGGTTCCTCTTTCCGGTCACATAATTAATTAAAACTACCAAAAATATATTAAACTTGGCTTTCAGGATCCCAAAAAACTTAATTAAGTGGAGTGGTGCATTATAAAATCCATTGTTTGCTTGTATGCTTCTTTAACACCACTCCATTGCAAGTATTGGTGTTCTATTTTTCGGGTCCAGATTTCTATCCGGATTTGAAAAATCGATTCCTAACATCACAGGCCTCCTAAAATCATAAAATTTCATAGAGTGATTCCCAATTAAGTTTGGAACATCTATTCCAAATTTCAGATCAATTAAATTTTCATTTAATTTTTAAAAATTCATGGATTGCAGAGGGGTCACACCCTTTAATTTTCCTGTTTTGCTACTATCTGCGAATTTTTAGAATTTTTATACTCATCCAATTTTTTTGAATTTTAGTTTTCTGGAATCCTTGTGAAATTTTACACATCATATAAAATCACAAAAATTTTCTGAGGTCGGTGGTAATACTGAAAAGTCCACAATACCCACGAGTATCATTTCTGGACTTTGACACCAGTATAATTAAAAATTTAAAATAATTATCAAACAAATTTTTAAAATCTTTCAAAAATCTTTTTTGGAAACCTTATTTGATTTTCTTCAAAGTAGTGGTGTTTTTTGACTTGTTTGGACCACTACTTAATTCTGAAAGCCTAAAAATAATTCATTGGTTGTAAAATTTCTATCTTAGGGAAAATTGGCTTAGGGTTTCTTCTTTCTTTTTAGAGACTCAATTAAAGGAAATATACAATCACACATACAACTTGAATTTCCTTTGATTGTGAACTTTCAAACTTGTTTGAAAACTTAAATAGAAAAACCCTAAAACTCATTTAATTAAATCAAATCCTAAAAGACAAAAATACATAAAAATAGTGTAACAACTTGATTTTCATTGGAGCCACTCTCAAATTCCTGCACACACACAAAAAAATCAAATAATAGGGCAACAACCCAATAAACGCCCTCCACATTCCGTGTGCACTATAGCATCCTAGACCTAATTGAAACTTATAGCAACTTGACTGCTAAGGCTTTATCAACTTAGGCTTGCTATTTAGGTCTTAAGTTCTCTTTAGTTAATACCAATTCTATCATCTGTATCTGGTGTTCAGGCTGAGGGGTTGTGTCAAACGACCAGGCACGAGTTTGTACAAGCACCTGGGGTCTTCCCTGGGAAACGTTTGGGCCCAAACCTCCTGATAGCGAAAATACGCGTGATTTGTAAAAGCAGTTTTTTAACGTCGTTGTAACACGCGAATCCGCTTTCGCTTTTAAAATTTATATCCTAGATAGGGGAGTATCTAGGGTCGTCCAAGGAGGCAAAAATTGCAATAATGATTCTCTTGCTTGGAATACAATCTCAACTTTCTTTTTAATATTTTTCAATATGTAATTTTTTTGTATTTTGAAAAGACGAGGGCAAACGGCAGAGTGTAGCGAAAAGAACTAACACCTACAAATGATTAAAAATATAAAAGATAGAAATATCTTCTTCCTAAGCTCACTCTAGGCAAGTGTAGGCCTAGGGTAATTAGGAAGAAGAGGTGAAATAAGTGCTGGAACCAAAACAAACAACTGCAATAAAAAGCTTAAAAGAAGGCAATTTTTGATTGAGTAGAATGAGTGTTCTTTTCAAGGACAAGTAGAGGAAAGCTTCTACTAGAATTGAACAATTTAAAAGCAAGAAAAAAAAACACAAATCCTCTTGTAACAATGGTGAAGAAGGTTGTCTTCTTGCTCCAAGCCTAGCTGCTCCTTGGCTTGAAAAGAGGGCCTCCTTCTTCTCCTTCCTTGAGAGCTCCTCCAAGGTGGAAGCTACCACCTTTAATGCTCTCTCCAAAGGGGTGGGCGTGCACCACCCTTAAAACTCCTCCAAGGTGGCGTGACCACCTTCAAGATCTCCTCCAAGATCTTCCTTGCCTGGCTTCTCCTTTGGCTGGCGTGACCCAAGAGAGAAGGGAAGAGGGGAAGGCACCAAGGGGACAGAATATCCCCTTAATCTTCTTCTTCTTCTTCTCTCTTGAACGTGGGATTCTTGGTGGAATATGAGAGTGAAATGGCTAGCCAAGGATGGCTTGAATGGTGGTGGGTAGTGGTCTTTTATAGGGTAGGATGGGGGGTTAAGGTGCCCCTTGAAATGGAGGGCTAGGATGGAAGAATGTAGGTGGTTGGTGATCCTAAGGCTAAGGAGAGTTGGCGCCAACCCAAGAGGTGTTAAAGGGGGTAGTTATGGTGGTGTTGGTGTCTTTTGGTGGTGGAGAGACACCACCATGTTGGCGCCAACATGGGGTCTTCTAGAAGAGGGGTTAGGTGGATGGTGGAGATGGGTTCAAGGGAGATTGTGTGGTGGAGATGAGGGGAGATTTTGGAGGGAAAAGTGGTGCCATTAAGGGGTGGTTATGGGTAGTCTTTGGTGCCACTTTTAGGTGTCTTTTGGAGGTGGTGGGTAGGTTAGGTTGGTGCCAAGTAGGTTAGCTTATGTGGAGCTTAGGTGGAGCTAGTTGGGTGGAGTTGGTAGGTGGGTTTTTGGGGTGGTACAAGCCAAGGAAGTTGGAGCATAGCTAAGCTAAGCTAAGCTAAGCTAACTTAGCTAATGGAGGAGTAGAGGAGAAGGTGTTGGAGCTAGGGTTTGGAGGAGGGAGCTGAGGAGAAGAAGTCTGGAGCTGGAGCTAGAGCTAGCTGCTGCTGAAGAGGCTGGCATGGGGCTACTCTAACTGGCTTAGCTTGCTAGTTCTTTGCTAGTTGCTAAGCCAAGCTAAAGTGAGCTAGCTTCTACTAAAATGAGCTGAGGTGAGCTAGGTCTGGTGCTCCCGGGGAGAATCAAGCTGGTTGAGGCAGCTAAAGTAGCTTAGCTCAACTGAGTTGAGCTAAGCTGAGTCCCCGGGAGCTGGACTTGAGCTTCCTGAGCTGAGATGAATTCTTCTTCAGCTGGCTGGAGTTGAGTGGAGCTGAATGTAGCTGGATTTGAGCTGGGGTGAACTCCTGTCAACTCAGCTGAGCTAGCTAGAGCTCCCTGTGAACTAGTGGGAGCTGAGATGAGCTAGACTCAGCTAAGTTGAGCTGGATCTGAGCTGACTTGAGCTAGGGTGAGCTAAGATGAACTCTCTTGAGCTGCCATCCAGCTGAGATTAGCTGAATGGAGCTGGGATGAGCTAACCCTAGTTCAAGTAAGCTAGGTTCCAGCTGCGGTGAGCTGGATCAAGCTGAGGTGAGCTGGATCAAGCTGAGGTGAGCTGGATTAGGCTGAGTTCCAGCTAGTCTGGGCTTCTCCTTCACCATTTGCCTTCTTGAGTGCTAGGGTTTTAGGGATCTGTGCATCTGTACATCCCTAACACTCACAAAAACACATTACAACGAAAATAAAAAATGCAATGCATGCCTATCCTAATTTATGCCTAAATGCAGCCCAAAAACCCGTTTGCAGAGTAAAATCCTAAGAGCTAGGTTAGTTTTAAAGCATAAAAATGATGATAAATTGGCGTTTATCACCTCCCCTTAAGCAACTTGGCTAGATTTGTTGATAGAACAGGTATTCACTATTGACTACTTATTTCCTATATAGACCAAGTCTTAGGTTATTATTAGGGATTCACATTTAAGTTAGGTCTAGTTTGTTTGTTTGATTTGCACACTTTCTCTCATCTCTATCTCTTCTCCTCCCCTCCAAGTCTTCCAAGTAGTGCATGCACGGGCGACGGTCCCAAAAGCCACACCTCGAGGGACCATCTGATTTCGCCCCCCGCAGCAAGAAATCATTGTTTTCTTCCCCCTCTTCTTCTAAAAAAATGGAAAACCCAGGAAGCCATCAAAAAAATTCTGCTTCCACTTCTAACCCGTCAGCCGACCCACAAGCTGACTCCACCCTCCCTCACCTTCCTAACTTGGAGCAACCAGAAATACCAGCAGGGCCAGGTGGCCCTCCAATTATAACCCATAATACAAATCCCTTTGCATTAATGGTCGACCATTTGGCTCGACTACGACAAAATCAAGAAGATCTAGCTAGGACTATCACGAACCTAGCTAATCAAGGACAAAATCCACCACCTCGCCAACAGCCTGTCGTTCCTCTTAAGGATTTCTATGATCCTTCCAATTATGAGGAAAGACCAGGGGTGGTCATACCACAAGGGGATTTCGAAATCAAACCCACTATTCTAAACCTTATCAAGCATTTTCATGGTCTTCCAAGAGAGGACCCTTTTTGTCATCTCGAGGAATTAACTGTCCTCACTCAAACCACTCGTTCCCGCAATGTGCAGGAACACATGTGGTTAATGAGACTCTTTCCTCTCTCTCTCAAAGAAAAAGCATCACATTGGTTTAGAACAGTTGGGCGTCCTATTACCACCTGGTCCCAATTAAAAAGTGCTTTTCTTAAAAAAAATTTTCTGATCGGTCGAATAAATGCATTAAGAAGATCTATAACGACCTTTCAACAAAAAATTGGTGAACCCCTCCATGAAGCCTGGGAAAGATTTCAGGAACTTCTAAGAAGTTGTCCCCACCATGAAATTCCACAATGGCAGCTAGTGCAGATCTTCTATCATGGATTAGAAGATCAATTAAAATGATTTGTGGATGCCTCATGTGGCAGCAATTTTCTTAACAAAGACGCCGAAAGTGCCTACCTTCTCTTTGAAGAAATGAGTGAAAACTCATTTAACATGACTTCAATGGACACTTTTGGCAGATCACGAAACCCCACACACGGAGTCCATGAAATTGACTCCAAAACCACCTCTGTTCCAGTCACACAAGATGATTTATATATGTTAGCTCAACGACTGGACCAGATGCAAATTCACAAAAAGAAAATAGAAGAAAAGCTCACAAACAAACAAGCTCCACACGTCCACTCTCCACACACTAACCCCCCACACATTCTCTGAAGAGAGAATCTACACAATATCGATGCCACATCTGCTGACCAGCAATTTCCGGCTGATTTCCCGCAAGATTTAACCGGGAATTTTGACCAAAATATTTTTGATTCCACCTCGGAAAATATTTATGCTCTCCAGGAGAAATTTAGAAACTCCTCCAACATTTCCAATCAAAATTGGAGGACTAACCCGAATCACTCCTGGAAAAACCCGAATCCGATTCCTTTTCCCAAACAAAACTATTTTGGGAATTATGGGCAACCTTTGTGTCAACCCGGACCATCCCAGGATGATATTAATAATCAGGTCATGAAAACTCTGCAAGGAATGCAGACTCAAATGACAGAAGTAACCCGCATGGTTACCAATTTACAACAAGTTAAGGTTACTCCTGATAATCGACCTATTGGGAATTTACCATCCCAACCCATGCCCAACCCAAATAATCAAAGGAATCAATTCCAAGGTGGATATCACAGTCAACCTATTCAGCCAGCACCTCATTATCCGTCGAGTTTCAATAACAGCCAGGCCCCCCGTCCTCATCCTAGAAACAACCAGACTACAAATGCAGTTACCTTGAGGAATGGGAAAACCACTCAAAATACCCTGCCTGTTAAAGAAACCCGCTGTAATGACACACAGATTAACCCTTCCCCTCCTATTGTTCAGGAACCAATTCACGCAAAACAGGGAAACCCTGCCCCATTTCCACAAGCCCTCCACTCTTCAAAAAAGAAAAAAACAAAATCTGAGCCCACTGAGAAGGAATTAATGGATTTATTTGGGCAAGTAGAAATTAATATCCCTATTCTAGATGCCATTAAGTATATCCCTGCCTATGCAAAATTCTTAAAAGATTTATGTACTCCAAAAAGGCAGCCCAAGAATTTAGGAAAGGTAATTCTTCCAGAGACAGTCAGCTCAGTTGTGCAGAGCTGACTGCCTCTTAAGAGAAAAGATCCCGGCGCCCCCCTAATCCAAGTTATCATTAATGATACCTCATTTGATCGCGCTCTGCGGGATCTTGGTGCCTCAATTAATCTTATCCCCACAGTTATTTTTGAGGAATTTAAGATCGGTGAATTGAAACCTGTTGAGGTTACTCTCCAATTAGCCGACCGATCTACGATTAAACCAAGGGGAATTGTTGAAGATGTTCTTGTCTGGGTCAAAGATTGTCTATTCGCAGTAGACTTTTTAGTCCTGGACATAGAGCTACCTGAAGCACTTAAGTTTGCCCCCATTATTCTTGGAAGACCATTCTTAGCCACTGCCCGTGCCAATATTGATTGTGATTCTGGAAAGATGAAGATCATGTGTGGCGGTGAATCTGTAACCCTAGACATTTTTCAAGCCTCTAGGCGATTCCAGGAACCAGATTTCTTTGATGATTCGGATTCAAAAATAGAAAACAATGTGGAGGAAACATTGCAGATTTCCCAATTAGGTTCCTGTTTTGCTGTAAATATGGTTCCTGAATAATTTATTTTTTCTCACCCTTCCACCTCAACCACACGACCAGCTAACATTCCAGCTAACCCTTTCACTCTCACCTCACCTCTAACCCACAAAGCAGAAACTCTTTCGGAACCGGGCCTACAATTGGAATTAAAACCTTTGCCCGATTCACTTAAATATGTTTTCCTAGGTCCAAATCAGACCCTGCCCCTGATTATAAATTCTGGACTCATCGGGGCACAAGAGCACAAACTTATCCAGGTTTTGAGTAAATATCGAAAAGCAATTGGCTGGACCCTTTCTGATCTTAAAGGCATTCATCCGTCCTATTGTACGCACCGTATATTTTTAGAGGACGATTCTCGCCCCTCTCGCCAACCACAAAGGCGCTTGAATCCTATTATGCAGGAGGTTGTAAAAAAGGAGATTATTAAGTGGCTGGATGCTGATATCATCTACCCCATTTCTGACAGCTCCTGGGTTAGTCCAACTCAAGTTGTCCCCAAAAAGGCTGGACTAACAGTTGTCACCAATGAAAAGTGGGAGAATATAGCCACTCGAACCGCTTCTTCTTGGCGCGTGTGTATAGATTATCGAAAATTAAACACCGCCACCAAGAAGGATCATTTCCCGCTCCCTTTTATTGATCAAATCTTGGAGCGGTTAGCCGGATGGGAATTTTACTATTTTTTGGACGGTTATTCTGGCTATAATCAAGTAGCGGTTCATCCTGAGGACCAGGGCAAAACAACTTTCACCTGCCCCTTCGGAACCTTTGCTTTCCGAAGAATGCCCTTCGGTCTTTGCAATGCACCTGCGACTTTTCAAAGGTGCATGCTTGCAATTTTTTCAGACCTGGTAGGTGAATGTCTAGAATTTTTTATGGATGACTTCTCTGTTTTTGGAGATTCTTTTGACCATTGCCTCAAAAATCTTGAAAGAACCCTCCAAAAGTGTATAGAAGTTAATCTGGTCCTCAGCTAGGAAAAAAGTCATTTCATGGTCCAAGAAGGTATTGTCTTGGGCCATGTTATTTCTAAACAAGGAATCACGGTAGATAAAGCAAAAATAGATGCTATACCTAAGCTCCCACTGCCCACTACTGTCAAACAAATCAGATCCTTTTTGGGTCATGTGGGTTTCTATCGTCGATTCATACAAAACTTTTCCCAAATCTTCAAGCCTTTAAGTCAGCTTCTTACTAAAGACCAACCATTTGATTTTAATAATTACTGCCTGGAGAGTTTTTTGAGGTTGAAGAAAGAGGTTACTGAGGCGCCAATATTGCAGGGACCTGACTGGAATAGTCCCTTTGAATTATTGACAGATGCCTCAGATTTTGCTGTAGGGGCCGGTCTAGGGCAAAGAATTGGCAAGAAGCCCATTGTGATCTATTATGCTAGCAAAACCCTTGATGATGCACAATGGAATTACACGGTTACTGAAAAGGAACTTCTTGCCATTGTATTTGCCTTAGAAAAATTTAGATCTTATCTGTTGGGGTCACGTGTCACTGTTTATACAGACCACTCAGCAATTAAATATTTGCTGACAAAGAAAGATGCGAAACCCCGCCTTATCCGTTGGATTCTGCTACTCCAGGAATTTGACCTGGAAATCAAGGATAAGGCGGGATTGCACAATGTAGTGGCCGACCAACTCTCTCGTCTTATGACGAATGACATAATGACCCCGCCAGATCAGTTCCCTGATGAAAGTATTTTAGCTGTTGCAACCCTCCCTTGGTTTGCACCCATTGCAAACTACTTAGCAACAGAACAAATCCCCACTGATTGGCCAAAAACAAAATGGTATAAGTTCTTTGTTGATATTAAATATTATTTTTGGGAGGACCCCGACCTTTTCCGCATTTGTGCCTATCAGGTCATTCGACGATGTGTCCCCGATTCTGAAATCCATGATATCTTAACACATTGTCACTCAATGGCCTGTGGTGGACATTTTTCGGGCAAGAAAACTGCAGCTAAAATCCTTAATGCAGGATTTTATTGGCCCAGCTTGCACAAAGATGCTCATGACTTCGTTCGGTCCTGTGTGCGTTGCCAGAGCATCGGCAACATGACTCGAAAGGATATGATGCCCCTTAATCCTATTTTAGAGGTTGAAATTTTCGATGTTTGGGGCATCGACTTCATGGGACCGTTCATCAACTCTAGTGGGTATTTGTACATATTAGTCGCAGTAGACTATGTTTCTAAATGGATAGAAGCAATACCCACCCGCACAAGTGGTCACCGTGTGGTTGTCGAATTTCTTAAGAAAAATATTTTCTCAAGATTCGGCATACCAAAAGCCATTATCAGTGACGGAGGCTCACATTTCACCCACTCACAATTCCGTCACCTCCTTTCTAAATATGGGGTTAATCATAAAATTTCCACACCATATCACCCCCAAACTAATGGCCAGGCTAAAGTTTCTAATCGGGAAATTAAAAATATTCTACAAAAGATGGTTAGGCCCGACCGTAAAGATTGGTCCACCAAATTGGACGACGCTTTATGGGCCTACCGTACCGCTTTTAAAACTCCACTTGGCATGTCTCCCTTCCGTCTGGTTTTCGGGAAGGCATGCCATCTCCCGGTAGAATTAGAACATAGGGCTTTTTGGGCAATAAAACAACTTAATATGGATTTATCTGACGCCGGTAACCATAGAAAATTGCAATTAACTGAATTGGAAGAATTACGTAATTTTTCCTATGAAAATGCAAGGATTTATAAAGACCGAACAAAGAAATTTCACGATAAATATATTGTTCGGAAACACTTTGACGTTAATCAACGAGTTTGGCTTTTCGATGCGAGATTACGTCTTTTTCCTGGCAAATTAAAATCTAAATGGACTGGCCCCTTTATTGTCCATAAAACATATCCATACGGCGCTGTTGACCTTTTTGATCCAAAAACTAATTCGATATTTCAAGTCAATGGCCAGTGTTTAAAGCCCTATTTTGACCATGCGCCTAAAATTTCATCTGAATCTTTTAATTTTACTGAGCCAACCACCCTTGATCACTAGTGCACACCACGCCCGGCTGAATGGCGTAAAAGATAGCACTGGATGGGAGGTAACCCATCATTTTCTTGCTTTCCTTTTTTCTTCTTTTTCCAGGTTTTGTTCATCCTAAACCCGACCGTCATCACTAAAGTGATCCCTTTTCCCTCCTAATGCATGAGGACATGGCATATCTTAAGCATGGGGGGGTGTTTTTAAATTTTTACGATCGATTCAGGATGTTCAAAACCTAAAAACATGCAATTTTCTTTCCTGCTTGCATACCAAAAAAAAAAAAAAAATATATATATATATATATATATTTAAAACTTTTTGAGGAAAAATTTTGAAATCGGGACTAAGGTCGAAAAATTCACTTCTGGTACAATGGGATTTAATCTTTAACAAACTAAGGATGAGGATTTGGATCTAATCATTAGAATTCCAGGGTCTATTTTAGACTAGATCAGATATCCTTCTCTAAAATTCCACCTAAACTCATGATAGTTCAGGAGACTTGATCCTATTTTGTAATATGGAAAGTATTTGACTAAGTTTTTGACTCAAAAACTTGCAGTTCTCGAGAAACTTCTTGTGTCTATTTTCACACACAAGCCAACACATAAAAACAACTAAAAATTTGAAAAACTCCCTTGTTTGGATTTAGTAAGAGTCTGAAGCAGATCATTGGTTTGAGTTCCCACTGCCGAAAAGAAGGAAAATGCCTTCTTTGAGAATGCGATGTCAACATGTTACCGCCTCGGCGCTGCTCTATATCTATATTTCATATCTTTAGACGGAGCATTAAAGCGCATTTTAGCAGCTCAAGTGTCTTGGACGGTGCTCTACCTATAGCGTCGGAGCAAGTGCTTGAGTTTGCTTGGAGCGCCCCTTTTCACCGCATCGTGTTTTGGGGTTGTGAGCTCCTAGGTGGTGTCATGAACAGTGCTATCCCGAAGTACTGGCGCCAAAGCCCCCTCGAGGAATGGTAACGGGAATGATGATCCCGACACATCTATTGTAAGACTAAGCTAAAAATAAGCATGGGGGAGAAAAAAAAAATAATAATAATAATAACATGTCCTTATAAATGTTGGCTTTTCACAAGCATAGACACAAGGTTTTAAAGGAATTTGCAAGTTGCGAATCAGATTCACGAGCCAGAAAAATCCTAAAAACAAACATTTCAAGTCATCTGAATTAACAAGGGGTTAATTTGTGAATTTTCTGGAGGATATATTGATCCCGTTCTATCTAATGGTTGGATCCAAAAATAAATCCTAATGTTTATCTTCAACAAATCTCGTACCTCCTGTGTTATAATCTACCAAGGTCCCTTAATCTCTTTTTCTCCTCAAAAGTCAAAAAATTAGATTTCCCAAAAATTCCATTTTCCAAAAAAATTAAAGTTTTGCTAAGAGACTAACAAAAGATAAGCATGGGGGTGTGATAAACACCAGTTTATCATCATTCTTATGCATTAAAACTAACCTAGCTCTTAGGATTTTACTCCGCAAACGGGTTTTTGGGCTGCATTTAGGCATAAATTAGGTTAGGCATACATTGCATTTTTTATTTGTCTTTTAATATGTTTTTGTGAGTGTTAGGGATGTACAAATATACAGATCCTTAAAACCCTAGCACTCAAGAAGGCAAATGGTGAAGGAGAAGCCCAGATTAGTTGGAACTCAGCTCGATCCAACTCACCACAGCCGGAACCTAGCTCACTTGAACTAGGGATAGCTCATCCCAGCTCCATTCAGCTAATCCCAGCTGGATGGCAGCTCAAGAGAGTTCACCTTAGCTCACCCTAGCTCAAGTCAGCTCAGATCCAGCTCAACTTAGCTGAGTCTAGCTCATCTCAGCTCCCCCTAGTCCACAGGGAGCTCTAGCTAGCTCAGCTGACTTGACAGGAGTTCACCCCAGCTCAGATCCAGCTACATCCAGCTCCACTCAACTCCAGCCAGCTGAAGAAGAATTCATCTCAGCTCAGGAAGCTCAAGTCCAGCTCCCGGGGATTCAGCTTAGCTCATCTCAGTTGAGCTAAGCTACCTTAGCTGCCTCAACCAGCATAATTCTCCCCGGGAGCACCAGACCTAGCTCACCTTAGCTCATTTTGGTAGAAGCTAGCTCACTTTAGCTTGGCTTAGCAACTAGCAAAGAACTAGCAAGCTAAGCCAGCTAGAGTAGCCCCATGCCAGCCTCTTCAGCAGCAGCCAGCTCCAGCTCCAGGCTTCTTCTCCTCAGCTCCTTCCTCCAAACCCTAGCTCCAACACTTTCTCCTCTACTCCTCCATTAGCTAAGCTAGCTTAGCTTAGCTTAGCTTAGCTTAGCTTAGCTTAGCTATGCTCCAACTTCCTTGGCTTGTACCACCTCAAAAAACCACCTACCAACTCCACAGAACTAGCTCCACCTAAGCTCCACATAAGCTAACCTACTTGGCACCAACCTAACCTACCCACCATCTCCAAAAGACACCTAAAAGTGGTGCCAAAAACTACCCATAACCACCCCTTAATGGCGCCACTTTTCCCTCCAAAATCTCCCCTCATCTCCACCACACAATCCCCCATGAACCCATCTCCACCATCCACCTAACCCCCCTTCTAGAAGACCCCATGTTGGCGCCAACATGGTGGTGTCTCTCCACCACCAAAAGACACCAACACCACCATAACTACCCCCTTTAACACCTCTTGGGTTGGCGCCAACTCTCCTTAGCCATAGGATCACCAACCACCTCCATTCTTCCATCCTAGCCCTCCATTTCAAGGGGCACCTTAACCCCCCATCCTACCCTATAAAAAGACCACTACCCACCACCATTCAAGCCATCCTTGGCTAGCAATTTCACTCTCATATTCCACCAAGAAGCCCACGTCCAAGAGAGAAGAAGAAGAAGAAGATTAAGGGGATATTCTGTCCCCTTGGTGCCTTCCCCTCTTCCCTTCTCTCTTGGGTCACGCCAGCCAAAGGAGAAGCCAGGCAAGGAAGATCTTCGAGGAGATCTTGAAGGTGGTCACACCACCTTGGAGGAGTTTTTGAGGGTGGTGCACGCCCACCCCTTGGAGAGAGCATTAAAGGTGGTAGCTTCCACCTTGGAGGAGCTCTCAAGGAAGGAGAAGGAGGCCCTCTTTTCAAGCCAAGGAGCAGCTAGGCTTGGAGCAAGAAGACACCCTTCTTCACCATTGTTGCAAGAGGATTTGTGTTTCTTTTCTTGCTTTTAGATTTGTTTAAGTTCTAGTAGAAGCATTCCTCTACTTGTCCTTGAAAAGAACACTCATTCTACTCAATCAAATTGCCTTCTTTTAGCTTTTTATTGTAGTTGTTACTTTTGGTTCTAGCACTTGTTTCACCTCTTCTTCCTAATTACTCTAGGCCTCCACTTGCCTAGAGTGAGCTTAGGAAGAAGATATTTCTATCTTTTAAATTTTAGTTAAGCATTTGTAGGTGTTAGTACTTTTCGTTACAATTCGCATTTTGTCCTCGTCTTTTGAAAATACAAAAAAAAAATTACATATTGAAAAATATCAAAAAGAAAGTTGAGATCTATCTGTAAGCAAGAGGATTAATTTTGCAATTTTTGCCTCCTTGGACGACCCTAGATACTCCCCTATTTGGGATATAAATTTAAGAGTTGATCGATTTTGCGCGTTACAACGACGTATTTAACAAACCGCGTGAAATCGCTATCAATGACACTTTAGATTAGCCTTACTGCAAAAATGGAATCATTACCCCTTTTGATTCATTACTATATATAATTATAACGAGTGCTCTACACTCCGGCACCTCGTGATGACACCAAAAGAAGCACCCACCTTTTCTTTAATATATATTTTTCTTTTTATTTTTCTTTTTTTTTTTCATATTTTTTTCCTATTTTTGTATAATATATATAATATATAATATATAATATATACGTGGGACTCATCCAAAAACTTATTTTAGAATGTCACTTTAGTAGAGTTACATGAGAATCTAGATGGCAGGTTGGGCTTTGAATATCTTACATTTGGGGAGCATACTCAGTGCAACATAGTAGCCATACTTGTGAAAGTGTAAATGCTAGGTTGGGATCTGAATACCCTACATCTAGGAAGCATATCCAGTGCAACGTAATAACCATGCCTGTGAAATTAAGTTCTTAATATGTTGTTACCACAAGAGAAATTAGGGTGTAAGTGTAAATGCATGATACTCAAACTTTAAAAGCTTTCAATGCAAAGGAAGGATAGAAAAGCCATATACTACTATCTCTGTAAGCTTCTAGGCTAAATTAATAGGTCTTGTCAAAAACTCAGAAAACAAATTCGCATTTAAGGAGGTACCCTAGCTTATTAAGTTAACTACAACCTGAAGAGTCTAAACAATAAACTTTCGATACTTGCTCTTAAAGTTGGTGACTTCTAAATACCTAAAATTTATCCATAATTCTAACTCCATTCAAATTTTCTTTTATATGTAAATATATATAAATGCCTGGAACTATATAAAATAAACTCTACATAATACTACCCACCCTCCATGCCTATTTCATGCAATGTCCTCATTATATGATAAAAAAGTTCATGAAAAGGTAAAGAAAGGGAGGATATCACCTACAAAACTCTGAGTTGCAACAATGAAATTCAATTGTTAATTGCTCTAAAATGGGTTTTAAAATCAATGCGTGTAGTATAGGTCAAATCAGTGTAAAAAACAAATAGAATTTATTACTTGAAGGAAAGTTTGAGGTCGAACACAGGGAGCAATTGGCAAAAATGCTTCTCAAGATTGCAATTCAACACAAATATACAATCAATAGAATTCCAAACAAATATGAATGAAAGTGAATGTTAGATAATGCAAAAAGAATGGGGTAAAATGGTGATTTGAATCACCAATTACCCCTTACAATATATATCGAATAACTCAATAGCACTAAGTAATTAAATGCCACGTAAGGTAAGTACCCAGTGCACTTCAAATGAAGCTCAGATGTCTATTCAGCTGGTAAGGTGGCTTATCCTGCTCAAAGGTATTTCTCTTTTTCATCTTCCTTTTCCCTGTGCCTTCTCTTCTTCTTCTCAGGCTTCTATCTTCTTTGCTTTCCTTCTTCTTCTATTCTCCTTCTTCTTCTTTTCTTCTTCTATGGTTGTGCCTTCTCTCTTCTTCTCTTCTGGCTTCCTCTCTTGCTTTCTCTTCATGCGCAAGGGGGAGGTTACTTAAATAGCTAAGTGTCGGTCGTTGGTCCTGAGAGCAAAACCCCTTGCTCTTGCTTGTTTTCCTCTCCTTCTCTCTCTAGGATCTGCCCTCTCAAAGCCTCATGTTATCAGGTATTTGGGTAGAGCACACCTGATACCAGGGCTACCGGCCATGAGTGGCAGCTGAGGAGTGCTTGGTTAGGCATGTAATCGGATGCACTAGACCCGTGTAAGCAGTGTCATGGGCGAGGTGCGTGAGGGGCATGGGGACCTCACCCCCTGTGTCAATTGAGGCAAAGAGCCTATGGCAAGAATTCAATTTATTCAGCTACGGGCACCCTTCAGCTTCTGAGGTGCGACTATCCCACTGCCCTTCCTCTATGTGTAACTGTAGCTACTACTTGTTACAATTGTGGTCAAGGGCCTAGTCTAAGGGCAAAATTGGTCCCTGGGATGTGATCCTGGAGACTCTCTACTGCACCTGGGACGTTGCCTAGACCCTGCAGATGCTGGAGCAAGGCTTCAAGCTTTGCTCGAAGCTTCGTCAATGGCAGCAGAGGACCTGCTACCTGAAAGTCAGAATATAGCCTCTCGACATTGTTAAATAGGTTCAGGAGCTTCTTAGGGATGCAGCGAGGGTGTGGGTGGTGCTGGCAAGCTGTGATGGTGGTCGTAGGTGGCTGGCGAAGGTGGAGATGAAGGTCTAGAGGTGGGTTGTTCGGTGAGGAAGTGGAGTGGACAGTAGGCCAAGAAAGGTTAGGGTTTTTACTCTAGCGGCCATGGTGAAGGTTTTGGCGTTGTTGGCAAGGCATTTGGGACAGTGGAGTGGGCGGAGGACCTCATTGGAGGTTTGGTCAGAGCGGAGGATGAAGGTGGTGAATGGAGGCATCGAGGGTCAAAATTGGGAAATGGAGAGTAGGAAAAGATAATGTAATCCTAGCTAGGCCTAATTAACCTATCCTAAATGGACGAAAAGGGGGGAGAAGACACATCAGGGTTATGTCAGCAATAAAGAAGACGTGGTGCTCTGGTGAGGGTAGGAACGAGGATGACAACGGGAAGGATGCTCCTGATGGTACGGCCAAGAGCAGACAAGAGAGAAAAAGGGAATCCAGCCACTGGTATTGTGGACGAACGACGAAAAAGGTCAGAAAGAGCTGCCAGAGCTTGCGGAGCTTCTCGGCCAGAAGGGGAAGGAGGAATATGGCAATTTCATAGTCGAAATCAAGCTTGAGAAGTTCGGCCTGATCTAGGGGTCCTGTTAAAGACCTCTGGAGGGAGTTTTGGGCTTGTGAAGCTAGCTTCCCAAGCTAGGAAAGCTTGCTAGAGATAGAAATTCCAAGATACCCTAATCCCTCATACGTTCGCATGAGAGATTGGGAAGGTTTGAGGGCATGGGAATTAGCTCAAGAGGAAGGGAATTCCTTGACAAACTTCCCTTTCGAATCTAAGAGGGATTAAGGAGAACATGCCATATTTAGGTCATCGGAATTTGTAGGAATAGGATTCATGGCGGTAGGGACCTATTTGAAGGAAATGTTGATAAAGATAGGGGCCTTTTTGTAAGAAATTCAAAAGCTAACGACCCATGTGGAATAAAGGAAATCAAACTTGGACCAAAGTGCAAACTATCTTGAAACTATCCCTGGTTGGGCGCAAATTTTGGTATAAGCCTAATTTAGACTTATGGAATCCAATGGTGATGTAGGATTTTCTTTTTGACCAATTTTGACTAGGTAATTTATGCAAAAACAAAAATAAGGGCAAATGTCAATCTAAGACTATTTTGGGTCAAGATGGGTTCTAATGGTCAAATTGAAGGTACCAAACCCTAGAGAATATTTTTCTTTCAATTTTAGAGGGTTTAAGTGAATTATATCCTGATCAAAACCTCAGTTAATTAAGTGGGTCTATTTTTAGGGTTTCGGAAGTCGTCTAATTCTTAAAACACGTGAAAATCCTTTTCTATCTGTATTAACACACTTGTTAGACTTTTAAGATCATTCAACCTTTATCTAACCCCTGAGAAAACCCTTAGTTGTTCTGCATTCAAGAAATGATGGTAAAATTACAGAAATAACCTTGTATTCTTATTTTATTCTCAAATCAATGTTTTGTGTCCTTAAGACCTTCTGATGGATATGTAGGAGCTTTTATTAACTTAATCAGATCAAACTGAGTAAGTTATGGGTCATGATGGTGTTCCCATCATACCCCTATGCCTAGATTATGCTAGTCTCTTAGCAAAATCTCATGGAATTAACTTAGATTCTAGACCATGCCTTTTTTTGCTCAGATTTCAGCTTTATGCTTTCTTTTATAGATTAGGTCAGAATGCAAATAGTAGGCCTAGAGGTACTCAGTACCAACCAAGATCTGGACCTGACCAGCTCTAGCCTCAGTCCATCGTGAATGTTTCTAAGGCCCATAGGAACTAACCTAAGGTTCGTTGTACTCCCCAGTTAAAGCACCTGTGCTTGTAATATGTTTTAGCCCAAGTTTGGTTTACAGTATGTTTTTGTAAGAGATAGAAGAATTTTTTTGTTTTTCAAGAGTTTTCTCTCTTTTCTTTCTTTATTTCTACCGCTAGAGTGGCTTTACAACATGATCTATATCGGATTCCTATCTCCCACCATCAATCCTTACAGGGTCCTTGGCAATCGATGCTTCGAGATAGCACCACCCATGGCAATCCCTAGAACCTTGGATTTTGAGATTTCAGGATAATCCCGCCCATGGCATTCTGTAGCTAAATCCAAACCCTAGCAATCGACATTTCATGATAATGATGCCGATGGCATCTGAACCAGCACAAGGTGCTTACATGCCCACGATAAGATATTTAAATATCCTAAGAGACAATCACCGAGGAGACGGTATGTTATTACGCATCTTTAAGGGGAATTTCCTATCTCTCCACACCGGGAACTCTTCCAAATCAACTTGTGTTGATCAGCCGCTCTAAATCTAGATAGCTTTTTCAGAATAGGATTAACGCTTTTGCGTGATTTTTATTGTTAAGCACATTGAACCAGACTGTGTGTGGATTGGGTGTTGACAGAGCGAGATCGATGTTTATAAATGCTACATTGCAGTATAGGTTGAAATCATTTTGAAAATAAACAATATTTATTACTCGAATGAATGTCCAAGGTTGAACACAAGGAGCAAATAGGAATTCACACACTAATCTCAATAATGCAAATGAGCACAAGAATTTAAACCATGAAATGATATTCAATAAATAGTAATCTGC
Organism: Thalassia testudinum; assembly: GCA_037157565.1. Taxonomy (NCBI): domain Eukaryota; kingdom Viridiplantae; phylum Streptophyta; class Magnoliopsida; order Alismatales; family Hydrocharitaceae; genus Thalassia; species Thalassia testudinum. Next base: position 124,730,341 of record JAZHRO010000063.1, read on the forward strand.
CACATTAGATATTCAATGAATTCTCATGTATTTTGAGGCAATAAAAAGGTAGGGAAGCTAAAATAATGGTGATTTAAATCACCAATTTTTCTCTAAGCACAATATATCTCAAGCATTCAACCAATGTAAATACCTCAATAGTAATGTATCAAACCTCAAATCAGTCGTCGGGTCTGATGACTAGATGACTTAACCATCAGATGCTACAATGCTTCTCTAGCACTATTCTTTTTCTTTCATTTTTTCTCTTCTCTTCTTTAGCTTTCCTTCTTCAACTGCTCTCTCCCTTTATGCATGAACCTTCTCCCTTCTCCTCCTCTTCTTTCTCTTCTTTCCTATCTTCAGCCTCTTCTCTTCCTTTTTTTCATTCACAGACGTTGGCCATCTCAGAATTGGCTAAGTGTTACACAGGGCAAAACCCTCCCTTGCCTCGCGCTCTCTTTCTTTCTCACCTCTTAGGTTCCTCTCGCCTAGGGCCACAAGTAAGCGTAATCGAGTATACGGGTAGACACGCACTTGGGTCCAGGGCTACCGAAGGTGTGTGGTAGCCGAGGAGTGAGCAGGCGTAGGTCGGGTTGGGTCAGGTGTGCGTGGGTGAAGGGGACCTCACCCCCATGTCTCGAGGCAATAAGGCTAAGGCAAAAAATCAATTTATGCGCTTGTGTGAGCTCGCAAGTTTACCATGTGGGACTAAAGTCCCACATCGTCTTCTCTGTTCCTAATAGCAGCTATCTTCATCCAATTCATGCGAGGGAGGCGGTCAACGCCCCAATTGACTAGTCAGGAGTGAAGCTGGGTTGATTCCGCATTGCCTGATGTGGACACCTGAAACTGCAGCTGTTGGAGAAGCCTTCAAGTAAGCTCGAGGCTTGACGTTAATGGCGACTAGACATGAAGACTTGAAATAAGAAATAGGGCCTCATGGCCATGCTACAATACCTTAAATGCTTCGTCGGACCACCGTGAGTGTAGCGGAGGTGGTTTCGTGGAGGATGGTGGTCTGTGGTGGCTGGACAATGAAGGAGTTGGGCGAAGAACAGTGGGTTGGTCGAGAGGTGGCTAGGGTGGTCTAGCGGCCCAATAGAGTTAGAACTTTTGCGTGGGTGGATGTGGCGGAGGTCGGGGACTTGTCAGAGAGAAGGATGAAGTTGTTTAGTGAGGGGAAGTCCTCATCGAAGTGGTCGCCAGAGATGGAAGAGATGAGGGTGAATGGCAGTGTCGAAGGGATATTTTTGTTGCTTTGGTTAGAAAACTAACCTAAAGGAGCTAAGGTTCTAACCTAAGTACTCTAAGTGGACGAAAGTAGGGAGAGCAACACCGGTGTTGGTAGGTCGACGGTGGGGAAGAAGGTACTCCGATGATGGGGACAGCGATGACGATAGAGGTAGACAGGCTCCTGCTGGTATGACCAAGAGTGGACAAGAGAGAGAAAGAGAATCAAGCCACTAGGATTGTGAACAGATGATGAAGGAGGTCAGGAGGAGTCACCGGAGCTTGTGGAGCTTCGCAGCTAGAAGAGGAAGGAGGAAAAGAGGGTTTCATGGCCGGAATCAGGCTTCGGAAGTTCGGCTTGATCTTGGCTTGCTTATATAGGCCTCTGGAGGGAGTTCTGAACTTGGAAGCCAAGCTTCCAAGCTAGGAAATGTCATTGGAGTAGGAATTCTATAGGATATTCTAATCTCTCAAGCATTCGCATGAGAGATTGGGAAAGTTTTAGGGCTTATGGACAGATTCAATGGGAAGAGGAATCCACAAGGAATCTCCCTTCCAATTTTGGATGGGATTGATTGAGCAGAGAAGGAGTTCTCTTCAATCAAAGGTCACGGAGTTGTAGGAATAGGATTCATGGTTTCGGGGACCTTTCTGTGAAGAAGATAAAGAAGTTGGGCAGCTATTTGTAAGAGAATTCAAAAGTTAAAGGTCTAAATGAGATAGAAAGAGTTCGACTGGACCAAAATGTAAACTTAGTCAAGATGATCTCAGATTGGGCCCAAATTTTGCTAAAAACCTAATTTAGATCCCAGGAATCCAATGGTGAAGTTAGATTTAGGTTTTGACCTCATTTGACTAGATAATTTATGTAAAAGCCCAAATTAGTGCAAATGTCAGTTTAAGACTATTTTGGGTCAAGATGAGTTCTGATGGTCAAATTGAAGGTGCCAAACCCTAGAAAATATTTTTGTAGGAATTTTAGAGGGTTTAAGTGAATTTTATCCTAACTATAACCTTAGTTAATTAAGTGGGTCTATTTGTAGGATTTTAGAAGTCATTTAATTCTTAAAACACACGAAAATCCTTTTATGTCTATTCTAACCCACTTGTTAGACTTTTAAGACCATTTAACCATTAATTACCCCTTAGGAAAACCCATGGTCATTTTGCATTCAAGATATGATGGTAAAATTGCATTTTTAACCTTATTTTCTTGTCTTCCCCTTGAAATGGATTTATAGTGAATTAGGGCTCTCTGGTATTTATGTAGGAGTATTTATTCCTTAATAATGACTAAATTGAGCTAGTTATGGCTCATGATGGTGTTCCCATCATTGGGGTGCTTAGGTTACCAAGTCCTGCAAACCAGAGTTCAGTTATCGAGGCTGAATAGTCCCTAAGGCTTAGACCTAATACTTAATCTTTGCATTTTCCCCAACCTCTTGAGGACTATCCAGATCTTAACGAACACTTGAATTTTTAACCTTAAAACACAGCCCAAGAGGCCTATGATCAACATTCATGCTAATCTCTTTTTGTCTCTTAGTACTTTTTGTCTTCTATTTCTTTCTTTTGATTTGGTCTGGAACTAAGTAGATTCCTTAATCTTTTACTAATGACTATCTCTTTTTATTTCAAATTGCTGCTCCTCTTTGACATTTATATCACCTCCCCTTTTTCTCCTCAAAAAATGATATGCAATTAATTCTTTCAAAATTTCCTCCCTTCTCCTTTTTTTTTCTTTTTCAATTTTTTAGTTTTTTTTGGTTATTTTGGAATATGTATTATTTTTTATCAAACCCTTTCTTGTGAAGTGATTCTCACAGTGTTTTGCACTTTAATACCCTCCCATGCCTACGACTTACAATGTCCTCATTGTAAATTAGGTGGGTTCAAATTTAACTTAGATCGTACATTAGAACAGGTTTAGGTGGGTAGATGGGTTGGGGTGACTATTGCGGATGATTTCAAGCTTGGGTATGGGTACCAGAGGTGGAGTTGACTGTTCTAATGGACGAACCCTAAAGGACAATATGAGTTCAGCATGGGATATGTCAAGAAGGGTTTTGGGTTTTTTTTTTTCAAGAAGATGACTGGCTGCCTCCCATTAAGCGCTGAGTTTAACGCCATCAGCTGGGCATAATATGCTTAGGTAGAATGGATTGACTATATGAATGATATGATGTGATGGATAAGAATTGGATGGCCACAGATAAGTATCAAAGAAAGATGGAGAGTCATTCCAAAATATCTCTGATATAGATTAGGCTAATTTGTTTCTGGATGATCTTTCTTGAGTTTCTGCGGAAGGAACATTTGGAAGGTATACTGATCATGGGATTTTGTAGTAGGGTTATGGTGATTCCAAGGCTCAATATCAATTGGTCTATTTACTGTACCCCAGATGTGTGGTTCCTCTCATGCTCTATGGCCTATCAAATCGATACCTGATGAGTCATTGTGATTCTTTTCTTTTGGGTTTGAGACTATCTCCTCAAGAAATGACTCATAGATTGGGTTTTCAAATGAATCTTCCCTATAATCTTCATCCCAAAAAGTGAATTCTTGGTGAGTGCCTTTTGAACCATAAAACTTGAAAACTGTAAAGGATTCATATTCTGGGTGAAGGTCACTCTCAATATCGTCCAATCCTGATTCTTGGTGGTCCTCAAAACAAAAAGTCTCCAAATCCATGGACTCTGAATCTGGTTTGTTACCTTGTTTCCCAACATTTCTAGGTATATTTTCAAGTTTAAATGTGAAAACCTTCATTGTGCTCATATCATTATTCTCAAGTAGATCATCATCTAGGATGTGAAAGGTTTCCAATTTAGGTTCTAGGTTTCCTACTAAGGATATGGACATGAGATCCTATATAAAACCTAGTTGTTCTGTCAAGCATTTTTCTTTTGCTATCTCAAAAATATTCATCTCAGCATGTTGATCTCCAGAGGCAATTGTCATATGCCCTGATTCATAATTGATTATGGCTCAACCTGTGGCCAAGAATGGTCTTCCCAAAATCACAAGCATATCATGTATCTGTTGTGGTGTCTCCATGTCAAGAATTAGCAAATTTGCTAGGTAGCTGAAATCCTTAACTTTAATTACCACATCCTCTATCATCCCAATTAGTGTGATCAAGGTTTGGTTAGCTAGTTGCAAAGTGACATGAGTAGGTTTTAGCTATCTAATTGGTAATTTTTCAAATAGGTTGGTAGGGATGAGGTTGGCTGAGTGCCCAAGTCTAGCACAGCATGCTTGAAGTTTGTATCATCGATATTGAAAGGAATTAACGAGGTGCCTGGATCAGATTTCTTAGGAGGTAGACTATTTTGGATTATGGTACTTATATTTTCAGACAGTGCTACTTTTCCTGGTGTTTATTCTTCCATCTCCTTCCTAGGTAAGTTAGGTGAGGTTGGGTTGGGAGTGAGGATATCAAGTACTGGAATTGTGACCTGTGCATTCCTCAAAGTTCTCGTTATATCACTTTCTAATAATTCTTTAGTGTGAAGGTGAGATATGACCTAGGATAGGGAAATGGATTGGCTAGGGATGGGTTTCTATTCTTTCATAACGTTGATCATAGCACAATCATGGTTAGGAGGTACATGGGGAAAAGTCAGACCTTGCTATTGCTATAGGGGTGGTGTTGGGTAAGTCATGGTGTGTTTTGGCTCAGCTTAGGTGGATGGAGAAAACACGCAGGTATGAGTCACTGGACCGAGTTGGGTATAACATGTTTAACCTTGGATTTGGTTTACAATGTGTTTTTGGGTCAACATGCTGTTAGGATTTCGTAGTGGTTGGGACAGAAGTGTACTAAGCTGTCGAGAGCTTACCAGCTGGAACACTTGATTGTGAAGTTTAGTGATTTCTTCTTTGTGTTGTTTCAGCATGTCAACCAAGGTTTGAAGGACCAAAGATGTATGATCTTCCTTAGGTGGTCCAGATTGGAAATTTTGAGTGGGCCTTGGTTGGGTGGGTTGATAAGGATGCGAAGCTTGTGGTCGGGGTTGAAATTGAGGTCTTGGATTCAGGTTCTTTCCCGACCATGAAAAGTTAGGAATGATTACACCATCTAGAGTTGTAAGTGTTGGAGAAAGGATTATTTTGGATGGCGTGAAGATCCTCGTAAGTCTGAGGAGCTCAGAGATAATCAGGGTACGGGTGTTCAGAGTTCCCCCAACTGAGGTGGGTTGACCCAGAGTTGCCTCCAAAGCCATAATCAGATGGAGGTGGATATGCATCAATCCCCAGGGAGTGGTAGATGTTGTACGTAGCCTCCCTTCCCGTGGGTGGGTGCGCGTATGTGCTTTGAGGTGCAGAGGTGGATTTGTATAGATGACAGGTCATGCCATGTAGCTTTTTCTCGATAATGGTGACCTTGTCCAATTGACTGGCTACCAACTCTAGATCAACGATTGCGGAAAGGCCTCAGGATTTGTGTACCCCTGATTATTTGTCAATGTGTAGGTGGACATTTGGTCGTACACACCCAATGACTCATTGTTCAGGGAGTTCTCGCACATGTTCTCGAGAATTTCCCAGATCGTGCCCTCATATTGACCCATGATGCTACCATTATAGGTTGCATTGACAAAGAGCTTGATATCTTCACGAAGTCCATAGTAAAAGGATTGGATTTGTTCTCACTTCAGAACTCTGTGATGGGGGCACTTGCGCATGAGATCCAGAAAAAAGATCCCATGCCTCGTGTAAAGATTCTCCTGCTTCTTAGAAGTGCGTGACTTGGTGCTGCATCGTGTTGGTACGACCAATTGGGTAGAATTTTTGCAGGAAGGCTGTTTGAAGTTCTCCCAATGTGTTGATCATGTGTGGTTGAGTTTAGAACCAGTGAGCGTCTTTGTCAGCCAGGGAGAATGAGAAGAGTTTCAAGAGTAATCCATCCCAATTCTGTACATTTGCCCCAAAAGTGTGGGTTAGATGTTTAGGTTTTTGATGTACTAGAAAGGATCCTTAGAGTTCAAGCCATGAAATCTTGGGGTCATATGAAGAATGCTAGTCTTGAGATCTACCTCGGGTCCTCCCATAGGAATGTTGATTCAGGGTTCGATCTCCACCGCTGCAGGATTATAGTGATCTCACATTTGTGGATGCGACGGTGGGTTGATGATGTCATTGATTCAATTTTGGAAATCATGGAATTGTTGCTCAAGATTAGGTTGTTCTTCTTGGTAATCCATAGCCGATGAAGGGGAAGTAGGTTCTGAATAAAAGGATATGTCAATGTGATCAGGTTGTTGCACAAACATGGAAGTCGAGGCAAGACTTCGATAAGAGTGATTAGCTAATGAAGGCCTCAAGGAAGGTCTTAAGGACCTCCTCCCAAACATGCACAGATGGAATATATGAGGGATAGCAGGTGATGGAACCAATCAAGACACCCAAAAATTTTGGATGACTATAGAGGGTCAGGGTGGATGATACCCCTTAGTCAGAAAGCCGTCCACCTAAGAATTACCTGGGCAATCTGAGAGGGAGAGTCTCATGAAGACCCCTATATTGTAGAGTGCCCCCACGAGTTACAGGGTTTCCCCCACCCGACCTCTCTTGTCACTGAGGATCCATGTAGACAAGAATGGGGACTTGACCTCTTAAGTCTACCAGTTTTAGATTAAGAGGAAGGTGCTTATGAATACACTTGAACTTTAAGATGTTTTTGTGGAAAGTGACCTAATTTGAAGATTGGTTAACCCAACAAGGCAGGTCAACTTCACCTGTTTTGTCCTTTGAAAAATTTAGGTCCCTCTTTTAGTGTTCAAATGAAATTAAGAGTCTATTTTTAGGGTTTGCTTGAATAGATCAATTCAACAAAGGCTTAGGCACACACTATTTGGGAAGATCAATTCTTGATTAAGCAAGTGTGTCTCTAAAACCCTAAACTGGAAGCCCTAATTAGCTTTGATTTGTCGAATATAATTCATCCAAATGTGGTACCTAGGGCTCAAGCAAGAAGGTGATAGCCCAAGATACCTTAAGCTCTAAGTAGGTGCACAAATCAGGTTTTGGATGTTCTCTAAAATGTATTAAATCAGGCAACTTGATAATTTGTCTAAGAATAAAATGCAAGTAGCCCTAATTGATTTTTTTTTTTATAGCTTTTCAGAATCAGGAGCTTAGAAGAGGGTGGATGGAGTTACCTGCCCCTGGAGTGGCTGATGTGTGGCTGATCTTCTTTCAATGAGTCCCCCTGAAACAGATCACATTCCAAGAAAATAGAGCAAGTTAGTACCAAATCAGATATTGCAATCAAGAAATCAAATTGCGTGTTGTTCCCTGGTAATGGCACCAAAATGTTGTTCGCTCAGAAATGGGTTTTAAAATCCATGCATGTAGTATAGGTCGAATCATTATGAAAAACAAATAGAATTTATTACTTGAATGAAAGTCCGAGGTCGAACATAGGGAGCAATTCGAAAAAATGCTTCTCAAGATTGCAATTCAACACAAATGTATAATCAATAGAACTCTAAGCAAATATGAATGAAAGTGAATGTTAGATAATGCAAAAAGAATGGGGTAAAATGGTGATTTGAATCACCAATTACCCTTCACAATTTATATCAAATAACTTAATAGCACCAAGCAGTTAAATGCCACATAATGTAAGTTCACATTGCACTTCAAATGAAGCTCAGACATCTATTCAACCGGTTAGACGGCTTATCCTGCTCAAAGGTATTTCTCTTTTTCTTCTTCCTTTTCTCTATTCCTTCTTCTCTTCTTCTTAGGCTTCACTCTTCTTTGGTTTCCTTCTTCTATTGCTCCTTCTTTTCTTCTTCTACAGCTATGCCTCTTCTCTTCTGGCATCCTCTTCTACTTTCTCTTCATGCGCAAGGGGGAGGTTCCTTAAATGGCTAAGTGTCGGCCGTTGGTCCAGAGAGTAAAACCCCCCTGCCCTCGCATCTTTCCCTCTCCTTCTCTCTCTTGGATCTGCCCTCTAAGACCCTTGGGTTATCGGGTATTCTGGTAGAGAGCACCCAGGACAAGGGCTACCGGCTATGAGTGGCGCCCAAGGAGTGCTTGGCTAGGTGGGTAATCGGATGCACCAGACCTATGTGAGTAGTGATTAGCCCAAATTCGTGGGCTATTTAAGTATCTAAATGTCTCGACATTAAATTAATTTTAACATTTAGATAGCATACATTAGGTTGTAAATAAATTAATTTATATTTTTAGCTTAAGTACATAATTCATGCATTTAGAATTAACCTAGTGTTGCATACATTTAATTAGCTAATTAATTAGGTGCACTATTTTAATTAACATAGAAGTTAAGGAGTTATGTATAAATAACCCTAATTATTTTATTCTTTTATTCTTCTTCTCCTTTGCACAGGTAACTCCTCTAGCTTCGCCTCCACCTCCTGTGCATCACATTCATTCTATGACGTTTTGAATTTCAAATCAGTGGGGCCATGGTGACAAAAGGAGAACGAAGAGTTGCTGTTGACGAGGAGGCCACCACCCTTTGTTCCTCACTGTGCTTAGAGGACCTTGCTTCTCTTCCATTCCATACCACCAACCTCATCGCGACAGAACGACTCCACCGTGGGCGTGTGGGGTGACAGCCCACACCGCCAAGAGTCTCTGCAACTCCTCATCTCAGCCAGCAACTCACGCAAGCCACTGCGCATCCCACCTCCAGCGCACCAACTTCCAGAGCAACCCCCTCCAGCACACACGCCAACCCCTACACGCCTTCATCTCTAATCCGCCCATGCACGCCCTCACCTCACCACCAGCGCCCTCACCTCACCACCAGCGCCCTCACCAGCCACCTGCGCACAGCGCACGTTCCTTACCACCTCCACTCGCACACAGCCCGCATTCCTCAATGGCCCCCCCGCCACATGCAGTACACCCTCCAGCATGTCCTGCACCTGCTACTGCTATGTGTGCACGCTGCCTGCAGCAATTGTCGCGCGCTCTCTGCAGTCCAAGCCGTGCGCCCAGCAGTAGCAACCAGCCTCGCCATTAGTAGCGCATGCATAGCGTGCTTTACTCTAGCCGGCTCAGCCTCCTCCTTCTTCTTCTTCTTCTCTGTTGGCGAAGGTACCTAAAGCCACCGCAAACACAGCCATCAAATCCATCTTCGGAACTTTGCATCGCGAACTCTATCGGACTCACCCCGACTCCCCGAGCACAACCACGCTTTCGGCCGCACCAATCGACCACCCGACGACCGGCCGGAGAGCCTCACCACTGGCAGTCTCTTCTACTCCAGCCGGTGACCACCGACAGCCGTTTGGAGAGCCACCACCACCATCGGAAAGCTCTCATCATGGTTATCCTTCTCCGAGCTTCCCGCGAGCCGCCATCGCATCCGCTTCGCGCACGCATAAAGGAACAAAATCCTCTTTTTTTGGGCTAATTAATATTTACATTTGATTGCCATTGCCAAAATTTCATTTTTATTTTAATATTTGAAATATTGAGTGAAATTGCAACTTCATGCTCATCTTCTCATAATTGCTTGGCTTTTGTTATTCACATCTTTTGACAATGGTTTTGGTTTTAGATGTGCACAAATTCTCTCCAATGCATGTCAATTGGAAGTTATAGAGATTCATCACAAATTTATTGAATATTTCAATGAGGAAAAATTGCACATATATCCTTACATTTTTGAGTTATTGTGTTTCTTCTTTTCGTCGCATTTCTTATCAGATTTGATGATGGATTTCGCACTTAATTGAACGAATACGAAAAAAAAATATTCATGATTTTATTGCATCATTGCCTCCCTGTGAAAATGACCCACTCTTTTATGAGTGGTTTAATTTTAATTTTAATTATTTTGTTAAGCAGTTTTCCACCACTTTGATCCTACAACGATAAATCATCATAATACATATTTCGAAAGCAGAAATCATCTTATCAAGTGGCACCGTTGCCAAGGAGGCAATAGATGTAATAATTTCACCTGATTTCATTTCTGATTATTTCTCATTGCATAGTGATCTGACCATTTATTATTTTTTCGGTGCGAGGAATTTGTGCGAGGAATTTGAGAGAGGTGACAGGCACATCTAGGAGATGACGTCGACCTTGAGCGACGCTTACATGCGAAGAAGTAGAAGGAGACCTGGATTCCACCTCTATAGGAGATTCTCTATTTCATAAGTTTTATTTTTGTTTTCTCGCCCTTGTAGTAATTGGGGCTGATTTTTGGGAGCCTATTCTCTTTTCTTTAGATCTAGGTTTTTATTTTAGTTTGTGGTTGTTTATCCTTAATTTGTTTGTGCATAAGTAGCTAAAATAATAAAAAAAATGAGTTACCTGCTAGAAGTTGCCTACCCTTAGGTCAAATCATTTAGGACTGAATGAGTAGCATCTAGATCTAATTTCCTATCTAGCATATTGCATGAAGAATGTTGGAATCAGGTATGCATTTCTAACTTCACATTTCTACCTATCATGCAAATGCATTTGAATTAATTTTTAGACCACATAATTTATCTTGAAGCGATCTAATAAGTGGTCACATATATTCTTGAAAAAGGACTAATTAAAGGAGGGACATTTAAAAATAAAGGACTTGATTTTCAAACGTGGTGTGCGATTCAAAATTCAAAATCTTTTTGCGGTGTATGCACACTTATATCTTTTGCACCATAGCACGCATTTAGACACTCCTAAGTCTTGGAACGGCTAGGACAAGAGCCCTCCTACCATTGGATTCTGAAGTGTTCGGAACTTGAGATTAAAGGTTTTGTAAATCCAAAGAGGGGGATACCTTATCACGGATTTTTGGGGGTAGTTGAGAAGCACCGCAAAAGCACAGCTTCAAATGAAGGCTTAGGCCTACTTGCATCCCTCGATCTTCCATCTTTGGATTTGCTCTACCATTTGAGATTTAGGGAAGAACACCTAAGCTCCAACTAGGTCTTTTTAGGCATTTCGAAGGTTGACAATAGGCACGTAATTGATTGGGCAACTTGCTTTGTCACTTACAATTTGAACTAAAGTCAAAAGCCTAAATTTGTAAAGACCGAACAAGTCCTTTTGAATTGTGTTTGTAGTGCATGCTTGGTAGGTATTCTCTTAGGAGACAACTTGTGTTTGATCCTGAACCTGAAAGAATCTTAAGAAGAAATCTTCCAAGGGTAGAAATGGCCGGTCAAAGGAGCCTTAAGGAATATTTCATTCCAACCAATCAAGCTGGCCCTGTACTACGTAGACCTGGAGGGGACAATCCTTATGAGATCAAAAGCAGTACCATATCCTTGCTGCCCTCCTTTTATGGTACTACTAGGGAAGACCCTTACAAGCATATAGAGGAATTCACCGAGGTCAGTTCCATGGTCAAGCTACAGGGTGTTACTGATGATGCTCAAATGCAAACCCTCTTTCCCTTCTTCCTTAAGGACAAAGCCAAGTATTGGTATCACACCCTTGATGATATTAACACTTGCGATGCCCTGAAGAAGGAGTTTTTGAAGAAGCACTTCCCCATGAGCAAAAGCAATCACTTTAGGAGGGAAATTATGAGTTTTGTTCAAAAGGATGGGGAAGCTTTCCATGATGCGTGGGAGCGCTTTAATGGCTTGCTGAGACTTTGCCCACATCACCAAGTGCCTAAATGGCAACTGGTTGAAAGGTTCTACATTGGGCTTAATGATTCACATAGGCAAGCTATGGATGGTGCCTGTGTAGGAACCTTTTCATCTAAGACTGAGGATGAAGCTTGGAACCTTTTTGATACTTTGAGTGAGAATTCTATTCACTTGAATTCCACCTACATGGATAGAAAGCCCACTCTCATGCAAAGAAAGCTGAAGGCGAATGAGGCAAGGGACACCCAGAATTTAGCCTATCAGATTCAATTATTGAATCAAAACATGGAAAGGCTTATGTTGAACCAGAGTCCATTCGTATCTAACACCTCTACATCCCAAGCTTTCGAATGCTCAATTTGCCAAGGCAATACACACACCACTGTGCATTGCCACTTGGCCTCCCAATTCCCTGAGCTTGTACAAGCAGATCTGAATGCTGCTCAAGGGTTCCGTCCTAGACCTTGTAATGGCCCTTTTTCCAACACTTATAATGAGGGATGGAGGAACCATCCAAACTTTTCATGGAGACAAGGAAATGTCTCAAATTCAGGGAATTATAAACCACAATCCTTTCAAAACCATCAAATGAACCAACCTCAGACCTTTGCCCAACCTAAGACCTTTGAAATGGATGAATTGAAGGCAATGTTGAAAACTATGCAAGAAAGTCAAAGTGCCATCATCCAATCTCATGACAAGGCTATACATGAGATGAAATCACAAATAGGACACCTTGTTGAGGCCGTTAAACAGAGGGAAACTAGGAAGCTCCTCGTGCTGCTGAGGAGATTCCTAAAGGAAAAGGGATTGTCTTTCGGGAGCATGCTCAGGCGGTGACTATTCTAAGAAGTGGCAAAGAAATTTTCAAACTCGATGCTCATATAGTCTCACCCCCTAAAAAACCATCCACCCTAACTTTCACGCCCACCGGAGAAGACTTGCCCAAATCTTCTCCACTTGAAATCACCTCACCGGAAGAAGTTGCCCCCGTTCCACCCCTTACTCGACATGACAACCCTTCCACCCATAGATCGAGAGTGCCCTTTCCAGAGCACTTATCCACCTCTGGGCAGACTTCTGCTGGCTCATCTAGAGCCAAAGATAAGACGGATGAGATCATGGAAACTTTCAAGAAAGTGCAGATTAACCTGCCTTTGCTTGAAGCTATCAGGTAGATTCCGTCTTATGCCCACTTCTTAAAAGACATGTGCTCGAAAAAGCGATAATCTAGGAAACAGGTCCAATCAAAAGTTGTCCTACCTAATTCTATTAGCTCAATTGTTCAACATGGAACACCCCCGAAACTTAAGGACCCTGGAGCCCCAAACATCTTAGTAGTTATTGGTGACTTACAGATTGATGAGGCTCTACTTGATTTGGGTGCGGGGGTGAACATCCTTCCGAGCTACGTGTATGAACAACTTGGGGGAGGTAATCTGAAGCCTAGCCCTGTAATCCTTCAAGTTGCAGATCGATTGCTTAAGACACCACGGGGAATTTTGGAAGATGTCCTCGTAAGAGTGGAGGATTTCTTCTTTCCCATTCACTTCTTAGTTTTGGACACTGACCCTACTAACAAGCCAACCAAACCCTCCATCATTTTGGGCCACCCCTTCCTTGCAACTTCGCATGCTTCAATCAATTACAATACAGGGGCATTGAAAATGGGCTTTGGGAATAAGAAAATCTGGCTTAATGTGTTTGATGCTTACAAACAAGCCAGACTTGAGGATTGTTCCCAAGTTGAGGTGATAGATGACCTGATTGAAGAGGCAACCCTTGCAATGTTATGTGATGACCCCCTTCAGCATGTCATGCTAAATGGGCATTCCCATCTCGTGGAGGAATGTGAAGGGGATATACTTGAACTTGAGGATTTGCTAGGTGTTTCTGCTGAGTCTCTTCCCCAATCATCTCTGCCTAATGTAGATCTACTATCTGAGATGGGGACATCTATTATGAAATCCTCAACCATACAAGCCCCCAACCTTGAGTTGAAACCTCTCCCTGACACTCTCAAGTACGCCTTCCTAGGTGCCAATGATACGCTCCTCGTAATCATTTCAGTTGTGCTATCTAAGGCACAGGAGGGAGTCTTGATTGAATGCTTGTCTAGGCACAAGGAAGCTATTGCTTGGAGCGTTGCTGACATTAAGGGTATAGACTCTACACTCTGCATGCACCACATTTATACTGATGATTCCATCAAGCCATTTAGGGACATGTAGAGACACCTGAACCCTAATATAAGGGAGGTGGTTAAAAAGGAAATCCTGAAGAGGTTGGACACTGGGATCATATATCCCACTGCAGATAGTAAATGGGTAAGTCCTATTCATGTGGTGCCAAAGAAAGTGGGCTTTACTGTGGAATTTAACGACCAAGGTGAACAAGTTGTCACTAGACCCTCAACTGGATGGAGGGTCTGTATTGATTAGCGCAAGCTGAACATCGCTACCCAGAAGAATCACTTTCCCTTGCCTTTTATTGATCAAATTCTTGAGAAATTGGCAGGGAATAAGTACTATTGCTTTCTCGATGGATATTCTGGGTACAACCAAGTTGCAGTCTTCCCTAATGACCAGGAGAAGACAACATTCATGAGTCCTTACGATACCTTTTCATTCAGGCGTATGACGTTTGGATTATGTAATGCCCCTGCAACCTTCTAGCAGTGCATGATGTCTATTTTTTCGGACATGATTGATGAGTGTGTTGAAGTGTTTATGGATGACTTCTCCATTTATGGCTCGTCTTTCTACCAGTGTCTCCTGCACCTAGAGAATGTGTTGAAGCGATGTAAGGAGGCTGGTTTAGTCCTCAACTGGGAGAAAACACATTTCATGGTACAGAAAGGAATTGTGCTTAAGCATGTTGTATCCGAGCAAGGTTTGGAAGTAGATAAAGCCAATATTGATTCTATTTCCAAACTCCCATTGCCTACGAACGTCAAACAGATTAGATCCTCTCTAGGTCATGTTGGCTTTTATAGGCGCTTTATAAAAACTTTTAGTAAAATTTCTAGGCCACTTTGTGACTTGTTGGTGAAGGAATCTTCCTTCAATTTTGATTCAAAGTGTGCCGAGGCCTTTCAAATTCTGAAGGAGGCCTTAATCTCTACACCTATTCTCCAAGCTCCTGATTGGATACTCCCATTTGAGCTGATGTGTGATGCTTTGGATTATGCAGTGGGAGCAGTCCTTGGACAAAGGGTTGAGGGAAGACCTCATGTGTTGCATTATGCCAGCAAGACTTTAACCGAACCTCAGCAATACTTCACCATTGCTAAAAAGGAATTACTTACTATAGTTTTTGTTCTGGAGAAGTTTAGGTCTTATCTGCTTGTGTCTAAGGTGGTTATCTTTACTGATCATGCGGCAATGAAGCATCTCATTACTAAGAAAGATTCCAAGCCACGTCTGATTAGGTGGATCCTACTCCTTCAAGAATTTGACTTGGAGATACGTGAAAAGAAAGGAGTAGAAAATGTTGTGGCTAGCCACCTGTCTCGCCTTCCACTTAATGACTCTCTTTCTGGAGACATCCACGAGACATTTCCCGATGAAACTCTGATGGCGATAAAGCCAACTTTACCTTGGTATGTAGATACCATAAATTACTTGGTCACTGGACAAACTCTTGGCTCTTGGGATGAGCAGAAAAGAAAGAGATTCATTTCCCAAGCAAGATATTTTCATTTCGAAGAGCCTGAATAATTTAGAATTGGACAAGACCAAGTATTGAGACGTTGTGTACCTGAAGAGGAACAACAAAGTGGGCTGAGTTTTTGCCATGAACTTCATTGTGGAGGACACTTTGGTGCTAAGAAAACTGCTTTTAAGGTTCTCTAGTCCTATTTTTGGTGGTCTTCTTTATTTAAGGATTCTCATAATTTTGTTAAGGCCTGTATTAGATGTCAACAGACTGGAATGATTGGGAAGAGGAATGAAATGCCTCAACGCCCTATTCAATTTATTGAAATTTTTTATGTGTGGGGAATTGACTTTATAGGCCCCTTCCCATCGTCCCATGGTTATGAATATATCTTGGTGGCAGTTGATTATGTCTCTAAATGGATAGGGGCCATTCCTACGTGCACAAATAACCACTCTGTGGTGTTGAAATTTGTGAAGGCCAATATCATATCTCATTTCGGCTGCCCCAAGACCATTATAAGTGATGGGGGACTTCATTTTCGAAACCACCACTTCAATCGGCTAATCAAGAGTCTAGGAGTGACTCACAAGATCGCTACCCCTTACCACCCTCAAACGAGTGGCCAGGTTGAAGTGTCGAATAGGGAGATAAAAAATATTTTAGAAAAGACCGTTAGACCTGATAGGAAAGACTGGTCTCAAAAGCTCGATGATACTTTGTGGGTCTATTGAATGGCCTATAAGACCCCTTTGGGTACTTCTCCCTTTCATATTGTGTATGGGAAAGTGTGCCATTTACCTGTTGAGTTGGAACATAAGGCACTTTGGGCTATTCGAAGTGTTAACATGGATTTAGAGAAGGTGGGTAAGGCACGGCTTCTGGAATTAAGTGAGCTTGAGGAGCTGAGGAATGATGCTTATGACACCTCTCAAGCTTATAAAGAACTAAGGTCTTGCATGATAAGTATATACTTCGAAAGACCTTTGAGCCCAACCAACAAGTCTTGCTTTTCAATTCTAGACTTAAGCTTTTTCCGGGGAAGTTAAAATCTCATTGGGATGGGCTTTACAAAATCACTAAAGTGTTTCCACATGGAGTTGTGGAGATTAAAAGCCCTTCTTCTTCAGCAACTCCCTTTATCGTCAACGATCAACGGTTAAAACCATACATTACTTTGGATGGCCATCTCGTTGACGAGGTCACTCCTGAGGAGCCTTAGCTCTTATCATTCTCTGCCTCAGGTAATATCTTCCTTTAACTATTTTTTCCAATGAGGAGATTGTTTGAACCAGGCATGGGGGAGAGGACCTGAGGCATTTTGATTCTAGTATGTCTACATTTTGCATTCATTCATGCCTATTGCATTTAAAATATATATATATAAATAAAATTAAATTAAAAATAAAAATAAAAAAGTTTTGGGCTTAACTGGCTAGGTCCTGCATTCTTAAGCAAATCAGAACTCTAGGTAAGAATAAGTTGGTTCTAGGGTCAAACTTTAGAAGCTAAGTGAGCTACTAGCTTTAGACCTTTAGGGTCCTTTGTGGACTTAAAAACTTAAGTAGGAGTTAAGTTGCGGATCATTCCTCAAGAGGTTGAGGAAGGAAAGTTAGGGATTGAGTTAAAAGGTAAGGTAGTACCTGGTGATGAGAGCCTCATCATGAGCCATAAGTAGCTCATTTTGACCTAATAAAGAGACTAAAAGCTCCTACATAACCTAGAGGAGGGCTTAATTGAAGGAATAAGTGTTCTGAGAAGAAAACATGATATAAAGGGAAAAACTTCAATTTTACCATTGCAGTACATAAACGGGATTTCTCAAAGACAAAACATAGGTCAAATGGTCTGAATAAGGTAAAAAGTGGGTTGATTCAATCAAAAATGTGTCCTTGTGCAATCCAAGAATTAAATGACATTTGGTAATCCTAAAACAGACTCTCTTAATTCAAAAAGGTTCTGGTCAGGATAAAAATAAAGTAAACCCCATAAAATTCATGGAAAGATATCCCCTAAGGTTTATAACATTCAATTTGGCCTTTGGAACCTAGGTTGACCTAGATTAGGGTCCTAACTCATCAATTGACCTAATTTGGGTTTTTACGCAAAATGTCTAGGCAAACATGGTCAAACCTAAAATCCAACTTCACCATTGGATTTCTTAGGTCCTAATTAGGTTTGTACCAAAATTTAAACCTAAGGGGAGGTCATCTTGACCTACTTTGCAAATTTATACACCCAATTATATTTTGGTCCCTATCTTTTGAAAGCCATTGCATACAATCCCCTAACTTCCTCTCCACTCTTACAAGCAGGTCCCTCCGGCATTTTTGGGGAGAAATCCTACTTCGACGAGGAAAAGAGAGGGAATATTCTCTGATTCCTCAGAGATCTGCTCCCAGATTTAGGAGGGAGATTCTCTGAGGAATTCCCTTCCATCTGAACTCAATCCTAATCCCTGATTTGCACCCAGTCTCTCGTGCGAACTCACGAGAGATTTGGGTCTCTTAACTACTTCCATCTCTGGCGAGGATTCCCATGCTTGGAAGCTTGTCTTCCAAGCACAGGAGTCCCGACCTGTGCCTATAAATTAACCCCCAACTCCGACCTCACCTCCTCAGCTCGACTTGGCCGAAATTCCACCTCAATTTCCACTTCTTCTCCGGCCAAGGGTCTAGTGAGCTCTAGCGAGCCCCCCTCCTCTTCCTCGTTGTTCTGCCACAAAACCAGTGGCAGAGCTGTCCTCCTCATCCTCCTCCGCATCGCACAACACCTGCACGAGTAGCCCTAACCCCGTCGTCGCCGCCGTCTTCCTCCACTAGACACTTTCTTCTCCAGGGACTACAGGCACTACCAGCCGCCCTCTCACCCCCTTCGTCCACTTAGTTAGGTTAGAACTGTTCGTCCCTTCCTCCTCTTTCATTTCCCTCACCCTATTTCACCAAACACTCCCGTCACTCTGCAGCCCCACATGTCTCGCCAACCACCGCATAACCTCTGCCACACTTCACTGAATATCCTCCACTCATCCACAGACCCTCTACACCATCATAACTGTCCCCTGACCAAACCCATCTGGTCAGCCATAGAGCGACCTAGGCACACACGCCTAGGCCACTCCGTGGCCTACCACCTACCGCCTCACCTTCGTCGTGACATGGCGAAGGTGCCCCTGTGGTCTGATGGAGCTGCAAGGCCCTTTTCGTGTCATGCAAAGTCAAGCTTCCAGCCGCCATTAACGATGACTCAAGCTCGACTGTTCTTCAGCTCCAGGCTGCAATCGACCGCTCCCAGGCTTCCAGACCATGCGGGTTGCGAGTGTGCGCAAGCCCAGACTGATAAAAGGGTGTTGTGGGACCTGCAGTGCTGCAATTGGAGAACGATCTCCTGCAGGTGCGCAAGAAAGAACAGTGGAATAATAGTCCCACCTCGGTAAGCTGTAAGGTGCTGGAGTGGTTTAAATTGACTTTATGCTATCGGCTGGTTGCCTTCGATAACACATGGGGTGAGGTCCCTCACCTATACACAGTGCCTTGTCCGTGACTCTTCACACAGATCTGGTGACCCGACCCGATACACTCCTGAGCACTCCTCGTGCACCACACCCAAGTTGGTGTGCCTAGACACGGGCACGCGACCCGACCCGATTACCCATCTCTGGGAGAGCAGGCTGAAGAGTGATATACATAGAGAGAGAGAGACGCGGGTGTGGGTAGAGGGATAGGTTTTGCTCTCCTTGGTTTATGTAGGGAAGGAGGAGGAGAAGTGAAGCTGACACTTAGCCACTACAAGCGAAGGAAAAGAAGAAGAAGGAAGGAAGATTTTGCAGAGGAAAAAGAGAAAGGCAAGGCAGAGGGAAGAGGCGAAGGAAAAAGAGAAGAGGAGCTGAAGAAGAAAGAAGAAATAAAGAAAGGTAAAGACAAGTAGAAGGAGAAGAGAAAGCAGAGCTAAGGAAGAAGATGACCCGCAGAGAAAAGGAGAAAGAAACTGCAGAAGAGGGGCAAGGTAGAGGACAGAGGAAAATAAGAAGAAACAAGCAAGGCAAGAGAACTGCAGTGAAGAAACAAGGAAGAAGCACAAAGAAGAAAGGAAGAAAATTAGAAGTCAGAAGAAGAAGAACAAGAGAGGAGAAAAATATATTTTTAAGACGTCTGATCCCATGATCAGACATCCAAATTCCTTCTCTTTGCCACAATTGACTTTTAAACTCATGCATTTCTATATTTTGAATTCAGTTTTGAGTAATTAAGTGTTCAATTACATTCTTGAGATTAGTAATAAATTCCAATTGCTTCCTGTGTTCGACCTCGGATACTTAGGTTTTCGAGTAATAAATTTTTATTTGTTGACAACGTTTGATCACCTATACTACGACATAACTAACTGTTAAAACATGATCAAGACTCGTCAACATTTTGGCGCCGTTGCTGGGGAGCAACGCACAATTTATCACTAGTGAAGAAGAAGCGATCTTCGTTTTCGTAGAAAACTTTATCATAAAATGATGTGTCGTTGTATTTAATTGCATGGTAGAAAATTGCTTTTCAAAACATTTAAGTTTTCAAAACTAACCACGAACATTTAGGTCATCTCCATAGGGAGGAATTAGCCTAATAAATTCACAAATCAAGGAATGCACAGTTCACAAACTCTTCTACAACTTTAATGCGAGGAAAATGCTGTTTTAAATGAAGTTTGCAATTTCTTTACAAGTTCAGGGGTGTTTATGCAATTTTTATGTCAGAAATTAAGCCCCAAAAATATGTGTAAGATGCATGTGTACTGGCTTATCATGTGAATTCAACTTTCATTCAATTCTAATTTCAAATTCAAGATAGAAACATGCACATAACACAAATAAAATAATTTCAAGAAAATCTGAGTGCATCAGTGCAATGTGGCCAGAATAAAATATTAATATAAAAATGAAAATGGCATTGAATGTAATTTTTAATAGAGGGAAAAATAGAGGATCTCTCCTCTCTCCTCCTCGCGTGTACGGCAGCGCACGGTTGGTCGCGAGAGTTGTCAAGGAGGTGCGATTTGACGAGAGCTATGCAATGAAGGTGGCGGCGTTGGCGGAGACGGCCAGAGGCGGTCGGCTGGCGGAGGAGATTAGGACCAGCAAAGGCTGCTACTGTGGCTGTGTGCCTGCTGTGAAGGTGCTGGAGGTTGCGGCACGCACCAGCAGGCGTGGGTGGCAGTGTGCGTTTGCAGTGAGGCGTGCTGGTGGTTGAGCGTGTAGGCGTGCCCCTGCCGTGGAGAGGCGAGACGGCGCTCTGCAGTTGGCGCCTGTGGGTGTGCTGCTGGGCGTGTGCCTGCGGGGAGGCTTGGTGTGGGCACGGTGATGGTGCTACGCCTGAAGGCGTAGGTGCGCTGCAGTGGGCGCTTGGCGGGCGCGGCTGGTGATGGGGTGCAGCGTTTGCAGATGGCGCTAAAGGGAGATGAGCGGTTGCGGTGAGGCATGATGGCGCTCTGTAGGGAGTTGGAGCGGCAGGAGGAAGCCCAGTGTTTTGCTTGCAGGAAGGAGGGGGGCGCGCTGGAAGATGGCGTGCTGAGGCGCATAGAGCCCTTAGGCACTGCTGGAGGTTGCGACGCGCACCGGCTGGTGCAGGTGGCGGTGTGTGTGCTGTGCAGGAGATGCCCGCGGTGGGGAGTCAGCTGACGGGCGTGCGCAAGGTGGTGCGGTTGGGTGTGCTGAGTACATAGTGCATGCGGTGGAGAAGGAGCGGTGGAGAAGATAGAGCCTTTCCCTGCAAGGGGGGGAAAATTCCTTCCAAGTCCACGCCACCTCCTCTCTTTTTAACTCTTCCCTCTCTCCGCGTGCACCAATCAAGGGATTTGCAAATCCCTTTTCTATTTTTGGACAGCGGGTGTTGGAGGTGATGGTCGGAGGAAAGGGAAAAGTTCCTCCGGTTGTTGGGGAAATTTGTTCCCCAACCCTTGCTCTTTCTGAATATAATACCTGCACATAAAAACAACAAAATCATTACATATTAAGTTATAGAATGTCATAAACGTAAATCATGATGCGTACAATTCTTCTACAACTTAATTGCAATTATTAACACACCTACAAGGTATGATTAAAGGTACTTAGTCCTAATTTTAGTCCATTAAAATGGACTCATCAAATACCCCCATGCCTAAGATTTGGTAGTCCCTAGCAAAAATGAAAAATAATAGAAGTAATCAAAAGATTTCTTCTTTTCCTACTTCAAAACTTTAGAAATCCAGACAAATGTGAAGTGCTGATAGCCTAGGTAACAGATCCAAGTGAAAGAGCCGATTCGCATTGGGAGTTCATACATCACCCTTGGCAAAAATTTCTGACGAGATAGGCAACTACTTCCCTTGTGGAGAAAGCAGACGATAATCTATAATTTGACCCTGACGTTTGCCTTAGGTTGGAGATATCGAGTTGAATGGATTTGTATTTGGTGGCACACACTCATCTGGTGCTATATATAGTCTAGTACTACAAACTCTAGCTCTCTAGACTATTAGACAAGTCAACTCTAAGAGAGGCTACACAATTGTGCTCTCTTGATGTTCCTGGGCACTCTATTTTCTTTCTTTCTGAGATCGTGAATCTTGCCAGATTTAGAAATTGTACTTACTATTTTGTGGCCTCACATGGCATCCACACTTCAATTAAAGTCCTAATAACTCTACAATTAAGTTAGAGTTCTCAACTAGTATTCAGGCGATCAGAATTACTAGAAGGTACGTATCGGTTATATTTGGTGGAATGCGATAGGTGTTCTGCTGCCTCAGAAACAATGTTACATCATACACTTCGACTTTTTTTTTTTTTGTAAGATAACTTTTTCTTCTTTTTCTTCTTTTCCTACTTCTTTTCTCTTTTCTTTTTTTTTATTTTTTTCTTCTTGTTTTTATTTCTTTCTCAATCAACACAACACAATACGGACTTTTATTTACGAGACATTATTAGGGATGATGATGGTCAAGAGGAAGTTGTGTGGCTTATTTGGTGGAAGTGCCTATTCTTGGCACCGGGAAGGAATGGGTAGGACTGGCGTATTTCTAGCCTTTGACACTATTACCCTCCTTCAGCTGAGGACTCTATGAAGGATGGTCGTAACCATCCACCATAGCTATAGCTTTATTAAGACTCAATCTCTGTGTATCTGCCTTATTTGGTGACTCTCAAGAATTCACTCAAAGTACATACAAAGGAACAGAGAGTGAAAACTATGCCTAACTCTGAAGTATCATTATCTAATTATCCAAACTTAAGAGTCCTTGCACTAGACTTAGCGCACTAGTAATCTCTCTAGTTTCCTCTCACAAATATGAGGTGGATCTATAGGATTATAGTATGCCTGACTCCTTATGAACTGTCCATGGGTTCAGTAGACTTACAAATGCCCATTGGTTTTCCTCAAGGATCCATCACCAAATCTACGTGCACGTGAAATAAATGTACTAGATTCTAAACTTAAGAAATAATTCCAGAAGAAGAACCTCCAATAATAAAGGTATTTTGCTAAGGACTAACCCATTCAGCTCAAAAAAAGAATTTTTCTTTTATGCTAATCTAAATGCATGAATACTTCCTAAAATGCAAATGCACTCCCCCATGCCTAAATCCAACAATGACCCCATTGTAAAATTAAAACAAGAGGAAAAAGGAAAAATATCACCTGACATGGTTTGCTAGGTTGCCTCCCAACAAGCGCTGCATTTTCTGTCAGCAGCCAGACTTATAAGGAACCTGTAAATCAGGTTCTAAATAGAAAAAGTTAGGGCCTAAGAATATGTGTAACAGAGCAGGCCTAGAAAACAGGTAACCACGGATGTTGGCGAGCTGATGATGCAATGTAATTCCAAATGCTCGCTAGAAGAAATGAAAATAGAAAATCTCGTTGGCTACCTTGGGAGGTCTAAGAATAATAAACGGAATATGAAAAGGGACCTCCCGAAACGGACTAAGTGGAGGATAAGAAGGATCCTCCAGAGCAGAACGGGTTTTAAAAGATATATACATAATTAGTTCAAACCCTTGAATGGCGAGACTAAAAGTACAAGCATCAATCCACACTCGCCATTCTACTCTAGGATGTAGTGGCCTGATATATTCTCCAGAAAGAATGTACATGAGCAGAGATCTGAGCCAAGGATTGGTTAGGGAGTATAAGGGTTGTTTGTAGTGTTGGAAGGTAATGGTTAAGTCTAATGAGGGCTTAGTTGGTGTTAGGTCCAATTCCAACAATGATTCAGATTGTGTACACTCCCTAACAGTAGTAGACAGCTTCAAGTTATCCTGCCTAGCATTAATGATCGGAGTTATATTTGAATCAAGAGTAGACTCCAAATTACAACTTTTTTATGGCAAGGAGAATCATTATCATTCAGCTCATCCCCATATTCGTTTGGTTCACTCAAATATTTATCGGGGTGTATATGTGATTCATTAGGAGTTGGATCAGTATCATCAATTATTTCTAAAGGAGGATCAGTCTTAATATTTTGGAGAAAGCCTATATTATTGAATTCATCATTCTTCTCGGGGTATAAATCCTTAATTGACGTGTTTTGTTCCCGAGAGTCTCCCATAGACTTCTCATTATTTTGTTTGTCCTCCTCTAATATCAACTCCTATTTTGATGGAGGATGACTCTTAAAAGAAAGGAGGAATCTGGATTTAGTCATATTATTTCTACCCTCTAGAGGTAAATCCTCAAATGATAAATAATTCTCCTGCGATTCACTCTAGATTTCCAGTCCAGGTTCCTCTGTTGTGGTATCCTCATCCTCTGAATTAGACTCTTCATATCCCTAAGACCAGAATTGATCATCCTCTATTCCGTTAGGGTCACCTTCATTGGGTGCATTCTCAGGATGTTGAATGGTAGGTGTTGATTCCCTAAGTAGAGGGTTAGGAGTAGGCTCACTAAGGGTAGAATGGGATTCCACCAAATAATTAATAGGGTAAGTGATAGGAATAATACAACCTTGACCCGGGTTGGTAGGGGTAAGGAGAATACTGTCATTGGGGTCAAGGTCCTCAAGAGGTACCATCTTCCCTTGCTTTTGACTCCAATATAGTTCAGGTGGATAATCACTATGATCGTTGTCATCTAGTGGCCGTGCCTCATTGGGAGAGTCTAAGTGATAGCTACATAAAATTGGATCCCTATTGTCATTAGGTTCCTCAGAATTATTTTCATGATCATGATCGTATGGGTAGGGATCAGGATTATTGGGAAGCATGTAGCTAAGTTGTCTTATTTCTTCATTTAACTATTGACTATTCCTCAACATCTCTCCCATTGATTCCACTATTTTCTTTTGCTATTTTTGCATTTCTATCATAAAAGAGGAGAGGCTACTATTATCAGGTTGGGGAGGATAGTCAATTTCAGGCTCGGGTTGCCTTGGGGTATCGGTCCAACCTTGATACGGAAAATCATGAAGGGTGGGAGGGTTGGGTGTTTGCATGGAAGTAGGGATTTCAAGATTGGAAAATCCCGCTCTTAGGCTCTGCTCAAAAGTGGGAGTTATCAAGCCAGTACTCCCAGGGTAAGAATGAGAATGATCCCATGAATTGTCAATGTACCCATCAAAGGATGGATACGCTGGGAGCATGGAATCCTGATTAAAAGATGGGAAGTATTGACTCTGATAATCTAAATGATAGGAGTAAGAGTAATCCATTTCTTTAAGCAAAACAATTTTAGCTTTCTTAGGATTCAGCAGAAAACCTCCTAAAGAGTTCTATTGTCAAATCAAATGCAAATTCAACTGGATTTGTTCTTAGTAGATTTTAGGTCTTAGAGTTATATGTTTAGTTGGTGGCCAAATAAGTTTTGCAAAAAATTACACTTCCTAGGCCAACCTTCGCTGGTGCCTATAAACTACTCGCAAGGGATGGAAGTCTCGAATCGAGCCCACACACGAGGAACCGAAGTAACATGGGGGATAGGCTTGTTGATTTCCGACTAACTTTCCTTGTGGTGCAAAAGAGGAGAGGTAGAAATTTATCTAGTGACCTTATGTGTGAGGTGCACAGTGTCTCACGTGCGCAAGCATACGATTGTGTTTTGATTTCTTGAAATTCCACAAATAGGATCCTTTTGCACACAATTTTCAGTCACAGATTTTAAAGTCCAACCTCTTCACAGTCCCAATTTTTTTTAAAGTGACCACTGAATTTATTTGATTCAAGCACTTTAGTGGTCTTAGATTTAGGTTTAATGCATATGCATGACAAGTAATTAATGCTTAAGAGAAGGTGTACCTTACTCTAGCTTTCTTTGTGCAGTAATGAATGCAATGCAATAAAATTAAACAAGATGCTGCTTATTTAGTCCTAGATGGTCATCCTATAGATATGCAGCTTCTAGCAGGCAGTTTGAATTTTTTTTTAATTTTTATATACTAAACAAACAGACTAAATCTAACTAACGAATCAAAATTCAGTTCAAACAGTCCAAATAATCTTGTAATCTAAATAAATGGGAACACGCTCCCGAAAATACGCTCCTGCATACAAGAGCAATAAGAGATAAAGTGGCACTAGGGACACGTTCCCAAAAATACCCAACAAGGGTCCAAAAGATAGAAATTAAATTCAAATGTCTATCTAACTAAATCTAACTAAGACTTACTACCTAAATCAGAAATAGGCTTCTCCGTAAGCCTATGCGCGTGGGATCAAGGCCCACGTGCTCCTGTTGCCATCCTCCAGGTGGCTTCAAGGTCCACAAAAAAGATTGTCTCCGCCGTACGCGCCCGTAGCATTAGCCACGTGTTTTTGCACAGAAGAAAATCCATAGTTAATAATTCAGAAAAGTTTTCAAAATATCATAAAGATAACATAAAATTCTCAAAAAATTAATAGGCATTTTTCCTCCACAGGAACAACGCCGTTTGAAGAAGAAGCGATCTTCGTTTTCGTTGAAAACTTTATCATAAAATGATGTGTCGTTGTATTTAATCACGTGGTAGAAAATCACTTTCCAGAACATTTAAATTTTCAAAACTAACCACGAAGAGTTAGGTTGACTCCACAGGGAGGAATTAGCCTAATAAATTCACAAGTCAAGGAATGCATAGTTCGCAAACTCTTCTACAACTTTAATGCGAGGAAAATGCTATTTTAAATGAAGTTTACAATTTCTTTAAAAGTTCAGGGTGTTTATGCAATTTTCACATCAAAAATTAAGCCCCAAAAATATGTGTAAGATGCATGTGTAATGGCTTCTCATGTGAATTCAACTTTCATGCAACTCTAATTTGAAATTCAAGAGAGAAACATGCACATAACACAAATAAAATAATTTCAAGAAAATCTGAGAGCATCAATGCAATGTGACCAGAATAAATTATTAATATAAACTTGACAATGGCATTGAATGTAATTTTTAATAGAGGGAAAAACATAAGATCTCTCCTCTCTCCTCCTCACGTGTGCGGCCGCGCATGGTTGGCCGCGAGAGTTGGCAAGGAGGTGCGATTTGATGAGAGCTATGCAATGGAGGTGGCGGCGTTGGCGGAGACGGCCGGAGGAGGCCGGCCAGCGGAGGAGATTAGGACCGATGAAGGCTGCTGCTATGGTGCGCGCCTGCTGTGAAGATGGTGGAGGTTGTGGTGCGCACCAGCGGGCGCTGGTGGCGGTGTGCGTCTGCAGTGAGGCGCGAGCCTGGAGTGGAGAGGCGAGACGGCACTCTGCATTTGGCTCCTGTGGGTGCGCTACTGGGCGTGTGATTGCGGGGAGGCTTGGTGCGGGCGCGGTGATGGTGCTGCGCCTGAAGGCATAAGCGCGCTGCAGTGGGCGCTTGGCAGGCACGGCTGGTGATAGGGTGTGGTGTCTGCAGATGGCGCTGAAGGGAGGTGAGCGGTTGTGGTGAGGCGTGATGGCGCTCTGCAGGGAGCTGGAGCGGCAGGAGGAAGGCGAGCACTGTGCTTGCAGGAAGGAGAGGGGCACGCTGGAAGATGGCGTGTTGAGGCACACAGCGCCCTTAGGTGCTGCTGGAGGTTGCGGCGTGCACCGGTAGGCGTGGGTGGCGGTGTGTGTGCTGTGCAGGAGAGGCACGCGGTGGGGAGTCGGCCGACGGGCATGCGAAAGGTGGTGCGGTTGGGTGCGCTGAGTACACAGTGCATGCGGTGGAGAAGGAGCGGTGGAGAAGATAGAGCCTTTCCCCACAAGGGGGGAAAAATTCCTTCCAAGTCCACTCCACCTCCTCTCTTTTTAACTCTTCCCTCTCTCCGCGTGCACCAATTAAGGGATTTGCAAATCCCTTTTCTATTTTTGGTTGCCGAGCATTGGAGGAGATGGTTGAAGGAAAGGGAAAAGTTCCTCCGGTTGTTCGGGAAATTTGCTCCCCAACCCTTGCTCTTTCTGAATATAATACCTACACATAAAAACAACAAAATCATTACATATTAAGTTATAGAATGTTATAAACGTAAATCATGATGCGTACAATTCTTATACAACTTAATTGCAATTATTAACACACCTACAAGGTATGATTAAAGGTACTTAGGCTTAATATTAGTCCATTAAAATGGACTCATCGAGTAGTCTCTACATTCTTTTTATCATATTGAACACT
This sequence comes from Thalassia testudinum, assembly GCA_037157565.1. Taxonomy (NCBI): domain Eukaryota; kingdom Viridiplantae; phylum Streptophyta; class Magnoliopsida; order Alismatales; family Hydrocharitaceae; genus Thalassia; species Thalassia testudinum. Next base: position 124,758,380 of record JAZHRO010000063.1, read on the forward strand.
AACTTGCCCTACTTTGCTTTGTTGTGATCTTGCAGGTATTTCACGGGAAGATCCCTCCTGCAAGTCAACCACTCCAGGGCAGGTAATTTCTTTTCTTCCTTAAACTATCCCCTAAGCTTTGAAAGACAAAAGGAAGAAATTAATTTAGGAATCAATTGCCTTCTCAAACGTTTCCTGATTTTGCAAAAATTTTTCAAATCTTGTTGAAGTTGGAGCGATCTTTTCTAGATTCTATCCCACAAATTCATGTGCCTAGTAGAAATCACACTTAATCTCTGCGGACAACACACTTCTTGCTTTTAAGTCCAAAGAGAATTTTTGTGAAAAAGAGGATTGGAAATAGAACCAAATTAGGGTTCTATAGTAGGGCCTTGAAGTGCTAGTCACACATGCCTGTAAAAAAGGAAATGAACCCTCCTACATCAGTGTGCTACCCAAGCCCTTGATTGAAGAGAGCTAAACAAGACAAACCCTAAGAAAAATTGAGCTCTAAGATCACTTGAATCTTAAAATTTTGGACCTAATAAACTGGAAGTCAAATCAGGGTGATCTCTAGGCCCTAGGCCTAGAATCATTCTGCCATCTATAGGACAGGTCAGGTGAAGTTGACCCCTTGGGTCAACCAACCTCCAAATTAGGTCACACCATCAAAATATCTAAAGTTCAAGTGAAAACCCTAAAGCACCTTTGAAATAAAAGTGGTAGACTTAAGAGGTCAAGGTCCCCATTCTGGTCTACCTGGAATCTCAATGACAAGAGAGGTCAGGTGGGGGAAACCCTGTAACCCGTGGGGACACTCTACCATGTAGGGGTTTTTGCGGGACTCTCCCTCTCTGGCTTCCCAGGTAATTCTCAGGTGGACGACCTTCTAATCCAGGGGTACCATCCGCCTCTAACCTCCATAGTCATCCAAACGTCTTTGGGTGTCTTGATTGGGTCAAAAACATCTCCAGTCCCTCATCTTTTCTCTGTAGAGCACACACACACATTTTCAGTGGGACCCTTTACTCAGATTTAATCGCTTCATAACTTGATTCTATACCTTGATGCAAACTCTGATTCCACATCTTGATTCCACCACCTGAGCCAAATATGCAGCCAAACCACGTAGGACTACCATTCAAGAAACGTGAATATCGAAGATCCATGAGAGATAGGATGATTGAGGATGCCCTGAAATTCTATGAAAAGGAAGACAAAACCTCAACACCAGTAGAAAGCATTCAGGTTGATGTCCCAACAACCACAACCTTTATCATAACTTGTGCCCAAGTACTATTGGCAGAAGCCACAAAAGGATCAACCCGTGACTTGCTCATCACAGGGTACATTGAGATAGAAAAATTGCACAATCTTGAATACCTTCAATGTATGACAAATCCTTGACTTTGGAAGCAACACCAAGATGATTTTGAAAAATGGGAAGAGATAATGAGATTAGTAAAACAAATCATCGACCAAAAGTACCCATATATACCATAAATAGAAGATGAACCATCTTGGGACAACATCGAGGATCAAGCTGATCTCGGGTTTGAGGCACAAAATGGTTGTGGATTCCCAACCCAGATAGAGTACAATGTGCCTGATATTGAAGAAGGTTGGGAAGCTCCAAATGCAGGAAAACACCTTGTTGAGCCCACTCTAGACCATGAATCACCAGGCTTAGAATACCAAAACTCCTGCAATAATAAGAGTAGAACTAAACCCCTCGAGGGTGTAAATTCCATCCCTTATTCTGATAAGGTGGCCCTCGAAGGTTATTCGGACCTAGATTCTAGTGATTCAACCCACATCCTAAGCTGAGAACCTAGATCTAAAACCTTTTGGGAAGATTTCGATGCCCCACATGAGTAAGATAAATCTTTCAATGGAGAATATGATTTTGGGCCTCTATTTGATCAATATCCCTCGCCAACATCCTCAGAGGAACTAATCGATTTTTCGAAAGTCATGCCAATCTACGATACTGAAACTAAGGAGTTGGATGAGTGGGGTTTCAATTGGGTCTGTCCTACCAGCTTAGAACCTGAGCCTCTATCAGATAAGGACACCTTTTTAAGCCTAGAATTAACATCTAGGCTAGACCCCAGTCAGGCTGCTGAATATACAGCATATGATTTATTCTATGGTGGAACTCACGATCTTGAATCTCATTCAAATTTTGAATTTTGCAAACTCTCCGATGATGTTGAATCTGACCATAACATTGGAGAAAATCTGCTTCCTGATTGTAACAACCCAATTCTCTTTGAAGCCACCTCCACATATACAGAACCAATCTAAACCCGTTCTCTACCCCGACCCGCAACCGTACTCAATTTCTATTCTAAGTCACCTCTCACTGAGCCATTTGCAGATGATTCAACTCCACATCTATACCAGGTGTCGGATATTGATTAGACCGAAAAGTAGGAGCCATCATTCTCTGATCACCCCTGTTTGGTTTCCACACCATGCACGGATTATTTTTCGGAACCCTACTCTGACCAGCTGATTCGACTAATCCTAAACCTGAGTTTTCACTTCCATATCCATCCAAGCCACATTTCATATGGTGGGTTCCGCATCTGTTGATCTACATCTACCAACCCACCAGACTTATTGGGTTTGGGCTACATCATTAGCCCACTGATCTTAACAAGCACCTGGTTGGACCAACCAGGCTCTTAATCAAGGTGCTTATTTTACAAAATTCCACTGATTTGACCAGTCCCTCTCCACCCGATTTTTCACTCAGCTGAAGGCATTGAATTTAGCGCTTAACAGGAGGCAACCCATCATTCCAAAAAAAATAGAGACCTGTCTAATTATCCGTCTATACTCCATGTCCATTGCACCTTGAGTTCAGCCTTAGACAGTTGATCCCACCTCTGGTACACGTACCAGAGCTTGAAATCGTCCACGTCAGTCATTTCCGACCCATTCGCCTACCCAATGTATCCTGTTCTAAGCCCCTGACCTTAACACCATTTCACACCCTATGTTTACAATGAGTACATTGCAAAACTTAGGCATGGGGGGTGATAAAGTGCATACATATAGAACCAAGAAAAAGTCAGAAGGATTCTCACAAAAAAAAAACTTCACATATGTCAAAACACGAAAAAATTAAAAAATTATGAAAAAGAACAAAATAATTTAGGAGGGAGGAAATTTTGTGAGCCACATAATCATAAGGAGGAGAAAAAGTGCAAAAATGACAACAAGGAGCACAAAATGAAAAAGAAAAAGGGGGAGTCATTAGTAAAAGATTAAGGAATTAACTAAAGTTCTAGACCAGATCAAGAAAAGAGAAAAGAAAAGTGCTAAAGAGACATAAAAAGAGATTAGTAGGAATGCTGGTCTTAGGCCACTTTGGCTAGATTCTTTAGCTTAAAAATTCACGTATCCGCTAAGATCTGGATAATCCTCAAGAGGTTGGGGAAAATGCGAAGCTTAGGTATTAGGTCTAAGGCTTAAGAAGTATTCGGCCTCATTAACTGACCTTTGATTTGTGGGATTCGGTAACATAAGCACCAAAATTCACACATAGTCTAGTTCAGTGCACATAAATATCAAAATCACACAAAAAATGTTTTAATGTTCTGAAAAATGTTACCTAGATTAGGAGCGGCTGATCAACACAAGTTGATTTGGACGAGTTCCCGATGCGAAGAGGTGGGAAATTCCCCTCGAAGATGTGTAACAACATATCATCTCCTCGGTGCTTGTCTCTTAGGATATTTAAATATCCTACTGGGGGCATGTAAGCACTCTACTAGTCAGATATCATGGGCGGCATTATCACGAAATGTTGATGCCAGGGTCTGAATTTGGCCATGGAATGTCATGGTCGAGATTATCTTGAAATCTCGAAAGCCAGGGTTCTGGGGGTTGCCATGGGTGGTGCTATCTCGAAGCATCGATAGCCAGAGACCCTTGAGGATTGATGATGGGGACAAGGAATTTCATACAGACCGTGTTGAGAAGCCAATCCGAAGCTAGAAATAAAAAGAAAAGATAGAGAAAACTCTCCAAACAAATAAATCTTCTGTCCTTCTCTTACAAAAAAATGCACTGCAAACTGAACCTAGGCTAAAAATGTCTCGAGCACGAGTGTTTTAACCGCGGAGTACAACAAACCCTAGGTGATTGCACAGCAAAAATACACCAACAATTGTGCCATCTTGTGCTATTTCCAAGCATTGCTTGTGTTGATTAGGTAGCCATAGTTGCATTTGTAAAAATGAACGCATGCACGCATTTATTTGAGAGGGGAGGAAAGTGAATAAAATGGCCTTGAAATTAACATTTTCCTCAAGTGTTGCCTCGCAAAATCACCATCGTCATTTTTTTTATTGACTTTGATTTTCTTCTTCTCCACCGCTGCAAGGTACGGCAGTTCTTCCTCTCTCCATGCTCTGCAACAGCTCTCCTTGCCAACCGCATGCATAGCCATGCAAGCAGCCCAGGGCATGGTTGTGCATGCCTCTTTCTTCTTTAAAAAGAGCTCAGCCATCTTCCTTCCGATTGAGCCTGGTCCACCCAACACAGTAGCTTCCCTTCCAGGCCGTCTCCTCCCCTCTCCCCTCCATACGCATCCTCTCTTCTCCTTGAAGAGCCATGCTGCGGGCAGGAGCAACTCGTAGTGGTACACAACCACCACTGTGAGTCCCACCACTGCCCAGCTCATCAAAGAGCCGGTGGGCATGGTGGTTCTCCTCTCTGTTTCGTCATTCTAGCCATGTCTGCCATTGCCACAGGACTCAAGGTCTGAAGCTCCACAGCAACAGCAAGGCATCAGCAGCGGCAGCCAGCAGCAGCGCAGGCCACCACGCACCTCCGGCGCCGGTTTCACTGCCTCTGCGAGTGCTAGCAGGCCACCCTCGCCCCTCTCCGCGCACCCTGTGGCAAAACTCCACCCGCAGCCCAGCCGATTTCACACGCGCCAGCCGGTCAACATTTTGCCCCTACATTGTAGCCGCGATCTCACGCGGCTACAGTGCGGTGACAGGAAAGTTTCTCACTTTTCCGGTCACCAGGCTCTCTCTCTCCTCGCTGCAACCGTCGCTAGCCCGTGCCCACGCCTGCTTCCACGTACGCCAGTGCCTGCTCCTTCGCCCGCACCTTCCTCAACGCGCAGCGCGGTGCGCTGCGGTCTCTCCCTAGCACTCACTCCCTCCTGTGTGTGCGTGCCTCTTCACGTGCCTGCGCCCGCGTGTGGCCATCAGACGACGGCTAGAGGCTGCGGACGACTTAACTCGCCGCTTCTTCACTCCAGCAGACGTGCGCTCTCTCTCTCTCTCTCGCTCTCTCTCTCACTGCACTCTCTCACTCCCTCAAACACTTACACACACACACTCTCGTACACACACACTATCACTTGTACACCCCTATATACACACTTATATATATATACCTATATATATATATTAGTACCTATACAATTATATATAAGTATATATACATACATACATACATACATATATATATCTATATACTTATATATATATTTACACATATATATTTACATATATACGTATATATATATATACATATATATACACATACATATATATATATATACAAATATACATACATATATACATATATATATAACTATAAATACATATATATATATGTATATCTATCTACATATATCTATATACATAGATACTTATACTAATATATATATATACATATACACATATATATAAATATATGCATATATTACTATATATATACATAGATATAAATATATATATATATACATATTTATATCTATATATTTAGTTATATATACTTACATATATATAAATATATACATATACATACATCTATCTATACATATATTTACATATCTATATATATATATACACACATATATATATATACATATATAACTACATATACACATATATAATTATAACCATATATATATTTATACATATAGATATATAGTTACATATATACGTATATATATATTTTTATATCACCTACCATATGTTGTTTCGCAGGAGTATCTGCACCCGTTGCTGATATTCCCCGATATATGCATACAGAAAGCATTTTCACACACATCTTCCATCATCCATCCTATACTCCACGCGGCACTTTGTCCTGTTGGTTGTGTCTTACTAGACAACGATCGACTCGACACCGTGCTACATGCCATTTCCACCTCCACCCCCACCCTATATACATATATATATACTATATTTATCTTATTTCTATTTCTCTTTCTTGCCATTAAAAAGATAAACAAAAAAATATACAAAAGAGAAAAGATATTCCTTAACTTGCAGGTACTCAATCTTGCGAATAGCAAGACCAGTTTTGAAACCCTAATTTGGCTCAAAGACAAGAACCTGATTTTGAGGGTGTACCTCAAGGACAAAAATTATCAGAAAAAAATATTAAATAGAAAACCACCAAAAACACAATAAACGAATGGAGGAGATTCGTTGTAGGAAAGGCATAGAAACTTATTCACCTCTAATCCCACTTCCCTGAGTTCGACCCTGGGCCTAAAAGTGACCAAGATAAAATCAAGTAGGCCAGGTAAAATTTTTTTTGTAAAGAGATGGTTAGGCTCGGTTTAGGTTAACCACTATACTCATTTCAACGATTAAATCACCATATTAACACAACCTATCCGGGCCCTACCACACCTCTTTTCTGGCGTCGTTGCCGGGGAAGTGCACATTCAAGTAAGTTTCTACTCCATTCCTTTAATTTTTCTCTTCTCACACCCTTCTCTTCACGGGTGTTTCTATTTATTACTGTGCAGGTGAACCAGTTGCAAGGAAATGGTAGGTAGACAAAGTCAGAAACGTAGGTAGATCCAAGGCGGGAATGAGAGCGTGAGGTTGCCGACACCACACTGGAGCTTCGCACACGTTGCTAAACAAGTAGGTCTTTCTTTCCTAGCAACTTAAGTTAACTTGTCACCTTAATAAAAAAAATAATATAAAAAAAAACTAAAAACTTCTTGGGATCTCTTAGGGCAAGTGGATTAAAAATCACTTGATTGATTGTTTGTCATCACTCCCATCGCCCCGGGATTTCCTGCCAAACTTCGCATAGCGAAGATCCAAGAATCTTGATTCTTGAATCTTTCGTCGTGTGAACTATTCTTTGAGGCAAAAATAAATAGATTGATTGCCATCCCTCTTTGCCTCATTTATCTGCAATTCGGGATCACATTTTTGGTGGGGAGACTTGGAATTGAGTTGATTCCAACCCCACCACGACCTTTCACGTGCCTAAGATTCGTTCCCTAATACTTCAACCCCAACAATTTGATTTTCTTTATCTTATGGTTGAGCCTTGTGTGTGGAAATCATTTTGGTGATTGGGAGCACTTGAATTGAAGTGCTTTGGCTTCCTTTCACACTAATCTAAAATTGATTCGTGCATCCACACATAGAAATCTCCATTTAGGGAAGCCCATTGCATTTTAGCATGCATTAACCAACTGACATTGAAGAAGGGTTTGCTGGGCTTAGAAGAAAACTTGTATTCTCTCAAAACCTGAAGATTGGTTGAATTGGCAATTCAGCGAAATCCTAAAATCCATACTACGTAAGGCTGAAACTCTAAAAACCATTCACCAATTAAAACTTCAATTCGGGGAGATTTCCCCATTGCATGCTTGGTTTACACACTTTGTAAAATCAATCACTTGGGCATTACCCGTAAATAATGCCCTTCACATTCCAAAAGCACTTGATCCTAAGCCTCTAACTAAAAATAGTAGTAACTTGACCCTTATTAAGGATTGGAGGTCTAACTACTTGCGTGTAGCGCCTAGGTGCTGGTGAGGGTTCCCGCGTGCTATTGGGTGTCTAAGACTGGGGAAAAATGGCCTTTCAATCTGGCCCGGTGGTCCTGCGGTGCTCGCATTCGATTCCGTAGGTCGTGATAGTAGGTAACTTAGATCTTTAGGTCTAAGGGCACACTGTAGATGTTACGAATTTGATTGTATTGATTTGTCATCAAGTGTACCTTTGCGTCATCATTTCTCTCATCTCTTTTCCCTTCGTATCCCCCCAATTCTTCCTGCGGTAGTGCATGTTTGGGAGGAGGTCACAAAACCCTGAACTGTGTGAATTTCCTGATAATTTTAGAAAAGAAGCCGAATCATCCTCCTCCTCCACAAATATGGCTGCACGCCCACCCCCAAATCCCGAGGGAGGAAACCGCCCTCAAAACCCACCAGGTGGTGGAGCCTTGGATCCCATAACCTGCCTCCAAGCCCAAATGGAAATGTATAATGAACAAATTGAAGCCATTAGGGAAACATTGGAGGAAATGCACAACCCTCCCGAATGGGAGGAGCCTAGGTCTCTTAGCTCCTATCAGAATCCCGCTGCTATAGAGACCATAGAACAAATTCAAGTCTTAGACAGGGACGACTTTGAACTGAAACCTAACATAATTGGCCTGATAAATTTTTACTTCCATGGTCTTGCAAGTGAAGATCCTTTTCTCCACTTGGAAGACCTAACCTGATTGGCCGAAACAGTTCAACCAAGAAATATCGGGTTATCTATAGTCCTCATGAAAATGTTTCCATTTTCATTGCGGGATAAAGCGTCGCAGTGGTTACGTACCCTTGCGAGAACCATCCAATCTTGGGAAGAGATGCGAACAACGTTTCTCAAGAAGTTCTTCCCAATCAGGCGAACCAATGTGCTTTGCCGTGCTATCACCTCCTTCACGCAAAAAAAGGGCGAACAATTTCATGAGGCATGGGAGAGATATAATGACCTCCTCAGGAAGTGTCCGCACCACGGTCTGCCTAAGTGGCATATAGCCTAGATTTTCTACTATGGGCTAAATGAGACTTTGAAGCAGATTGCAGACGCTTCCTGCGGAGGAAATTTTATGAATAAAGATGAGAATGGAGCATTCAAATTATTTGAAAATATGAGCGAAAACTCAATGAACAATGCTTCCATTGTTGCCTTTAATCATACCAGCCTGCCCCGTAATGTCCACGAAGTTGAGACGGGACCCTCCCATTCATCCACAGATCTCAGCCTTATCGCACAGAAATTGGATGAAGTCTCTATCACGCACAAGAAGTTGGATGAGCTTCTAGCCAACCTCGCCCGTTCTTTGGCAAACACCGCCACCTCACCACTTCATCACAATTCCAATTCTTCCAACACCAGGCTTATCCCGAGAAACCCCGTAAGACCTTCCTTACCGAGTGTCGCACCGAGAAATTTGGTAAGTCATGTAGATCTGGCTTCTGCGAGCCAGTATTTCGACACGGAGGACAAAGGCTCCATGTGCTCGGAAGCGTATTTACATGCGGACGTGTCTTCTGCCATAGAAGATGCTTGCACCTTAGGAAACAACCCGTTCTCTGCCACTTATAACCCAGGGTGGCAAAATCATCCGAGCTTCGCATGGTCCAACAACCTGCAGCGCCCAAACCCCGCGGGTGGACCAATGCGACTGTCCGCACCTGTCATCCCAAGGGCCCAGTCTAATCCTATGGCGAATTCGCCATTAGGTCCTTGCATACCGCAAACAGAACATGCATCAAGTCCTCTTGACAAATTGATGCGAATGATGATGGAAATGTCAAAGCGCCATGAAGAGAACATGACCTCTCTTCAGCACCAATTGGCATAGTAGAATGCTGAGATCAGTCAACTACGCATGGCTACTCGATCTCAGGGCACTCTTCCAGCCCAACCTGTTCCAAACCTGTGAAATTTCGTACCCCGTGGTCCTCAACCACAGGTACGACCTTCTCAGGGGCAGGTTCACCAGATTCTGCAGGCTCCGAGCATTCCACCTGGATTTCAGGCTAATCCCGCTACAGCACCTCACTCTTATGTCCCTATTACGATCCCTCCTCCACCTTATGATCCCACTAGACCCGCATCATCCAATGCGATCACTATGAGGAGCGGCAAGTAGACCGTCGATCCGCCTTGACCTAATCCTGGCCCATCTTCTTCATCGCCCTCTCATTGGGGATGCGCACCGCATTCGCGAGAGGACGATACACCGAAATTGGTGCCAGAATCAGTCCCATTCCCTGAGGCTCTACTGAGGGAGCCAAAAGGCAAGAAGAAGGATACACAGGCCTTTAATAACCTGCGTAATTTGCTCAGGGATGTTGAAATCAAGGTACTCCTGCTAGAGGCTATCGACCACATACCTACTGTTGCCCGATTTTTCAAAGACTACACAACACCCAAGCGACAGTCAAAGAAAACTAAGAATCCAATGGTTCTCTCGCCTCATGCCAATTGTGCTATACTGTCAAATCTACCACCGAGGCAGAAAGATCCGGGCACACCGCTTATTTCCTACAGCATCCAAGGCTGCAATTTTAACCGTGCCCTGCTTGATCTAAGATCTTCTATCAATCTTATACCAAGCATCATGCTCAAAAATTTTCCTTAGGAAATCTGAAACCCACCCCTGTCACGTTACAGTTGGCAGATCGTTCTGTCAAAATTCCGAAGGGTGTGGTGGAAGATGTGGTGGTTAGGGTCAACAGTCTATGTTTTCCTGTTGACTTTCTTGTTTTAGATATGGATGTTCCTAGCTCACTTTCTGATTGTCCGATCATCCTTGGTCGACCTTTCTTGGCCACAGCCCGCACCCATATCGACTGTGAGTCGGGCTATATTGAGATTGCCATTGGATCTGAAAAGCTCAAGCTTAACATCTTCAAGGCAGCCATGAACTTTGATTGCGATTGTATCGAGGATGACACATCTGACGAGGACATGGCCGTCAGCACGTGTATCGGGCTAATTGGGACTTATTCTGACTGCTGCGGATTACCTGTAAACACTGACGATTGCCTGACCGACACATATTTTGACGTTCCCCCATCCCTCCCTATTCCCATACCTTCTCCTGACCGAACTTCTGACGAGGTTTTCTCCGATTCCCATACCTCATGGTTTGAGTCATATTCGGGCTACTCACCACCAGTCCACACTCTTGCAGACTGGATTGCCCTTTCTTTCCTGCCAAATCAGGCGAATTTGAAACTCCACGCTGGGACCTTGAGCCCACATACTTCTCACTGGGGCTATTCCTTTTTAGATCGATCTATCCAAGAAGCCCCTCGTCTTGGCCAATCTGAGGGCCAACTTCTTCCTCCTGACTTGTTTTCCAATTCGCCTGGGACACTCTCATCCAAAAAAATGCCATACCTTTCACCATCCTCTCCCTAGCTGAAAGAGCTGCCTAGTACACTTAAGCATGTTTTCTTGGGACCAAATGAAATGCTCCCCATAATCATCAGTTCAAAATTGACCAGGGAGCAAGAGTGCAAACTAACAAAGGTCCTTATGGAACACAAGGCAGCCATTGGATGGTCTTTATCAGACTTAACTAGCATTAGCCCCTCCTACTGCACTCACCGTATATATACGGAGGAGGAGGCTCGACCTTCCCACGAGATGTAGCGATGTCTCAACCCTAACATGCGGGAGATCGTTAAGAAGGAAATTATTAAGTGGCTGGATGTGGGTATAATCTACCCGATCAGCGATAGCCCCTGGGTGAGCCCAATTCACGTCGTGCCCAAAAAGGCGAGACTCACCATCCGTGTCAATGACAGGGGTGAATCCATCCCTACACGGACTCCTACATCTTGGAGAGTGTGTGTAGATTATAGGAAACTCAATGCTGCAACTAAGAAAGATCACTTTCCGCTGCCTTTCATTGACCAAATCCTAGAGCGATTAGCGGGAAGTAAATTTTTCTGTTTCCTAGATGGATTCTTAGGATATAACCAAGTGGCAATTGACCCCCGGGACCAAAAGAAAACCACCTTTACCTGCACCTTCGGCACCTTTGCATTTAGAAGGATGCCATTCGGACTTTGTAACGTGCCAGCAACTTTCCGGAGATGTATGTTGGCGATATTTCATGACATGGTGGTGACTTTCTCGAGGTCTTCATGGATGACTTTTCGGTCTTTGGACCATCTTTTGATGAATGTCTTGCCAACCTGACCCGTATCCTTAAGAGATGTATTGATGTAAACCCCATGCTTTCCTGGGAAAAAAGTCTTTTTATGGTACACGAAGGAATTGTTCTCGGGCCTATCATCTCTGATAGGGGTATCAAGGTTGATAGAGCTAAGCTTGATGTAATTGCTGATTTACCTGTGCCTGGCTCTATCAAACAAATCCGCTCCTTCCTGGGACATGTCAGTTTCTATAGGAGATTCATCAAAGATTTCTCCAAGATTTCTCAACCTTTAACTCATCTCCTATCGACCGATGTACCCTTCGATATGGGCCCCAATTGCATACGAGCATTCATGCAGCTACGTAATGCTGTCACCAAGGCTCTTGCTCTCCAACCACCTGATTGGTCCCTCGACTTTGAACTCATGTGTGACACTTCTGACCTTAAAGTTGGAGCCATCCTGGGACAAAGATGCTATAGACACCCCTTTGTGGTGTACTACGCCAGTAAGACGTTGGACGAGGCCCAGCGTAATTATACTACCATTGAGAAAGAACTACTGGCGGTAGTCTTTGGGCTGGAGAAATTTCGCTCTTACCTTCTGGGCTCACATGTTATTGTTTTCACTAATTACGCGGCCATTCGCCATCTCATGCACAAGAAGGATGCCAAGCCTAGACTGATTCGTTGGATCCTTCTGCTCCAAGAATTTGACATTGAGATCCACGATAAGGCCGGAGCCCAGAATGTTGTGGCTGATCATCTTTCCAGACTGGACCCTTACCATATTGGACTTACTCTGCCGATTAACGAGATTTTTCCCGATGAGCACCTACTGGAAATTAATGTGGCAAGTGGACCTTGGTATGCTGACATTGCCAATTACCTTGCTTTTGGATACCTTCCACGTGGCTAGCCTAAAAACTAGCGTGAGCGTCTCATGGTAGAAGCAAAGTATTATTTCTGGGATAATCAACTTCTTTTTCGCATAGGTGCTAACCAAATCATCCATCGCTGTATTACTGATAGCGAATTCCCTAGTGTGCTATCCTTCTACCACGATCAAGCTTGCCAAGGCCTTTTCTCTGGGAGGAAAACTACAGCCAAGGTGTTGCAGTGCGGTTTCTTTTGGCCCTCCCTTCACCCGGATGCACACAATTATGTCAAACATTGCACTAGGTGCCAGTCGTTAGGGTCAATGTCACGTCGTGCATGATGCCCTTGCAACCCATCCTAACTGCGGAAATCTTCGACATTTGGGGTATTGACTTCATGGGTCCCTTTCCTCCTTCCAATGGCTTCGAATTTATCCTTGTGGCTGTTGATTATGTTCGAAATGGATCGAGACTATTCCCATGCACCGTGTTGACCATGTTATATCCACTTTATTTGTCAAAGACCACATCATTGCGTGCTTTGGGATCCCTCGAGCCATTATCTCGGATGGAGGAAGCCACTTTACCCATGCTTCTTTTCAGGCACTTCTAAGGAAATACGGAGTTCACCATCGTATCGCATCCCCGTACCATCCTCAGACGAACGGCTAGGGAAAGGTGTCAAATTAGCAAATCAAGCAAATTCTCCAGAAAACGGTTCGGCCTGACCGTAAGGATCGGTCCGACAAGCTGATTGACGCACTTTAGGCGTATCGGACCACCTTCAAGGCTCCCCTTGGTATGTCTCCTTATAGAATCATTTACGGGAAGCCTTGTCATTTGCCCGTGGAGTTGGAACACCATGCTTATTGGGCGGTTCGCCAATGTAACCTCGACCCAGACCTGTTTGGTCGAGAAAGGAAACTCCAACTCCAGGAGCTGGAAGAGCTCCGTTGTGAAGCCTATGATTCTACCTTAACTTTCAAGCAACGCACTAAGGCTTTTCATGACAGTCATATTCGGCGGAAAGAATTTGAGCCATCTCAGCAAGTTTGGCTCTACAATGCTTGACTCAAATTCTTTCTTGAGAAACTGAAGTCCAAATGGACTGGTCCTTTTCTGGTCTCGAGACCATTTTCCAACAGGACCGTTGAGAGTGAAGATCCCAAATCTGGGCATAAATTTACGGTCAATGGGTAGCGTTTGAAACCCTATCTTACTCATGAACCTGCCCCCGTTGGGGAAACTATTGCCTTGCTAGAGGGTAACTAATTTTGTGCCTCATTCTGAGTCTAGCTGGGGACATTAAATTCAGCACTCGTTGGGAGGCACCCCAACAACACTTCGCCATTGTCACGTTCACTTCACTTTTCACTTCACCACCCACCATCCACCCACCCTACCACCCTGCTGTATACCATACACCTCAGCTCTCGTTACCCGATCTTTCGTCCTTCCTCTACCCTTCCCTGCATGCTTATGAGGACATAGCATCGTTTGGCATGGGGGGGTCGATAGGCACCCATAGGATCTGGGTATTTTATGGTATCATGCAGTCTCCATCTATCTATAAATATGTAAAAAAAAAAGAAGGTGTTTAGTAATGATCTGAAGGCTAAAACAAAAATACAATAAGTGTTTATGGATATTCAACCACTATTTTGAAGACTTTCTAGGCCACAGAAGCTTGATTCGCTCAGGCACGTCTTAATTCACTTCAGCATTGACAAGATAGATCTAAATCTCTCCTAACTAAGGATGTATTCTTGTACCTGAGACATCAGTACAGGATCAGTTGGTTTGCTTCTACTCAAGAGCCTAGGTAATCTTGGTTCACATTACACATATTAAGAAAGGCCAGGTGAACATAAGACCCAACCCTAGTGTTCTGTAAGGAAAGGGGAGTCCTTACCTGTGCGTGCAGGTAGACTTTTTATCCCAGGCTTTAGTCTTGTGTTTAGGAGAGACTCTTTCCACCAAAAAGGAACTCTCCCACCAAAAAGAAAAGAGTGCTCCTCCAAATAATGTTGTAAGAGATATACTGACACGAGTTTCAAAAAAAAAAAAGAGAAAGATGCAAATAAGTCAGTATATCTCACAAATATCTATAAAGTCTTTCCCATTGAAAAGTTCTTCAGAGCAAGTTATAAATACCCTGTTTTCTTTGAGCCACAAATGTAATAAAATGGGAGTTGAGTTTTTCGTCATCCTTTTAAGGGTCAATCCGAGGACATGAGCTGAAATTGGGACCAACCTGCACTTAGAAATTCGTGAAACCCTGGGCTTGAGTCATAATGTTCATCTGGTCAGTCTTGATCCTTCACTAAGCACAAGCCATAATCTCTTGAGCTCTCGAGTATGGCAAAAACCTCCTGGGTCCTAGAAATCGTACTTAAGGTTTAAATATCAAGAGTCCAAGTTAGTTGAGAGATGGTCTATGTCATGTAAGACTTAAAGTACTGGTACTCTTCTCTACAATTAGTTCTCACAATATCCAACACATAAACACACCTATGTCACCTCAGAAGAAAATCTTCAGCTTAAGATCATTTCTAAATACAATACAAAAATGTTTTGCTAATGACTAGCAAAAGATAGGCATGGGGGTATGATTGCACAGCAAAAATACACCAACAATTGTACCATCTTGTGCTATTTCCAAGCATTGCCTATGTAGATTAGGTAGCCATAGTCGCATTTGTAAAAATAAACGCATGCATGCGTTTATTTGAGAGGGGGGGAAGTGAATAAAATGGCCTTGAAATTAAAGTTTTCCTCAAGTGTTGCCTCGCAAAATCACCAACCACATTTTTTTTATTGACTTCGATTTTCTTCTTCTCCGCGGCTGTAAGGTATGGCAGTTCTTCCTCTCACCATGCTTTGCCATAGATCTCCCTGCCAGTCGCATGCATAGCCATGCATGTAGCCCAGGGCATGGCTGTGCATGCCTCTTTGCTCTTTAGAAAGAGCTCAGCCATCTTCCTTGCGGCTGAGCCTGGTCCACCCAACACAGCAGCTTCGCATCCAGGCCGTCTCCTCCCCTCTCCCCTCCATACGGATCCTCTCTTCTCCTTGAAGAGCCACGCTGCAGGTAGGAGCAACTCGTAGTGGTACACAACCACCACTGTGAGTCCCACCACCGCCCAGCTCATCAAAGAGCCGGTGGGCGTGGTGGTTCTCCTCCCTGTTTCGTCATTCCAGCCATGTCTGCCATTGCCGCAGGACTCAAGGTCTGAAGCTCCACAACAGCAGCAAGGTGTCAACAGCGGTAGCCAGCAACAGTGCAGGCCACCACGCACCTCAGGCGCCAGTTTCGCATCCTCTACGCACACTAGCAGGCCGCCCTCGCCCCTCTTCGCACGCCCTATTGTGAAACTCCGCCCGCAGCCCAACTGGTTTCGTGCACGCCAGCTGGTCATGTTTTTGCCCCAGCACTGCAACCGCGATCTCACACTGCTACAGTGTAGTTACCAGAAAGTTTCTCACTTTTCCGGTCACTAGGCACTTACTCTCATCGCTACAACCGTTGCTAGCCCGCACCCGCGCCCACTCCCGTGTACGTCAATGCTTGCACATGCCAGCACCCGCACCTGCCCGCTTCAGCGCTCGCACCCACCTCAGTGCACATCGTGGTGTGCTGCGGTCTCTCCCTCGCGCTCACTCCATCCTGCGTTCACGCGCTTCTTCGCGCGCCTATGCGCCTGCACTAGCGCGTGGCCATTAGAGGACAGTTGGAGGTTGCGGACAACTTAACTCGCCGCTTCTTCACTCCAGCAAACGTGCGCTCTCTCTCTCTCTCTCTCACAACACTCTCTCACTCCCTCAAACACTTACACACACACACACACTCTCGTACACACACACACTATCACTTGTACACCCCTATATACACACTTATATATATATACCTATTTATATAATATATATATATTTAAATATATATATATATTAGTACCTATACAATTTTATATGAGTATATATACATACATACATACATACATATATATATATACTTATATATATATATACACATATATATTTACATATATACATATATTTATATACATATATATATATATACATATATCTATAACTATAAATACATATATATATATATATGTATATCTATCTACATATATCTGTATACATAGATACTTATACTAATATATATACATATATATAACTATATACAAATATTACTATATATATATATACATATCTATATCTATATATTTAGTTATATATACATACATATATATACAATTATAAATATATATATATATATACATATACATACATCTATTTATACATATATTTACATATCTATATATATATACATATATATATACTTATATAACAACATATACACCTATATAATTATAACCATATATATATTTATACATATAGATATATATTTACATATATACAAATATATATTTTTTTATATCACCTACCATACGTTGTATTGCGGGAATATCTGCACCCGTTGCTGATATTCCATGATACACGTGTACAGAAAGCATTTTCGCACACATCTTCCACCATCCATCCTACAATCCACGGGGCACTTCGTCCAGTTGGTTGCATCTTACTAGACGAAAATCGACTCGACACCGTGCTACACGCCATTTCCACCTCGACCCCCACTCCTATATACATATATAATATATACATACATATATACTATATTTATCTTATTTCTATTACTCTTTCTTGCCATTAAAAAGATAAACAAAAATATATACAAAAGAGAAATGATAATCCTTGACTTGCAGGTGAAAGAGCGATCTTCATTTTCATTGAAAACTTTATCATAAAATGATGTGTCGTATTTAATTACGCGGTAGAAAATCGCTTCTCAAAACATTTAAATTTCCAAAACTAACCATGAAGAGTTAGATCATCTCTACAGGGAGGAATTAGCCTAATAAATTCATGAGTCAAGGAATGCACAACTCGCGAACTCTTCTACAACTTTAATGTGAGGAAAATGCTATTTTAAATGAACTTTACAATTTTTTTAAAAGTTCAGGGGTGCTTATGCAATTTTCATGTCAGAAATTAAGCCTCAAAAATATGTGTAAGATGCATGTGTGCTGGCTTACCATGTGAATTCAACTTTCATGCAATTCTAATTTGAAATTCAAGATAGAAACATGCACATAACACTAATAAAATAATTTCAAGAAAATCTGAGTGCATCAGTGCAATGTGGCCAGAATAAAATATTAATATAACTTGACAATGGCATTGAATGTAATTTTAATAGAGGTAAAAACAGAGGATCTCCCCTCTCCCCTCCTCGCGTGTGCGGTCGCGCACGGTTGGCCGCGAGAATCTCCACGGAGGTGCAACTTGACGAGAGCTACGCAACGGTGGCAGCGGCATGACCGGAGGTGGCCGACGGCAGCCGGCGGAGGTGGCTGGAGCACCGGCCTGTTGGAGGAGATGGAGGTTGCTGCCGTCGCATGGTGGCCTGTGCGTGCTTGCGGGTATGGCTCGTGCCTACAAGCGTGGGCGAGCAGTTTGTGGGTGCGGCACTTGGGCGACCGCCTGCAGTTGGCAGCTGCAGGTGCGCTGATGGCCAGGAAGTGCTGCACCTTGCAGTTGAGGGTGGGTCTTGCGGGCACGCCTGCAGGGTGGAGAGGCAGGAAGGCACGCGGGGTGCTTGTAAAGGCTGGAGCGGACGCTGCAGGGTGGGTGGTTCGCGCTTGCGAGAGGTGCGCTTGTGGGTGCATCTGTGGGTGCGCCTGCAGATGGATGGAGGTAGGCACGTGGGTGAGGTAGGCACGCTGGTGAGGTGGCGTGAGCGTCCTATAGGGAGGTGCGCTTGCAGTGAGGCTGTAGGTGGAGCGGTGTGTGTGCTGTGCGGTAGAGGTGTGATGGCGCTTTGCAGGAAGGAGGGGGATGCTGTGGAAGATGGTGTGCTGAGGTGAGAGTGCTGCGAGGAGGTTGAGGTGCGGGAGAGGTGTGATGGAGAGGTGTGATGGAGAGGGCGCATGCCTACGAGTGTGTGGTGGGTGATCTGGTGGTGGTGGCACCCAGTGCATGCGATGGAGAAGGAGCGGGCATAGGTGGGCGGTGTGCTTGGATTGGAGAAGCGGCTGGAGATGTGCGCGGGGATAAGATGTAGATCCTGGTCCACAGTGCATGCTGGGTAGTTCCTCGCCAGGGGGAAGATAGATTTCCAGTGCACGCCGCCTCTTCTCTTTCAACTCCTCTCTCTCCCCACGTGCACCAATCAAGGGATTTGCAAATCTCTTTTCTGTTTTTGGGCAGCGGGAGTTGGAGGAGACAGCTGGAGGAAGGGGAAAAGTTCCTCCGGTTGTTGGGGAAATTTTCTCCCCAACAATTGCTCTTTCTGAATATAATACCCGCACATAAAAATAACAAAGTCATTACATATTAAGTTATAGAATGTTATAAACATAAATCATGATGAGTGCAATTCTTCTACAACTTAATTGTAATTATTAACACACCTACAAGGTACAATTAAAGATACTTAGGCTTAATACTAGTCCATTAAAATGGACTCATCAAATACCCCCATGCCTAAGATTTGCTAGTCCCTAGCAAAAATGAAAAATAATAGAAGTAATCAAAAGATTTCTTCTTTTCCTACTTCAAAACTTTAGAAATCCAGACAAATGTGAAGTGCTGATAGCCTAGGTAACAGATCCAAGTGAAAGAGCCGATTCGCATTAGGAGTTAGTACATCACCCTTGGCAAAAATTTCTGTTGAGATAGGCAACTACTTCCCTCGGGGATAAAGCAGATGATAATCTATAATTTGACCCCGGTGTTTGGCTTAGGTAGTAGATATCAAGCTGAATGGATTTGTATTCGGTGGCACACACTCAACTGGTGCTACATATTGTCTAGTACTGCA
Organism: Thalassia testudinum; assembly: GCA_037157565.1. Classification (NCBI taxonomy): domain Eukaryota; kingdom Viridiplantae; phylum Streptophyta; class Magnoliopsida; order Alismatales; family Hydrocharitaceae; genus Thalassia; species Thalassia testudinum. The sequence continues at coordinate 124,778,090 of JAZHRO010000063.1, forward strand.
GACTCTAGCTCTCTAAACTATTAGACAAGTCAACTTTGAGAGAGGCTACACAATTGTGCTCTCTTGATGTTCCTAGGCATTCTCTCTTTTCTTTCTTTCTGAGATCAGAAATCTCACCAGATTTAGAAATTATACTCACTATTTGGTGGCCTCACATGGGATCGACACTTCAATTAAAGTCCTAATAACACTACAACTAAGTTAGAGTTCTCAACCAGTATTCAGGCGATCAGAAATACTATAAGGTAGGTATGGGTCATATTTGGTAGAACGTGATAGGTGTTTTGCTACCTCAGAAATAGTGTTACATCATACACTTGGACTTTTTTTTTGTAATATAACTATTTCTTCTTTTTCTCTTTTTTTTTTATTTCTTCTTGTTTTTATTTCATTTTCAATCAACACAACACGATATAGACTTTTATTTATGAGGCATTATTAGGAATGATGATGGTCAAGAGGAAGTTATGTGGCTTATTTGGTGGAAGTGCCTATTCTCAGCACCAGGAGGAATGGATAGGACAGGCGTATTTCTAACCTTTGACACTATTACCCTCCTTCAGCTGAGGACTCTATGAAGGATGGTTGTAACCATCCACCGTAGTTATAGCTCTATTAAGACTCAATCTCTGTGTATCTTCCTTATTTGGTGACTCTCAGGAATTCACTCAAAGTACGTACACAGGAACAGAGAGTGAAAACTATGCCTAACTCTGAAGTATCATCATCTAATTGTCCAAAAATTTAAGAGTCCTTGCACTAGACTTAGCGCACCAGTAATCTCTCTACTTTCTTCTCACTAATATGAGGTGGATCTACTAGAAGATAGTATGCCTGATTCTCTATAAACTGTCCAAGGGTTCAGTTGACTACAAATGCTTATTGGTTTTCCTCAAGGATCCATTACCAAGTCTACGTGCACGTGAAATAAATGTATTGGATTCTAAACTTAAGAAATAATTCAAGAAGAAAAACCTCTAATGACAAAGGTATTCTGCTAGGGACTAACCCAATCAACTCAAGAAAAGAGAATTTCTTTTTTTTTTATGCTAACCTAAATGCATGAATTCACCTAAAATGCAAATGTACTCCCCTATGCCTAAACCCTACAATGTCCCCATTGTTAAATTAAAACAGGAGGAGAAAGGAAAAATATCACCTGACACAGTTTGCTGGGTTACCTCCCAACAAGCGCTACATTTTCTGTCAGCAGCCATACTAAGAAGGAACCTATAAGTCTGGTTCCAACCAAACAAAGTTAGGCCATAAAAATATTCGTAATAGCGCAGGCCTAGAAAATAGGAAACCACGAATGTTGGTGAGCTGATGATGCAATGTAATTCCAAATGCTCGCTAGAAGAAATGAAAATAGAAAATCTCATTGGCTACCTTGGGAGGTCTAGGAATAATAAATGAAATATGAAAAGGGACCTCCCGAAACAGAATAAGTGGAGGATACCAAGGATCCTCCAGAGCAGGACAAGTTTTAAAAGATATACAAATAATTAATTCAAACCCTTGAATGGCGAGAGTAAAAGTACAAGCATCAATCCATACTCGCCATTCTACCCTAGGATGTATTGGCCTGATATATTCTCCAGAAAGAATGTACATGAGCAGAGATTTGAGCCAAGGATCGGTTAGGGAGTATAAGGGTTGTTTGTAGTGTTGGAAGGTAATGGTTAAGTCCAATGAGGGCTTAGCTGGTGTTAGGTCCAATTCCAAAAATGATTCAGATTGTGTACACTCCTTAACAGTAGTAGACAACTTCAAGTTATCCTGCCTAGCATTAATGATCGAAGTCATATTTGAATCAAGGGTAGACTCCAAATTACAACTTTTTGACGGCAGGGTGAAAATGTAAGAATCATTATCATTCAGCTCATCCTCAGATTCATTTGGTTCACTTAAATATTTGTCGAGGTGTATATGTGATTCATTAGGAGTTGGATCAGTATCCTCAATTATTTCTAAAGTAGGATCACTCTTACTATTTTGGAGGAAGCCTATATCATTGAATTCATCGTTCTTCTCGGGGTATAAATCCTTAATTGATGTGTTTTGTCCCTGAGAGTCTCCCATAGGCTTCTCATTATTTTGTTCGTCCTCCTCTAATATCAACTCCTGTTTTGATGGCGGATGACTCTTAAAAGAAAGGAGGAATCTGGATTTAATCATATTATTTCTACCGTCTGGAGGTAAATACTCAAATGATAAATAATTCTCCTGTGAATCACTCTAGATTTTCTGTTCAGGTTCCTCTATTAGGGTATCCTCATCTTCAGAATTAGACTCGTCATATCCCTGAGAGCAGAATTGATCATCCTCTATTCCCTTAGGGTCACCTTCATTAGGTGCATTTGAATCCTCAGAATATTGAATGGTAGGTGTTGATTCCCTAAGTGGAGGGTCAGGAGTAGGCTCACTTAGGGTAGAATGGGATTCCACCAAATAATCAAGAGAGGAACAGATAGGAACAATATAACCTTGACCCGGGTTGGTAGGGGTAAGGAGAATACCATCATTGGTGTCAAGGTCCTCAAGATATACCATCTTCTCTTGCTTTTGATTGCAATATAATTCATGTGGATAATCAATATGATCATTATCCTCTAGTGGCGGTGTCTCATTGGAAGAGTCTAAGTGATGGCTGCCTAAAATTGGATCCCTATTGTCATTAGGTTCCTCAGATTATTTTCATGATCATGGTTTATTGGGTAGGGATCAGGATTATTGGGAAGCATGTAGCTAAGTTATCTTATTTCTTCATTTAAGTGTTGACTATTCCACAACATCTCTCCCATTGATTCCATTATTTCCTTTTGCTATTTTTGCATTTCTATCATAAAAGAGGAGAGGCTACTATTATCAGGTTAGGGAGGATAGTCAATTTCAAGCTCTAGTTGACTAGGGGTATCGGTCCAACCTCGATACGAAAATTCATGAAGGGTGGGAGGGTTGGGTGTTTGCACTGAAGTAGGGATTTCAGGATTGGAAAATCCCGCTCCTAGGCTCTGCTCAAAAGTGGGAGTTATCAAGCCAGTACTCCTAGGGTAAGAATGAGAATGATCCCATGAATTATCAATGTACCCATCAAAGGATGGATACGCTCGGAGCATGGGATCCTGATTAAAAGATGGGAAGTATTGACTCTGATAATCTGAATGATAGGAGTAAGAGTTATCCATTTCTTTAAGCAAAACAATTTTAACTTTTTTAGGATTCAGCAGAAAACTTCCTAAAGAGTCCTATTGTCACAGCAAATGCAAATTCAACAGGATCTGTTTTTAGTAGATTGCAGGTCTTAGAGTTATATGTTTAGTTGCTGGCCAAACAAGTTTTGCAAAAATTATGCTTCCTAGGCCAACCTTCGCTGGTGCCTATAACCTACTCGCAAGGGATGGAAGTTTCGAATCGAGCCCACACACGAGGAACCGAAGTAACTTGGTGGATAGGCTTGTTGATTTCCGACTAACTTCCCTTGTGGTGCAAAAGAGGAGAGGTAGAAATTTATCTAGTGACCTTATGTGTGAGGTGCACAATGTCTCAAGTGTGCAAGCATACGATCGTGTTTTGATTTTTTGAAATTCCGCAAATAGGATCCTTTTGCACACAATTTTTAGTCATAGATTTTAAAGTCCAACCAATTAACAGTCCCAATTAGTTTAAAGTGACCACTAAATTAATTTGATTCAAGCACTTTAGTGGTCTTAGATTTAGGTTGAATGCATATGCATGACAAGTAATTAATGCTCAAGAGAAGACGTACCTTACTCCAGCTTTCTTCGTGCAGTAATGAATGCAATGCAATAAAATTAAGCTAGATGATACTCATTCAGTCCTAGATGGTCGTCCTATAGATATGCAGCTTCTAACAGGCAGTTCAAATTTTTTCTTTTTTATAACTAAACAAACAGACTTAATCTAACTAGCTAATCGAAATTCAGTTCAAATAGTTCAAATAATCCTATAATCAGAATAAATGGGAACACGCTCCCAAAAATATGCTCCCATATACAAGAGCGATCAGAAATAAGATGGCACTGGGAACACATTCCTAAAAATACCCAACAAGGGTCCAAAAGACAGAAATTAAATTCTAATGTCTATCTAACTAAATCTAACTAAGACCTATTACCTAAATTAGAAATAGGCTTCTCCGTAAGCCTATGTGCGTGGTATCAAGGCCCATGTGTTCCTGTTCCCGTCCTTCTGGTGGCGTCAAGGTCCACCAAAAAGATCGTCTCTGCTGTACGCGCCCGTCGCATTCATCGCGTGTTCTTGCACAGAAGAAAATCCACAGTTAATAATCTAGAAAATTTTTCAAAATAGCATAAAAATAACATAAAATTCCTGAAAAATTAATAGCCATTTTTACTCCCCGGCAACGGCGCCATTTGAAAGAGCGATCTTCGTTTTCGTTGAAAGCTTTATCATAAAATGATGTGTCGTATTTAATTGCATGGTAGAAAATCGCTTTTCAAAGCATTTCAATTTTCAAAGCTAACCATGAAGAGTTAGATCGTCTCCACAGGGAGGAATGCATAGTTCGCAAACTCTTCTGCAACTTTAATGCGAGGAAAATGCTGTTTTAAATGAACTTTGCAATTTCTTTAAAAGTTAACGGGTGCTTATGCAATTTTCATGTCATAAATTAATCCTCAAAAATATGTGTAAGATGCATGTGTACTGGCTTACCATGTGAATTCAACTTTCATGCAATTCTAATTAGAAATTCAAGATAGAAACATGCACATAACACTAATAAAATAATTTCAAGAAAATCTGAGTGCATCAGTGCAATGTGGCCAGAATAAAATATTAACATAACTTGATAATGGCATTGAATGTAATTTTTAATAGAGGTAAAAATAGAGGATCTCTCCTCTCTCCTCCTCATGTGTGCGGCCGTGCATGGTTGGTTGCGACAATCGGCAGGGAGGTGCGGCTTGACGAGAGCTACACAACAGTGGCAGTGGCATGACCGGAGGTGGCTGGTGGCAGCCAGTGGAGGTGGCCAGAGCGTCGTCCTATTGGAGGAGACGGAGGCTGCTACCGCCGCACGGTGGCATACTCGCGCTTGCGGGTGCGGCGCGCGCCTGCAGGCTCGGGCGAGTAGTCTGTGGGTGCGGTGCTTGGGCGGGCGCCTACAGTTGGCACCTGCGGGTGGTGGGCCTTGTAGTTTAGTGGTGGGCCTTGCTGGCACTCCTGCAGAGTGGAGAGGTAGGAAGGTGCGCGGGGTGCTTGCAGAGGCTGGAGCGGGTGCTGCAGGGCGGGCGGCTCGTGCTTGCCGGAGGTGCGCCTGTGGGTGCACTTGCAAATGGATGGAGGTAGGCGCGCGGGCGAGGTAGGCGCGATGGCGGGGTGGCGTGAGCGCCCTGCAGGGAGGTGCACCAGCAGTGAGGCTGGAGGTGGATTGGTGTGTGTGCTGTGCGGTAGAGGCGCGATGGCGCTTTGCAAGAAGGAGGGGGATGCTGTGGAAGATAGCGTGCTGAGGCACAGGTGCTGCGGGGAGGTTGAGGTGCAAGAGAGGCGTGATGGAGAGGACGCATGCCTGCGGGCGTGCGGTGGGCGGTCTGGTGGAGGTGGCACCCAGTGCATGCGATGGAGAAGGAGAGGGAATAGGTGGGTAGTGTGCTTGGATTGGAGAAGTGGCTGGAGATGTGCACGCGGAGAAGATGTAGATCCTGGTCCACAGTGCACACTGGGTAGTTCCCTGCCAGGGGGAAGATAGATTTCCAGTGCATGCCACCTCTTCTCTTTTAACTCCTCTCTCTCCCCGCGTGCGCCAATCAAGGGATTTGCAAATCCCTTTTCCCTTTTTGGCCGGTGGGCGTTGGAGGAGATGGCCGAAGGAAGGGGAAAAGTTCCTTCAATTGTTGGGGAAATTTGCTCCCCAACCCTTACTCTTTCTGAATATAATACCTGCACATAAAAGCAACAAAATCATTACATATTAAGTTATAGAATGTTGTAAACGTAAATCATGATGCGTGCAATTCTTCTACAACTTAATTGTAATTATTGACACACCTACAAGGTATGATTAAAGGTACTTAGGCTTAATAGCAGTCCATTAAAATGGACTCATCAGCAGGTACTTAGTCTTGCAAATAGCAAGACCAGTTTTGAAACCCTAATTTGGCTCAAAGCCAAGAACCTGATTTTGAGGGTGTGCCTCAAGGATAAAAATTATCAGAAAAAAAATATAAAATAGAAAAACACCAAAAACACAATAAAAGAAAGGAAGAGGTTCGTTGTAGGAAAGGCGTAGAAACTTATTCACCTCTAATCCCACTTCCCTAAGTTCGACCCTGGGCCTAAAAGTGACCAAGATAAAATCAAGTAGGCCAGGTAAAAAAATTTTTCTAAAGATATGGTTATGCTCGATTTAGGTTAACCACTATACTCATTTCAACGATTAAATCACCATATTAACACAACCTATCCGGGCTGTACCACTAGATTAGTTTCTGCAGGCCTTAAAAACCTTTGTGGAAGACTGAGGCTAAAGTGGGTCGGGTCTAGATTTTGGTTGGTACTTGAGTACCTCTAGGCCTACTGTTGACATTTTGACCTAATCACAAATGAAAAAGAAAAGCACTTATCATAACTGATGACAGACACTCAGGGTCTAGAATAGAAGTTAAAACCTTGAAATTTTGCTAAGGAACTAGTAAAAGCTAGGCATGGGGGTATGATGAGAGCCTCATCATGAGTCATAACTAGCTCATTTTGACCTAATAAATAGACTAAAAGCTCCTACATAACCTAGAAGAGGGCTTAATTGAAGGAATAAGTGTTCTGAGACGAAAACATGATATAAAGGGTAAAACTACAATTTTACCATTGCAGTACATAAACAGGATTTCTTAGAGACAAAACATAGGTCAAATGGTCTGAAGAAGATAAAAAGTGGGTTGATTCAGTCAGAAATGTGTCCATGTGCAATCCAGGAATTAAATGACATCTAGTAACCCTAAAAGAGACTTGCTTAATTTAACAAGGTTTCGGTCAGGATGAAAATCAATTAAACCCTCTAAAATTCATTGAAAAATATCCCCTAAGGTTTATAACATTCAATTTGGCCTTTGAAACCTAGGTTGACCAAGATTAGGGTCCTAGCTCATCAATTGACCTAAATTGGGTTTTTGCACAAAATGACTAGTCAAACGTGGTCAAACCTAAAATCTAACTTCACTATTGGATTCTTTAGGTCCAAATTAGATTTGTACCAAAAGTTGGACCTAAGAGGAGGTCATCTTGACCTACTTTGCAAATTAGTACACCCAATTACATTTTGGTCCCAATCTTTTGAAAGCCGTTGCATACACCCCCCAACTTCCTCGCCACTCTTACAAGTAGGTCCCTCCACCATTATTGGGGAAAAATCCTGCTCCAGCGAGGAATAGAGAGGGAATACTCTCTGATTCCTCAGAGATCTCCCAGATTTCGAAGGGAGATTCTCTAAGGAATTCCCTTCCATCTGAACTCAATCCTGATCCCTGATTTGCACCCAATCTCTCGTGCGAACGCACGAGAGATTTGGGTCTCTTAATTGTTTCCATCTCCGACGAGGATTCCCTCACTTGGAATCTTGTCTTCCAAGCATAGGAGTCCTTGCCTATGCCTATAAATTAGCCCCCAACTCCAGCCGCACGTCCTCAACTCGACTTGGCTGGAATTCCACCTTGATTTCCTCTTCTTCTCCTCCGGCCAAGGGGTCCAGCGAGCGTCGGCGAGCCCCCCTCCTCTACCTCATCACTTTGCCACAAAACCAGTGGTAGAGCTATCCTCCTCATCCTCCTCTGCGTCAAGCAACACCCGCGCGAGCAGCCCTAGCCCCGTCTCACCGCCGTCTTCCTCCACTGGACGCTTTCTTCTCCGACGCCAGCAGGTACTGCCAGCCGCCCTCTCGCCCCCTTCGTCCACTTAGTTAGGTTAGAACTATTCATCTCTACCCCCTCATTCATTTTCCTCATCTTATTTCACCAAACGCTCCTCGACCGCCGTTGTCCACCACCATCTTCTTCATCTCTGGCCACTCTCCGGCGAGACGCTCCCGTCACTCCGCAGCCCCACACGTCTTGCCAACCACTGCATAACCTCTGCCACAATTCACTGAATATCCTCCACTCATCCACAGACCCTCTACACTGCCACAATTATCCCCCGACCAAACCCATCCGGTCAGCCACAGAGCAACCTAGGCACGCATGCCTAGGTCGCTCTGCGGCCTGCTACCTACCGCCTCACCTTCGCCATGACACGACGAAGGAGCTCCTGTGGTCTGATGGAGCCGTAAGGCCCTTTTCGTGTCGTGTAGAGTCAAGCTTCCAGCCACCATTAACAAGGACTCGAGCTCAACTATTCTTCAGCTCCAGGTGGCAATCGGCCACTCCCAGGCTTCCAGACCGCACGGGTTGCGAGTGTGCGCAAGCCCAGACTGATAAAGAGGTGCTATGGGACTTGCAGTGCTGCAATTGGAGAACAATCTCCTGCAGGCACCCGAGAAAGAACGGTGGAACAATAGTCCCACCTCGGTAAGCTGTAAGGTGCTGGAGTGGTTTAAATTTATTTTATGCTATTGGCTGGTTGCCTCCGATAACACATGGGGCGAGGTCCCTCACCTTTACACAGTGCCTCATCAGTGAGCTCATCACACGGATCTGGTGACTCGACTCGATACACTCTTGAACACTCCTCGCGCACCACACCCACGCCAGTGCGCCTGGACCTAGGCGCACGACCCGACCTGATTACCTGGCTCTGGGAGAGCATGCTGAAGAGTGATATACACAGAGAGAGAGATGTGGGTGTGGATAGCATGCTGAAGAGTGATATACACAGAGAGGAGATGTGGGTGTGGATAGAGGGATAGGTTTTGCTCTCCTTGGTTTGTGCAAGGAAGGAGGAGGAGAAGCGAAGCTGACACTTAGCTACTGCAATCAAAGGAAAAGAAGAAGGAAGGAAGACTTTGTAGAGGAAAAAGAGAAAGGCAAGGCAGAGGGAAGAGGTGAAGGAAAAAGAGAAGAGGAACTGAAGAAGAAAGAAGAAATAAAGAAAGGTAAAGACATGCAGAAGAAGAAGAGAAAGCAGAGCCAAGGAAGAAGAAGAAGACCCATAGAGAAAAGGAGAAAGAAACTGCAGAAGAGGGGTAAGGCAGAAGACAGAGGAAACGAAGAAGAAAGAAGCAAGGCAAGAGAACTGCAGTGAAGAAACAAGGAAGAAGAAGCACAAAGAAGAAAGGAAGAAAATCAGAAGTCAGAAGAAGAACAAGAGAGGAGAAAAATATATTTTTAAGATGTCTGATCCCATGATTAGACGTCCAAATTCCTTCTCTTTGCCACAATTGACTTTTAAACTCATGCATTTCTATACTTTGAATTCAGTTTTGAGTAATTAAGTGTTAAATTACATTCTTGAGATTAATAATAAATTCTAATTGCTCCCTGTGTTCAACCTCGGATACTTAGGTTTTCGAGTAATAAATTTTTATTTGTTGACAACACTTGATCACCTATACTATGACATAACTAACTGTTGAAACACGATCAAGGTGCGTCAACACCTGGAGTCTTGTTCTACCTTTTGGTTCACGGGTCCTTGTAACCCAAGCATCCAAATTTCACACACTTGGTCATGTGTAAGTAAGTAATCACCTTAATTCATTTCTTAAAAGAAATTTGGTTCTCTTAATTTTGACTTAGGAGAGGCTTGAAAACACAATTTGATTGGAAGAGTTCCTGTCGCAGGAGAGGTGGAGTATATACTCACCTTGAGGATACGATGATAACATATTACTCCCTTGACTCTTGTCTCTTAGGATATCCATCCTACTGGGGGCATGTAAGCGTATTGTGCGGTTCAGGTACTATGGGTAGCCCTATCTCGAAGTGCTAACTACCACAAGCCTGAATTCGCTTAAAAAATCCATGGGCGATACTATCTCGAAGTGTCGATTGCAGGAGTTCTTGGGGTCACCATGGGCAGTGCTATCTTGAAGCATCGAAATCCAGGCACTCTTCGAGGTATGGTGATGGGGACAATGAATCCAACACAGATCGTGTTGATAGTTGATCCCAGGTTAGACATAGAGGAATCAAAAAATATATATATATTATTAAAAAAAAAAAATCCTTTTTCCTTTAACACAAATAACTCAGACCAATGCACATGCACATATGCTTTAATCTCAGGGATCAATAAACCTTACGGTAGAGTCAGAAATTAGGGAAACTTGTGCTTGCAACTCATCTTTAGCCGACCTAGTCTGTAAGTTAGCAACTACTTGGGAACTTTAGGTCTAAAGTTTGAACTTAATATGTTTCTAAAGGAAGACCGATTGGGTTGGCTAGTCTACTTGGAGTGCTAGGTTTTGCTTGGATTTGCTAGGGACTAGCAAAAACTTGGCATGGGGGTATTTGATTAGCCCATATTCGTGGGCTATTTAAGTATCTAAATGTCTAGACATTAAATTAATTTTAACATTTAGATAGCATACATTAGGTTGTAAATAAATTAATTCATATTTTTAGCTTAACTACATAATTCATGCATTTAGAATTAACTTAGGGTTGTATATATTTAATTAGTTAATTAATTGGGTGCACTATTTTAATTAACATAGAAGTTTAGGAGTTATGTATAAATAACCCTAATTATTTTATTCTTTTATTCTTCTTCTCCTTTGCATAGGTAACTCCTCTGGCTCCGCCTCCTCCTCCTACGCATCACATTCATTCTACGGCGTTTTGAATTTCAAATCATTGTGGCCGTGGCTACAAAAGGAGAAGGAAGAGTTGCTCTTGAGGAGGAGGCCACCACCCTTTGTTCCTCATTGTGCTTAGAGGACCTTGCTCCTCTTCCATTCCATACCACCAGCCTCACCACGGCAAAACGACTCCACCATGGGCGTGTGGGGTGACAGCCCACATCGCCAAGAGTCTCTGCAACTCATCATCTCAGCCAGCAACTCACGCCAGCCTCTGCGCATCCCACCTCTAGTGCACCCACTTCCAGTGCAACCACCTCCAGCGCACACACCTACCCCTACGCGCCTTCATCTCCAATCCGCCCACGCACGCCCTCACCTCACCACCAGCGCCCTCACCAGCCACCTGTGCACAACATGCTTTCCTCACCACCTCGCGCGCATAGCCCGCACTCCTTAGCGCCCCCCCCCCGTCACATGCAGCGTGCCCTCCAGCACCTCCTGCACCCGCTGCTGCTACGTGTGCACATTGCCCACAGCAACTATCATGCGCTCTCCGCAGCCCAAGCCGTGTGCCCAGCAGTAGGAACCGGCCTCACCACCAGCAGCGCACGCATAGTGTGCTTTACTCCAGCTGGCTCCTCCTCCTCCTCCTTCTTCTTCTTCTTCTCTGTTGACGAAGGTACCCAAAGCCACCACAAATGCAGCCATCAAATCTGGCTTCAAAACTTCACGTCGAGAACTCTATCGAACTCGCCCCGACTCCCCGAGCACAACCACGCTTCCGGCCACACCAATCGACCACCCGATGGCCGACCAGAGATCCTCACCACCGGCGGTCTCTTCCACTCCGGCCGGCGACCACCGACAACCGTTCAGAGCGCCACCACCACTATCGGAAAGCTCTCATCGTGCTTATCCTTCTCCGAGCTTCCCGCGAGCTACCATCACCTCCTCTTCGCGCATGCACAAAGGAATGAAATCCTCTATTTTTGGGTTAATTAATATTTACATTTGAATGTAATTTTCAAACTTTCATTTTTATTTTAATATTTGAAATATTCAGTGAAATTGCAACTTCATGCTCATCTTTTCTCATAATTGCTTGGCTTTTGTTATTTACATCTTTTGACATTGGTTTTGTGTTTAGATGTGCACAAATTCTCTCTAATGCATGCCAATTGGAAATTATAGAGATTCATCAGATATTTATTGAATATTTCAGTGAGGAAAAATTACACATATGCCCTTACATTTTTGAGTTATTATGTATCTTCTTTTTGTTGCATTTCATGTCAGATTTGGTGATGGATTTCGCACTTAATTGAATGAATACGAAAAAAAATATTCATGATTTTATTGCATCATTGCCACCCTATGGATACGACCCGCTCTTCTGTGAGTGGTTTAATTTTAATTATTTTGTTAAGCGATTTTCCACAACTTTGATCCTACAACGATAAATCATCTTAATACATATTTCGAAAGCGAAAACCATCTTATCAAGTAGTGTCATGGGCAAGGTGCATGAGGGGCACAGGGACCTCACCCCCTATGTCAGTTGAGGTGAATAGCCTATGGCAAGAATTCAATTTATTTGGCTGTGGGCACCCTTCAACTTCTGTGGTGGGACCATCCCACTAGCCTTCCTCTACGTGCTGCTACAGCTGCTGCTTCTTGTGATTATGGTCAAAGGCCCAGTCAAAGGGCTAACTTGGTCCCTAGGATGTGATCCTGGAGACTCTTTGCTGCACCTGGGACTTCACCTGGAGCTTGCAGATTCTGGAGCAAGGCTTTAAGCTTCGCTCGAAGCTTCATCAATGGTGGTGGAGGACCTGCTACCTGAAAGTCAGAATATAGCCTCTCGGCCATGTTAAATTGGTTCAGGAGCTTCGCTGGGATGTGGCGAGGGTGTGGGTGGTGGTGGCAAGCTGTGAAGGTGGTCGTAAGTGGCTGGCGAAGGCGGAGATGAATGTCTAGAGGTGGGTTGTTTGGTGAGGAAGTGGAGTGGGCAGTAGGCCTAGAAAGGTTAGGGCTTTTACTCTAGGGGCCACAGTGGAGGTTTTGGCAATGTTGGTGAGGCATTTGGAATAGTGGAGTGGGCAGAGGACCTCGCTGGAGGTCTGGTCAGAGTGGAGGACGAAGGAGGAGAATGGCAGCATCGAGGGTCAAAATTGGATATGGAGAGTAGGAAAAGATTGTGTAATCCTAACTAAGCCTAATTAACCTATTTTAAACGGATGAAAAGGGGGGAGAATATGCATTGGGGGTATGTCGACGACGAAGAAGATGAGGTTCTCTGGTGAGAGTAGGAACGACGATGGCGATAGGAAGGATGCTCGTGTTGGTATGGCTAAGAGCAGATGAGAGAGAAAAAGGGAATCTAGCCACTGGTATTATGGATGGATGATGAAGGTGGTTAGGAAGAGTTGCCAGATCTTGTAGAGCTTCTCGACTAGAAGTGGAAGGAGGAATATGGGGATTTCACGACCGGAATCAAGCTTGACAAGTTTAGCCTAATCTGGGGGTCCTTTTAAGGACCTCCGGAGGGAGTTTTGGTCATGAGAAGCAAGCCTTCCTAGCTAGGAAAGCACACCGGAGATAGGAATTCCAAGATACCCTAATCTCTCATGTGTTCACATGAGAGATTGAGAAGGTTTGAGGGCATGGGAATTCCTTCGCGAACTTCCCTTTCAAATCTGAGAGGGATTCGTCAAGGAATCAAGGAGAACATACCATATTTAAGTCGCTGGAATTTGTAGGAATAGGATTCATGGAGGTAGGGACCTATTTAAAGAAAATGATGATAAAAATAGGGGCCTTTTTGTAAGAAATTCAAAAGCTAATGACCCATATGGAATAAGGGAAATCAAACTTGGACCAATGTGCAAACTAGGTTGAAACTATCTCAGATTGTGCCCAAATTTTAGTATAAACCTAATTTAGACCTAAGAAATCCTATGGTGAAGTTAGACTTTGGTTTGGACCTTGTTTGACTAGGTAATTTTTGCAGAAACCCAAATTAGTGCAAATGTCCGTCTGAGACTCTATTTTGGGTCAAGATGGGTTCTAATGGTCAAATTGAAAGTGTCAAACCTTAGAGAATGTTTTTCTTTAAAATTTAGAGGGTTTAGGTGAATTTTATCCTAACCAAAACCATAGTTAATTAAGTGGGTCGATTTTTAGGGTTTCAAAAGTCATTTAATTCTCAAAACATGCGAAAGCCCTTTTCTATCAGTATTAACCCACTTGTTAGACTTTTAAGATCATTTGACCATTATTTAACCCTTGAGAAAACCTATGGTTGTTCTGCATTCAAGAAATGATGGTAAAATTGTAGAAATAACCATGTATTCTTGTTTTCTTCTCAAATTAATGTTTTGTGTCCTTACGACCTTTTGATGGATATGTGGGAGCTTTTATTGACTTAATCAGATCAAACTGAGGTAGTTATGGCTCATGATGGTGTTCCCAACATTGATTACCAAGGCCTAAAAACAAAGAGCCTAAATATATATATATGTATATGCTAATATGAATCCTAATATATATAAGAAAAATTATGTTGGGTTCCCTTTCAACAAGCACTAAGTTTTGTGTCTTCAACTGGACTAGTTCTCAATCATTATGCTTGATCTCAAAGATAATGATATAAGCCATATAAATGAACATAATAAAATCAGCTTATAGAATAGGTAGTGAGGATATTAGCAGGCTGATGATGGAGTGTTATACCAAAGTCTCACCAATAAAGATCAGTATCCAAAATTTCTTAGGCTCCCCTAAGAGGTCTAAAGGCTAAGGCATTACGAGTAGCAACCTCTCTAAAGTGAAATAGAAGCAGATAACAAAGGTCCCCAAAAACATCCAACATTCTTAAAGAATTATGCAATGTCTATTTTACCCCTCAAGTGATTTTGCCCATAAACCAACCAAGTTTTATATGAGTCTGATTCCATACTTCTCACCAATGGATGGCTTTTTCATTCCTCCCAACTTATGCTATCATATCCATCCTCAAAACCTTAGTAGTACTACATTCACAATCATCCAATGTCAAATCATGTGTATCATCAAATTCTATGATTCCAATCTCAGGACATAGCTTAAATTCATCTTTAGACTAAGGAGTGAGTTGAACATAAGTGACTTCTAATTATGCCTCTATTTAATGAATATCATCTTCAAATATTTTCATAAAATCATTCATAAAGTAAGAGGCTTGTTCTTTTTTTACTTCCTCCCTCAATTGTCAAATTCAATTCCAAGATCATCTTGAGTCTGGGTCAACCAATTATCTACTAATGAATCTAATTCTTTTACTTGATGTTGTGCCACCATAAGATCTAATCTTGGTTTAGTTTGTTCAATATCTATCCCCACCAACTTTTCAAGTTCTTCAACATCTTTCCGAGTGGATCTTACAATTGCTTCATAATTTAACTACGTATCCATTAAGTCAAACCTAGAATCTTCACAGATAATCAAGTGTTCCACTTCATATGTAGTGCTAGGTAGTTCTTCCTCTTTTACACCCAATAATCTCTCTATCTCATGAATATCCTCTTCACACTGTCGTAGGTAGCTAGCATGGCCCTTTTCTACAACCTCGAGGGTGGTTTCTTGTCATAGTAGTATAGTCATGGTTTCCTCAAGTACCACCTCAATTTTTTTGAGCTCCTTATTGAAGCAGAAAATCTATGCAAAATGGTTTGAGTTTTGAAAACTCGTTGTTGTAATGTGATTTGCGAGAAAAACCATCAACAAATAAATTTAATCGAAACTCGAAAGGAATTCTGGGTTGAACACAGGGAGGCTGACATTTGATTAAAAATCATGTTTGTTTTATTATCATGAAGCAAATTAGCTAGTCGAATTAAATCTAAACTAGCTATCTACTTAAAGAATAATCAATAAAAGAGAGAGAGAGAGAGAATAATACAAATAAAGACAAAAAAGAGAGAGAATGAACAAGAACTTCATAACCACAATATCATGTCTATTACAACTAACCACTATAGTAGAAAGGAGGAAATCTACACTAGAAAGTGATAAATCTACTATAGAAAGCAGTAAAGAGAAGGTGGAGAGGAGTTATCCCCCTCGACAGTTGCATGGAGGACGAGCCACATTGACGGAGCGCCCTGACGAAGGTGGTGAGATGTGGGACAAAGAAGAACGACGACGGACAATGGAGAACAGGGTAGGGTGATGTTGCAGTGGGATCTGCTTCTCGAGTAGCGATGAGAGGACCACCGCAAAATGCTCCACGAATGGGATGAGAAGGTGGAAAAATTATATTTTTAACTCTAAAGGAGTATCATGGGTTTGGGACAAGCTCTTAGAGCTTTGGAGGGGGTGAGAGAAGCGAAGAAGGGATCCAGAATTCGAGTGGTAGGCGTCTCCTCTTATAGTTGTAGGGATTGAGGCCAATTTGATCATTTTATGCTTAAAACATTAATGGTGTACATACATCTGATTAACCTAAAATATCTATTAATGCATGTTCTTAGTGTCACATTGGCATCATACATTGTAAATAGTGGATAACATGCATAATCATGCATTTAGATCAAGTTATTTAAATTGTACAGTAATTGTCTCCTTTTTATGGTCAAGGATAGGGCAACTTTTTATCAGGGCCTCGGATCGAAGATCCAACCGTACGTATCTGATCAGGGCGACAATTGGAGTTCAACGACTCCAAGATCGCCCTAATCGAACATCCATAGCACCAGATAGAGACCGAGGAACCCTAATGATCAAGGGCCAAGATGGTGTTAACCCACACGTCAGATGACAAATTTGACCACACAGATGGATTCAAATCGATGATCGCAGCCTAACATTGTGAAAATCGTTCCAATCCGATACCCGTGGCACCATCTACATCACTCAGAACATGGATGGCTAGGATGGCACCACGTGGTGCCATCCCAATTGCCCAATCGGCTTTGAGGAACTGTTGCTACATCTCAAAGGGATTTCTATCACATGATCCTAGCCGTTGGATCTTGATCCAACGACCAGGATTGAATATGATTAGCTGCTTCATCTTCATCAAGTGAAAGAGCACAGCGGATTTGGATCACTGGATCTTGATCCAACGGCCATGAATCTGCATGCTGAAATCCTCTTTAAGACAAACCAAGAGCTGCAGTGTAGCGGTCGTGTTGCTGTGGGTGAGATGCAGGTCGTGCGTTTGAGCCAGCTGCCCCTCAAATTAAAGAGCAGGCGAGGGGGTGCGCGAGTGAGCAAAGCCGTGCGATGAAGATCGTGCAGCGTTGAGTGAGCGATAGCACCCACGTGCGATTAGACGTGCAGCTCTGACTGATAACACTGCATCTTTGGGTGATAAATCTATCAATTGGGGTTTATCATAAGAGCAAAATGCACAAATAACACATCATAAATAGGAATAGGAGCATCACATGCGTTGCACATCAAGATTGCTTATAATGCATTAATAATGGCCATGTGTACAAGGACATGTCAAAACAGGCCTCAGATGAGCAATTGGAGCACACGGATGGATTCAGAGCGACTAACGAAGTCCAACGGACTCAAAATCGGCCAAGTCAGACATCCGGAGCTCCTGCAATGTGCCCAAGAAGTTCTGACTGTTAATCTGATGAACGGCCCACAACACGCTACGTGGCGCCCGCTCATCGCATCTCCACTGCCGCCCACTTCTGCCTTCACCCGGAGGATGAATCTTAGCCGTCGATCTTCAATCGAGCACTTGAGAGCCGCCTGCGCGCCCGCCCTGGTAGTGACAATCTGCTACGACAGCGCAGCGGTCGAATGCCTCACTCCCACGCAGTCGACGTGGTATCGAATCGCACTGCGCAAAAATTCAAAGGCGAAGGTGCGCACCGAGGAAATTGAGCCACCCGATCAACAGCGGACGACGCGGATGGAGCAACGTGATGAGATCTCGTATGTCCAAGGCTGAAGCCTACGATGACTTGGGGGGCGTGGGCAGGATCCAGGTGTGCGCCCCACGAGCGGCATCAACCGTCCGATCCACGATTAGACGGCTCTTAGGCCACACACACGGATTGTGTGAGAGGAAGCACGTGCACGCACTGGCGACCGGTGGGCAGGAGGTTACACCAACGGATTTAGTATGGGTTTAGCGACGTCCTAGACGTCGCTAAAGCCCATACTTGAATTAGAAAACCCTTTTGCCTCTGTAAACTCCATCCAACCACCCATTCAAGGCATTCAATCCACTTGTAAGTGTTCTATCCCACTCCTAGCCACCATTAGCCCTCCTTGTAATCGTCGGAGCCGATGAGCCATCGACGGAGCCCCTCTCCACCACCATGGTTGCCTTGCCATCTTCTCTCTCTCTTTCTCTCTTTATCTTAAGCTTTACTTTACTTGTGTTTAAGCATTTATCTAGTGTTGTAATTGTAAAACCAAAGTTGCATGTTAAATGAAGTTGTTTCCTGTATAGCTACTTGCCCTCTTTTATGTTCAAGCTGCATGTTGTGAATGACAAAAAACTTCTAACCCTATTCTCTCGCTGTCTCTCTCTTTCTCCCTCTCTCACTCGCTTTTCACCCACGTCTTTCCACAAGCAAAAATCCATGATTTCCGTGACATTAAGTGACAAGAAAAATCCGATTTTCACGCCTCCCTAAGATCGACACTTGGACTCACGTCCATTTCTTCATTTAAAATCGATGTTGCGAGCGTAAGCTATAATGACTCTTTTAAACATACATGTCCTACGCACCGTCACTGACATGTGATCGAGCGCGGGCGCACAGCGTGAGCGAGGATGGTTTAAGCCATCCGATCTCTTGATTGGATGACTAATATCGCGTGTATGTGCATAAGCGTTTAAGGCGGGGAAGAAGAGTAGGTGCGTGCGGCGTGTGCACACGTCACCTAGGATGTACCTTTAATGACGTTTAAGTCCATCACTAAAGGTCCCATATTAATGTTTTTCAAATTAAAATGTCCAAAATGCCCCTACTCCTTGCAACTATAAAAGGAGACCCCCTCCATACGAATTTCTCATCCCTTCCTTCTCTTCTCTCCCTCTCCAAAGCTCAAGAGAAGCTTGTCCCACACCTGGGATGCTCCTCAAGAGATAAAATCAATTTTTCGCCCCCATTCTGGAAGCGGATCTCACGACGACGATGACGTGCTGCTTCATTCCCGTTCCTCCTACTTCAACCTCCTTCCCACTTCGTTCCTCATCTTCCAGGCGTTGACTCATTCGGTTCATCCTCCAAGCGATCATCGAGGAGGATAACTTCTCTCTCTCATTCCTTTTTCCTGCTTTCTAGAGTAGAATTTTTCCTACTTTCTAGTTTAATAATTTCTCGCTTTCTAGTGTAATCTTTTCTCACATTCTTAGTTGTACAAACATTTTTCAACTTCAAGTGGTTGTTTTCTCTCTCTCTCTCTTATTGTCTATAGTTATTTCATTTCATTGTGATTATTTTGCTCTCTAAACAAAAACACAAAAAGATATAATTACGAATTTTGATCGACGTAGCCTCCCTAAGTTCGACCTAGGATTTCTATTCCGATATAAATTTTATTTGTTGAACCCGAGTTCTTCGCTATTCAAACTACAACGATAGGTTTTCAAAACCAATTCCGATAGCATAGTCCTCCAACGTTCAACATTTTGGTGCCATTGCTGGGGAGGCAACGATTTTCCGATCTTTTCGCATTTCACGTACTTTACTGTCTTCTAACTTGCTTTCTCTCATGTCTATTATTTTGCAGATACCTCTATTAGGGAATCGTCAAGCGGTAGATCGGAGTAAAGTGTAGTTGAAGATGGCTGTAAGTGCTCCCCATTCTTCCCCCCTCAATAGATTTCATTTCATCACATTAAATTCAAATTCCAATTAACCTAGGTGTTTGCATAAATCCTACGATTAGTTTGGTTGTTTGAATTTCCACTCGTACTCACATTTTACCCTCGCATATAAAAAAAAACAAAAAGATATTCTTGTGGGGTAATTCAACATATACACAACATACACCCACATTCAAGGCACTTAACCTGCTTGATTTTATTCTACTCAACTGGATTCTGATCTATGGAACTAGTACACACAAATCAACACATAGAAGGGTGGAAATCATTCTAGGTTAATCATTTCTATGTGCCTAACTCAGTGGTGTAACTGTGGCCAATTGTTTGAGTTGTTTGAACTACACCACTCAACCTAAAATCAACTCACCAAGTAGCTTCCTCTTAAAGTTTTCAATCTAGGTTCATACCAGGCACTCCACTTTATTTCTGATTTTAAAAGGAAAGCAATCCTCACCTGTTCTTGAAAACCTAGTTTGCCTCAAACTTGATTGAATCAACCTAATTCTAAACCCTAAAAGCTACTTAAGCAAGATTTGAACATTAAAATCTACTCATCACAAATAATCTTGCTTGAAAACTCTAGTTGTGCACACACTTACACATACTCAATTGATCATTAAGGGGTCAACACATTTTAAGGGCCCTCCACATTCCATAAGCACTGCAATCCTAGGCCTCAATAAAATCGAGTAGACGTTGGCCTTGAGGATTGATTCACTCTACGGGGTCTAGTCTGAGATTGTTTATGATTAACTTACTTATATTGATCAATCTGATGTCTAGCTAGGGGAGTAGCGTCAAACGACCGTGGCTAGGGTGTTACACTAGGAACTGGAGGCACAAGCTGAAGGAAGAACCTTCTCCCCAGTCCCTCCTTCTAATTGGTTGGATTGAGCAGACACAAGTAGAGTAAATCGTTTATAATCTTAAGGTAGGTTCTGGGAGTCTGTAGATCCTTAGGCTACCCCACTTAAGGATAGACTTGTTTTGTTGTGCTGCATGGTTCTTATCCCCAGTCCTTCCAACCTTTTCCTAGTTTATGTTGGGAAGAAGGTCATTGAATCCCCGATTGGAAGGACTACTAGAGTATTTTACAAGGTGTAGATTGGATTTTGGCCAAATTGATCCCATGGCGGATCAACAGCTTCCTCTATCTCGGGATCGACAGGAGGAATTTTGAAGGCAGCTGGAACAAATGCAGAGAATGCAGGTCACTCAGTCCTTGAAGGATTTTTATGATCCTTCAAATTACAGGGAACTTCCCGGCATCCAGATTCCTGCTGGAGATGTAGAAATCAAGCCTTAGGTGTTAATCCTGATCAAACATTTTCATGGGCTTGGCTCTGAAGACCCATTTCAGCACTTGGAGACTTGACCACTTTGGTCTAGACTACCAAGGTGCAAAACGTGAATGAGAAGCAAATGATCATGAGGCTCTTCCTCCACTCTCTTAAGGATAAAGTTGCTCATTGGTACAGGACTATAGGAAGGCCAATTGCAACTTGGAATGAGTTGCAATTGGCCTTTCTGAAGAAATTCTTCCCTGTCGGACTTACCAATGCTTTGAGATGAGCAATCACTACCTTTACCAAGCGATTGGGGGAGTAGTTTCATGTGGTCGGGGAGCGATTTCAAGACCTATTGCGGAGGTGTCCACACCATGAGGTGCTGAAATGGCAACTTCTGCAGATCTTCTACCATGGGTTGACTGAGCAACTCAGAAATCACGTGGATGCTTCTTGTGGAGGCAGTTTCCTCAACAAAGACGTAGATAGTGCACACAATTTGTTTGAGGAAATGAGCAAGAATTCAATCAATCATGACTCCATGGATACTTTTAGCTGGTCCCAGTAGCCCAGATCGAATGTTAATGAAGTTCACAACTCTCATTCATTCAATATGGAATTGATTTATAATAAACTTGATAAGGTGGACTTGGTTGCTAAGAGAATGGAGGAGTGCATGGCTGGAAATTCAATGAACAACTCTCGATCCACTCAATCCCAGAATTCAGGATTCCATTCGTCGCAAGCTCCTTCTGGACGGGAGTTCATGAATCAACTTGATGCGGCTCAACCTGCGAGCCAGCATTATTCGGAACCCCATGGGTTCCAAACTGGGGCCTTTGATCCCAGTTTCTCTGATCCTTCCCTTTCTTTCTCTCCATCCTAACCTTATGAGGATGTTTGTGCTATACAAGAGATTGTTAGATCCAACCCCTACTCCAATGCTTATAATCCGGGTTGGTTAAACCACCTTAACTTCTCCTGGAAAAACCTGGGGCAGTAGACCCAATTCCGACCCAGCAACTATGCTCCGTAACGACCAATGGGTCAGGGTCATGTTTATACTCAGTTGCCCCCGAATCATGTTAATCAGCCAACTTGGAATGCCCGTCAACCAGTAGGGCAGGCTGATTTAAACCTACAAATGGTAGAGATGCAAGGACCCATGCTCCAACTCATGCAGCAAATGATAACTTCGCTGGACAACTTGCAAACTGGGCTCATAGCTAATTCTCATCAACCTAGATCTCTACCATCTCAACCCGTACCTAACCCGCAAAATATCTTGAATCCAGGCAATCAAGCCCATGGGTATGGAAATCAGAGGGACCCACACGTACATGCTCAGGTGGTTGAGCAGGGTTCTTCTTCTTCTTCTTCTTTTGCAAATCAATGATTCTTGGCTAATGAAGCCCCTCCAATCTTTCCTAACCCTCCCCAAGACCCAAACTCGTATGCATTCACAAATTCTTTTACTTTTGAGGAGTGGTAAACAAACTCAAGATCCACAACCACACTATTTTGATTTACCGAATCCTAAAGAACCTGAGGAGAGAAAGGAGAACTCTGGAGAAGAAATCAAGGCTCAGGAACATGATTCCAAAAATATTACTCATGTTCCTTTTCGTGAAGCCTTGATCAAATTAAGGAAGAAGAAGTCTGTTGATAGTAATGAGGAGCTTCTGAATATTTTGAAGAATGTTGAGATCAATATCCTGCTCCTCGATGCTATCAAGTATATACCGGCTTACGCAAGATTTTTAAAGGATTTATGTACACAGAAGAGTAAGTCAAGAGAATCTGTTGCAAGGAAGGTGGTACTCTTCGAGCAGGCTAGTTCTGTTATCCTACACCACCTCCCTCAGAAAAAGAATGATCCAGGTGCTCTGTTGATTTCTTGTGTCATCGGAGATTACAATTTTGATAGAGCACTACTGGATCTAGGTGCATCCATCAACCTAATTCCGACTTCTCTTTACGAGAAGTTCAGATTAGGTGAACTTCGACCGACTTCAGTAATGCTGTAGTTAGCAGACCGTTCGATCACAAATCTGCAAGGTGTTATTGAAGATGTTATTGTTAAGGTTAAGGATTTCTATTTTCCTGTAGATTTCCTTGTCCTTGACATGGATGTACCTGAAAATATGAGGAACACACCTATCATTCTGGGGCATCCGTTCCTGGCTATCGCTAAGGCCAACATTAATTGTGAAAGAGGTAGCATGGAAATCGCTTTTAGGGATCAAAGAATGAAATTGGATATTTTTAAGGCAATTAATAAATTTTAGGATTGTGGATTTATTAAGGAACTTGAGGATGATAATGTGAATATTGAAACTTGTTTGATGGTTTCTACATTTGAAAGTTCCTCCATTGATGATGAATTGGACCCACAAACCTCTATGGAAAACTCGCCATCTTCTAAAGAGGTTGTTGATTTTGTTCACTCTCAACCTCTTCCTCTTGATGAGTTCATCAGCATCTTCCTTACCTTCAATCATCAGCCTGCCCTGGCTTGAACTGAAACCATTGCTGAAGAATATGAAATATCAATTTTTAGGACCACACATGATGCTCCCTATGATTATCAGTGCTAAATTAACAAAGGAGCAAGAGATTAAACTGATTAAGGTCATGAAGGAACACAAGGAGGCAATTGGTTGGACCATTCATTACCTTAGGGGGATCGAGCCCTTCTCGCCAGATGAAGAAGAGATTAAATCCAAATATGCGAGAAGTAGTCAAGAAGGAGATTTTTAAGTGGCTCGATGCAGGAATCACTTATCTGATCTCTGATAGTCCTTGGGTAAGTCCCGTGCAAATTATTCCCAAGAAAGTCGTGATTACCGTTGTGACTAATGAGAAAGGAGAATCTGTCACAACTCATTCAGCTTCCTCTTGGAGGGTTTGTATCGATTATAGGAAGCTGAACACAGCCACGAAAAGGGATCATTTCCCTTTGCCTTTCATTGATCAAATCTTGGAAAGATTAGCCGGGCAGAAGTACTTCTATTTTCTTGATGGCTACTCGGGATACAACCAAGTTCCTATCCATCCCAAGGATCAGGAAAAAACTACTTTCACCTGTCCCTATGGAACCTTTGCTTCCGTAGGATGCCATTCAGTTTATGCAATGCACCTGCAACTTTTCAAAGGTGTATGCTGGCCATATTCCCTAACATGGTGGGAGAGTTTATGGAAGTCTTCATGGATGATTTCTCTATTTTTGGAGAATCATTTGACTCTTGCATAGCTAATCTTGAAATGATTCTTAAATGATGCATCAAAATAAGATTGGTCCTTAGTTGGGAAAGAGCCATTTCATGACACAAGAAGGCATTGTCTTGGGTCATGTAATCTCTAAACGAGGAATTGAAGTGGGTAAAGCTAAGGTTGATTCTATCGCTAAACTTCCTCCTCCTACATCTGTTAAACAAATTTGATCATTTCTGGGTCATGTGGGATTCTACAGGAGATTCATCAAGGACTTTTCAAAGGTTGTTAGTCCTCTGAGCAATCTTCTCGCCAAAGAAACGACGTTTGATTTTGATGAATCATGCCATAAAGCATTTGATTTTCTTAAAACGACAGTCACTTGTGCTCTGGTGCTGCAACCACTGAATATGTATATATATATCTAAATATATATATGTATATATGTATAAG
This sequence comes from Thalassia testudinum, assembly GCA_037157565.1. Lineage (NCBI taxonomy): Eukaryota > Viridiplantae > Streptophyta > Magnoliopsida > Alismatales > Hydrocharitaceae > Thalassia > Thalassia testudinum. The sequence continues at coordinate 124,802,604 of JAZHRO010000063.1, forward strand.
TATGTATAGGCGTGTACAAGTGAGTGTGTGAGTGTACGAGTGTGTATGTGTACTAGTATGTGTGTGTGTATGAGTGTGGGAGTGCACGCTGGAGGAGTGTGAGAGAGAGCAGGCGAGTTAAGACGTCTAGCTGAAGCGGGCGTCGTCTGGTGGCCTGGGCGTGCATAGGCGCACAAAGGCTACACGCGGGTGCTGGAGGGAGTGTGTGTATCGTCGTCGTGCGTAGGCTGGTGCGGGAGCATGAGAGAGGGCAACGTAGCGCACTGCGTAGCGTAGAGCACTACGCTGCGGGCGAGAACAGGCACAGGTGGCGGGTGCAGATACAGGCGTTGGCACTGACGCGGGCAACTGGCTGGAGGCTATCACGAGGAGGAGACAGAGGGCGAGGTGACCAGATAAGTGAGAAACAAACCAGTCACCGCAATATAGCTACAGTTCCGCACTGAGAGGCATGAACAGTAGCTACAGTGTCGTGTGAACTGAGCAATTGGTTGCAGCCGGTCCTACGTGCGCGGGCATGCTAGAAGATGCCTGCGCATGCAGGAAGAGCTTGCGGACGTTGCTGGCATGCGTGCAGTGGCTTGTGCGGCTGCAGGCGGCCGTCGCTGCTACTAAAGCTCCAAAGCTTGAAACTCTGGCAATGGCGGACGTAGCGAATTGCAGTGAATCAAGAGAGAGAAACCACCACGCCCACCTGCTCACGAAAGAGCTGGGCAGTGGTGGAACTCACAGTGGAGGTTGTGGAACCACTGTGGGTCTTCTCCTACCCGCAATGTGTCTCTTCACGGAGAAGGGATACTGTGTATGGAGAGGGAGAAGGGAGGAAGATGGCTTGGAGGAAGGTGTCTGCGGGTGCTCTCTATTCCAGGCTCCCTCCTTGCAAGGAAGATGGCTAGGCTTTTTAAAGAAGCAGGAGTCTGCCACAGCCATGCTGCAGCCATTGCCTGCCCAACCATGTTGCTGCCAGAGGAATGGCATGAAGAGGTGCAAGCCCCATGCCCTGAGCCGCGTGAGGGAGAAGAAATTCAAAGTCAAAATAAAAAAAAATGAGAATGGTGAATTTGCAATGCAACCCTTGATGAAGATGTTAATTACATGGCCAATTATTCGCATTATCCTCCCCTCTCAAATAAATGTATGCAAGTGTCTTTTTACAAATGCAACTATAGCTACCTAATATGCAATGGCAGTGCTAGGAAATAACACAAGATGGCATATTTATTGGTGTATTTTTGCTGTGCAATCTGATAAACGCCAGTTTATCATCATTCTTATGCATTGAAACAAAACTAGCTCTTAGGATTTTACTTCGCAAATGGGTTTTTGGGCTGCATTTAGGCATAAAATAGGTTAGGCATGCATTGCATTTTTTATTCTCTTTTAAATATGTTTTTGTGAGTGTTAGGGATGAACAGATGTATAGATCCCTAAAACCCTAGCACTCAAGAAGGCAAATGGTGAAGGAGAAGCCCAGACTAGCTGGAACTCAGCCTGATCCTGCTCACCGCAGCTGGAACCTAGCTCACCTGAACTAGGGTTAGGTCATCCCAGCTCCATTCAGCTAATCTCAGCTGAATGGTAGCTCAAGAGAGTTCATCTTAGCTCACCCTAGCTCAGGTCAGCTCAGATCCAGCTCAACTTAGCTGAGTCTAGCTCATCTCAGCTCCCACTATTTCACAGGGAGCTCTAGCTAGCTCAGCTGAGTTGACAGGAGTTCACCCCAGCTCAGATCCAGCTACATCTAGCTCAACTCAACTCCAGCCAGCTGAAGAAGAACTCATCCCAGCTCAGGAAGCTCAAGTCCAGCTCCCGGGGACTTAGCTTAGCTCAGCTCAGTTGAGCTAAGCTACCTTAGCTGCCTCAACCAGCTTGATTCTCCCCGGGAGCACCAGACCTAGCTCACCTCAGCTCATTTTGGTAGAAGCTAGCTTACTTTAGCTTGGCTTAGCAACTAGCAAAGAACTAGCAAGCTAAGCCAACTGAGTAGCCCCGTGCCAGCCTCTTCAGCAGCAGCCAACTCTAGCTCCAGCTCCAGACTTCTCCTCCTCAGCTCCTTCCTCCAAACCCTAGCTCCAACACATTCTCCTCTACTCCACCTTTAGCTAAGCTAGCTTAGCTTATCTTAGCTTAGCTAACAACCAGCTCCTTGGCCATCCATTACCTTAAAAATCAACCCTAGCTAGCTCCACCAACTCAAGCCTACCTAAGCTAGCTACCCTACTTAAGTTGGCGCCACCACCTAGCCACCCCTTCACCCCATTATCTCCACCAAAAGACACTTCAAGTTGGCGTCAAAAACCACCCCCATTTTGGCACCAACTTTCAGCCTCTTCATCCACCCTACACCTACCCATATAACACATCCTAGCCATCCACATACCACCCTTCTAGAACCTTAAGGTGGCGCCACCTAATACCCTTCTAGAAAGCACATTTTGGTGCCAACACTAAGGGGTGTCAACACCCATAACAACCCCTTGGTGTCCCTTAAGGTGGCGCCAACTCTCCTTGGCCATGGGATCTCCAACCACCTCCATCAACTCATCTTGGCCATCCAATTCAAAGGTCACCATAGCCCCCTTCTTATTCTATAAAAAGCCACCACCTACCACCATTTTGGGGCATCCTCCCTTAGTATATTTTTCCACCTAAACCACCTATACCTACGGCCAAGAAGAAGGAGTAGAGAAGGAGATTAAAGGGGCACATTACCAGCCCCTTTGGTGCCTTCTTCTCCCCACTCTCTTCAACTTGAGCCACGCCAAGGAGGAGGACTCTTCCACTTCAAAAAGGACGGCCAGGAAAAGGAGACGGACTTAGGGTGGATGTCTACCCTTGGAGAGAAACTTAGGGCATGCCCCTAGGGCTTGCCTTGGAGGACATCACCTTGGCAGAGCACTACAAGGAAGGAGTTGAAGGACTCTTTTCATGATTGGGAGCCACCAACCTTGGAGCAAGAAGCCCTCTTCTTCACCATCTATCTAGAGGATTTGTGTTTTCTTTTCTTATTTGCATTTTTCTAGTAGTACAAGCTTTCCTCTACTAGGCCTTTTGTAAAACACTTTATCAATTATCTAGTTGCCTTCTTTGCATTTCTTGTTTGCATTTCTATTAGCTTATTTTCAGCATTCTTCACTCCCTCTCCCTAATTATTCTAGGCCTCCACTTGCCTAGAGTGAGCTTAGGAAAAGGCTCTACTTGCCACATAGAAGTAGTATTTAAATTGAAGTGTAAATCACTTTTCCCGCCATCAGTTAGCATGTTGCCTTAGCTTGGAAACAAAAAAATGATATATTGAAAAAAAAATACCAAAAAGAAAGTTTCGATTTATATTCCTAGCAAGAGAATCAATTTTACAACCATATTGCCTCTTTGGACGACCCTAGATACTTCCCTATCTAGGATTATAAATTTAAGAGCGAAAGCGGATTTACGCGTTACAACGACATAATTAACAAACCGCGTAAAATCGCTATCACTTTTTGGCGCCGTTGCCGGGGAGTCACGGCTTTGCATTAATTAATTTTATCTTGCTTAAAGTGGATCTCATCCCCTTCTCTTTCTTTCTTTTGTGTGTGCAGGAACTACAGTGGGAAGGCGGGAATCTGGAAGTGAGAGCTCAAAGTTCCTTTTCTTCCTGCGAAATTCAGGTTGGTTCCTCTTTCTGGTCACATAATTAATTAAAACTACCAAAAAAATATTAAACTTGGCTTTCAGGATCAAAAACAACTTAATTAAGTGGAGTGGTGCATTATAAAATCCATTGTTTGCTTGTATGCTTCTTTAACACCACTCCATTGCAAGTATTGGTGTTCTGTTTTTCGGGTCCAGATTTCTGTCCAGACTTGAAAAATCGATTCCTAACATCATAGGCCTCCTAAAATCATAAAATTTCACAGAGTGATCCCCAATTAAGTTTGGAACATCTTTTCTAAATTTCAGATCAATTGGATTTTTATTTAATTTTTAAAAATTCGTGGATTGCAGAGGGGTCACACCCTTTAATCTTCCTATTTTGCTACTGTCTGCGAATTTTTAAAATTTTTATACTCATCCAATTTTTGTAAATTTTAGTTTTCTGGAATCTTTGTGAAATTTTACACATCATATAAAATCAAAAAAATTTTCTGAGGTCGGTGGTAATACTGAAAAGTCCACAATACCAACAGGTATCATTTCTGGACTTTGACACCAGTACAATTAAAAATTTAAAATAATTATCAAAAAAATTCTTAAAATCTTACAAAAATCTTTTTTGGAATCCTTGTTTGATTTTATTCAAAGTAGTGGTGTTGTTTGACTTATTTGGACCACTACTTAATTCTGAAAGCCTAAAAATAATTCATTTGTAGTAAAACTTCCATCTTAGGGATAATTGGCTTAGGGTTTCTTTTTTTCTCTTTAGGGACTCAATTAAAAGGAAATATACAATCACACATACAACTTGTCTTTCCTTTGATTGTGAACTTTCAAACTTGTTTGAAAACTTAAAGAGAAAAACCCTAAAACTCATTTAATTAAATCAAATCCTAAAAGACAAAAATACAAAAAAATTGTGTGACAACTTGATTTTCATTGGAGCCACTCTCCAATTCCTGCACACACAAAAAAAAAATCAAAATAACAGGGCAACATCCCAATAAATGCCCTCCACATTCCGTGTGCACTATAGCATCCTAGACCTAATTAAAACTTGTAGCAACTTGACCCCTAAGACGTTATCAACTTAGGCTTGCTATTTAGGTCTTAAGTTTTCCTTTGTTAGTAGCAATTCTGTCATCTATATCTAGTGTTTAGGCTGAGGGGCCGTGTCAAACGACCAGGTGTGGGTTTGTACAAGCACCTGGGGTTTTCCTTGGGAAACGTTTGGGCTCAAACCTCCCTTTAAACAACTTGGCTAGATTTGTTGATAGAACGGGTATTCACTATTGACTACTTATTTCCTATATAGACCAAGTCCTAGATTATTATTAGGGAGTCACATTTAAGTTAGGTCTAGTTTTATTTGTTTGAATTGCACACTTTCTCTCATCTCTTTCTCTTCTCCTCCCCTCCCGTTCTTCCATTTTATGCATGGGCGACGGTCTCAAAATCCGCACTTGGAAGGACCATTTGATTTCGCCCCCAACGCAAAAAGACCACTTTTTCTGTCTTCTTCTCCTGAAAAAATGGAAACACAACAAAATAGGTCCATTGACCCTTCCACGTCCACCTCTAACTCCACCACTAACCCTAATTCTAACCCTTCCACCCAAAACCCAACCACCAGTAACTTCCCACACTTGGAGCTCCCTAATCTTGAGTTGCCCCACACACAACATCAAGACCCCCTACCTGATCTTTTAAAATTGATGGCCGATCAGATTAATAAATTAAATTCCAATCAACAAGGATTGACTAGGAACATCCAAAACCTAGCCAATCCAAGGCCAAACCCACCACCCCGTAGCAGCCTGTTGTTCCTCCAAAAGATTTCTATGATCCGTCTTATTATGAGGAACGACCAGGGGTGGTCATACCCGAGGGGGACTTTGAGATCAAGCCTGCGGTCCTGAACCTAATTAAACACTTTCATGGCCTTCCTAGGGAAGACCCTTTCAGCCACCTTGAAGAGCTAACTCTTCTTGCACAGACAGCCCGTTCCCGAAATGTGCAAGAAGACATATGGCTGATGTGGCTTTTTCCATTATCTCTTAAAGATAAGGCCGCTTATTGGTTCAGGACCATTGGCTGACCCATCACAACATGGCCTCAACTCAAGAGCGCCTTCCTCAAGAAATTCATTCCCATAGGTCGTACCAATTCCTTACGAAGATCTATTACGACCTTTCACCAAAAATCTGGTGAAACTTTCCATGATTCTTGGGAAAGATTTCAAGACCTTTTAAGAAGTTGCCCGCACCACGAGATTCCTTTATGGCAGCTTGTGCAAATCTTCTATCATGGGCTAGAAGATCAAATCCGACATTTTGTCGACGCCTTGTGTGGCGGCAACTTTTTAAATAAAGATGCAGAAAGTGCCTATGACCTGTTCGAAGAAATGAGTCAAAACTCATTTAATCAAGCTTCCATGAACACATTTTGCAGAACCCAAAACCCGCAGTTCGGTGTTCATGAAATAGGCACACAATCTATCCCTGTCACCCAAGACGATCTTCAATTGATTGCTCAAAAACTCGACCAGATGCATATTAATCAAAAGAAAATTGAGGAAAGACTGGCCACATCAACTCAAGCTCCACACCCACATCTAACCCAACCTAACTTTCCACGAAGAGAAAATTTGCACAATCTCAACACTACCCCTGCTAATTATTCTGAGGTTGCCCATGATTCACTGGGGAATTACAACTATCCAGATCTTAACCCCACTCAAAATATTTCTGCCATCCAGGAGCCCTTTAAAAATTCTTCCAATTGGAAAAATTACCCGAACTACTCCTAGAATAATCAAGTTTCCTCCCAACCATATCACTTTAATGGGTATGGGTCGAATCCAAACTTCCATCCTGGGCCATCCCAACAAGACATTAATGCCCAGATGATGCGAACCCTGCAGAATATGCAAACAAAAATGACGGAAGTAACCCGCAACATCACAAATCTGAACAATCAGATTGGGGTTACTCCCACGCAAAAACCTGTAGGACATCTTCCGTCCCAACCCATACCCAACCCTAATCACCAAGGGAACCATTATATGGGCAGAAATCCACACTATCCAAATCAACCTCCTCCTAATCCACCACCTCAGCAGCCGCCCAGGTTTCTGCAATCACAGGCCCCCCCACCTCCTCCAAATAATAATCCCACTGCACATGCAGTTACTTTGAGGAGTGGGAAAACCACCACTGACCCCGGACCTTCACACGAACCTGGTAAGATACATGTGCAAATTGACTCCCCACCTCCCCATCAGGAAGAAAAAGAAAAACCAAAATCTCAAGACAAGATCCCTTTCCCACAAGCTCTCTACCCCACCACCAACAAAAAAAAGAAATCTGAGCCCACTACAGAAGAACTCATTGATCTATTTGGGCAAGTTCATATCAATATCCCTCTCCTAGATGCCATTAAATATATACCTGCCTATGCTAAATTTTTAAAGGAGATTGGTACTCCTAAAAGGCAGGCCAAAAATCTAGGACAGGTGCATCTTTCGGAGACAGTAAGCTCTGTCATACAGAGTAAGCTACCTCCTAAGATGAAAGATCCGGGGGCGCCTTTAATTTCTGTAATTATTGATGACACTACATTTAATCGTGCCCTCCTTGATCTTGGTGCCTCAGTTAATATTATTCCCACAAGTTTATTCGAAGAATTTCAGATCGGTGAATTAAAACCTGTCGAGGTTACCCTGAAATTAGCCGATCGATCTACAATCAAACCTTGTGGGATTGTCGAGGATGTTTTAGTCAAGGTCCAGAATTGTGTCTTCCCTGCAGACTTTCTAGTTCTTGACATTGAGGCACCTGATTCATTATTGGACTCCCCAATAATCCTTGGACGCCCCTTTTTGGCCACTGCAAAGGCAAATATCAATTGCCACACAGGCAAAATGGATATCACCTGTGCAGGCAAAACTATCACTTTAGATATTTTTAAATCCTCCAGGAGATTCCATGATGATAACTTCTTTGAGGACTCAGATGCTGAAATTTTAAATATGGTGGAAGAGACAATGTTAATAGATACCCTTACCGACCACAATTTTTTTGAGGACTCTGATTCAGACTCAGTGGTCGGCGAAATCTATGATACGGAAACTTGTCTTGACTCCAAATTTATTCCTGATAACCCCCCTAACCCACCCACTATTCACGCACCTAATTTTTCCACACTAACTCACCATTCCTTCCTCGACCCCTTTCTTACGGACCTGCCACCAACCCTACCCGAGTTTGGCACCCAACCTGAATTAAAACCATGGCCAGACTTGGGCCACACTTATCAATTTCCATCTCACTTTGATCCCAATATTATTTCTAATCAATTTTCTAGGGATCTAGACGAAGACACCTTTTTTGCAGGCATCCAAGTGTCCAATTATTTACATGATTTTCCGTCTTCTGTGCATACCTTCACGCCAGGCTGAATGACGTAAAAGATAGCACTGGATGGGAGGTAACCCATCATTTTTTCTTGCTTTCCTTTTTTCTTCTTTTTCCAGGTTTTGTTCATCCTAAACCCGACCGTTCTTCACTAAGGTGATCCCTTTTCCCTCCTAATGCATGAGGACATGGCATATCTTAAGCATGGGGGGGTGTTTTTAAATTTTTACGATCGATTTAGACGTTCAAAACCTAAAAACATGCAATTTTCTTTAATTTATTTCTTGCTTGCATACCCAAAAAAAAAATGTTGAAAACCTTTTGAGGAAAAAAATTTTGAAATCGAGACTAAGGTCAAAAAATTCACCTCTGGTACAATGGGATTTAATCTTTAACAAACTCAAGATGAGGATATGGATCTAATCATTAGAATTTCAGGGTCTATTTTAGACTAGATCAGATATCCTTCTCTAAAATCCCACCTGAACTCATGATAGTTCAGGTGACTTGATCCTATTTTGTAATATGGAAAGTATTTGACTTAGTTTCTAATTCAAAAACTTGTGGGTCTCAAGAAACTTCTTGTGTCAATTTTCACACACAAGCCAACACTTAAAAACAACTAAAAAGTTGAAAAACTCCCTTGTTTGGATTTAGTAAAAGTCTGAAGCAGATCATTGGTTTGAGTTCCCACCGCCGAGAAGAAGGAAAATACCTTCTTTGAGGATGCGATGTCAACATGTTACCGCCTCTACGCTTCTCTATATCTATATTTCATATCTTTAGACGGAGCATTAAAGCACATTTCAGCAGCTCAAGTGTCTTGGACAGTGCTCTACCTATAGCGTCTGAGTAAGAGCTTGAGTTTGCTTGGAGCGCCACTTTTCACCGCATCGTGTTTTGGGGTTGTGAGCTCCTGGGTGGTGTCATGGACAGTGCTATCCCAAAGTACTGGCGCCAGAGCCCCCTCGAGGAATGGTAACGGGAATGATGATCCCGACATATCTGTTGTAAGAATAAGCTAAAAATAAGCATGGAAAAAAAAAGTAATAATAAATAAATTAACTCGCCCTTATAAATGTTGGCTTTTCACAAGCATAGACACAAGGTTTTAAAGGATTTTGCAAGTTGCGAATCAGATTCATGAGCAAAAAAAATCCTAAAAACAAACATTTCAAGTCATTTGAATTAACAAGGGGTTAATTTGAGAATTTTCTGGAGGATATATTGATCCCGTTCTGTCTAATGGTTGAATCCAAAATAATAAATCCCAATGTTTATCCTTAACAAATCCCGTACCTCTAGTGTTTAAATCTACCAAGGTCCATTAATCTCTTTTTCTCCTCAAAAGTCAAAAAAATTAGATTTCCCAAAAATTCCATTTTAAGTTTTGCTAAGAGACTAGAAAAAGATAAGCATGGGGGTGTGATAAACGCCAGTTTATCATCATTCTTATGCATTAAAACAAACCTAGCTCTTAGGATTTTACTCCGCAAATGGGTTTTTGGGCTGCATCTAGGCATAAACTAGGTTAGGCATGCATTGCATTTTTATTGTCTTTTTAATATGTTTTTGGAGTTTTAGGGATAAACAGATGTATAGATCCCTAAAACCCTAGCACTCAAGAAGGCAAATGGTGAAGGAGAAGCTCAGACTAGCTGGAACTCAGCCTGATCCAGCTCACCGCAGCTGGAACCTAGCTCACTTGAAATAGGGTTAGGTCATCCCAGCTCCATTCAGCTAATCTCAGCTGAATGGTAGCTCAAGAGAGTTCATCTTAGCTCACCCTAGCTCAAGTCAGCTCAGATCCAGCTCAACTTAGCTGAGTCTAGCTCATCTCAGCTCCCACTAGTTCACAGGGAGCTCTACCTAGCTCAGCTGAGTTGACAGGAGTTCACCCTAGCTCAGATCCAGCTACATCCAGCTCCACTTAACTCCTGCCAGCTGAAGAAGAACTCATCCCAGCTCAGGAAGCTCAAGTCCAGCTCCTGGGCACTTAGCTTAGCTCAGTTCAGTTGAGCTAAGCTACCTTAGCTGCCTCAACCAGCTTGATTCTCCCTGGGAGCACCAGACCTAGCTCACCTCAGCTCATTTTGGTAGAAGCTAGCTTACTTTAGCTTGGCTTAGCAACTCGCAAAGAACTAGCAAGCCAAGCCAGCTAGAGTAGCCCCGTGCCAGCCTCTTAAGCAGCAGCCAACTCCAGCTCCAGCTCCATAGTTCTCCTCCTCAGCTCCTTCCTCCAAACCCTAGCTCCAACACCTTCTCCTCTACTCCACCTTTAGCTAAGTTACCTTAGCTTATCTTAGCTTACCTTATCTTAGCTAACAACTAGCTCCTTGGCCATCCATTACCTTAAAAATCAACCCTAGCTAGCTCCACCAACTCAAGCCTACCTAAGCTAGCTACCCTACTTAAGTTGGCCCCACCACCTAGCCACCCCTTCACCCCATTGTCTCCACCAAAACACACTTCAAGTTGGCGTCAAAAACCACCCCTAACCACCCCCATTTTGGCGCCAACTTTCAGCCTCTTCATCCACCCTACACCATCCCATATAACATATCCTAGCCATCCACATACCCCCCTTCTAGAACCTTAAGGTGGCACCACCTAATAGCCTTCTAGAAAGCCCATTTTGGCGCCAACACCAAGGGGTGTCAACACCCATAACTACCCCCTAGGTGTCCCTTAAGGTGGCGCCAACTCTCCTTGGCCATGGGATCTCCAACCACCTCCATCAACTCATCTTGGCCATCCAATTCAAAGGTCACCATAGTCCCCTTCCTATTCTATAAAAAGCCACCACCTACCACCATTTTGGGGCATCCTCCCTTAGTATATTTTTCTACCTAAGCCACCAATACCTACGGCCAAGAAGAAGGAGTAGAGAAGGAGATTAAAGGGGCACATTACCAGCCCCTTTGGTGCCTTCTTCTCCCCACTCTCTTCAACTTGAGCCACGCCAAGGAGGAAGACTCTTCCACTTCAAGGAGGATGGCCGGGCAAAGGAGAAGGACTTAGGGTGGACATCCACCCTTGGAGAGAAACTTAGGGCATGCCCCCTAGGGCTTGCCTTGGAGGACATCACCTTGGCAGAGCACTGCAAGGAAGGAGTTGAAGGACTCTTTTCTAGATTGGGAGCCACCAACCTTGGAGCAAGAAGCCCTCTTCTTCACCAGCTATCTAGAGGATTTGTGTTTTCTTTTCTTATTTGCATTTTTCTAGTAGTACAAGCTTTCCTCTACTAGGCCTTTTGTAAAATACTTTATCAATTATCTAGTTGCCTTCTTTGCATTTCTTGTTTGCATTTCTATTAGCTTATTTCTAGCATTCTTCACTCCCTCTCCCTAATTATTCTAGGCCTCCACTTGCCTAGAGTGAGCTTAGGGAGAGGATCTACTTGCCACATAGAAGTAGTATTTAAATTAAAGTGTAAATCACTTTTCCCGCCATCGGTTCACATGTTGCCTTAGCTTAAAAATAAAAAAATAATATATTGAAAAAAAAATACTTAAAAGAAAGTTGAGATTTATATTCCTTGCAAGAGAATCAATTTTGCAACCATATTGCCTCCTTGGACGACCCTAGATACTTCCCTATCTAGGATTATAAATTTAAGAGCGAAAGCTTATTTACGCATTACAATGACCTAATTAACAAACCGCGTAAAATCGCTATCACAATCATACGCCCATGCCTATCTTTTGCTACTCCCTAGCAAAACATTTTGTATTGTATTTAGAAATTATCTTAAGCTGAAGATTTTCTTCTAAGGCGACATGGGTGTGTTTATTTGTTGGATATTGTGAGAACCAATTGCAAAGAAGACTACCAGTACTTTAAGTCTTATGTGACATAGACCATCTCTCGACTAACCTGGACTCTTGATATTTAAACCTTAAGTACGATTTCCAGGACTCAGAAGGTTTTTGCCATAGTTGAGAGCTCAAGAGATTATGGCTTGTGCATAGTGAAGGATCAAGACTGACCAGATGAACATTAAGACTCAAGCCTAGCGTTTCACGAATCTTTAAGTGCAGGTTGGTCCCAGTTTCAGCTCGTGTCTTCGAATTGACCCTTAAAAAGATGACGGAAAACTCAACTCCCATTTTATCACATTTGTGGCTCAAAGAATACAGGGTATTTGTAACTTGCCCTGAAAAACCTTTTAGGGAGAAGACTTTACAGATATTTGTGAGATAGACTGGCTTATTTGCACAGATTTTTTTTTTTTTTTGAAACAAGTGTCAGTATATCTCTTACAACTTTATTTGGAGGGGCACACTTTTCTTTTGCTAGGAGAGTTCCTTTTTGGTGGAAAGAGTTTCTCCTAGACACAAGACTAAAGCCTGGGATAAAAAGTCTACCTGCGCGCACAGGTAAGGACTCCACCTACCCTAATGAACACTAGGGTTGGATCTTATGTTCACCTGGTCTTTCTTGATATGTGTAGTGTGAACCAAGATTACTTAGGCTCTCGAGTAGAACCAAACCAACGGATCCTGTACTAATGTCTTAGGTACAAGAATACATCCTTAGTTAGGAGAGATTCCGATCTATCTTGTCAATGCTCAAGTGAATTAAGCCGAGGCTGAGCGAATCGAGCTACTGTGGCTTGAAAAGTCTTCAAAATAGTGGTTGAATATCCATAAACACTTATTGTATTTTTATTTTAGCCTTCAGATCATTACTAAACACCCCTTTTTTTTAATGCTATGCACATATTTATAGATGGATGGAAGCTACATGATACCATATAATACCCAGATCCTATGGATGCCCATCCACCCCCCCATGCCAAACGATGCTACGTCCTTATATGCATACAGGGTAGAGGAAGGTCTAAAGATCGAGGAAACGAGAGCTAAGGTGTGAGGTATATAGCAGGGTGGTAGGGTGGGTGGATGGTGGGTGGTGAAGTGAAAAGGTGCGAAGTGAAGTGTACGTGACAGTGGAGGAGTGTTGCTGGGGTGCCTCCTAACGAGCGCTGAATTTAACTTCTCCAGCTAGACTCAGAATGAGGCACGAAATTAGTTACCCTCCAGCAGGGCAACAGTTTCTCCAACGGGGGCAGGTTCATGAGTAAGATAAGGTTTTAAACACTGCCCATTGACCGTAAATTTATGTCCAGATTTGGGATCTTCTATTTCAACGTCCCTGTTGGGAAATGGTCTGGAGACCAAGAAGGGACCAGTCCATTTGGACTTCAATTTCCCTGGAAAGAATTTGAGTCGGTCATTGTAAAGCCAAACTTGCTGTGATGGCTCAAATTCCTTCCACCGAATTCGGCTGTCGTGAAAAGCCTTAGTGCGTTGCTTGAAAGTTAAGGCAGAATCATAGGCTCCACGACGAAGCTCTTCCAGCTCTTGGAGTTGGAGTCTCCTTTCTCGACCCACAGGTCTGTGTCGAGGTTACATTGGCGAATCGCCCAATAAGCACGGTGCTCCAACTCCACAGGCAAATGACAAGGCTTCTCGTAAACGATTCTATCAGGAGACATACCTAGGGGAGCCTTGAAGGCGGTCCGGTATGCCCAAAGTGTGTCAATCAGCTTGTCGGACCAATCCTTACGGTCAGGATGAACCATTTTCTGGAGAATTTGCTTGATTTGCCGGTTCGACACCTCAGCTTGGTTGTTCGTCTGAGGATGATACGGAGATGCGATATGATGGTGGACTCCATATTTCCTCAGAAGTGCCTAAAAAGAACCATGGGTAAAATGGCTTCCTTCATCAGAGATAATGGCTCGAGGGATCCCAAAGCGTGCAAAATTGTGGTCTTTGACAATCGAGTTGATATGACTTGGTCATCATGGCGCATGGGAATAGCCTCAATCCATTTCGAAACATAATCAACAGCAATGAGGATGTATTCGAAGCCATTGGAAGGAGGAAAGGGACCCACGAAATCGATTCCCCAAATGTCAAAGATTTCAGCAGCTAGGATGGGTTGCAAGGGCATCATGACAACGTGACATTGACCCTAACGACTGGCACCTAGTGCAATGTTTGGCATGATTATGTGCATCCTGGTGAAGGGAGCGCCAAAAGAAACCATACTGCAACACCTTGGCTGCAGTTTTCCTCCCAGAGAATGGCTTCCGCAGGCCTGGTCATGGCAGAAGGATAGCACACTGGGGAATTCGCTGTCAGGAATACAGCGACAGATGATCTGATCAGCACCTACTCGAAAAAGAAGTGGATTATCCCAGAAATAATACTTTGCTTCTGCAATGAGACACTCGTGCATGGTTTTTAGGCTAGCCACGTGGAAGGGAACCAGAAGCAAGGTAATTGGCAACGTTGGCATACCAAGGTCCACTTGCCACATTAATTGCCAATAGGTGCTCATCGGGAAAAACCTCGTTAATCGGCAGGGTAAGTCCAATGTGGTCAGGGTCCAGTCTAGAGAGATGATCAGCCACAACATTCTGGGCTCCAGCCTTATCGCGGATCTCAATGTCAAATTCTTGGAGCAGAAGGATGCAACGAATCAGTCTATGCTTGGCATCCTTCTTTTGCATGAGATGGCGAATGGCCACGTGGTCAGTGAATACAATAACATGTGAGCCCAGAAGGTAAGAGAGAAATTTCTCCAGCCCAAAGATGACCTCCAGTAGTTCTTTCTCAGTGGTTGTATAATTTCTTTGGGTCTCGTCCAACGTCTTACTGGCATTGTACACCACAAAGGGGTGTCTATCGCATCTTTGTCCAAGGATGGCTCCGACTACAAGGACGGAAGCGTCACACATGATTCAAAGTCAAGGGACAAATCAGGTGGCTAGAGAACAGGGGCCTTGGTGACAGCATCATGCAGCTGCATGAATGCTCGCATGCAGTCGAGGCCCATATCAAAGGGTACATCGGTCGATAGGAGATGAGTTAAAGGTCTAAAAATCTTGGAGAAGTCTTTGATGAATCTCCTATAGAAACCGACGTGTCCCAAGAAGGAGCAGATTTGTTTGATAGAGCCAGACACAGGTAAATCGATAATTACATCAAGCTTAGCTCTGTCAACCTTGATACCCCTATCGGAGATGACATGCCTGAGAACAATTCCCTCGTGTACCATAAAATGACTTTTTTCCTAGGAAAGCACGAGGTTCACATCAATACATCTCCTAAGGATACGAGTTAGGTTAGCAAGACAATCATCAAAAGAGGGTCCAAAGATCGAAAAGTCATCCATGAAAACCTCGAGAAAGTCACCCACCATGTCATCGAATAACGCTAGCATACATCACTGGAAAGTTGCTGGTGCATTACAAAGTCCGAATGGAATCCTTCTAAATGCAAAGGTGCCGAAGGGGTAGGTAAAGGTGGTTTCCTCTTGGTCCCGAGGGTCAATTGCCACCTGGTTATATCCAGAGAATCCATCCAGGAAATAGAAAAATTTATTTCCCGCTAACCACTCTAGGATTTGGTCAATAAAAGGTAGCGGAAAGTGATCTTTCTTAGTTGCAGCATTAAGTTTCCTATAATCTACACACACTCTCCAAGATGTAGGAGTGCATGTAGGGATGAATTCGCCCCTGTCATTGATACGGATGGTGAGTCCCACCTTTTTGGGCACGACATGAATTGGGCTCACCCACGAGCTATCGCTGATCGGGTAGATTATACCCACATCCAGCCACTTAATAATTTCCTTTTAATGACCTCCAGCATGTTAGGGTTGAGACATCGCTGCATCTCGTAGGAAGGTCGAGCCTCCTCCTCCGTATATATATGGTGAGTGCAGTAGGAGGGGCTAATGCCAGTTAAATCTGATAAGGACCATCCAATGGTTGCCTTATGTTCCATAAGGACCTTTGTTAGTTTGCATGCTTGTTCCCTGGTCAATTTTGAACTAATGATTACGGGGAGCATTTCATTTGGTCCCAAGAAAACATACTTAAGCGTATCAGGCAGCTCTTTCAGTTCGGGAGAGGATGGTGAAAGATCTGGCATTTCTTGGGACGAGAGTATCCCAAGTGGATCAGAAGAAAACAAGTCAGGAGGAAGAAGTTGGCCCTCAGTTTGGACAAGAAGAGGGGCATCTTGGATAGATGGATCCAGAAAGGGATAGCCCCAGTGAGAAGTATGTGGGCTCAAGGTCCCAATGTGGAGTTGCAATTCCGCCTGATGTGGTGGGAAAGAAAGGGCAATCCGGTCTTCAAGAGTGTGGACCGACGGTGAGTAGCCCGAATATGACTCAGGCCACGAGGTATGGGAAGCAGAGAAAACCTCGTCAGAAGTTTGGTCAAGAGAAGGTATAGGAAAAGGGAGGGAAGGGGGAACATCACAATATGTGTCGGTCAGGCAATCGTCTGTCTTTAAAGGCAATCCACAATAGTTAGAATAGGTCCCTATTAGTCTGATACACCCGCTGATGGCCATGTCCTCATCAGACGTGTCATCCTCGATGCAATCGCAATCAAAGTTCTTGGCTACCTTGAAGATATTAAGCTTGATCTTGTCAGATCCAATGGCAATCTCAATACAGCCTAACTCGTGTCGATATGGGCACGGGTTGTAGCCAAGAAAGGTCGACCAAGGATGATCGGACAATCAAAAAGTGAGCTAGGAACTTCCACATCCAAAACAAGAAAGTCAACAGGAAAACAGAGAATGTTGACCCTAACCACCATGTCTTCCACCACACCCTTTGGCATTTTGACATAATGATCTACCAACTGTAATGTGACATGGGTGGGTTTCAGATTTCCTAAGGCAAATTTCTCGAGCATGATGGTTGGTATAAGATTGATGGAAGATCCTAAATCAAGCAAAGCACGGTTAAAATTGCAGCCTTGGATGCTACAAGAAATAAGTGGTGTGCCTGGATCTTTCTACTTTGGTGGTAGATTTGACAGTATGGCACAACTCGCATGAGGTGAGAGAACCATAAGATTCTTTATTTTCTTCGACTGTCGCCTGGGTGTAGTGTAGTCTTTGAAAAATAAGGCGATAGTAGGTATGTGGTCGATAGCCTCTAACAGGGGTACCTTGATTTCAACATCCCTGCATAAATTACGCAGGTTATCAAAGGTCTGCATATCCTTTTTCTTGCCTTTTGGCTCCCTCAGTAGAGCCTTAGGGAATGGGACCGATTCTGGCACTAGTTTGGGTGTATCATCCTCTCGCGAATGCGGTGCGCATCCCGGATGAGAGGGCGATGAAAAAGATGGGCCAAGATCAGGTCGAGGTGGATCGATGGTTTGCTTACCGCTCCTCGTAGTAATCACATTGGACGTCGCGGGTCCAGTGGGATCATAAGGTGGAGGAGGGTTCACAATAGGGACATAAGGGTGAGGTGTAGTTGCTGTGGGATTAGCCTGAAATCCCGGTGGAATGCTCAGAGCTTGCAGAATCTGATGAACCTGCCCCTGAGAAGGTTGTACCTGTGGTTGATGACCACGGGGTACGAAATTTTGCAGGTTGGGAATAGGTTGGGCCAGAAGAGTGCCCTGAGATCGAGTAGCCATATGTAGTTGACTGATCTCAGCATTCTGCTGCGCCAATTAGTGCTGAAGAGAGGTCATGTTCTCTTCATGGCACATAGACATTTCCATCATCATTCGCATCAGTTTATCAAGAGGACTTGATGCATGTTCTATTTGCGGTATGCAAGGACCCGATGGTGGATTCGCCACAGGATTAGACTGGGCCCTTGGGATGACGGGTGCAGACGATCGCATTGGCCCACCCATGGGGTTTTGGCACTGTGGGTTACTGGACCATGCAGAGTTCAGATGAGTTCGCCACCCTGGGATATAAGTGGCAGAGAACGGGTTGTTCCCCAGGGCGCGAGCGTCTTCTATGGAAGAAGATGAGTCTGCATGTAAACATGCATCCGAGCACACGGAGGCTTGGTCCTCCGTGTCAAAATACTGGCTTGCAGAAGCCAGATCCAAATGACTTACCGAATCGCTTAGCGTGACACTTGGTAAGGAAGATCTCACGAGGGTTTTAGGGATAAGCCTGGCATTGGAAGGATTAGGATTGTGACGAAGAGGTGAGGTGGAGGTGTTTGCCATAAAATGAGCGGGATTGGCCAGAAGCTCGTCCAGCTTCTTGTGCACTACGGAGACTTCATCCAATTTTTGTACGAAAAGGTTAAGATCAGTGGATGAATGCGAGGGTCCCATGTCAACTTCGTGAACATTATGGGGCAGGCTGGTACAATTAAAAGAGACAATGGAGGCATTGTTCATTGAGTTTTCACTTATGTTTCAAATAATTTGAATGCTCCATTCTTGTCTTTATTCATGAAATTCCCTCCACAGGAAGCGTTTGCAATCTGCTTCAAAGTCTCATTTAGCCCAAAATAGAAAATCTAGGCTGTATGCCACTTAGGTAGACCGTGGTGCTGACACTTCCGGAGGAGGTCATTATACCTTTCCCAAGCCTCATGAAACTGTTCGCCGTTTTGTTGCGTAAAGGAAGTTATAGCACGGCGAAGCACATTGTTTCACCCGATTGGGAAGAATTTCTTGAGAAATGCTGCTCGCATCTCTTCCCAAGAATGAATGTTCTCCCAAGGGTGCGTAACCATTGCGACACTTTATCCCGCAATGAAAACAAGAACCTTTTCATGAGGACAATTGATAACCCAATGTTTCTTGGTTTAACCGTTTCAGCTAATCGGGTTAGGTCTTCCAAATGGAGAAAAGGATCTTCACTTGCAAGACCATGGAAGTGGAAGTTTATCAGGCCAATTATATTGGGTTTCAGTTCAAAATTGTCCCCACCAATGGTGACTCGAATTTGTCCTATGGTCTCTATAGCAGTGGGATTTTGATAAGAGCTAAGAGACCTAGGCTCCTCCCGTTCGGGAGGGTTCTGTATTTCCTCCAAGGTTTCCCTAATGGCTTCAATCTGCTCATTATACATTTTCATTTAGGCTTGGAGGTGGATTATGGGATCCATGGCTCCACCATCTGGTGGATTTTGAGGGCGGTTTCCTACCTCAGGATTTTGGGGTGGGCGTGCAACCATGTTTGTGGAGGAGGATGATGATTTGGTTTCTTTCCTTCTAGAATTATCAGACAATTCAAATAATTCAGGGTTTTGTGACCTCCTCCCAAACATGCACTACTGCAGGAAGAATTGGGGAGATAAGAAAGGAAAAGGGGATGAGAGAAATGACGTCGCAAAGGTACACTTGATGACAAATCAAGGCAATCAAAGTCCTAACCGCTACAATGTGCCCTTAGACCAAAGATCTAAGTTACCTACTATCACAACCTATGGAACCAAATGCGAGCACCGTAGAACCACCGGACCAGATTGAAAGGCCGTTTGCCCCAGTCTTAGACACCCGATAGCACGCGGGAACCTGCACCAGCATGTAGGAGCTACACGTAGGTAGTTAGATCTCCAATCCTTAATTAGGTTCAAGTTGCTACCAGTTTTAATTAGAGGCTTAGGATCAAGTGCTTCTGGAATGTGAATGGCATTGTATACGGGTAGTGCCCAAGTGCGTTGATTTTAGAGAGTGTGTAAACCAAGCATGCAACGGGGAAATATCCCCGAATTGAAGTTTTAGATGGTAAATGGTTTTTAGGATTTCAGCCTTAAGTAGTATGGATTTTAAGATTTCACTGAGTTACCAATTCAACCAATCTCCGGGTTTTAAGAAAATACAAGTTCTTCTATGCCCAAAAAACCCTTCTTCAATGTGAGTTGGTTAATGCATGCTAAAAATGCTATGGGCTTCCATAGGTGGAAATTTCTATGTGTGAATGCATGAGTCAAATTTAGGTTAGTGTGAAAGGGAGCCAAAGCACTTCAATTCAAGTGCTCCGAATCACCAAAATGATGATCCACACACAAGGCTAAACCACAAGGTAATGTAAAGAAAATCAAAGTGTTAGGGTTGAAATATTCAGGATCAAATCTAGTTGGCCATTGATAAAAAGGGAGTTGCTGAAGAGGAAGGGCTTTTAATCTCCACAGCTCCATGTGGAAACACTTTAGTGATTATGTAAGGCCCATACCAACGAGATTTTAATTTCCCTGGAAAAAGCTTAAGTCTGGAATTGAAAAACCAGACCTGTTGGTTGGGTTCAAAGGTCTTTCTATGGATATACTTATCATGCAAGGCCTTAGTTCTCTCTTTATAAGCTTGAGAGGTGTCATAAGCATCATTCCTCAGCTACTCAAGCTCACTTAGTTCCAAAAGTCCTGCCTTACTTGCCTTTTCTAAATCCACGTTAACACTTTGAATAGCCCAAAGTGCCCTATGTTCCAGCTCAACGGGTAAATGGCACACTTTCCCGTACACAATCTGAAAGGGAGATGTACCCAAAGGGGTCTTATAGGCCATTCGATACTCCCACAAAGCATCATTGAGTTTTTGGGACCAGTCTTTCCTATCAGGTCTAACGGTCTTTTCCAAAATATTTTTTATCTCCCTATTCGACACTTCAATCCGGCCACTCGTCTGAGGATGGTAAGGGGTAGCGACCTTGTGAGTCACTCCTAGACTCTTGAGTAGTCGATTGAAGTGATGGTTTCGGAAATGAGGTCCCCCATCACTTATAATGGTCTTGGGGCAGACAAACGAGATATGATATTGGCCTTCACAAATTTCAAAACCACAGAGTGGTCATTTGTCCGCATAGGAATGGCCTTTATCCATTTAGAGACATAATCAACTAACACCATGATATATTATAACCATGGGACGAAGGGAAGGGGCCCATAAAGTCAATTCCTCACACATCAAAAATTTCAACAGATTGAATAGGGTGTTGAGGCATCTCATTCCTCTTCCCAATCATTCCAGTCCGTTGACATCTAATACAGGCCTTAAAAAAATTATGAGAATCTTTAAATAACAAAGGCCACCAAAAATCGGACTGGTGGACTTTAAAAGCAGTTTTCTTAGCACCAAAGTGTCTCCACAATGAAGTTCAAGGCAAAAACTCGGCACACTTTGTTGTTCCTCTTCAGGTACACATCGTCTCAATACTTGGTCTTATCAAATTCTAAATAATTCAAGCTCTTCCCAGTGAAAGTATCTAGCTTGGGAAATGAATCTCTTTCTTTTTTACTCATCCCAAGAGCCAAGAGTTTCTCCAATGACCAAGTAATTTATGGTATCAGCATACCAAGGTGAAGTTGGTGTTACCACCATAAGGGTTTCATCAGGAAATGTCTCGCGGATGTCTCCAGATAGAGAGTCATTAAGTGGAAGGTGAGACAAGTGGTCAGCCACAACATTTTCTACTCCTTTCTTTTCACATATCTCCAAGTCAAATTCTTGAAGGAGTAGGATCTTCATAATCAAACGTGGCGTAGAATCTTTCTTAGCAATGAGATGTTTCACTGCCGCATGATCAGTGAAAATAATCACCTTAGACCCAAGAAGATAAGGCCTAAACTTCACCAGAGCAAAAACTACAGCAAGTAATTCCTTTTCAGTGACGGTGTAGTTTTGCTGTGGTTCAGTTAAATTCTTGCTGGCATAATGCAGCACATGAGGTCTTCCCTCAACCCTTCGTCCAAGGATTGCTCCCACTGCATAATCCGAAGCATCACACATCAACTCAAATGGGAGTGTCCAATCAGGAGCTCGAAAAATAGGTGCAAAGATCAAGGCTTCCTTCAAAGTTTGAAAGGCCTCGACACACTTTGAATCAAAATTGAAGGAAGATTCCTTCACCAACAGGTCACAAAGTGGCCCAGAAAGGATCTAATTTGTTTGACATTCGTGGGCAATGGGAGTTTGGAAATAGAATCCATCTTGGCTTCATCTACTTCCAAGCTTCGCTCAGACACAACATGCCCAAGTACAATTCCTGTCAATACTATGAAGTGGCTTGTCTCCCAACTGAGGACTAAACTAGTCTCCTTACATCGCTTCAACACATTCTCCAAGTGCAGGAGACACTGGTCGAAAGACGGGCCATAAATGGAGAAGTCATCCATAAACACTTCAACACAGTCATCAATCATGTCTGAAAAAATGGATATCATACACCGCTGGAAGGTTGCAGGGGCATTAGATAATCCAAATGGCATACGCCTGAATGCAAAGGTACCGTAAGGACTCGTGAACGTCATTTTGTCCAGGTCATCAAGGAATACTGCAACCTAGTTGTACCCAGAATATCCATTGATAAAGCAATAGTACTTATTCCCTACCAATTTCTCCAAATTTGATCAATAAAAGGCAAGGGAAAGTGATCCTTCTAGGTAGCAATGTTCAACTTGCGATAATCAATACAGACCCTCCATCCAATTGAGGTTCTAGTCACAACTTGTTCACCTTGGTCATTAAATTCCATAATAAAGCCTACCTTCCTTGGCACCAAATGAATAGGACTTACCCATTTACTATTTGCAATGGGATATATGATCCCAACGTCCAACCACTTCAGGATTTCCTTTTTAACCACCTCCCTCATATTAGGGTTTAGACGTCTTTGCATGTCCCTAAATGGCTTGATGGAATCATCAGTATAAATGTGGTGCACGCAGAGTGTAGAGTCTATACCCTTAATGTTAGCAATGCTCCAAGCAATAGCTTCCTTGTGCCTAGACAAGTATTCAATCAGGACTCCCTCCTGTGCCTCAGATAGCACAGCCAAAATTATAACAGGGAGTGTATCATTGGCACCCAGGAAGACGTACTTGAGAGTGTTAGGGAGGGGTTTTGACTCAAGGTTATGGGCTTGTATGGTTGAGGGTTTCATAATAGATATCCCCATCTCAGGTAGCAGATCTACCTTGGGCAAAGATGATGGTGAAGGAGACTTAGCAGAAACACCCAGCAACTCCTCAAGTTCTAGTATATCCCCTTCACATTCCTCCAAGAGATGGAAATGCTCATTTAGCATAACATGCTAAAGGAGGTCATCACATAACATTGCAAGGGTTGTCTCTTAAATCAAGTCATCTATCACCTCAACTTGAGAACAATCCTCAAGCCCGACTTGTTTGTAAGCATCAAACACATTAAGCCAGATTTTTCTATTCCCAAATCCCATTTTCAATGCCCCAGTATTGCAATTGATTGAAGCATGCAAAGTGGCAAGGAAGGGACGGTCCAAAATGATGGAGGGCTTGGTTGGTTTGTTGGTAGGGTCAATGACCAAAACTAAGAAGTCAATGTGGAAGAAGAAATCCTCCACTCTCACGAGGACATCATCCAAAATTCCTTGCGGTGTCTTAAGTGATCGATTAGCAACTTGGAGGATTACCGAGCTAGGCTTTAGATTGCCTCCCCTAAGTTGTTCATACACGTAGCTCAGAAGGATGTTCACCCCTGCACCCAAATCAAGTAGAGCCTCATCAATCTGTAAGTCACCAATAACCACAGAGATGTACGGGGCTCCTGGGTCCTTAAGTTTCGGGGGTGTGCCATGTTGAACAATTGAGCTAACAGAATTAGGCAAGATAACTTTTGATTGGACTGATTTCCTAGATTGCTACTTTTTCATGCACAGGTCCTTTAAGAAGAGGGCATAAGATGGAATCTGACTAATAGCTTCAAGCAAAGGCAGGTTAATCTGCACTTGCTTGAAAGCTTCCATGATCTCATCCATCTTTGGCTCCAGATGAGCCAGTAGAAGTCTGCCCAAAGGTGAATAAGCACTTTGGAAAGGGCATTCTCAATCTCTTGGTGGAAGGGTTGTCATGTCAAGTAAGGGGTGGAATGGGGGCAACTTCTTCTGGTGAGGTGATTTCAAGCGAAGGAGATTTGGGCAAGTCTTCTCCGGTGGGGGTGAAAGTCGGGGTGGATGGTTTTTCAGAGGGTAAGACTATAGGAGCATCGGGTTTGGAAATTTCTTTCCCACTCCTCAAAATAGTCACCACCTGAGCATTCTTCCTAAAGACAATCCCTTTTCCTTTAGGATTCTCCTCAGTAGCACTGGGAAGCTTCCCAGTTTGCCTCTATCTAATGGCCTCAACAAGGTGTCCTATCTGCAATTTCATCTCATGTATAGCCTTGTCATGAGATTGGATGATGGTACTTTGACATTCTTGCATAATTCTCAACATTGCCTTCAATTCATCCATCTCAGAGGTCTTTGGTTGGGCAAAGGCCTGTGGTTGGTTCGTTTGATAGTTTTGAAAGGATTGTGGTATATAATTCCCTAAATTTGAGACATTTCCTTATCTCCATGAAAAGTTTGGGTGGTTCCTCCATCCCTCATTATAAGCGTTGGAAAAAGGGTCATTACGAGGTCTAGGACGGAACTCTTGAGCGACATTCAGATCCACCTGTACAAGATCAAGGAATTGGGAGGCCAAGTGGCAATCCATAGTGGCATGTGTATTGCCTTGGCAAATGGAGCAATTAGAAGCTTGGGATGTGGAGGTGTTAGATACGAATTGGCCTGGGCTCGTCATAAGCCTTTCCATGTTTTGATTCAACAATTGAATTTGATAGGCTAAATTCTGGATGTCCCTTGCCTCATTCGCCTCCAACCTTCTTTGCATGAGAATAGGTTTTCTATCCATGTAGCCAAAATTCAAGTGAATAGAATTCTCACTCAAAGTCTCAAAAAGGTTCCAAGCTTCATCCTCAGTCTTAGATAGAAAGGTTCCTACACAGGCACCGTCCACAGTCTGCTTGCGCAAATCATTAAGTCCAGTGTAGAACCTTTCAAATAGTTGCCACTTAGGCACCTGGTGGTGTGGGCAAAGTCTCAACAGGTCATTAAAGCGCTCCCATGCATCATGGAAAGCTTCCCCATCCTTTTGAATAAAACTCATAATTTCCCTCCTAAAGTGACTTGTTTTGCTCATGGGGAAGTACTTCTTCAAAAACTCCTTCTTCAGGGCATCCCATGTGTTAATATCATCAAGGGTATGATACCAATACTTGGCTTTATCCTTGAGGGAGAAAGGAAAGAGGGGCCGCATTTGAGAGTCATCAGTAACACCTTGCAGCTTCACCATGGAACAGACCTCGGTGAATTCCTCTATATGCCTGTAAGGGTCTTCCCTAAAAGTACCAAAAAAGGAGGGCAACAAGGATATGGTACTGCTTTTGATCTCATAAGGATTGTCCCCTCGAAGTCTACATAGTGTAGGGCTAGCTTGATTGGTTGGAATGAAATATTCCTTAAGGCTCCTTTGACCAGCCATTTCTTCCCTTGGGAGGTTCCTTCGTATGATTCTTTCAGGTTCAGGATCAAATACAAGTTGTCTCCTAAGAGATCGCCTACCAAGCATGCACTACAAACACAATTCAAAAGGACTTGTTCGATCTTTACAAATTTAGGCTTTTGATTTTAGTTCAAATTGTAGGTGACAAAGCAAGTTGCCCAATCAATTATGTGCCTATTGTCGACCTTCAAAATGCCTAAAAAGACCTAGTTGGAACTTAGGTGTTCTTCCCTACATCTCAAATGGTAGAGCAACTCCAAAGATGGAAGATCAAGGGATGCAACTACGCCTAAGCCTTCCTTTGAAGCTGTGCTTTCACGGTGCTTCTTAACTACCCCTAAAAATCCATGATAGGGTATCCCCCTCTTTGGATTTACAAAACCTCTGATCTCAAGTTTCGAACACTTCAAAATCAAATGGTAGGAGGGCTCTTATCCTAGTAGTTCCAAGACCTAGGAGTGTGAAAATGTGTGTCATGGTGCAAAAGATACAAGTGTGCATACACCGTAAAAACTTTGAGTTTTGAATTTTTGAATCGCAGCACAATGTCTCAATTCAAGATCTTGGTTTTTTAGTGTTCCTCCTTAACTTAAAGTCCTTTTTCAAGAAAATATGTGACCACTTGTTAGATCTTTTCAATTCAATTAGGTGGTCTTGCAATTAAATCCAAATGCACATGCGTGAACAATATAGAATGCAAAGAAATAGGATGTACTTTTCCTCCAGCAATCAGCAATGCAAGATGCACGCAAGTGCAAACAAAATAAATCTAGAGGCTGCTCATTCACACCTAAATGGTCATCCTAAGGCAGGCAGCTTCTAGCAAGCAGCTCATTTCCTTTTTCTTATTTTTGTTTAGCTACTTATGCACAAGCAAAGAAAATGATAAACAACCACAAAATAAAATAAAAACCTAGATCTAAAGAAAAGGGAACAAACTCTCGAAAATCAGCCCCAATTACTACAAAGGTGAGAAAACAAGAATAAAACTTGTGACAAAGGAGAATCCCCTATGGAAGCTGGATCCAGGTCTCCTGGGTCATCGCTCAAGGTCGACGTCATCTCCCAGAAGCGCCTGTCACCTCCACAGATTCCTCACACAGAAAAGATAACAAATGGTCAGATCATTGTGCAACGAGAAATAATCAGAAATAAAAATCAAGTGAAATTATTGCACCATTGCCTCCCTGGCAATGGTGCCATTTGCTAAGACGGTTTTCACTTTTGAATAATATGATTAAGATGATTTGTCATTTTAGTATCAAAGTGGTGGAAAATTTCTTAACAAAATATTTAAAATAAAAATTAAACCACTTGCAGAAGAGCAAGTCATGTCTACAAGGAGGCAATGATGCAATAAATTCACAAATATTTTTCCCTTGTATTCATTCAATCGAGTGCGAAATCCATAGTCAAATCTGACATGAAATGTGACGAAGAGAAGACACATAATAACTCAAGAATGTAAGGTTATATGAAGAATTTTTCCTCAATGAAATATTCAACAAATATGTGATCAATCTCTGTAATTTCCAATTGCACATGTACTAGAGAGAAATTGTGTACATCTTAATCCAAAACCAATGTCAAAAGATGTGAATAACAAAAGTTGAGTAATTATGAGAAAGCATGAGCATGAAATTACAATTTCACTCAATATAACAAATATTAAAATAAAAAATGAGAGTTTGGCAATGGCACTCAAGTGTAAATATTAATTAACCCTAAAATAGAGGATGTGCTTCCTTTGTATGTGCGCGACGAGGAGGCGATGGTGGGCCGCGGGAAGCTCAAAGGAGGATAAGCACGACGAGAGCTTTCTGATGGTGGTGGTGGCACTCTGAATGGCCGTCGGTGGTCGCCGGTCGAAGAGGAAGAAGCCATCGATGGTGAGGCTCTCTGATCGACCGTCGGGTGGTTGATTGGTGAGATCGAAAGTGTGGTTATTCTTAGGAAGTCGAGGTGAGTCCGATGGAGTTCTCGACGCGAAGTTTCATGGCCGGATTTGATGGTTTCATTTTTGATGGCTTTACATACCTTCTGTTGGCAAAGAAGAAGAAGAAGAAGCTGGGCGTGTGCACGGGCTGGCGACGTCGACTGGAGTAGCACACTCTCTACGCGTGCTACTGCTGGAGGACGGTGCTACACGTGGTGTGTACAGTAGGAGGTGGTGTTGGAGGACAAGCATGCGTGAGTTGGAAGCAGAGCGGCTGGGACACGTAGGAGGATGCAGACGCATGTAGAGGGGCAGGTGGCTACTGCAACTGTGCTACAGTGGCACGCGCGGGCTGGTGGAGCACGGGTGCACGCAAGGTGTGTGCTGCAGGAGGTGCGTGGGTGAGGAGCTGGTGGGGAGTGCAGCAGTTGGGAGCTGTGCGTGGAAGGGAAGATGTTGGTGGGTGCGGTGGTGATGAAGAAGAATCACGATGATGTAGGGACTCTGATTGGCAGAGTGGGCTATCACACCACACGCCCACGGTGGTGGAGTTGCGCTGCCGCAGTTGAGGCTGGTGGTGAGGAGCAGATGAGAAATGAGGTTCTCTGCACAATGAAGAAAGGGGTGGTGGTCTCCTTTGAAGGGAAACCATTCTTCCTCCTTTGTAGTCGTCTACATGGATTTGAATGGAGAGGCGGGAGCAGATCCACATTCTCCACTCCTCCTTAAATGCAGGTTTTAGTGCGGCAGCTGATGGCATTGGAGTGGTGAATTCCTACAGAGAGGAGAAAATGAATAATAATAAAAAGATTGGTTAATTATGTTCAAATCCTCAATAAAATGTTAATGTATATAATGTAACCTAAAGACTAATGCATGTTATTCTAATGCATGCTAAATAATGTATATATGTAATGCATACAAGCAAATATATATAAACTAACTTATTTACATCTTAATACATGCTATGTATACACTAATATCAATCTAATTCCTAGGCACTTAAGTAACTAAATAGCCAACAAATATGGGTTCATCAGTGCTCGTGCATACGCATGAGGTTGCCAAAGGCGATGAGATTCAGCGGAGGAGATGAGTCAGTCGTGGGCTTGGTAATGGTGGTGGTGATGCGAAGAACAGCGATCGGAGATGGAGGCGGAGAGGAGTGGGTGGTGATGGTTGTTCCTCTTGTCGGAACTCGAGGACAAGAGGACACTCGTGCGCTGGAGGGGAGAGGCACGCTGATTAGGGTGCGAGCTAGTCAACAAGGGTCGATGGCTATGGTGGCGATGACGCAAGGAGGTGCGGGTGGCCTACAGTGTGCATGAAGGTTGTTGCTGCTAGATGCATGTGTGGGCAGCACATGCCTGTGAGTAAGGAGAGGGAACGTGGGCAAGGGGTGTGCGAGTGTTAGCGGTCTTTGGCCGCTTGTGGCATGGGCATGGGTGGTGGTTGTTGGAGTTGGTGGTGATGGGCTTTGTTATGAAAACAGAGGAAGAAGAAGAAGAAGAAGAAGAAGAAAGGGGGTGCTTTGTGGAGCGTGGAGTGGAGGGGACACGTGTGGCTGCTGGTGGGTGGCTATGTAGTGGTGTGGCTGTGTGAAGGTGGGAATGGTTGTATGAAAGTGGTAGAATGGCTGACGATGGTTAAAAAAATATTGTTGGGTTCTTTTGGAAGTGGAATAGAGGATGTGGTGGAGATGGAGATGAATAGTGAAGATGGTAGCATGCACGCTTGTGTGTGCTCATGGTGGAGCAGCGTGCACTCATGATGATGTGAGAAAGCTCTAGCTGGTAGTGTGGTCTGTCACACCACATGCCCATGGTGATGGAGCCTTGCTGCCGCGATCGAGGCCTACGGTGATGGAATGGGGAGAGAGCTTGCTGCTCAACACAGTAGTGGAGGGGGGTGATGGCCTCCTTGGCTTTATTGTAGGAAGCTTCTTTTTATGCTGTAGGAAGGTTAAGAAGGAGATCGAGCATCCGCACGTTGACCATCAATGCCAGATCTGGCATTTACAACCATGAAATCAACAATAAAGGGTTGTCCTGCAGCTGTTGAAAGAATAAAAGATTAATAAGAAAAAGAAATGAGGGTTATTTATTCATAATCCCTCAAAAGAAATGTTAATTCAAATGAATACATGTAATGCAACCTAAAAGACTAATTATTTCAATGCTTTCTATGTATAGGAAGCCTTAAATGAGTAAACTATTTACATGCATGAAATATGCATGAAAGCAAATCTATAAATTAATCTTATTGCATACTAATGTATGCTATGTATATGTTACTATTAATCTAATGTCTAGGCATTTACATAATGGGATCATCAAATGTCCCCATTCCTAGTTTTTGCTAGTCCCTAGCAACATCTACGAAGAATTCCTAAGTTCTAGGCTTTAATTAACCATCAGGATGCCTTATCATATCTCACCTCTAGAGATTTGTGGAAACACTAACCTCAGACCTTAAGGTATCCAAGTACTAGTCAAAATTCAGATTTGATTTGCTTCAGTTTTGGGTCTCAAGCAATGGTTTCTTAAACTTCTAAGTTTATCTTATAGTTTGTAAATCCCAAAGGTTAAAGTGTTAGTGCTCAGTATGTAATTTGATTAATAGGCATCCACACTTGTTCTTCCCATACATTGCCAAGATCGGACTTGCCCGTCGCCTACCAAAACCTACCTAGGTTCAACCATATTTAGACTTGGTAGCTTTCTCCTCACTTTTTGTTATTTTTTTTATTTTTTTCTTTCGAGGTCAACACAAGGGCGAACTCAATGTATATCTCCCCAGCTATTTCTCCATTTTTTGAAAAAGAAATCTGGTACCTGAAGAGTCAATTCTTCGCTTTTAAATTCATTTGTCACATAAAATGACGCGTCGTTTGTAGTTGTATGTGGTGTAAAAATCGACTAATCAATAACTAAAATAACCATTCACAGAAGAACAGGTCGTATCCACAGGGAGGCAATGACTTATTTAAACTCGCATCGGTTAAAAACATATGTTTACAGTTAGTTTCGACGAGAATCGAGCCAAATCTGCCTTCAGATTAAGAAAGCATCAAGAGAACATGCTGAAATGGCAATTTTGAACAACTAAAGGATATATTTTGCAATGCAGTTTAATAAAATAATAATAAAAGTTGACAATGGCATAGAATGTAAGTATTAATATAGCTTTTACTATAGCAAAATAGGGGAGTTCTTCCCATTGTCCGTGTGCGAGGAGGAAGCTGCAATCGGGTGTGCGGAGCTCGAAGGTAGTTAGCCATGACGAGGACTACCTGTTGGTGGTGACGGCGCATCGAATGGCCGTCAGAGGTCTCGCCAGCGATGAGGAAGGCCGACAATGGTGGCGGTGGCTCGTCTGCGTGGGCGAGCTGCTGTTAGCCTTCAGAGGGTGTGGCTGCGTTTCTGAGGTCGAGGTGAGTTCATTGATGTTGATGGCGCGAAGCTCCGAGGCTAGATGAGGCAGCTACATTGTGGGTGCTTTGGGTACCTTCGTCAACAGAGAAGAAGAAGAAGTCGGCTGGAGTGAAGCACGCTATGCATGTGCTGCTGGTGGCGAGGCGAAGCGCTACTGCTAGGAGTGCGGGCATGCGAGTGCTAGTAGGCCGCTTGGGCGTGTGGGTGCTTTACTGTGGGCGGCGTGCGCACACCACAATAGCAGGCGCGGGATGTGCTGGAGGTGCTACTGCAGGAGGTGAGGCGCGCTGAGGGGTGCTGGTGGGTATGCGCTAGGGGCTGGAGTGTGGAGGATGGTGCACGCAGCAAGGGCGTGCGCGGGCACGGCGATGCTGCAGGAGATGGGTGCATGCGGTGGAGCTATGGACGGTGCTGCACACTGGCGGTCGCGCCGACTGCGTGCGTGGCTAGAGGCGAGGGTGGATCAGATGGAGCGGAGAGAAGCTGCTGCTGGTGGCGCGGGCTAGAGAAGAGGCCGGTTGCTGCTGTGCATGGGGACGAAGCTTCAGACGTCCGAGAAATTTCCCGGACGTCTTAATTGACGGAGGAGATGAAAATGTAGGGCATGGAGTTGCGGCAGTTGCGGTGGTGGTTTCTGGTGATGGCGATGAAGGTGGTGATGTTGATTATGGTGAGGCACAGTGATGGAAACGTGGCCAGGGACACACGCTCACGGTGTTGGTAGGAGTCCACCGGCTTGGCACGGCGAGCTGTCACCAAGTCGACCCACGGTGCGGTGGAGCTCGGCCTTGGAGACCACGGTGGTGGAATGGAGTACACGGTGGTGGAGTGGGGTGGTGTCTCCCTGTGAATGACAGCCATTCTTCCTCCTTTGTAGTCGTCTACATGGATTTGAATGGAGAGGCGGGAGCAGATCCACATTCTCCGCTAGTCCTTGAATGCAGGTTTTAGTGCGGCAGCTGGTGGCGTTGGAGCGGCGAATTCTGTAGAGAGAAGAGAAAATGATAATAATAAAAAGATTGGTTAATTATGTTCAAACCCTCAATAAAATGTTAATGGATATAATGCATGCAATGCACCTAATTGGTTAACTAATTTAATGAATGTAATTCTAAGTTAATTCTTAATTCATTTAAATATGAATGAATGCATTTATTATGTAATTAAATCAGAAATATGAATTAATCTATTTACATCCTAATGCTTGCTAAATAAATGTTAGAATTAACTTAATGTCTAGGCACTTAAATACTTAAATATCCCACAAATATGGGCTTATCAAATATCCCCATGCCTAGCTTTTGCTAGTCCCTAGCAAATCCAAGCAAAACCTAGCACTCTAAGTAGACTAGTCAACCCAATCAGTCTTCCTTTAGAAACATATTAAGTTCCAACTCTAGACCTAAGGTTCACAAGTAGTTGCTAAGTTACAGACTAGGTCGGCTAAAGACGAGTTGCGAGCACAAGTTTCTCTGATTTCTGAGTCTACCCTAAGGTTTATTGATCCCTGAGATTAAAGCATCCGTGCATGTGCTTTGGTCTGAGTTATTTGAGTTAAAGGAAAAAGGATTTTTTTTTTTGTTTGATTCCCCTAAGTATAACCTCGGATCAACTATCAACATGGTCTGTGTTGGATTCATTGTCCCCATTATCGTACCTCGAAGGGTGCCTGGCTTTCGATGCTTCGAGATAGCACCACCTATAGCGACCCCAAGAACTCTTGGCAATCGACACTTCGAGATAGTATCGCCCATGGATTTCTAAAGCAAATTCAGGCCTGTGGCAATCGGCACTTCGAGATAGGGTCGCCCATGGTACTTGAACCGCACAATGTGCTTACATGCCCTCAGTAGAATGGATATCCTAAGAGACAAGCGTCGAGGAGGTAATATGTTACCATTGCATCCTCAAGGTGAGTATATCTCCACCTCTCCTACGGTGGGAACTCTTCCAATCAAATTGTATTTTCAAGCCTCTCCTAAGTCAAAACTAAGAAAGGAATTAAGTTGATTACTTACTTACACCAGACCAAGTGTGTGAAATTTGGATGCTTGGGTTACAAGGACCCGTAAACCAAAAGGTTGAACAAGACTCCAAGTACTACCCCACCTTTTAACTCAAACCCTAGCTTTCCTTCCTCAACCTCTTGAGGAATGGTCCGCAACTTAACTCTTACTTAAGTTTTTAAGTCCACAAAGGACCCTAAAGGTCTAAAGCTAGTAGCTCATTTAGCTTCTAATGTTTGACCCTAGAATTAACTTAGTCTAACCTAGAGTTCTGATTTGCTTAAGAATGCAAGACCTAGCCAGTTAAGCTCAAAACTTTTTTTTTTTTTAATGCAAATGTATGCAATGAATGCACTATGCTATGTATATCCCCAAGTACACCCCCCCATGCCTAAAATATGCAATGTCCTCATTGCATAGAAGGATATTACCTGGGTCAGAGATGGGCTGCCGTTCTTTTGTTAGTAGCCGAGTAGCCAAAGAACCTACAAATCAGGTTCAAGGATTGCAGAAATAGGCCCTAAAAATGAGCAAAGTAATGCTGGCCTAGAAAATAGGTAACCTAGGATGTTGATGAGCTGATGATGAGTCCCGATAGTAAATGCTCGCCCAACTAAGATGGGAATGAAATCTTCCCAGGTCACCAGAGTAGGTTCTAAAGGATAAACTGGCATAACAACCTCCAAACGGGTAGGGGGAGGATGACAAGGATCCTTCAAAAAGAATGGGGAAGGAATGGTGTAGAGATAAACCCCCTGAGCAATGGACTAACTAAAGAAATCATCAATCCATACCCGATACTCCATTACGGGAAATATTGGTTTGTTAAGCCCCCCGGTCAAAACAAAAGTGAGCTATTCTCTAAGGCAAGGATCGTCTAGGGTGTCCAAGTTTCGAGGTTGCAGGATGTCCATAAGATCTAGGTTGGGTTTAATCAGCTCGGTGTCCATACCTAACACTCTTTCCAAATCCTCAATTGCATCCTAGCATTCCTTGCACCATCACATGTATCTTCCTGCCCTTCATTAGGAGTCACAATTTCACCTTCATACATAAGCGAATCAGAGGGTGACTTCGAAATAAATGAAGGCAGGTTGGAAGCAACAGATCTAGGGATTATCCTATCAATGTCATCCCCAGGTTTTTGTTCTTTACTCAAATCTTCCCCGGAGTCTATATGTGAATCCACATAAATCTTAGAAGTTGCTTCCAAATTTTCCACCATTTCATCATGAGGAGAAATATCATCAATGGGTGTGCTAAGGAAACCTAATTTGGTCAAATTTGTGACATCCTCAGGGGATAACTCTTCAAATAAGACATAATCACCCTTAGTGTCACTCCAAATCTTGAATGTAGGTTCCTTATATAATTCGTTTTTCTCCTCATCATAAGATTCATCATATACCTGTGGTCTAGAATCATTTAATATCTCAGCAGATCCCCTAGGGTACTCTATCTGAGGTAAATGATTTACACTAGTAACATCAGACTCCTCAGATAAGTCAATTTCTTGAGGGTTAGGTTCCCTAAGGGTGGGCTTGAGTTCCATCTCATGATCGGAAGGGAGGGTAGGATTAACAACTTGACTTTGACCCACTTCATCAAATGTCAGGAAAATACTGTCATCTGGGTCGAGGTCTTCCAATGGTACCATCATTCCCTTCTTTTGACTCCAATATAATTCAAGTGGATACTCAACCTTATCATCATCTTCCTTGGGTTGCCACCTTTCTTCATCCAATGCATAGCTACTTTCATATGTATCATCCTCCCACTTAAGGCATGGATCTCTCAAGGACCTATCATCTAATGGGGAGGTTTCAAAATCAAACCTTGAAAAGTAGCTATTCTCCCCTACATAATCCCCAAAATTTCCCTCCAACTTAAAGTGTAGCCCTCCCATGGGAGATGCATCTATTGTAGAGGGGTGTACATCATCCTCAATGGGGTAGATTGGGTGGCTAATTTCATCTCTTTCTTGTTGGCCTGCTCTCGAAGATTCTCCTAACAATTCAATCATTTCGTTTTGCATTTTCTATATTTCCATCTTCAAGGAGGAGAGGTCATTTCTATCATGAGAGAAGTCAGGCTCAGGCTTATAGTACCCAGGAGTGTCTGTCCAACCATTATAGTTTTTCAGGGAGGGTGGGTTGGGTATTTCTATGATGTGTGGGATATTGGGTAAAGCAAATCCCGCTCCTAGGTTCTGCTCACTGATTTAGGGCTTAACCAGGCCAATACACCTATAATAGGAGTAAAACAGATCCCAATGATTGTCATTATGTCCATCAAGGGATGGACCATCTCTGCGTATGGGATCGAAGAGTGTAGAGTGGGGGTGAGGGTGTGGGCAAGATGTGAAAGGTTGAAAATCAATGTGGTCAATTCTAACTCACACCTCAATCAAAATTCCCCAAGCAAAACACGATTCAAAAAGGACCTTTTAGGTCTTTCCCAATTTAGGATTTTGATTTAAGTCAGATTGTAGGTGACAATGCAATTTGTTCAATCAATTTACGCATTTACTGTCGACCTACGGCTCGCCTAAGAAGACCTAGTTGGAGCTTAGGTGTTCTTCCCTAAATCTCAAATGGTAGAGCAACTCCAAAGATGGAAGGGCGAGGGATGCAAGTAGGCCTAAGCCTTCCTTTGAAGTTGTGCTTTCGTGGTGCTTCTCAACTACCCCGAAAAATCCGTGACAGGGTATCCCCCTCTTTGGAGTTACAAAACCTTTGATCTCAAGTTCTAAACACTTCAGAATCCAATGATAGGAGAGCTCTTGTCCTACTATTTCCAAACCTAAGGAGTGTCTAAAAGCATGCCGTGGTGCAAGAGATATAAGTGTGCATACACCACAAAAGATTTTGAATTTTGAATTGCACGCCAAGTTTGAAAATCAAATCGTTGGTTTTTAAAATGTCCCTCCTTTAATTAGTCCTTTTTCTAGAAAATATGTGACCACTTGTTAGATTTATTCAATACAGATTAAGTGGTCTTCGAATTAAGTCCAAATGCAATACGTGATCAAGAATAGGATGCAAAGTAAGAGAATGCATACCTTGCTTCCAGCAATCAACGATGCGAGAATGCACGCAATGCAAAGAAATAAATCTAGAGGCTGCTCATACAGACCTAAATGGTTCGTCCTAGGGGCAGGAAGCTTCTAGCAAGCAGCTCATTTTTTTTTCCTTTTTATTTTACCTACTTGTGCACAAACAAGTAGAAGATAAACAACCCACAAAAGAAAACCAAGATCTAAAGAAAAGAGGGAACAGACTCCCAAAAAACTACCCAACACAAGCCTAAAACAAAATTGGGGAACAAACCCCTCAAAATATACCCCAGAACAAGGGTTTCAAACCAAATGTGCAATGAAAAATTAAGTCTAAATTCTCAATCCTACTCTAATCAAATCAGTGACTAAATGTACAAAAATAATCGTCACGTCCTCGTCCCTCCCCTCCTTTGCAAGGGAGCTCGATCAATTTCTCCTCTGGCGACGTCAAGGGTCGCCTCTCACGATGGCTGATTCCTCGCACAAATTTCTCGCACAGAAAAAATAATAAATGGTCAGATCACTATGCAATGAGAAATAATAAAAAATAAAATTAGGTAAAATTATTGGGTCCGTTGCCTTCCCGACAACGGCGTCATTTGATGAGTCGACTCTTCTCTTTTAAAGTTTTTTGTCACATAAAATGATGCGTTGTTTGTAGCTCTATGTGGTGAAAAAATCAACTAATCAGCAATTAAAATAACCACTCACAGAAGAGTGGGTCATATCCACAAGGAGGCAATGACTTATTTAAACTTGCACCGGTTAAAAACATATGTTCGCAGTTAGTTTCAATGAGAATCGAGCCAAATCTTCCTTCAGATTAACAAAGCTTCAAGAGAACATGCTGAAATGGCAATTTTGAACAACTAAAGGATATATTTTGCAATGCAGCTTAATAAAATAATAATAAAATTTGACAATGGCATAGAATGTAAATATTAATATATCTTTTACTGTAGCAAAACAAGGGAACTTCTTCCCCTTGTCTGTGCGCGAGTTGGAAGCCGCGGTCGGGTATGCGGAGCTTGGAGGTAGTTGGCCACGACGAGGACTACACGTTGGCGGCGACGACGCGTCGAATGGCTACCGGAGGTCTCGCTAGCGACGAGGAAGGCCGACAATGGTGGCGGCGGCTCGCCGATGTGGGTGGGCTGCTGCCAGCCTTCAGAGGGTGTGGCCGAGTTTCTAAGGTCGAGGCGAGTTCATTGATGTTGGTGGCGTGAAGCTCCGAGGCTAGATGAGACGGCTGCGTTGTGGGTGCTTTGGGTACCTTTGTCAATAGAGAAGAAGAAGAAGCCGACTAGAGTGAAGCACGCTGTGCGTGCACTGCTAGTGACAAGGCAAAGCGCTGCTACTAGGTGCCCGGGCACGCGAGTGCTGGCAGGCTGCTTGGGCACGCGGGTGCTTTACTGCAGGCGACGTGCACACACCACAGCAGCAAGCGCGGGAGGTGCTGCTGCAGGAGGTGAGGCGCGTCGAGGGCTGCTGGTGAGTGTGCGCTAGGGGTTGGAGTGTGGAGGATGGTGCACGCAGTAAAGGCATGCGCGGGCGCGGCGGTGCTACAGGAGATGAGTCCATGCTGTGGAGCTGTGGACGGTGCTGCACGCTGGCGGGTGCGCCGGCTGTGTGCGTGGCTAGAGGCGAGGGTGGATCTGATGGAGCGAGAAGCTGCTGGTGATGGCGCGGGCTAGAGAAGAGGCCGGTTGCTGTTGTGCGTGGGGACGAAGCTTCACATGTCCGGGAAATTTCCCGGATGTCTTAACTGACGGAGGAGATGAAAATGCAGGGCATGGAGTTGCGGCAGCTGCGGTGGTGGTTGCTGGTGATGGCGATGAAGGTGGTGATGTTGATTATGGTGAGGCACAATGATGGAAGCGTGTCCAGGGACACACGCTCACGGTGTTGGCACGAGTCCACCGGCTTGGCACGGTAAGCTGTCACCTCGCCACCCCACGGTGTGGTGGAGCTCAGCCTTGGAGACCACGGTGGTGGAATGGAGTACACGGTGGTGGACTGGGGTGGTATCTCCTTATGAACGACAGCCATTCTTCCTCCTTTGTACACGTCTGCATGGATTTGAATGGAGAGGCGGGAGCAGATCCACATTCTCCACTTGTCCTCGAATGCAGGTTTTAGTGCGGTAGCTAGTGGCGTTGGAGCAGTGAATTCTGCAGAAAGAAGAGAAAATGATAATAATAAAAATATTGGTTAATTATGTTCAAACCCTCAATAAAATGTTAATGCATATAATGCATGCAATGCACCTAATTGGTTAACTAATTTAATGAATGTAATTCTAAGTTAATTCTAAATGCATTTAAATGTGAATAAATCTATTTACATCATAATGTATGCTAAATAAATGTTAGAATTAACTTAATGTCTAGGCACTTAAATACTTAAATAGCCCACAAATATGTGCTAATCAGTACCCATGTATAACAAGGTACTTTTTATTCTCAATGACACCTATGTGTAACAAGGTGTTATTTCCCTCCTCATCCTCATTTCTTTTTTCTCCATTTCATTTTTTTTCTTTTTTTTTGTTTCTAGTGAGTGGCTCTCCTTCGTCCTTTCTAAATGCCTCACCTAAGTAAAATCTAGGAAGACTCGGAGCACAAGGTTGGGCTCTGGACATCTCACACCTAGGGGTTACTACATGTGACATGCCAGCCATACCATACAGGGATCTCTATTAAGTTTGAATATAAGTTAAGGTGCATTAATTTAGAGTCCCCAAGCCCGATTTTGATAGAACCCATAGAAAGCTCTCACATGGTTCCCCAATTTTAAGTTCATGTATGTGAAAAGGACACTTCAGTTTCAAGGATCCCCAAACGAAAGAATAAACAGAGAAGTTCTATACTCACTAAGCCCTTGACTTAATACATCAGCCTCTCAAGTACCTCAATTCCTTGAGGCAAAATCCATATCTTAACAAATAGATTTTTAAGCCAAACAACTCTAAGGGTCTAAGACTAATATCTCTTCCTTGTCACCTGAGGCAATACATTTAAGGTCTTATCTTATCATTCATTTTGGCCTAGAACTTTAGGTAACTCATCTATAGAGATTGTTAGGACAAAACAATTAAGCTCAACAAATTAAAACTATTTTTTTTTAATGCAATATGAATGCATGAATGTAATATGTATACATGCTATAAATAGATGCCTCAGGTCCTATCCCCCCATGCCTGGTTCAAACAATGTCCTCATTGGAAGTAAAATAGCCAAGGGAAGATGTTACCTGAGGCGGAGAATGAAAGGAGCTAAGACACCTCAAGAGTGACCTCATCAACCAGATGGCCATCCAAAGTAACATGCAGTTTTAACTATTGGCCGTTGATGGTAAGGGTGTTGCTAAAGAGGAAGGGCTCTTGATCTCCACAGCCCCATGCAGAAACACTTTGGTGATTATGTATAGCCCAACCCAACGAGATTTTAATTTCCCAGGAAAAGGCTTAAGTCTAGAATTGAAAAGCCAGACTTGTTGGTTGTGTGCAAAGGTCTTTCTAAGGATATACTTATCATCGAAGGCCTTAGTTCTCTCTTTATAAGCTTGAGAGATGTCATAAGCATCATTCCTCAGCTCCTCAAGCTCACTTAATTCTAGAAGTTGTGCCTTACCTGCCTTTTCTAAATCCATGTTGACACTTCGGATAGCCCAGAGTACCTTATGTTGAAGCTCAATGGGTAAGTGGCATGCTTTCCTATACACTATCCAGAAGGGAGACATACCCAAATGGATTTTGTAGGCTATCCGATAAGCCCATAAAGCATCATCTAGCTTTTGGGACCAATCCTTCCTATCTAGCCTAATAGTCTTTTCCAAAATATTCCTAATCTCCTTATTTGACACTTCAACCTAGCCACTCGTCTGAGGATGGTAAGGGGTAGCGATCTTGTGAGTTACTCCCAAACTCTTGAGTAGCCGATTGAAGTGGTGGTTCTGGAAATGAGATCCGTCATCACTTATAATCATCTTAGGGTAGCCAAAGCGAGATATGATATTGGCCTTCACAAATTTCAAGACCACAGAGTGGTCATTTGTGTGCCTAGGAATGGCCTTTATCCACTTGGAGACATAATCAACTACTACCAAGATATACTCATATCCATGGGATGAAGGGAAGGGACCCATGAAGTCTATCCCCCATACATCAAAAATTTCCACAGGTTTGATGGGGTGTTGGGGCATCTCATTTTGTGTCCCAATCATTCCAGTCCATTGATGTCTAATACAGGCCTTAACAAAGTTATGAGAATCCATAAATAAAGTAGGCCACCAAAAACCAGATTGGAGAACCTTAAAAGTTATTTTCTTAGCTCCAAAGTGTCCTCCACGATAAAGCTCATGGCAAAATCTCAAGACACGTTGTTGCTCCTCTTCAGACATGCATCATCTTAGTACTTGGTCTTGTCCAATTTTAAATAAATCCAACTCTTCCCAATGAAAGTATTTAGCTTGGGAAATGAATCTCTTCCTTTTCTACTCATCCCAAGAGCTAGGAGTCTCTCCAGTGACCAAGTAATGGATTCTATCAGCATACCAAGGTCAAGTCGGTGTTACTGCCATTAGGATTTCATCAGGAAATGACTCACAGATGTCTCCAGATGGAGAGTCATCTAGTGGGATGCGAGACAAGTGGTCAGCCACTACATTTTCTACTCCTTTGTTTTCACGTATCTCCAAGTCAAATTCTTGTAGGAGTAGGATCCACCTAATTAGACATGCCTTAGAATCCTTCTTGGCAATGAGATGTTTCACTACCACATGATTAGTGAAAATAACCACCTTAGACCCAAGAAGATAAGACCTAAACTTCTCCAAGGCAAAAACTACTGCAAGTATTCCTTTTCAGTGATGGTGTAGTTTTGTTGTGGTTCGATTAAAATCTTGCAGGCATAGTGTAGCACATGTGGTCTTCTCTCAATCCTTTGTACAAGGACTGCTCCCTTGTGTAATCCAAAGCATCACACATCAGTTGAAATGGGAGTGTCCAATCAAGAGCTCGAAGAATAGGTGTAGAGATCAAGGCCCCCTTTCCAGTGTGAAAGGCCACTTTGCATCAAAATCAAAGGAGGATTCCTTTGCTAGTAGGTTGCAAAGTGGCCTAGAAATTTTACTAAAATTCTTAATAAAGCACCTATAAAAGCCTGCATGATCCAGAAAGGATCTAATCTATTTGACATTCGTAGGCAATGGAAGTTTCGAAATAAAATCAACCTTGGCCTTATCTACTTCCAAGCCCCTCTCAAACACAACATGCCCAAGTACATTGCCTCACTGTACCATGAAATGACTCTTCTCCTAGGTAAGGACTAAACCAATCTCCTTACATCTCAACACAGTCTCTAAGTGTAGGAGACACTAGTCAAAAGACGAGCCATAAATGGAGAAGTCATCCATAAAAACCTCGACACACTCGTCAATCATGTCCAAGAAAATGGACATCATACACCGCTGGAAGGTTGCTAGTGCATTGCATAATCCAAATGGCATATGTCTGAATGCAAAGGTACCGCAAAGACTCGTGAAAGTTGTCTTCTCCTAGTCATCAGGGAAGACTACAACCTGGTTGTACCCAAAATATCCATCTAAAAGTAGAAATACTTGTTCCCTGACAATTTCTTGAGAATCTGATCAATAAAGAGCAGGGAAAAGTGATCTTTCTGGGTAGCAGTGTTCAGCTTACGATAGTCTATGCAGACCCTCCAACAAGTTGAGGGTCTGGTCGCCATTTTTTCTCCATGGTCATTTGTTTCTATCGCAAAGCTTTCCTTCTTAGGCACCACATGGATTGGACTAACCCATTTTCTATCTGCAATGGGATATATGATCCCAGTGTCCAACTACTTCAAAATCTCCTTTCTAACCACCTCCCTCATGTTGGGGTTAAGATGTCCCTGCATGTCTCGAAATGGTTTGATGGAATCATCAATATAAATGTGATGCATGTAGAGTGTAGAGTCTATACCCTTAATATCAACAATTGTCCAAGCAATGTCTTCCTTGTGCCTTGATAAGCAGTCTAGCAAGGCTTCCTCTTTCACCTTAGATAGCGCAGATGAGATGATTATAGGGAGCGTATCATTTAGCCCACGGAATACATACTTGAGAGTGTCCGAGAGGGGTTTCAATTCAAGGTCGGGGGCATGTATGGTTGAGGGTTTCATAATAGATGTCCCCATCTTAGGTAGCAGATCAACCTTAGGCAGGTATGATGGGGAAAGAGACTCAGTAGAAACTCCAAGCAACTCCTTAAGTTCTAGTACATCCCCTTCACATTCCTCCAAGAGATGGGAATGCTCATTTAGAATGACATGCTAAACGCGGTCATCATATAAAATTGTAGGAGTTGTCTCTTCAATCAGGTCATCTACCACCTCAACTTGGGAAAAATCCTCAAATCCAGCTTGTTGATAAGAATCAAACACATTAAGATGAATTTTCCTATTCCCAAAGCCTATTTTTAACGCCCCAGTATTTCAATTAATTGAAGCATTCGATGTCACAAGGAAGGGGTGGCCTAAGATGATGGAGGGCTTGGTTGGTTTGTTGGTAGGGTTAGTGTCCAATACCAGAAAGTCAATAGGGAAGAAGAAATCCTCCACTCTCACGAGAACAACTTCCAGCAGGCCCTATGGTCTCTTCAAGGATAGGACTGCAACTTGGGGAATTACAAGGGAAGGCTTCAGATTGCCACCTCCAAGTTGTTCATATACGTAGCTCGAAAGGATGTTTATCCCTGCA
This sequence comes from Thalassia testudinum, assembly GCA_037157565.1. Lineage (NCBI taxonomy): Eukaryota > Viridiplantae > Streptophyta > Magnoliopsida > Alismatales > Hydrocharitaceae > Thalassia > Thalassia testudinum. The sequence continues at coordinate 124,844,953 of JAZHRO010000063.1, forward strand.
CCCAAATCAAGAAGAGCCTCGTCTATATGTAGGTTGCCAACAACCACCGAGATGTTTGGGGCTCCTGGGTCGTTAAGTTTCGGGGGTGTCTCATGTTCTATAATTGAGCTAACCGAATCAGGTAGGACAACTTTTGATTGCACCTATTTCCCAGATTGTCACTTTTTTATGCATAGGTCCTTTAAAAAGCGGGCATAGGATGGAATTTGCTTGATACCCTCAAGCAAAGGTAGGTTAATCTACACTTGCTTGAAAGTCTCCATGATTTTGTCCTTCCTATCTTCGGCTCTAGATAAGCCAGCATCAGTTTGCCCAAAGTCAGATAAGCACTCTAGAAAGGGCACTCTCAGTCTCTGGTTGGAAGGGTTGTCATGTCGGTTAAGGGGTGGAATAGGGATAACCTCTTCTGGTTGGGTGATTTCAAGTGGAGGAGAGTTGGGCAACTCTTCTCCAGTGGGGGCAAAAGTAAGGGTGGATGGGTGATAAAGGCAATTTATCGTCATTCTTATGCCTTAAAATAGATCTAGCTCTTAGGATTTTAAGTACACAAATGGATTTTTGGGTTGCATTTAGGAATCATATATGTTAGGCATGAATTGCATTGTTCTGCTATTTTTAACATGTTTATTTTAGTGTTAAGGTTAAAACAGATAAGTAAAACCCTAAAACCCTGACACTCATGAAGGAAACTGGTGAAGAAGAAGCTCAAAACAGTTGGGACTCAACCTAATCCAACTCATCATCGCTGGATATCATCTCACTTGAACTAGGGCTAGCTCATCTCAGCTGAATGGTAGCTCTAAATAGCTCATCTTAGCTCACCTTAGCTCAATTCAGCTCAGATCTAGCTTAATTTAGTTGATTCTAGCTCATCTCAGCTCCCATCAGTTCACTAAGAGCTCTAGCTAGCTTAACTAAGTTGACTAGAGTCCACCACAGCTCAGGTCCAGGTACCCCTAGCTCTACTCAACTCAAGCCAGCTGAAAATGACTTCACCCTAGCTTAGGCTAGCTCAAGTGCAGCACCCGGGGACTCCACTTAACTCAACTTAGTTCAGCTAAGCTACCTTAGCTACTCTAGCTAGCTAGGTCCTCCCCAGGAAGATTAGACCCAGCTCACCTTAGCATATCTTAGCAGAAGCCAGCTTACTTTAGCTTGGCTTAGCAGCTACCAAAGAACTAGCAAGCTAAGCCAGCTAAAGTAGCTCCTTGTCATCTTCTACAGTAGTTATTAACTCCTATGTAGCTCCAGACATCTCTCCTTCAGCTCTTCTTCTCAAAACCCAAATTCCTCCTACCTCTCCTCTACTCAAATACTAGCTAAGCTAGCTTAGCTAGCTTAGCTAAGTTCTCCACTCCTTGGTCATCCACCCTAGCTAACCCTAACTCCACCTACATAACCTTCCACTCCAAGTCCACCTGAGCTCCACCTAAGCTACTCCAACTTGGTGCCAACCCAGGAAACCTCTTCACCCTTAAACCACCACCAAAGGACACTAAGAGTTGGTGCCAAACCACCCTTCTAGAAACCCTCCGTTTTGGTGCCAACTGATAGGTCGACTTTTCGCTTAGCGTTATAGTATTTAAGTGGTGGAAAAATCGACTAATCAAAAACAATGAAATTAACCACTTGCAAAAGAGTGGGTCGTGTCCACACGGAGGCAATGATGCAATCAATACTTTAATTATTTAATGTTATTTCAGATAGTGCGAAATCCCTTTTCAAATTGGACTTAAAATGTGAAGGAAAGTAGATTTATAATAACCTAAAAAGTTAAGGGTGTAAGTGCAATATTCCCTCACAGAAATTCTCAATAAATTTAGGATGAATTAGTGCAATTTTCATGTGATGTGTACTAAAGACGATTAGTCCTTAAATCAAGTCCAAAATCAATCTTTAAACTAGCCAATATTAATACCATGTAATTAGAAAGAACTGTGAGTGCTTGAATGCAATTCTGCCACAATATAATAGTAATAATAAAAATAAAATCGGTGGCAATGGCATTGAATGTAATTTTTAATTCTAGCAAAAACAAAGAATTTGCTCTCTCTCTTCCTCACGAGAGAGAGAGAGCACTGGCGGGGCAGTTGCGAGGCTAAGGGGGACGGCGAGGATGGGGGCTTTCCAACGGTGGCAGCAGCGGTGGTGGAGGTGGTCGGAGGCGGTCGGCGGCGGTGGCCGGAGCTCCAGCCTGTGGAGCAAGAAGAACGTCGGTCTGCTGGAGGGCGCTGCGGGTGGCGTGGCTTTGCCGATCTGTAGGCGATGGAGAAGGTACGGTGCGTGGGTGCACTGCAGTAGGGCGTGGTCTGGAGATGAAGGCGTGCAGTTGCCTGCAGATAGGCATGGAAGGTGGAGCCATAGGTGCTTGGTGTTGCAAGGCCGGTGAGGAGGAGCACCTGCGGGTGCAGGCGGGCAGCGTTGAGGCACGCTGAAGGAGAGGGCCTGCAGGCTTGGTGGTGTGCGGTGCCTGCTAGTGGGCCTGCAGAGAGGTGGGAGGCACCGGCGGGATGTGCAGGCGCACTCAGTAGTGAGCCGGCGGAGAGGAAGGCAGGGATGCGCAAGGAGAGGATGCTGGGGCACGCAGTGTCGCGCGAGCTGATGGGCGCGCGGCGTGCTTGCAACGGATGCGGGTCTATCGCCTATAGGTCTGGAGTGGAGAGGCTCTGTGAGGAGCGTGCGTGCTTGGTAGACTGGAGAACTGCCTGTAGGCAGTGCAGGAAGTTGGTGAAGGTGCACGGTAGGGCAGGTGCGGTGAGGAGCGCCTGCAGGTGGCTACAGGCTGCTGTGGATGGCCGGGTGCGCTGGAGATGGGAGGAAGGCGCGCGGCGTGCTTGCAGAGGATGGAGCAGGCGCTGCAGGGCGGTAGGACGGGGTGGAACAGTGCTCGCCCTCTCCACAGTGGAGAAGAGAGAGCCGTTCTCTTTTTTCTCTCGATAGCCTTCTTCTCTCCCCCCCTCTTCTTTTTAAGTTCTCCCCTCACCACGTGAGTTCAAGGATTTTCCAAAATCCCCAGTCATGGCTGTTGAGAAAGGCAGCGCCAGAAGTTTTGCCCATTGTCTGGCGGGGGAGGGGGGAAAGAGAGTTGCAGTTGTTTTTGGAATTTTATCCCCCCACCCTTGCTCTTTGTGTATTTTATTACCTGCACATAAAAACAATAGAATCATGAAGTTATAGAATGTTATAACTTAAAATATGAGATGTACAAATCTTCTATAACTTAATTACCATTATTAACACACCTAAATTGTATAATTAAAGATACATAGGCATAATAATAGTCCATTTTAATGGACTCATCAAATACCGCCATGCCTAAGATTTGCTAGTCCCTAGTAAAAATAATAATAAGAAGATTTCTTCTTTTCTTGTTTCAAAACTTTAGAAATCCAGACAAATGTGAAGTGCTGATAGCCTAGGTAACAGATTCAAGTGAAAGAGCCCATTCGCATTGGGAGTTATACATTACCCTTGGCAAAAATTTCTGTCAAGATAGGCAACTACTTCCCTTGGGGATAAAGCAGACGATAATCTATAATTTGACCCCGGCGTTTTGCTTAGGTAGGAGATATCAAGTTGGATGGATTTTTATTTGGTGGCACACACTCAACTGGTGCTACATATGGTCTAATACTGCAAACTCTAGCTCTCTAGACTATTAGACAAGTCAACTCTGAGAGAGGCTATACAACTGTGCTCTCTTGATGTTCCTGGGCACTCTCTTTTCTTTCTTTCTGAGATCACGAATCTCGCCAGATTTAGAAATTACACTCACTATTTGGTGGCCTCACATGGCATCCACACTTCAATTCAAGTCCTAATAACTCTACAACTAAGTTAGAGTTCTCAACCAGTATTCAGGCGATCAAAAATACTAGAAGGTAGGTATGGGTCATATTTGGTGGAATGCGATAGGTGTTTTGTGCCTCAGAAATAGTGTTACATCATACACTTTGACCTTTTTTTTTTCTTTTTTTAATATAACTTTTTTTGTTTTCCTCTTTTTCTTCTTTTTGTACTTCTTTTCTCTTTTCTTCTCTTCTTTATATATATATATTTTCTTGCTTTTGTTTCTTTTTCAATCAACATAACATAATACGGACTTTTATTTACGAGGCATTATTAGGGATGATAATGGTCAAAAGGAAGTTGTGTGGCTTATTTGGTGGAAGTGCCTATTCTCGACACCGGGAAAGAATGGATAGGACAGGCGTATTTCTGACCTTTGAAACTATTACCCTCCTTCAGCTGAGGAGTCTATGAAGGACGGTCGTAACCATCCACCATAGTTATAGCTTTATTAAGACTCAATCTCTGTGTATCTGCCTTATTTGGTGACTCTCAGGAATTCACTCAAAGTACGCACCCAGGAACAGAGAGTGAGAACTACGCCTAACTCTAAAGTATCATCATCTAATTATCCAGAACTTAAGAGTCCTTACACTAGACTTAGCACACTAGTAATCTCTCTACTTCTTCTCACAAATATGAGGTGGATTTATTAGAAGATATTATGCCTGACTCTCTATGAACTGTCCAAGGGTTCAGTAGACTACAAATGCTCATTCGTTTTCCCAAAGGATCCATTACCAAGTTTATGTGCTCGTGAAATAAATTTACTGGATTCTAAACTTAAGAAATAATTCCAGAAGAAAAAACCTCCAATAAAGGTATTTTGCTAGGGGCTAACCCAATCAGCTCAAGAAAAGAGATTTTTTTTTTTAAATATGTATGCAAATATTTATAAATGCTATAAACACTATAAACATTCTCAGGTTATATCCCCCCATGCCTAAGACTGACAATGTCCTCATTGGAAAAATATAGACATAGAAGAATATCACCTGAGGAGGAAAGTGGAAGGAGCTAAGGCTCCTCAAGTCGTAGTGCGTCCAAAACCTGGCCATCTGAAAGAGTAATATACGGTTTAAGTCACTGGCCATTTACTTTAAAGTTCGCACCAGAAATAGGGTTCCTGATCTCTACAGCTCCATGAGGGAAGGTATTAATCACAACGTAAGGCCCATCCCAACAGGACTTGAGTTTTCCAGGAAATAATTTAAGTCTAGAATTGAAAAACCAGATCCACTGGTTGGGCTCAAAAGTCTTTCTAATGATGTGCTTGTCATGGAAGACTTTTGTACATTGCTTGTAAGCTTGAGAAGTTTCATAAGCTTCATTACGAAGCTCCTCAAGCTCACTTAATTCTAACATACGTGCTCTTCCCGCTTTATCCAAATTTAAGTTAACCTTTTTAATGGCCCAATAAGCTTTATGTTGGATTTCAACGGGAAGGTGGCATGCTTTTCCGTAGACAAGATGGAAAGGAGACATACCCAAGGGAGTCTTATATGCAGTTCTGTAGGCCCAAAGAGCGTCATTTAGTTTTTTAGACCAATCCTTTCGATCAGGCCTGACAGTTTTTTCTAAAATTCTCTTAATCTCCCTATTAGACACTTCCACTTGCCCACTCGTTTGGGGATGATAAGGTGTGGCTATCATGTGATTTACTCTCAAATTTTGGAGTAGTCTAGTGAAGTGTACATTCTTAAAGTGAGGTCCTCCATCACTTATGATCGTCCTTAGGCACCCATACCAAGAAATGATATTAGCCTTAACAAAGACCAAGACCACAGAATGGTCATTGGTTCACGTGGGGATGGCTTCTATCCATTTTGATACATAAACAACCACAAGGATGTATTCATATCCGAAGGACATAGGAAAGGGACCCATGAAGTCAATGCCCCAAATATCAAAGATTTCAACAGGGAGGATAGGTTGTTGGGGCATCTCATCCCTTTTTCCAATGGTTCCCATCTGCTGGCAACGTAGACATGCGCCCACATACGCATGTGCATCTCGGAATAATGTGGGCCACCAAAAACCAGACTGAAGAACCTTATGAGCAATCTTCTTCCCACTAAAATGTCCCCCACAATAGAGGTCATGGCAGAAACTCAGAACACTTCTTTGTTCCTCATTAGGGACGCAACGGCGAAACAACTGGTCAGGGCCTATTCTAAAAAGCTCGGGTTCCTCCCAGTGATAAAATTTAGCATTACCAATAAACCTGTCTCACTTTTGCTTGTCCCAAGTACAAGGGGTGATGCCCATGACCAGATAGTTCACTATGTCAGCGAACCAAGGAGTTTTAGTTTCCACGGCCATTAGAGACTCATCAGGAAAAGTCTCTTGAATATGGCCAGCGGGGTTTGATGCCTCAATAGGGATCCTAGACAAATGGTCTGCTACCACATTCTCAACTCCTTTCTTGTCTTTAATTTCCAGGTCAAATTCTTGGAGTAGCAAAATCCAACGAATTAGGCGAGGTTTGGTGTCCTTTTTAGCCAAAAGATGCTTAAGGGCTGAATGATCAGTGAACACCACAACCTTGGATCCCAAAAGATAAGATCGAAACTTGTCCAAAGCAAATACTACAACAAGTAATTCCTTTTCCGTGACCGTGTAGTTTTGCTGAGGATCTGTAAGGGTCTTGATGGCATAATGCAGCACATGAGGTTTGCCATCAACCCTTTGACCTAAGACCGCTCCCACTGCAAAATCAGAAGCATCGCACATAAGCTCAAATGGGAGGGTCCAATCTGGCGCTTGGAGAATCGGCGCGGTAATGAGGGCTTTCTTCAAAGGTTGGAAAGCCCCGCCAAATCTATCATCAAAATCGAAGGAAACATCCTTCGCTAACAGGTCGCAGAGTGGCTTAGAGATTTTACTGAAGTCTCTAATGAAGCGCCTATAAAATCTGGCATGGCCAAGGAAAGATCTAACCTGACGAACATTGGCAGGCAATGGAAGCATAGAGATGGAATTGATTTTTGCGATGTCCACCTCTAATCCTTTCTCGAAAACTACATGCGTTAACACAATGCCCTACTGGACCATAAAGTGGCTTTTCTCCCAACTAAGCACCAGTTTTGCCTCTTCGCAACGGGTTAAGACTTTATCAAGGTGTGAAAGGCATAGGTCAAACGACGAGCCATAAATGGAGAAGTCATCCATGAAAATTTCAACGAACTCGTCGATCATATCAGAGAAGATAGCCATCATACAACGTTGGAAAGTGGCAGGAGCATTACATAACCCGAATGGCATTCGGCGGAATGCAAAAGTGCCATAAGGACTCGTGAAGGTGGTACGCTCCTGATCATCAGGAAAAATGGCTATCTGATTGTACCCAGAGTACCCATCAAGAAAACAAAAGTACCTGTTCCCCGCCAATCGTTCCAAAATTTGATCGATAAATGGTAAAGGGAAATGGTCTTTCTGGGTAGCCATGTTTAAACGGCGGTAATCAATGCAGACCCTCCAACAAGTTGAGGGTCTAGTGGTCGCTAGTTCTCCTTGGTCATTCTCCTCCACAGTGATTCCTGCCTTTTTCGGAACTGCATGGATCAGACTGACCCATTTACTATCTGAAATGGGATAGATAATCCCTGCATCTAGGCATTTTAGAATCTCCTTTTTAACAACCTCCTGCATATTTGGATTGAGCCTTCTCCGCATGTCTCGAAAAGGTTTCACAGACTCGTCCGTGTAAATATGATGCATGCAAAGTGAGGGATCAGCACCCTTAATATCAGCAATTGTCCAGGCAATTGCTTCCTTGTGCCTTTGTAAACACTCAAGCAGAGCTCCCTCCTGCAATTTAGATAATGCAGATGAGATAATAATGGGGAGCGTGTTATTAGGGCCAAGGAAAGCATATTTCAATGTGCTCGGGAGGGGTTTCAACTCCAATTCAGGAGCCTTTTGGATTGAGGGTTTTAGTTGAGATGTCCCCGCGTCAGGCAGCGGATCTACCTTCACAGTCCAGGGTGGGGACTGAGACTTAGTGTGTATCTCCAGCAACTCTTCTAGTTCGAGCATTTTCCTTTCAGTTTCTTTGATAAACGAGGGATGGTCTTGAGTTATGACCTTCTGAAGGGGATCTCTACATAAGAGTGCTGGAGTGGTCTCTTCAATTATTTCATCAACGACCTCAATCTGAGAACAATCTTCAAATCCGGGTTGCTTGTAAGTATCAAAAACATTCAACCGGATCTTCTTGTTCCCAAAGCCCATTTTAAGTGCCCCAGATCTACAATTTATAGAGGCATTGGCTGTGGCCAAAAAGGGGCGTCCCAGAATAATGGACGGCTTTGTGAGCTTATTAGATGGGTCAGTATCAAGTACCAGAAAGTCAACGGGGAAGAAGAAATGCTCCACTCTCACAAAGACATCTTCCAACAATCCCCGTGGTGTCTTAAGCGATCAGTCTGCAACCTGGAGGATTACTGGACTAGGCTTCAGCTTTCCTCCTCCCAACAGGTCGTAGACAGAGCTCGGTAGAATGTTTACCCTACACCTAGATCGAGCAGAGCCTCGTCAATGTGTTGGTTACCTATAACCACTGAAATATACGAGGCCCCTGGGTCTTCCATTTTGGGGGGTGTTCCATGCTGAAGAACCGAGCTAACGTGGTCGGGCATGATGACCATGGTTTGGACCTATTTCCTAGATCGGTGCTTCTGGGTGCATAGGTCCTTCAGAAACTTGGCATAGGACGAAATCTGTTTAATTGCTTCCAACAGAGGCAAGTTAATCTGGTCTTGCCTAAAAGTATCCATAATCTCTTCCATCCTATCCTTGGCTCCAGACGAGCCAACAGAAGATTCCCCAGGAGCAGATAGGCGCTCTGGATAAGGCACCCTCAGCTTCTGAGTAGAGGGGTCGTCATGGCGGGAAAGGGGTGGTGGTAAGACGACATCCTCATTGTGGATTATTTTTTGTGAGGGAGAGTGTTGTGGCTCTTCCTCGGGTGAGATGGAAGTAGGGTGAGGTGTGGAAGGGGAATTCAAAGGTGTAACCGTAGGAGTGTTCTCAGGCTTGTCAATCTTTTTTCCACTCCTCAACACGGTCACTGCTTGGGCGTGCTCCCTGAATACAACCCCCTTGCTCTTAGGGTTCTCCTCAGAAGAGCTAGGCAGCTTCCCCAGATCACATTGCCTAACTGCCTCAGTAAGATGAGCAATTTGGGATTGCATATCAGTAATCATCTTATTCTGAGATTGGAGAACCATATTCTGATGCTCTCGCATCGATTTCATCATGGCCTTCAGTTCATCCATCTCAGAGGGCTTATTCGGAAGAGGGTTTTCATAAGAAGGTTGGTATGTGGGCTGGGGAGGTAAGGGTCTTGTATTCCCTGAGTTAGAAGCATCAGCTGGATTCCAAGAGAAGTTTGGATGGTTCCGCCACCCTGGATTATAAGTGTTGGAGTAAGGGTTATTGCGAGGGGGGCGGAAACCTTGGGCCACATTCAAGTCGGCCTGAATAAACTCAGGGAATTGGGTTGCCTGATGGCACTCCGCAGTGGCGTGCGTTGTGCTTTGGCAGATGGAGCATTCTCTTGAAGCCTGAAAAATAGAGGCTACTTGTGGGTTCATGCTGGGGTTTACTAAAAGCCTATCAAAGTATTTATTCAATAGTTGAATCTGATAAGCCAAATCCCGAGAAGCCCCGGCTTCATGGGCCTCTATCTTCCTCTGCAAGATTGATGGTTTTCTTTCTTGATACGCAAAGGAAAAACGTATGGAGTTGTCGTTTAAAGTTTCAAATAATGCCCAGGCTTCATCCTCAGTTCTGGTCATGAAAGTTCCTGCACAAGCTGCATCAGTGGTTTGCCTATGCCTTTCAGATAATCCGTTATAGAACCTTTCGACCAACTACCATCTTGGCACTAGATGGTGGGGGCATAACCTAAGAAGGTCATTAAAGCGCTCCCAATTCTCATGAAATTGCTCCCTTTCTTGTTGAGTAAAATCCATAATCACTCTTCTGTAATGGTTGGTTTTACTCATAGGAAAATACTTTTTTAAAAATTCTCCCATAAGGGTAGCCCAATCATTTACCCTTGCATCGAGGGTATGATACCAGTGCTTGGCCTTATCCTTTAGGGAGAAAGGAAATAGAGTCCTCATCAGGGCTTCATCAGTAAAGCCCTGGAGCTTCACCATGGAACTGACCTCGGTGAATTCCTCCAAATGACGGTAGGGGTCCTCCCTAGTAGTACCATAAAAAGAGGGCAATAAAGATGTGGTACTGCTCTTGATCTCATACGGATTATCCCCTGCCAGTCGTCTTAGTGCTTGTGCAGGTTGGTTGGTAGGAATAAAATAGTACCTTAGGGTCCTTTGTTGATTTGCACCTTGCTCAGCCATTTCTTCTCTTTCTTCTCCTAGGTGAGCTCTCCTAAGAATTCTCTCGAGCTCAGGATCAAACACTAGACTACCCTCAAGAGAGCGTCTACCAAGCATACAAAACACAATTCAGCAAAAATTTTTATTTTATTATTGAGTAAGTCAAACCTCCACTCTAAAGATAAGTCAAAAGATCAAGACTTATCCCTCCGTTCCCACGTAAGTGGTATAAGAGGGGTGTGGACTTGAAATCTTAACCTTCTTTATTGTGGATGTTGAATTAGTTAAAATAAATGGCTAAACAAATTTTCCACTGCAATTACGTGCCTTAATTCAACCTTCGAGTGCCCTAGGACCTATACTTTGCTTAGCTGTTACTCCCAGGTGATCAAGGGAGAAGTTACTCCAAGGACGAACAAAGGGATGCAAGTAGGGTGAACCCTTCCTTTTAGGCGATGTGTATGCGGTGCCCCTTAACTACCCTTTTGTTCCTTTAAGAGGTGTCCCCCTCCGTGGAGTATCAAAACACTTGATCAAAAGATAGTACCACCACTACCACAAAGCACAATAGGCGGGTCTACATCGATAAAGAGATCGGTGCCTATAGCCTTAAGGGATCAAGCCTTAGTGCAGTGCCTAATGTGCGTGCTCAGTGTCAAAAGTGTGCAACACACCGTAAATCTTTGTAATTTCTTTTTGAAATCACAGACAAGTCCCTTAGAATCAGATCAAAAGTGAATTGCTTTTAGGTTGAATCTAATTATTAGTTCTACTTTTAGTTATGTGACCACTTAATTAGTAAATTCAAACAATTTGGTGGTCATAAATTTAAATTGGAATACAAATGCGTGAACAGAAGCTGGATGCAAAAGTTAGAAAGATATACCTGTTTCCAGCAATCTTCGTGCTAAGATGCTTGCAATGCAATAATAAGATCTAATATGCCGCTCAATCACCCCTAAATGCGCGCACCTAAGGGCATGCAACATCTAAATAGGCAGCTCGATATTTTTTATTGGTTTTTAAAAGCAAGCAAACTATAATCATGCATGCACCAGAAATACTGTAAGCCCTAGTAGCTAAAGAATGCGGGGACAAACCCCCAAAAATTTAACCCAAATTACAAGGGAGAAAAGACAAAATTAAATTGTGACGACGGAGAATCCTCTGTGAAATAGGATCTTGGTCTCCTTCGTCTTTTCCTCGTGTGGCTTAACTCATGGCTGCTGTCGCTGCTCTATTGCACCTCGTCGCTTCGGCGGATTTCTTGCACAATAATCAAAATGATTAGATAATTTCGCAACTCAAAAGATTCAAAAATAATAAAGTAATTCTATTGTGTCTGTTGCCTCCCCGGCAACGGCGCCAATTTGATAGGTCGACTTTTCGCTTAGCGCTATAGTATTTAAGTGATGGAAAAATCTACTAATCAAAAATAATAAAATTAACCACTCGCAGAAGAGCGGGTCGTGTCCACAGGGAGGCAATGATGCAATCAATACTTTAATTATTTAATGTTATTTCAGATAGTGCGAAATCCCTTTTCAAATTGGACTTAAAATGTGAAGGAAAGTAGATTTGCAATAACCTAAAAAGTTAAGGGTGTAAGTGCAGTTTTCCCTCACAGAAATTCTCAATAAAGTTAGGATGAATTAGTGCAATTTTCATGTGATGTGCACTAAAGACGATTAGTACTTAAATCAAGTCCAAAATCAATCTTTAAACTAGCCAATATTAATACAATGTAATTAGAAAGAACTATGAGTGCTTGAGCGCAATTCTGCCACAATATAACAATAATAAGAAAAATAAAATCGGTGGCAATGGCATTGAATGTAATTTTTAATTCTAACAAAAACAGAGCATTTTCTCTCTCTCTTCCTCGCGAGAAGGAGAGAGCACTGGCGGGGCAGTTGCGAGGCTCAGGAGGATGGCGAGGACGGGGGCTTTCCGATGGTGGCAGCAGTGGCGGCGGAGGTGGCCGGCGGTGATGGCCAGAGCTCCGACCTGTGGAGCAAGAAGAACGTCAGTCTGCTGGAGGGCACTGCGGGCAGCGTGGCTTTGCCGATCTGCAGGCGATGGAGAAGGTGCGGTGCGTGGGTGCACTGCAGTAGGGCGTGGCCTGGAGATGAAGGCTCGCGGTTGCCTGCAGATAGGCGCGGAAGGTGGAGCCGTAGGCACTTGGTGTTGCAAGGCCGGTGAGGTGGAGCACTTGCGGGTGCAGGCGGGCAGTGTTGAGGTGCGTTGGAGGAGAGGGACTGCAGGCTTGGTGTTGTGCGGCGCCTGCTAGTGCACCTGCAGAGTGGTGGGAGGCACCGGCGGGATGTGCGGGCGCACTCAGTAGCGAGCGGGAAGAGAGGAAGGTAGGGATGCTCAAGGAGAGGATGCTGGGGTGCGCGGTGCCGCGCCTGCTGATGGGCACGCGGCGTGCTTGCAGCGGATGCGGGTCTATCGCTTGCAGGTCTAGCGAGGAGAGGCGCTGTGAGGCGTGTGCACGCGCGGTGGACTGGAGAACTGCCTGCAAGCAATGCAGGCAGTTGGTGAAGGCGCGCGGTAGGGCAGGTGTGGTGAGCAGTGCCTGCAGGTGGGTACAGGCTGCTGTGGATGGCCGGGTGCGCTAGAGATGGGAGGAAGGCACGCGGCGTGCTTGTAGAGGATGGAGTAGGCGCTGTAGGGCGGTAGGACGGGTGGCACAGTGCTCGCCCTCTCCACAGTGGAGAAGAGAGAGCCGTTCTCTTTTTTTCTCTCGATAGCCTTCTTCTCTCCCCGCCTCTTCTTTTTGAGTTCTCCCCTCACCGCGTAAGTTCAAGGATTTTCCAAATTCTCCGGTCATGGCTGTTGAGAAAGGTGACGCCAGAAGTTTTGCCCAATGTTTGGTGGGGGAGGGGGGAAAGAGAGTTGCGGTTGTTTTGGGAATTTTATCCCCCCACCCTTGCTCTTTGTGTATTTTATTACCTGCACATAAAAATAATAGAATCATGAAGTTATAGAATGTTATAACTTAAATTATGAGGTGTACAAATCTTCTGTAACTTAATTACCATTATTAACACACCTAAATTGTATAATTAAAGATACTTAGGATTAATAATAGTCCATTTTAATGGACTCATCATCAACCTCCCCCTTCATCTCCACCATACAACTAACCTCCCAAAGCCATCTCTACCATCCACCTACACCCTTCTAGAAGCCCCCATAGTTGGTGCCAAAGCCATGGCACCTCTCCATCGTTGGTGCCAAACTATGGTGCCTCTCCACCACCATAACCACCACCATCACACCCCTTAAGGTGCCGCCACCCATCCTACACCTTTGGATCCCCATAACCAACACTGACCACCTACCAAACCTAATCCTAACCCTCCACATGTCCACACTAATAAACGCCAGTTTATCATCATTCTTATGCCCCAAAACTAACCTAGCTCTTAGGGTTTTAACTCCACAAGTGGGTTTTTGGGTTGCATTTAGTCATTTTCCTAAGATAGGCATGCATTGCATTTTAATGTATTTTTGATGCATTTATCTTAGTGTCAAGATTAGGCAGAATGTTAGATCCCACACATCTTGGCACTCAAGAAGGCAGAAGATGAAGAAAAGCTCCTATCAGCTGGATCCCAGCTAGATCCATCTTATTTCAACTAAATCCCAGCTAGATCCAGCTCATCCCAACTAGATCCCATCTCCTTCCAGCTGGATCAACTCACCCTTAGCTCCATTCAGCTCATCTCAGCTGAATGGTAGCTCTAGCGAGTTCACCTTAGCTCCATTCAACTCACCTCAACTGGATGGTAGCTCAAACTAGCTAAAGACAGTTAATCCTAGCTCCATTCTTTCTCTTCAAGCTTAGAAGAGTTCACTAGAAGTTCAACCTGACTAAGACTAGCTACTAACAGCAACTAGCTAGACTTGGTCAGCTGAAGATGACCTTAATCAGCTCAGGCCAACTTAAGTCCAGCTCCCAGGGACTACACTTAGCTCAACTTAGTTGAACTAAGCTACCTTAGCTACTCCATCTAGCTTGGTCCTACACAGGAATATCAGACCCAGCTCACCTAAGCTCACATTAGTAGAAGTCAACTCATCTTAGCTTGGCTTAGCAGCTAGCAAAGAACTAGCAAGCTAAGCCAGCTAAGCTAGCTCCTTGCAACTCTCTTTAGCAGCCACCAGCTCCAGTGCTACTCAAGATAAACACCTCCAGCTCTTCTTCCACAAAACTCTAGCTCCAAATGCCTCCAACCCTACTCCCTACTAGCTAATCTATCTATGCTAGTCTAGCTTAGCTAGTCACCTCCTTGGCACCAACACCTAACCATAAAACCCTACTTAAATAGCTCCATCAAATAACCCTAACCCTAAGTCCACCCAAGCTACCTAGTCCACCCTACTTTTGATGCCAACTATAGGAAACCTTCCACCCCACACCACCACCAAAAGACCCCTCTTCTTTGGCACCAAAAACCACCCTAACTACCCCTCTCTTTTGGCACCAAAAATCCCCACATCCTAACCCTACACCTACCCATACAACCCATCCTAGCCATCAACCTACCCACCTTCTAGAACCCCCCGTAGGTGCCTTCAAACCATGGAATCCCTCCATGGCTAGCGCCAACTCCATGCACCTCTCCACCACCATAACTACCCCCTTCACACCCTTAAAGATGGTGCCAACTAGCCTTAACCCTAGGATCCCCAAAACCACCACTAACTACCCACCAAACCTAATCCTAGCCCTGCACCTAAGCCCACAACAACCACCCCTCATCTACCTTTATAAATAACCACAATAATCACCACCAAAAACCCATCTTCTCCATTAGCTAGGTCCATCAATATTCCACCCCATCTCCATGCCAAGGAGGTAGAAGGAGAGAAGAAGATCAAGGGGGCAACCTACCCACCCCCTTGGTGCCTTCTTCCTCTCCCTCTTCTCCCTAAGCCACGCCAAGGAGGAGAACACCTTCATCAGGTGGGGACGGCCACGCAAAGAAGGAGCCAATTGTTTGTGCTAGAGCACCGCGATCGTTTGTTTTGATGATAACAAAACACGTGTTATTTAACATTTGCACTTGGAGTCTTAGATTTCAGGTCAATTGCAAATGGAGACATGATCAGACGAAGTTCGAGCTCGCATCTAGGATAGATTGGAAGAGATTGATGGAGAACAAAGGAGATTCGCAAGGAGCGATAGATTGACAATGAAGGACAAGAAAAACATACAAGCAACATACTTTCTACTCTTTTGTGTCCTAGAAAATCTCTTGCTCTCCAAGCTCAAGTTCATCTTGAGAGCATCAAGCCTTTATGCACCCACTCTCCCACCGTAGTGCACGAGAGTGACGTTGCACCGTTGTGTAGCTCACGCACCCGCGTCATCGATTCCACACACTCCTTGCAAAGGGAAGCATCTTAATTCCTATAGAAGCTTAGGCTAAAAATTACTTTGTTGGCTCTATAGGATTGTTGTTATTTATCTTCGTTCTTTGGTTGGGTATTCGCTTTGCAAAATTCCCATCTCCTTTGTGAGACAAAATCCTTCTCGTGAAGAGAAGGGGTTTGAGGTACGCTACCCTCGTATAAAGTAGTGTGGTTGTAACTGAGGTTGAATCACCATCGTTTAGTGGATTTGATCAACTTGGTTGATCGGAAAATCCTAACTCGAGAGGGTTAGGTGGTGGTTTTCACCCGGTTTGGGTTTCCACCTAAAAATAATTGTGTACATTATGTGATTGAATTTTGTGAGATTGCTTTACATTATATTTCCGTAATTTATTACGTCACCCCCTCCTAGTAGGGAATCTACAATTGGTGTCAGAGCAGGTTTCGCGTTATCGGCGTTGCACACCGGCGAAGATCCTATGGAGGGGAGCATGTCCGCGAGTAGGATTTCCGAGGGGCAATCCACCGTTCGACCACCCTATTTTGACGAGAACAACTATAGCTACTGAAAGCTACAAATGAAGACATGGCTTCAAGCCATCGACTTTACAATATGGGACCGTTGCGAGACCCCCTTCGACTTCCCAGAAAGACCCGCCGCTGGCTACTCACAGCAGCAGATCCGGGAACTCTCTCTCAACGCGAAAACAATGCACGCATACTACTGCACGCTCAGCCCAAAGGAGTTCAACAGAATATCGCAATGCGCCACCGCATACGAGATTTGGCACACATTTGAGGTAACTCACGAAGGTACCTCTAAGGTAAAAACTTCTAAAATAAATTTACTTTCTCAAGAGTTTGAATCTTTTTCTATGAAGCCTAACAAATCTTTAAGTGAGATGAACACTAAGTTCACTCTCATTGTAAATAATTTGAAAGCTTTAGGGAAGACTTTCATCAAGGGGGAGCTTCAAGGGGAGCTTCTTTGTTCCCTTGGATCGGAGTAGGAAAAGAAAGTCACCGCCATTGAGGAGCCAAACGAAGTGGACGAGCTCAACATGGAAGATCTCCTAGGAAATCTAATGGCCTACGAAACAAAGTTGAAGCAGAAGAAGAAGGATACACCGGAGCCAAAACCAAAGAAGGCGCTCGCCTTCAAAGCCGCGTCGGATTGAGAGGTAAGTTCCGACGACGAAGACTTTAAAATTTTACTTAAGAAATTTTCCAAGTTTTGTAGGGAATCAAAGAAGAAGGAGAAGGAGAGCCCGAGACGTTGCTACCACTGCAACAAGAAAGGGCATCTGCGACCGGAATGCCCTCTTCTCAAAAATGAGAAGGAAAAGGAGAAGAAATCTAAGAAGAAGGCATTCCAAGCAAATTGGGACGATTTGAGCTCGGAGGAAGAAGAAGAAGAAAAGTCTAAAGAAGAAGAAATCGCTTGCTTTGTTTTCATGGCCAGAGGAAGTGATAGCGACAGCAAAAGCGGAAGCGACTCAGACAACGAGGTAAATTTCGATTTACAAGAAGTTTTTAATGAACTATTTGATGTTAGTAAATCATTAAGAATAGAAAACAAATGCATTAAAAGAAGCTTAGCTTTCATAAATCTAAAAATGATAGGTTAGAAATAAAACTTAAGGACCTAGAAAGCAGCTCTAGTCCTAACGATAATAATATGTTATTAGAAAATAAAAATTTAATCATTGAAAATACTAAATTGATTTGAGAAAATGATAATTTAAAATTAGAAATTTCTGATTTAAAGACTAAGATGCATATTATAGAAAAAGAAATTGCATGTCTTAGGGAAAACTCCAACAAATTAATCAACAAAGTAGATAATTTTTATATCCCTAAGGTTGAGAAAAGATTTCCGTCAAGGAGACCCGCTAACAGATCCGGATCCAAGCTCACTTGGATACAGAAGAAAGAATTGGAATCTTGTTTTGTAGGTTTCAGGGATAACTACAACACGAAGGACTGGACCTACAAGCTCAAGGCTGGTCAACTCGAGTTGGGAGAACCAAGGAGTAGACCAAGGAGGAGAATAAGAAGGTCGACAAGACGCCGAAAAAACGATTGGCCCACCACACATCGACCACCAGACTGGAGACCAGCGCCAATGCTCGGGCCTCCAAGCTACGGATGGGAGCCCCATCCGATGTGGCATCCACCACCACCATTTGGGCCATTTTATTGGCCATGGTAGGTGAGGTAAAAATTCTTTATCCTATCATTTTATCATAAGCATTTAGATAGGGGGAGTTAAAAAATTATGTGCTAATTGTCAATTTTTAAGGGGGAGATGTAAGTTAGCTAAATTTACTTTAGTAAGGGGAGAAGAAATACAGCTATCTTGTTGTTACAAAAAGTGAAGGACATTACTTTTATTAAAAGAAATTCATAGAAAAGCATGTTTTAAAGGGGGGTCATAGGAAATTTAAAATCAATCAAACCATTTTGATAATGCCGAAAAGGGGGAGGATTTTTTTTGCATTATTATTTATGATTTTGTCATCATCAAAAAGGGGGAGATTGTTGGTGCTAGAGCACCCCGATCATTTTTTTTGATGATAACAAAACACGTGTCATTTAACATTTGCACTTGTAGTCTTAGATTTCAGGTCAATTGCAAATGGAAACGTGATCAGACGAAGTTCGAGCTCACATCCAAGATGGATTGGAGGAGCTTGATGGAGAACAGAGGAGATTCGCGAGGACCGATAGATTGAAGATGGAAGGACAAGAAGAATATGATAGAATTCTGTTTATTTCTTTCATGTACTTTTATCTTTATTTCCTTGCACTTTTTGTTCCTTAGAACACCATGTTAAAAAGCCTCAAAGTACCCTAACAATAGTCCTAGAAACACCTGCACAACCCTAGGACAGTTAGGTTTTCTGTGGAGAACTTAGAAAACCAATATACGGTTCAAATAGCATTTCTAGATGTCTAATTCCAAAATTAGACGTCTGACTGTTGATTCAGACGTCAGATAACATTTAGGCTGGACTTAGTTAGCTCTGTCTGATGAAATCAAACGTCCAAACCATAGACCAGACGTCTTAGAAGATGTATGATGATTTTGCTAGATGTCCAATTAGTGGACCGTTGGCTGGCTTAACAAACACTGAAGAATAAGGCCGTTGGAGTCTTATCAGACGTCCTTAAGCCTTTCCAGGCGTCAGATAACTGACTATTTTGCCTTGGCTGACTCGAAAATCTCTTCTCAGAGATTTTCTAGCTGTTGCACTCTCATGGAAATCCTTTCCCACAGAAACGTAGGTTTCCAGACGTCCAGACATAGTGCCAGATGTCCTGTATGTCGTCTGATGGACTTGCACTAGAACCCTGTTTAGATTTGATTCAAGTCTGGAAGAAATTCGCCTAAAATCAGACGTCTGACTTTGTTCCCAGACATCTTAAACTGATCTTCCAGACGTCTGATGCCAGGATAGACATCTGATAACCCTGTCAGTGCAATCATTATTCCTGATTTCAGCCTGATTCTCTTGGGCTGTGCACCCAACGGCTATGGAAGCTTTCCAAAGCCTTCCTAAGGCCTCAATAAATAGAGGGGAGACTTTGCCACTCAACATATACTAAGACACACCCAAGCAACATACTTTCTACTCTTTTGTGTCCTAGAAAATCTCTTGCTCTCCAAGCTCAAGTTCTTCATCTTGAGAGCATCAAGCCTTTGTGCACCCGCTCTCTCGCCGTAGTTCATGAGAGTGACGTTGCGCCGTCATTTAGCTCACGCACCCGCGTCATCGATTCGATGCACTCCTTGCAAATTGAAGCATCTTAATTCCTATAGAAGCTTAGGTTAAAAATTACTTTGTTGGCTCTATAGGATTGTTGTTATTTATCTTTGTTCTTTGGTTGGGTATTCGCTTTGCGAATTCCCGTCTCCTTCATGAGACAAAATCCTTCTCGTGAAGAGAAGGGGTTTGAGGTATGCTACCCTCGTATAAAGTAGCGTGGTTGTAACTGAGGTTGAATCACCCTCATTTAAGTGATTTATTTAGTGGATTTAATTAACTTGGTTGATCGAAAAATCCTAACTCGAGAGGGTTAGGTGGTGGTTTTCACCCAGTTTGGGTTTCCACCTAAAAATAATTGTGTACATTGTGTGATTGAATTTTGTGAGATTGCTTTACATTATATTTCCATAATTTATTTCGTCACCCCCTCCTAGCAGGGAATCTACAATTGGTATCAAAGCAGGTTTCGCGTTATCGGCGTTACACACCGGTGAATATCCTATGGAGGGGAGCATGTCCGCGAGCAGGATTTCCGAGCGATAGTGCACCGTTCGACCACCCTATTTCGACGGGAACAACTATAGCTACTGGAAGCTACGAATGAAGACATGGCTTCAAGCCACCGACTTTACAATATGGGACCGTTGCGAGACCCCCTTCGACATCCCAAAAAGACTCACAGCAGCAGATCTGGGAACTCTCACTCAATGGGAAAATAATGAACACGTTGTACTGCGTGCTCTGCCCAGAGGAGTTCAACAGAATCTCGCAATGCGCCACCGCATACGAGATTTGGCACACACTTGAGGTAACTCACAAAGGTACCTCTAAGGTAAAAACTTCTAAAATAAATTTACTTCCTAAAGAATTTGAATCTTTTTCTATGAAGCCTAACAAATCTTTAAGTGAGATGAACACTAGGTTCACTCTCATTGTAAATAATTTGAAAGCTTTAGGGAAGACTTTCATCAAGGGGGAGCTTCAAGGGAAGCTTCTTCATTCCCTTGGACAGGAGTGGGAGTAGAAAGTCACTGCCATTGAGGAGGCAAACGAAGTGGAGGAGCTCAACATGGAAGATCTCCTAGGAAATCTAATGGCCTACGAAATGAAGTTGAAGCAGAAGAAGAAGGATACACTGGAGCCAAAACCAAAGAAGACCCTCGCCTTCAAAGCCACGTAGGATAGCGAGGTAAGTTCCGATGATGAAGACTTTAAAATTTTACTTAAGAAATTTTTCAGGTTTTGTAGGGAATCAAAGAAGAAGGAGAAGAAGAAGAGCCTGAGACGTTGCTACCACTGCAACGAGAAAGGGCATCTGCAACTAGAATGCCCTCTTCTCAAAAAGGAGAAGAAGGAAAAGGAGAAGAAATCTAAGAAGAAGGCATTCCAAGCCACTTGGGATGATTTGAGCTCGGAGGAAGAAGAAGAAGGAAGGTCTATAGAAAAAGAAACCACTTGCTTTAGTTTCATGGCTAGAGGAAGTGATAGCGACAGCGAAAGCTGAAGCGACTCAGACAATGAGATAAATTTTGATTTACAAGAAGCTTTTAATGAACTATTTGATGTTAGTAAATCATTAAGAATAGAAAACAAAAGCATTAAAAAGAACCTTAGCTTTCTTAAATCTAAAAATGATAGGTTAAAAATAAAACTTAAGTACCTATAAAGCAGCTCTAGTCCTAAGGATAATAATTTGTTATCAGAAAATTAAAATTTAATCAATGAAAATACTAAATTGATTGGAGAAAATGATAGCTTAAAATTAGATATTTCTGATTTAAAGACTAAGCTGCATATTATAGAAAAAGAAATTGCATGTCTTAGGGAAAACTCCAACAAATTAATCAACAAAGTAGATAATTTTTATTGCCCTAAGGTTGAGAAAGGATCGCTGTCAAGGAGACCCGCTAACAGATCCAGATCCAAGCTCACTTGGATACCGAAGAAAGAATTGGAATCTTGTTTTGTAGGTATCAGGGATAACTACAACACGAAGGACTGGACCTACAAGCTCAAGGCTGGTCAACTCAAGTTGGGAGAACCAAGGAGTAGACCAAGGAGTAGAACAAGAAGACCAACAAGACGGAGAACAAATGGTGGACCTACCTCACGTTGACCACCAGACTAGAGACCGATGCCAATGCTCGGGCCTCCAAGCTACGGATGGGAGCCCCATCCGATGTGGCATCCACCACCACCATTTGGGCCATTTTATTGGCCATGGTAGGTGAGGTAAAAATTCTTTACCCTATCTTTTTATCATAAGCATTTAGATCGGGGGAGTTAAAAAATTATGAGCTAATTGTCAATTTCTAAGGGGGAGATGTAAGTTAGCTAAATTTACTTTAGTAAGGGGAGAAGAAATACAGCTATCTTGTTGTTACAAAAAGTGGAGGACATTACTTTTGTTAAAAGAAATTCATAGAAGAGCATGGTTTAAAGGGGGGTTATAGGAAATTTAAAATCAATCGAACCTTTTTGATAATGCCAAAAAGGGGGAGGATTTTTTTTGCATTATTATTTATGGTTTTGTCATCATCAAAAAGGGGGAGATTGTTGGTGCTAGAGCACCCCGATCATTTTTTTTAATGATAACAAAACACGTGTCATTTAACATTTGCACTTGGTGTCTTAGATTTCAGGTCAATTGCAAATGGAGACGTGATCAGAAGGAGTTCGAGCTCGCTTCCAGGATGGATTGGAGGAGCTTGATGGAGAACAGAGGAGATTCGTGAGGAGCGATAGATTGAAGATGGAAGGACAAGAAGAATAGGATAGAATTCTGTTTATTTCTTTCATGTACTTTTGTCTTTATTTCCTTGCACTTTTTGTTCCTTAGAACACCATGTTAAAGAGCCTCAAAGTACCCTAACAGTAGTCCTAGGAACACCTACACAACCCTAGGATACTTAGGTTTTCTGTGCAGAACTTAGAAAACCAATATAGGGGTCAAACAGCTTTTTTAGATGTCTAATTCCAAAATCAGACGTCTGATAATATGTTTTAAGACGTCTGATAACATTTAGGCTGGACTTAGTTAGCTCTGTCTGATGAAATCAGATGTCTTAGAAGACGTATGTTGATTTTGCCAGACGTCCAATTAGTGGACCGTTGGCTGGCTTAACAAACACTGAAGAGTAAGACTGTTAGAGCCTTATAAGATGTCCTTAAGCCTTTTCAGACGTTTGATAAACGACCGTTTTGCCTCAGCTGACCCGAAAATCTCTTCTTATAGATTTTCTAGCTGTTGCACTCTCTAGGAAATCCTTTCCCGTAGAAAAGTAGGTTTCCAGACGTCCAGACATAGTGCCAGGCGTCCTGTTTGTCATCTCATGAACTTGCACTAGAACCCTGTTTAGATTTGATTCAAGTCTGGAAGAAATCCACCTAAAATCAGATGTCTAACTTTGTTCCCAGACATCTTAAACTGATCTTCCAAACGTCTGATGCCAGGATAGACGTCTGATAACCCTGTCAGTGCAATCATTATTCCTGATTTCGGCCTGATTCTCTTGGGCTTTGCACCCAACCTCTATGGAAGCTTTCCAAAGCCTTCCAAAGCCTTCCTATGGTCTCAATAAATAGAGGGGAGCCTTTGCCACTCAACATATACTAAGACACACCTAAGCAACATACTTTCTACTCTTTTGTGTCCTAGAAAATCTCTTGCTCTCCAATCTCAAGTTCTTCATCTTGAGAGCATCAAGCCTTTGCACACCCTCTCTCCCACCGTAGTTCGCTAGAGTGACGTTGCGCCGTCATGTAGCTCACGCACCCGCGTCATCGATTCGACGCACTCCTTGAAAAGGGAAGCATCTTAATTCCTATAGAAGCTTAGCTTAAACAATTACTTTGTTGGCTCTATAAGATTGTTGTTATTTATCTTTGTTCTTTGGTTGGGTATTCGCTTTGCGAATTCCCATCTCCTTCGTGAGACAAAACCCTTCTTGTGAAGAGAAGGG
Organism: Thalassia testudinum; assembly: GCA_037157565.1. NCBI lineage: Eukaryota > Viridiplantae > Streptophyta > Magnoliopsida > Alismatales > Hydrocharitaceae > Thalassia > Thalassia testudinum. The sequence goes on from JAZHRO010000063.1 coordinate 124,868,269, forward strand.
GTTTGAGGTACGCTACCCTTGTATAAAGTAGCTTGGTTGTAACTGAGGTTGAATCACCCTCGTTTAAGTGATTCGTTTAGTGGATTTGATCAACTTGGTTGATCGAAAAATCCTAACTCGAGAGGGTTAGGTGGTGGTCATCCCCCAGTTTGGGTTTCCACCTAAAAATAATTATGTACATTGTGTGATTGAATTTTGTGAGATTGTTTTACATTATACTTCCACAATTTATTACATCACCCCCTCCTAGTAGGGAATCTACAATTGGCATCAGAGCAGGTTTCACGGTATCGGCATTACACACCGGTGAAGATCCTATGGAGGGGAGCATGTCCGTGAGCAGGATTTCCGAGGGGCAGTCCACCGTTCGACCACCCTATTTCGACGGGAACAACTATAGCTACTGGAAGCTACGAATGAAGACATGGCTTCAAGCTGCCAACCTTACAATATGGGACCGTTGCGAGACCCCCTTGGATATCCCAAAAAGACCCACCGCAGGCTACTCATAGCAGCAGATCCGAGAACTCTCGCTCAACGCGAAAACAGTGAACGTGCTGTACTGCATGCTCAGCCCCGAGGAGTTCAACAGAATCTCGCAATGCGCCACCACATACGAGATTTGGCAAACACTTGAGGTAACACACAAAGGTACCTCTAAGGAAAAAACTTCTAAAATAAATTTACTTTCTCAAGAATTTGAATCTTTTTCTATGAAGCTTAATGAATCTTTAAGTGAGATGAACACTAGGCTCACTCTCATTGTAAATAATTTGAAAGCTTTAGGGAAGACTTCCATCAAGGGGGAGCTTCAAGGGAAGCTTCTTCATTCCCTTGGATCGGAGTGGGAACAGAAAGTCACCACCATTGAGGAGGCAAACGAAGTGGAGGAGCTCAACATAGAAGATCTCCTAGGAAATCTAATGGCCTACGAAACAAAGTTGAAGCAGAAGAAGAAGGATACACTGGAGCCAAAACCAAAGAAGACTCTCGCCTTCAAAGCTACGTCGGATAGCGAGGTAAGTTCCGATGACGAAGACTTTAAAATTTTACTTAAGAAATTTTCCATGTTTTGTAGGGAATCAAAGAAGGAGAAGGAGAGCCCGAGACGTTGCTACCATTGCAACGAGAAAGGGCATCTGCGACCAGAATGCCCTATTCTCAAAAAGGAGAAGAAGAAGGAAAAGGAGAAGAAATCTAAGAAGAAGGCATTCCAAGCCACTTGGGACTATTTGAGCTTGAAGGAAGAAGAAGAAGAAAAGTCTATAGAAGAAGAAACCGCTTGCTTTGGTTTCATGGCCAGAGGAAGTGATAGCGACAACGAAAGCGGAAGCGACTCAGACAACGAGGTAAATTTCGATTTACAAGAAGCTTTTAATGAACTATTTGTTGTTAGTAAATAATTAAGAATAGAAAACAAAAGCATTAAAAAGAACCTTAGCTTTCTTAAATCTAAAAATGATAGGTTAGAAATAAAACTTAAGGACCTAGAAAGCAGCTCTAGTCCTAAGGATAATAATATGTTATTAGAAAATAAAAATTTAATCAATGAAAATACTAAATTGATTGGAGAAAATGGTAGTTTAAAATTAGAAATTTCTGATTTAATGACTAAGATGCATATTATAGAAAAAGAAATTGCATGTCTTAGGGAAAACTCCAACAAATTAATCAACAAAGTAGATAATTTTTATAGCCTAAGGTTGAGAGGAGATCTCCGTCAAGGAAACCCGCTAACAGATCCGGATCCAAGCTCACTTGGATACCGAAGAAAGAATTGGAATCTTATTTTGTAGGTTTCAGGGATAACTACAACACGAAGGACTGGACCTACAAGCTCAAGGCTGGTCAACTCGAGTTGGGAGAACCAAGGAGTAGACCAAGGAGGTGAATAAGAAGGTCGACAAGATGACGAAAAAATGATTGACCCACCACACATCGACCACCAGACTGGAGACCGGCGCCAATGCTCGGGCCTCCAAGCTACGAATGGGAGCCCCATCTGATGTGGCATCCACCACAAGCATTTGGGCCATTTTATTAGCCATGGTAGGTGAGGTAAAAATTCTTTACCCTATCTTTTTATCATAAGATTTAGATAGGGAGAGTTAAAAAATTATGAGCTAATTGTCAATTTTTAAGGGGGAGATGTAAGTTAGCTAAATTTCCTTTAGTAAGGGGGAGAAAAAAATAGCTATCTTGTTGTAACAAAAAGAGGAGGACATTACTTTTGTTAAAAGAAATTCATAGAAGTGCATGTTTTAAGGGGGAGTTATAGAAAATTTAAAATCAATCAGACCTTTTTGATAATGTCAAAAAGGGGGAGGACTTTTTTTCCATTATTATTTATGGTTTTGTCATCATCAAAAAGGGGGAGATTGTTGGTGCTAAAGCATCGTGATCGTTTGTTTTGATGATAACAAAACACGTGTCATTTAACATTTGCATTTGGAGTCTTAGATTTCAGGTCAATTGCAAATGGGGACGTGATCAGACGGAGTTCGAGATCGCATCCAGGATGAATTGGAGGAGCTTAATGGAGAACAGAGGAGATTCGTGAGGAGCGATAGATTGAAGATGGAAGGACAAGAAGAATAGGATAGAATTCTGTTTATTTTTTTCATGTACTTTTTTCTTTATTTCCTTACACTTTTTGTTCCTTAGAAAATCATGTTAAAGAGCCTTAAAGTACCCTAATAGTAGTCCTAGGAACACCTACACAACCCTACGACACTTAGGTTTTCTGTGGAGTACTTAGAAAACCAATATAGGGTTCAAATAGCTTTTTCAGATGCCTAATTCCAAAAATCGGACGTCAGATAATATGTTTTATGACGTCTGACTGTTGATTCAAACGTCTGATTACATTTAGGCTGGACTTAGTTAGCTCTGTCTGATGAAATCAGACGTCCAAACCTTAGACCAGACGTCTTAGAAGATGTCTGGTGATTTTGCCAAACGTCCAATTAGTGGGCCGTTAGCTGGCTTAACAAACACTGAAGAATAAGACCGTTAGAGCTTTATCAGATGTCCTTAAGCCTTTCTAGACATCTGATAAATGACCGTTTTGCCTCGGCTGACCCGAGAATCTCTTCCCAGAGATTTTCTAGCCGTTGCACTCTCTTGGAAATCCTTTCCCGTAGAAAGGTAGGTTTCCAAACATCAAGACATAGTGCCAGACGTCCTGTATGTCGTCTGATAGACTTGCACTAGAACCCTGTTTAGGTCAGATTCAACTCTGGAAGAAATCCGCCTAAAATCAGACATATGACTTTGTTCCCAGATGTCTTAAATTGATCTTTCAGACGTCTGATGCCAGGATAGACATCTGATAACCCTGTCAGTGCAATCATTGTTCCTGATTTTGGCCTAATTCTCTTGGGCTTTGCACCCAACGGCTATGGAAGCTTTCCAAAGCCTTCCAAAGCCTTCCTAAGGCCTCAATAAATAGAGGGGAGCCTTTGCCACTCAACATATACTAAGAGACACCTAAGCAACATACTTTCTACTCTTTTGTGTCCTAGAAAATCTCCTGCTCTCCAAGCTAAAGTTCTTCATCTTTAGAGCATCAAGCCTTTGCGCACCCGCTCTCCCACCATAGTTCACGAGAGTGACGTTGCACCGTCGTGTAGCTCAGGCACCCGCGTCATCGATTTGACGCACTCCTTGCAAAGGGAAGCATCTTAATTCCTATAGAAGCTTAGGTTAAAAATTACTTTGTTGGCTCTATAGGATTGTTATTTATCTTTGTTCTTTGGTTGGGTATTCGCTTTGCGAATTCCCATCTCCTTCGTGAGACAAAATCCTTCTCGTGAAGAGAAGGGGTTTGAGGTACACTACCCTCATATAAAGTAGCGTGGTTGTAACTGAAGTTGAATCACCCTCGTTTAAGTGATTTGTTTAGTGGATTTGATCAACTTGGTTGATCGGAAAATCCTAACTCGAGAGGGTTAGGTGGTGGTTTTCACCCAGTTTGGATTTCCACTAAAAAATAATTGTATACATTGTGTGATTGAATTTTGTGATATTTTTTTACATTATATTTCCGCAATTTATTACGTAAACCCCTCCTAGTAGGGAATCTACACCAATAAGGTGGTTGGTGCCAACCTTGGAGGAGAGCTTGAAGGAAGGCCACTTGAAGAATGAAGAGAAGGAGATCTCTTTTTTACTGTGGGGCGACTGCACTTGGAGCAAGGCCTCTCCTAAACTTCTATAAAGGATTCATCTTCTTCTTTATCTTCTTTTTTCTTGTATTAGCTAGTTTAGTTTCTCCTTGTCTTTTAGAAGCATTTAGCTACTTCTAATTGACCTTGCTAGTATTGCAAGTCATAATTGCCTTCCAAGTTCATGATGTTATCTTATTGCATTTTTCATGTTATGCTATTCTAGTGCACACACTCTCCTCTTCTAATTACACTAGGCACACTTTCCTAGGGTAAGCTTAGAAGAGAGAACTCCATTTTTGTCTCTTAGGTTTAGTGATAGGAGTAGTTGTAGTGTAATTTCATCTTCGCATATCTCAAGCCCGATTGTTTTGAAAAATATATAAACAACAAAATCAAAATCACAAAAAGAAAGTGTAGATTTGAGACACGAGAGAGAGAACCACTCATGTGATTAACAATTTGGCCTCCTTGGATGACCCTAGATGCTCCACTATATAGGTATTATAAATTTAAGAGTTGATTGAAGATTTACGTGTCTCAATGACACTTTCGCATAATTAACAAACCGTGTATTTCTCGCATCACATGCCAACTACCCCGCTCTCCACTTCTATATATACCCACCATATACCACCAAAAAAAATCATCCTCCCTTAATGTTAATTCCACCCTAGCCCACCTATAATCTACGACCAAGAAGAAGGAGGAAGGAAGAAGACTAAGGAGGTTATCCCTTGCCTCCTTGGTGCCATCTTCCTCTCCATTCTTCTTCTTGTGCCATGCCAAGAGGAGGAGGCCCTCTACATCAAGGAGGATGGCCAGGCATTGGAGGAGAAATTAGGGTGGTGCACGCCCACCCTTGGAGGAGAAACAAAGGTGCAATCATCCACCTTGGAGGAGCTAAGCCACGTCCCCGCTTGGGCTTGCCAGGAGGAGACCATACCTTGGGTTCAAGAAGAAGGAGGAGGATCTCTTTTCAACTATGGGAGAAATCATAGTTGGAGCAAGGGCTTCATCCACTTCACCATCATCATCCAGGATTTTTGTTTTATTCTTATTTTCAGTTTTAATTTTGTAGTAGAAGCTTTCCTCTACAATTGTAAAACAAAAATCCATTTTCTATCAAGTTGCCTTTTCAACTTGGTGCATCTTCTTTCTTATTTTAGTTTTAGCACTTTCACTCCCTCTTCCCAATTATCATAGGCCTTCACGTGCTTAGGGTGAGTTTGGGAAGAGGACATTTTTGTCACTTAGTTGCTAAATTAGGTTTAGTCCTTTCCTGCCATCAAAATCGCATTGCCTTGTTATTCAAAAATAAAGAAAATCTTATATTGAAAAACCCAAAAAGAAAGGTGATTTTTGCATCTTCAAGTGAGAGATTTACATTTGCAAGAAGTTTCCTCTTTGGATGACCCTAAATACCCCTACTATCTAGATTATAAATTTAAAAGTGAATCCATTTTTACACGTTACAATGATTTATAAAACCTGCAATTTACAAATCTCATAAAAACTTGATCACTTTTTGGCACCGTTGCTGGGAAGGCATGGTTTTGCATTTAGAAATTCAATTGCTTGATAATTGAATCTCATCCTCTTGTCTCATTTTCTCTCGTGTGTGCAGGTTTTGCAGAAAAGAAGTTGGATTTTGGAAGGGAAAGCTTAAAGTGCCTTGTCTTCCCACGAAAATTCTAGGTTAGCAATTCTAAACTAGTCACACAATTCTCTAAAGAACTATCAAAAAACAATAAACTTGGCCTTCAAGATCTCAAACAATTAAGTTAAGTGGAGTGGTTCCATTTAAAAATCAATTGGTTGCTTGTTTGCATCATTAAACACCAGTCCACTTCAAGTGTTGGTATTCTGATTTTCTGGTCTAGACTTCTGTTCGGATTTCAAAAATCAATTTTTGAAATCATGGGCCTCTTAAAATCTTGTAATTTCATCTAGTGATTCCAAATCAAGTGATGAACATCTATTCCAAATTTTAGAGCAATTGGATTTGTATACAAATTTTAAAAATTCATGGACTATAGAGGGGTCACCTCCTCCAATTTCTCTATTTTGCTACTGTCCACAAATTTTAGGAATTTTTTACTCATCCAATTTCTGTGAAATTTAGTTTATGGAATCCTTACAATATTATATACATCACATAAAGTTACAAAAATTTTTGCTGGCTAGTGGTGGTACTGAAAGGTCCAAAATACCCTCAGATATCATTTCTGGAATATGAAACTAGCATAAAGAAAAATCTTTAAAAAATATCAAATAAATCTTAAAATCATAAAAAAAGATTTTTTGGAATCCTTATTTGATTTGACATACAGTAGTGGTATTGTTTGCCTTGTCTAAACCACTACTTAAAAAGAAAGCCCAAAACAAACTCACTGGTAGTAAATTTCTATATTAAGAGCAATTGAATTAGGGTTTCTTTTCAAATTTTTAGTCCCACAATATAAAGGAAACTTATCTTCACCAATACAACTTGATTTCCCTTTGTTTGTGGCATTTTAAACATGTTTGAATAACTAAAAAGAGAACCCTAAAACATACTAATTTAAAGCAAATCCTAAAAGCAGAAATACATTCAAATATTGTGTGTCAACTTGACTGTTATTCGAATCAGTTTTCCAATCGTGCATACACTAAAAAATTGAAATAACAGGGCATTACCCTAATTAATGCCCTCCACATTTCCGTGCACATTTAGACACCCAAGCCTAACTTAAAACAAGTAGTCATTTGACCACTTAAGGACTTCATTCAATTCGGCTTGATATCTGGTATTTAAGGATAACTAAGCGCTCCAAATTCCTTTAGACAACGTAGTGACAAACTTAGAGGGAAGTCAAATGACGAGTAAGGGTTTACACAAGCCCCTGGTGATTTTCCTAGGAAATGCTTGGGCCCAACCCACCACTTTAGTTTAGCCAGGCTCGCTTTCTAGAATTGGGTTCACTTGCATATTTCTTATCTATTGGGTTCCCAAGTCTTAGGTTTTAAGGAGTCAACCTTAAGACAAGACTAGGCTTGTTTTTTTGAATTTCACACTTCCTCTCATCTCTCTCTTCTCCACCCCTCCATTTCTTCCATTAAAAGTGCATGCACAGGCGAAGGTCCCAGAACCCACTTTTTGAGGGACCATCTGATTTTGACCTCCACACCAGAAAATCATTGTTTTCTTCTTCTTCCTCTACCATTAATATGGAAAACCTGGGAAACTGACAAAAAAATTCTACTTCCTCATCTAACCCATCAGTCAATCCACAAGCTGACTTCCCCATCCTAACCTCCCTCATTTGGAGCAACCAGAAAACCCTATAGGGTCAGGTGGCCCTCACATTCAAAATCAAAATGCAAACCTATTTTCACTTATGGTTGACCATTTGGTTTGACTTTATCAAAACTAAGAAAATTTGGCTAGGATTGTGACAAACCTAGCCAACCAAGGGCAAAACCCACTACCCCATCAACAACTTGTCGTTCCTCTTAAGGATTTTTATGAAAATTCCAATAATGAGGAAAAACCTAGGGTGGTCATACCACAAGGGGATTTTAAGATCAAACCAGCTATTCTAAACCTAATCAAACATTTTTATGGTCTTCTGAGATAGGACCCTTTCTATCATCTCGAGGAATTAACTGTCCTCACTCAAACCACCCATTCCTGCAATGTGCAGGAAGACGTGTGGCTAATGAGACTTTTCCCTCTCTCTTTAAAAGATAAAGCTTCACACTAGTTTAGAATGGTTGGGTGCCCTATCACCACCTGGCTCCAATTAAAAAGTGCTTTTCTTAAAAAAAAAAAAATTGATTGGCCGTACTAATGCATTAAGAAGATCCATAATGACCTTTCAACAAAAACATGGTGAACCCCTCCATGAGTCTTGGGAAAGATTCCAAGAACTTCTAAGAGGTTGGCCCCACCATGAAATTCCACAATGGTAGCTAGTGCAGATATTCTATCACGGATTAGAAGGTCAAGTAAAGAGATTTGTGGATGCCTCATGTAAGGGTAATTTCCTTAATAAAGACGTCAAAAGTGCCTACCTCTTTTTTGAAGAAATGAGTGAAAACTCATTTAATATGACTTCAATGGACGCTTTCGGTCGAACTCAAAACCCAAGACTCGTCAATGAAATTGACTCCAAATCCACCTCTGTTCTAGTCACTCAAGATGATCTACGTATGATAGCTCAAAGATTGGACCAGATGCAAATCCACTAGAAAAAAATGGAAGAAAAGCTCACTCACAAACATGCTCCACAACTTAACTCTCCACACCCTAACTCTCCACAACTTCTCATAAGAGAAAATCTGCACAACATTGATGCCACACCTGTTGGACAGTAGTTTTCTACTGATTTTTACATAGGAAATGACTGGGAATTTTGATTACTTGAATCAAAATATTCTTGACCCGACCATTAAAAATATCTATGCTCTCCAGGAGCAATTTACAAACCCCTCCAACACTTACAATCAAAACTAGAGGACCAACCCAAATCCTTCCTAGAAATCCTTGAACTAGATTTTGTTTCCCAAAGCAAACCAATTTGGGAATTATGGGCAACCCGCATATCAACCTGGGCCATCCCAGGAAGATATTCACACCCAGGTCATGAAGACTCTACAAGGTATGCAAAATCAAATGACGGAAGTAACCTGCATGATAACCAACTTGTTGCATCAAGTTAAGGTTAATCCAGATCATAGACCTGTTGGCAATCTGCAATCCCAACCCATGGCCAACCTTAACAATCAATGGAATCAATTTCAAGGTGGATATCCCAGTCAGCCCATCCACCCAGCACCTCAGCACTCCCTGGGTTTCAATAACAGTCAAGCTTCTACCCTCCTCCTAGAAACAACCATACTACAAATGCAGTTACTTTGAGGAATGGGAAAACCACTCAAGATCCCTCGCCTGCTAAAGAAACCCACTTTAATGAAAAACAAATCAACTCTTCTCCCTCTTCCTCTAACCCTGTTTAGAAACCTAAAAATGCAAAAAAGGAAAACCCTATACCCTTTCCACAAGCCCTTCACTCATCACATACAAAGAAAAGGAAATCCGAGCCCACTGATAAGGAATTAATGGATCATTTTGGGCAAGTCAAAATTAATATCCCTCTCCTAGATGCCATAAACAATATCCCTGCCTACGCCAAATTTTTGAAAGATTTGTGTACTCCCAAAAGGTAGTCTCGAAACCTAGGAAAAGTAATGTTAATGGGCTAAAATGGGGTCTTAAAATCACTTCGTTGTAATATAGCCAAAATAGCGCAAAAACAAATAATATTTATAATTCGAAAGATCATCAGGAAAGTTCGAGGTCGAACGTAGGGAGCAAGTATAGCAATTAATCTCAAGATCACAATATAACCACAAAGATGAGCAATTTATAATGAAGAATCCATGCAAGAATGATATATATATGAATGCCAATGTCAAGGTGCAAAAGGATTTAGGGTAAAATGGTGATTTAAATCACCAATTACCCCTTATATAATAATATCAAATAAGAGCACAGTATCTATTTTCCACGTAATATAAGTGCACAGTGGCCTCTATCAGAGATATCAGACGACGAGGCTCTGAATCAGACAACTTTAACAACACTCAACTACAGTGCTTTATAAAGAGCCTTTCTCCTCCTTCTTCCTTTCTTCTCACTCTCTTCATCTTCTTCAACTCTACTTCCTTCTCTTTCCTTCTTCTCACACACAAGGGTGCTTTCTTTAGTTTCACAGTGACTAAGTGTTGGGTTTCCTCCCTAAAGAGCAAACCCCTCCCCCACTGTCCTCTATTTCACCTCTTTCTCTTCTCTTTCCAGGTAACCAGGCATATAATCAGGTATTCGAATATCTGATTGACTAGGTCTACCAACGAGGATGGTAGTCGAGGAGTGGGAGTAGGCGGGTATATGGATATGGGGGTGTACGCTAAGCACGTGAGTGGGAACCCAACCCCTAGTGCTTTTGGGCAACCAGATGAGATCACAAAACTAATTTATTTGCCCTCTAATGCTTGTCAGTCCCCGATGTGGGACTATCTGGTCCCTCCTTCCTTGTATGAGCAGCCAAGTGAAGCTCACATCCAATTGAAGATGAAGGAGCACTTGAATCTCCCAATTGAGAGTCTATACAGCTTCGTAGAAGACTCCCACATTGCCTGGAGGTTGTGTCTGGAGCAGCTAATGCAAGAACACAGCTTCAAGGTCTTTTGAAGCCTCTTGTTAATGATGTCGACCGGCTTCATACCTGAAATGGAAAACACAACCTTGCAGCCTTGTTAGAAACATTCAAGAGAAGTGCGCGAGTGCAGCAAAGGTGGTGGTGGCGCTTGCGTGCCATGAAAGTGGCCGGAGATGCCTGGCGAACGTGAAAAATGAAGGCGGAGGATGGGTTGTTCAGTGGAGTACATGAGCGGCCAATCCCCTCAATATCTTGAGGGGTTTTGGTCAGTGGAGTACAGTGAAGGTCTTTGGACTGGTGGTAGGCATTTTCGTGAAGTGTAGCAATGGGAATGTCTCGCTGGAGGTACGCCGGCGAGATGGAAGATGGAGGTGGATCAGGTGCGTTAGAGGTCAAAACGGAGTTGTGGCAGTATAGTGATGATGAGTAGATGTTAGGGAGTCGAACAAACAAACGAATAGATGACTAGGAACGGAGTTGGCATTGGTATGGCTGGCACTGGAGGAGATGAATGCTCTGGTGAGATAGAACGATGACGACGGAGGGTTAAGAGGCACCTTGTTGGTATTGCGAGGTGTAGAAAGAAAAAGGGAGTTGGAACTGACTGCCTATGGTATGTGGTGGCCGGAGAAGAGGCCAGAGGTAGAGGGGTCACTGGAGATGAGTTGGAGCAATCCAGACGTAGGGAAAGAAGAGGTATTTTTGGCTCAAAAACTTACTAAGGTGAGGAAGAACTTGGGTAGGTTTTATAGGCCATTAAGCGAGCCTTCGTGCTTGGAAACAGGCTTGAAGAGCTCAAAATCTTCAGGTTAGGTTTAGGAGTCTTCCAAGATTTTTCATGAGCTCTTGGCTTAATTTGGAAGGCCATGAATGAGCTCAAATGGAAAAGGATCTCATTAGGAGTCCTTCCATTTTTGGGAGAGATCTGCCAAGGAATCAGAGAGAAATCTCTAATTGAAGGTCACTGGAGTAGGAGCTCCTCCATGATATTGGTAGAGGGACTAATCTATAAAGAAGATGACAATCTTAGGGACCTATTCGCAAATAATTCAAAAACCTAGGAGTATGCATGTAAGAAAAAGAGTCTGACTGGACTGGAATGTAAATTAGGTCAAGATAATCTCTGATTAGGGTCAAATTTTGGTACAAACCTAATTCAAATCCAAGGAATCTGATGGTGAAGTCATATTTTGGTTTTGATCAAGTTTGATTGGGTAATTTACGTAGAAACCCAAATTAGGGCAACTTTGTGTTTGAGACTCTATTTTAGGTTAAAATGAGTTCCAATGGTCCAATCAAAGGTACCAAACTTTATACAATATTTTTATATGATTTTTAGAAGGTTTAGGTGAATTTTATATTAATATAAACCTCAGTTAATTAAGCATGTCAGTTTTTAAGATTTTAGATGTCCATTAATTCTCAAGAAGCATGGAAACCTATTTTTGTCTGCATGGACCCTCTTATTAGACATTAATAACCACTTAATCTTTAATTAACCCTGGAATTCCTCATGGTTATTCTATTTTTCTGGAATGCTGTTAATTTTGTGGAAAAAACCTTGTATTCTTTTCTTCTTTTCAAAATAGGATATTATGCATATATGACCCTCTGATGGTTATGTAGGAGCTTTCATCAACTTTATCAAACCAAATTATGCTAGTTAAGGCTCATGATGGTGTTCCCATCATACCCCCATGCCTAGCTTTTGCTAGTCCATTAGCAATATTCTATGGATCAGACTAGTTATCTAGGTCGGATGTAACCGTCAGGATGCCCTATTAAGCTGCATCTCTAGGAATTAGATCTTAATACCAATAGTAGGCCTAGAGGTACTCAAGTACCAGCCCAAATCCAAACCTGACTAGCTTTCACCTCAATCTGCCGCAAAGGTTTCTATAGCCCGCAAGAACTATCCTAAGGTTCATTGGACCTAGCGGTTAAAGCACCCTTACTTGTAACATGGTTAGCCTAAGTTCAGTTTGCTAGTGCATTTTTTGTAAGAGAGAGAGAGAGAGGGATAGAAGAAGATTTTCATTTTTGTGGAGCTTTCTGTCACTTTTTATTTTTGTCATTTTACCTTAAATCCAACCTCAAATTGGCCCTAAACATGGTCTGTATTGGATTCCTTGTCCCCACCATCAATCCTCGCAGGGTCCCTAGTAATCGATGCTTCAGGATAGCATCACCCATGGAAACCCCCAGAACCTTGGCTTTCGACATTTCGTGATAATGCCACCCATGGCATCTGAACCAGCACAAGGTGCTTACGTACCCTCGATAGGATATTTAGATATCCTAGGAGACAAGCACCGAGGACACGATTTGTTATTGCACATCTTCGAGGGAAATTTGCTGCCTCTCTACACTGGGAACTTGTCCAAATCAACTTGTGTATTTAAGCCACTCCTGATCTAGATCTTAGGATAATTTTTAGAATAGCTTAAATGCTTTTTGGAATGATTTCATATCTAAGCTCACTGAACTAGACTGTATGTGATTTAGGGTACTTAAGTTATCGAGTCCCACAAACTAGAGGTCAGTTAATAGGGCTGAATAATCCCTAAGCCTTAGACCTAATACATAAGCTTTGCATTTTCCTCGACCTCTTGAGGATTAATCCAGATCTTGATAGGTACCTGAGTGTTTAAATCTCAAACCAGATCCAAGAGGCCTAAGGTCGATATTTGCCACTAATCCCAAAAGTTCTAGCCTTCCAGATCTTAACTCATCATTCAATCCAACCTAGAAGGTAAGTTGCATAATATTTTGAAGGGACTCAAATTTTTTTTCTTTATCTTTTTGCTCCTTTCTTTCTTTTCTTTTTGTTTCTTTACCTCCTTTTCTTCATTTTTCTCTCAAATGGATCTTCTTTTGCCTCAACCTCCATTTTTTTTTAATGAAATCATTTTTAATGAATTGATTTCACAATGTTTTGCACTTTTAATACCCCCCATGCCTACAATTTACAATGTCCTTATTGTAAATTAGGTGGGTTCAACTTAGATCGTACCTTAGGACAAGGTCAAAGGTGGGTGAATGGGTCAGGATGACTGTTGTGTATGATTTCACGCTTTGATACAAGTACCAAAGGTGGAGTCAGCTATTCTAATGGAAGAACCCTAAAGTGCAATATGAATTCAGCAAAGAGGTATGTCAAAAGGGTTTTAGGATTTTTTCAAAAGATGACAGGTTGCCACCCGATAAGCATCAAGTTTAATGCCTTCAGCTGGGTGCAATGAGCTCAGAAAGTTATGTCAACTGATGATGAGTGATAGGGGAAAATATGTGATCGTGATGAATGAAAATCACATGGCCACAGATAAGTATCAAATTATGATGAACTGTCATTGCAAAAGATCTATGATATGGATTAGATTGATTCATTTCTGTATTATTCTTGTGGAGTTTCTCTAGAGAGTCATTCAGAAAATGTATTGATTATGGAGTTCTGAACTAAGATCATCATGGGTCCAGAATCCAATAGAGGTGAATTGAATCAGCATATCCTAGATGTGTGGTTCCTCTCGCATAATGTGGCCTAACAAATCGATATTCAATGAGTCATCTTGATTCTTTTCTACTGAACGTGAGATCGTCTCCTCAAGAAATGACTCAAAGGTTGGGTTTTCTAATGAATCTTCACTGTAATCTTCATCCCAATCAAAAGTGTATCTTTGGAGAGTGCCTCTTGGATCATCTAACTCTGATTCTATAAAGGATTCATACTTTGGGTGTAGGTCACTTTCTAAACTTGATTCCTTGAGGTCCTCAAAACAAAATGACTCCATATTCATGGAATCTAAATCTAGTATGTTACCATGTTTCCTAAAATCCCTTGTTACATCCTTAAAATCAAAGGTGAAAGCCTCCACTATGCTCATGTCATTATGCTTAATCAAATCAGGATCATCTAGCATGTGAAAAGTTTATAATTCTAGCACTAGGTTTCCATTGATGATATAGCCATGAGGTTTAAGATAAAACCTAGTTGTTCTGCCGAGCCTTTTAGTTTTGTTGCCTCGAAAATATTAATCTTAGCACTTTGATCTCTTGAGGCAATTACCATATGTCCTAATTTACAATTGACTATGGCTCCTGCAGTAGCCAAGAATGGTCTTCCCAAAATCATGAGCATATCCTATATCTATTGTGGTGTATCCACATCAAGAATTAGGAAATTAGCTAGGTAGCTGAAATCCTTAACTCTAATTACCACATCCTCTATCATCCCAATCGATGTGATCAGGGTTTGATCAGCTAGTTGCAAATTAACATTAGCAGGTTTTAGCTGTTCGATTCGTAATTTTTCAAATAGGGATGAGGTTGACTAAACTGCTGAGGTCCAATACAACCCACTTGAAATTTGTACCACCAATCTTGCAGGGGATTAACAAGGTGCTTGGATCGGATTTCTTAGGAGGTAGACTATTTTGGATTATGGAACTTACACTTTTAGACAGTACTACCTTCCCTTGTGATGGTTCTTCTACCTCTTTTTTGGATAAGTCAGGTGAGGTAGGATTGAGAGTGAGGACATCAAGTAATGGAATAGTGACTTGTGTGTTCCTCAAAGGTCCCGTTACATCAGTTTCTAACAATCCTTTATTGTGGAGGTGGGATAAGATCTAGGATAGGGAAATGGATTGGCTATCTTTGGGGATGGGTTTTTGTTCTCTCAGGATCACAACATTGATCATTGCATAATCATGATGTAGAGGTGAAGGAGAGTGAATTGGATTTTATTGCTGAAAAGTAGGATAGGTCGTAGTGTGATTTAGATCAACTGAGGTAAACATGCAGGTATGAGTAGATGGGCTTGGCTGAGTATAGCATGCTTGACCATAGATTTGGTTCACAACGTGTTTTTGGGTTGACACGCTGTTTGGATTAGGCAGAGGTTGGGAAGGAAGTGTGTTAGCTTGGCAAGCATTTTCCAGCTGGTCCACTTGATTGCGAACCTCTATGATTTCTTCCTTGTGTTCTTTTTGCATGTCAACCAGGGCTTGTATAATCAGAGACATTTGGTCCTCCCTAGGTGGCCTGGATTGGAAATTTTGATTAGGCCTTCATTGAGTAGGTTGATAAGGTTGCGAGTTTTGTGGTCGGGGTTGGAATTAAGGTCTTGGGTTTGGGTTATTTCCCGACCACACAAAATTGGGATGATTATGCCATCGAGGGTTATAGGTGTTTGAGAAAGGATTGTTCTGGATGACGTGGAGATCCTCCCAAGTCCAAGAAACTCCAGAAAAATCAGGATACGAGGGTTCAAAGTTCCCCCAACTTTGGTAGGCTAGTCCAGAGTTTCCTCCAAAACCATAATCAGGTGCGGGTTGATAAGTATCCATCCCTTGAGAGTAGTAGATATCGTGTGCAACCTCACTACCCGAGGGTAGGTGCACGTATAGATTCTGTGGTGCACTGGTGGTTCTGTGTAGATATCAATTGATGTCGTCAACCTTCTTCTCATTAATTGAGACCTTATCCAATTGACTAGCTACCAACTCCAAGTCAACGGATGCAGACAGGCCTCGAGTTTCATGTACCCCCTATTATTTGTCAATGTGCGGGTGGTCGTCTGGTCGTACACACCCAATGACTCATTGTTCAGGGAGTTCTCGCACATATTTTAAAGAATTCCCCAAATCGTGTCTTCATGCTAACCCATGATGCTGCCACCAAGAGTCGTATTGACAAAAAGCTTGATGTCGTCACAGAGCCCGTGGTAAAAGGGTTGGACTTGTTCCCACTTTGACACTCCATGATGGGGGCATTTGCCCATGAGATATAGAAAATGATCCCATGCCCCATGTAGAGATTCTCCCACTCTTTGCGAGAAGTACATGATTCGATGCTGCATAGCATTAGTCTGACCAATGGGATAGAATTTTTGCAAGAAAGCGGTCTAAAATTCTTCCCATGTGTTGATCGGGTGAGGGTATGTCTGAAACCAATAAGCAGCTTTGTCAGTTAGAGAGAAGGAGAAGATTTTCAAGAGTAGGCCATCTCGATTCTGCATATCTGCCTCGAAAGTGTGGGCTAGATATTTCAAACTTTTGATGTGCTAGAAAGGATCCTTGGAGTTCAAGCCATAAATTTTTGAGGTAATGTGAAGCATACTAGGCTTGATCTCCACCTTAGGTCCTCTCGTAGGAATGTGGATTCGAGGTCTGATCTCCACCGCAGTGGGATTATAGTGATCTTGCATTTGAGGATGCTTCGGTGGGTTGAAACGTGCATGGACCATTGTTGAACGATTACGAACCTACGCTAACGTGTTCGGTTTTGGAAAACCCGTCGTTGTAGTTCGAAAGCGAAGAATTCGTGTTCAACAAATAAAATTTATACCGAAATTAAAATTCCGGGTCGAACACAGGGAGGCAGACGTTTGATTTAAAAACTATGCGTTTCTTTCTATTTGTTACAGAATAATTAAATTTAGAACCATCTAATTATTTACAATAAATAGAAGAGAGAGAGAGTAAGAGAGAAAGAGAATATTACACAGAGAAATCAAAATGAGATGTAGAATAAACAAGGAATTTTTGTATTGAAGAGATTGTTCATTACAACTAGAAAGCATAAAACAATTACTCTAGAAAGCGATAAATTTACTCTAGAAAGCATTAAAAGAATGGAGAGAGAAATGTCCTCCTCGACGATTGCTTGGAGGACGAGTAGCTTAATCTAGAAAGCAGTAAATCTATACTACAAAGCGGTAAAAAGAATAGGGAGAGAGAAATCCTCCTCGACGGTTGCTTGGAGGACGAGCCGGACGGGACGACGCCTGGACGAAGGAGAACGAAGAGGGACGAAGGAGGACGAAGCAAAAGAACGGGAACGAAGCAGCACGCCGTCGTCGTCGCGGGATCCACTTCCGAAGGGGAACGAAAATTGGACTTTATCTCGCGAGAAGCATCCCGGGTTTGGGACAAGCTTCTCTTGAGCTTTGGAGGGGTAGAGAGGAGAAAGAAGGGATGAAAATTTCGTATGGAGGGCGTCTCCTTTTATAGTTGCAAGGAGTGGGGGCAAAATGGACATTACATCTTCAAAATAATAAATAAGGGGTCTTTAGTGATGGATAAATCCGTCACTAAAGCCCCGACGTGGCCGTCGCTGCCGCGCCCACGCGCGCCCGCTCGGCTGCCCGCGTGCGTAATGCCTACGCACGTCCGCAAAGTCTCAGCCGTCCGATCGCGAGATCGGACGACTTAAAATCGCGCCTTCACCGCTGCCGCCCGCCCGCCTGTGCGTGCGATCGCACGTTCACGCGCGGGTCTAATCGCGCGTCTGCACTATCGGGCGCACGCGGCCGTTGGATCGCGATCGTGCAGTCGATTGGAGGCGTGCCACCGCTCCAATTTCTGCGGGGCGCGGCTCGAACGCACGTCGCTGCTTCGCGCTAAAGCGCTCGACCGCTGCGCTGCGGTCGCGTTTGTGTCGAGCGCTTGACTTCAGCGCAGGCGCGTCGCAGCCGTTGGATCGAGATCCAACGGCGGAGAGGAGATGGGTGCGCGGTCTTCACAAGATGCAAGCGGCCGTTTGGGCGGCTGAGATGGCACCACGTGGCGTCATCTTGGCCGTCCATCTTCTGGAAGTTGTAGATGGTGCCACGGATGTCGGATTGACTCGATTTTTGTGTCGTTGGACTGTGATCGTCGATCCGAATTCATCCGTGCGGTCGGATTTGTCATCTAAAGTGCGGATTTACACCATCCTGGCCCTTGATCTTCTAGGGTTCCCCGATCTATATCTGATGCTACGGATGCCTGATTAGGGCGATCTTGGAGTCGTTGAACTCCAATCGTCGCCCTGATCATATCCATACGGTTGGATCTTTGATCCGAGGCCCCGATAAAATATTTGCCCTGTCCAAGAACATAAAAGGAGACAATTAACCTCCATTTTATTAAAGCTACTCTAAATGCAAGATGATGCATGTAATGCAATATTTATATCATGAAATGCAATCCTATGCTTAAGAACATGCATAAATAGACATGTTAAGTAGTGTAAATGTGTTTACATCATACCCCCATGCCTATCTTTTGCTAGTCCCTAGCAAAAACTATATGCTATTTATAAAAGAATTAGGTTAGATTATTTGGACCTGAGTTATTTTCAATCATTAAGAAATTGTCTACTTAGGAACTGAACTTTCAAAGACACAACAGTGCCCGGGTATCAGCCAAAATGTAGACCGCCTCAAGCCCTCGCCTTATTCAAAGAAAAATTTCTTTTTCTCTTTTTACTCTTTTCTAATTTTTTTTTTGAATTTTCAAATTTTAGGGTTCAAGAGTGGCTTTCTACGACCATTCAGCTCACCCAAGATTTGATGAGAACCCTAAGTTTTAAGCATCTTACTGTGATTGTGATAGACTCATTGACCGGCAATTAGAACGGACTTCGGATTTCTACGCCTCTAGGTGACCTCAAAAAGAATTCTGCCTAAAGGTGTATCTTTACAACCGGTGGCTTTCTCCCTACTTTTATTTTTTAACGGGGTCAACACAAGGGTGAATCCAGTGTATATCTCCCCGGTTTATTCTACTTCTCCGCTTCTTCCTAAGTGTTTTGGGAACTTTTAGTGCATTTTCTGAGCTGGGTTCTGGACAACCGGTCGATGAGCTGTTACCACCGACAACTTGCCAGCCATACTCGTGCGGTGAAGTGTGGCTTATTTCTTTTTGTTCTTTTCTCCTTTTTGATTTTTTTTTTAAGTAGGTGGCTTCCCTGGTCTAAGATTTACCTAAAGGCAGCAAAAAGAGAAAGGTCCAGTGACTGGGCTCTGGACAACCTACCTATGGGTTGTTACCCACGATAACTTGCCAGCCATATCACCCTAGAAGGTTCATTAGCTATCCAATTTCCGTAAAAATCGCCGAACAACGAGTCAGTGCAAAGAAAGTGTGTAGATGCTTAAGACTCAAAATTCCCTCAAATCAGAGGGCGGGTTGATAAGTCGTGTACTTATCACCCAAACTTATTTATTCCAATTATAATAGAATTAAGATGGCGAGGACTCAAAGACAAATCCACATTTTAGTGGATACACAGGCTAATTAAGTCCAAAGACCTGAGGGGTCTTTGTGTTTAGATCCTAATGTAGTATTTCCTAAGATTGAAAATTTTCTTAAACCCAAATTCTCTTTCCTAATTCCGAAATTTTTATTTATTTTTTTTTATAAAAGAAAATAAATAAATCTACTGAGCTGACGAATGAATTCAAAGATGAATATCCACCCCCCCATGCCTATCTAATGCAATGTCCTCATTGTATTAAAAAGACATAAAACAGAGTGGAAAAGTGTAGAAAGCACCTGAATTGCGTGAATATCAGGTCCGCTCCAAGATGAAAACGAAAAAGAACTGTATAAGTGCTGAGTTTAGTGCCTTCAGCTAGGCACACTATACAAAGAAAAGAAATGAAGAATTCACATGTGCAGGTCAGAATTAGAATGAACAGAAGAATCCTCTGACCTATCAACAGAGGTCCACAGATGTGGACCAGATTGTGGTGCAGACCCATCCCCCATAATCGAGAATATCTTAGGTTCTGGATACAAATTACCCAAAACCTAAAATCAGAAGGCAAGCGGGGTCTGGCCTGCGATTTATGAGGATGCAATCCAAGGCCAAAATGTCGGGTTACAGAGAATTGAAGCTCAAAAGGATAATCGTTGAATGTGTGCTTGAGTTGAACATCCTCGAAACAAATGTCGTAAGGGTTCTGATTTGATGGTTTCAGCTTAAAAGGATCCCTTCGACTCAATCTTCCATTTCCTCCAAAATTAACTTCCCAAATCAGAACTTCCCTGCTCCTATCCTCCTCATTCAGCATATCAAATTCCAGGACCTCTTGTACATTTATCACCCCGTCTGAAATCTCCAAGTCTAAATGATGTGGCAGAATCAAAATTGACTTGAGTCTAATTATCTCAGAATTAGAATAATCAATAAGCTCAACAGGGTGTAACTAATAATCAGGGCATTGAATTGATTCTTCCAGAAAATGCGATTCTGGATCCGTAATGTGTGCCCTAATAAGATCAGTTTCCTCAGTTATTGGCCTATTAAATGATCTATCAGATTCCTCAGGCCCAATTGTCTCACAGAAATCGTGTTCAGAAAACTCGCGTGAGACTTCGCAACTTGAATCTTCACCATCAGGATCCGTATCAATGTATGTCCCAAAATCAGTTGTCACTTTCTGTTCCAAGGAGACATATGTTTCCTCGTAACTCGGCTCAGGGATCTCAGGTGAAGAAATCAAATCATCCTTAATTGGTTGCTTTAATTCAATCTAGTTAGCCTCATAACACTTGTCCCCCCCAACAGGTGCCTGAGCGGGTTTTGTCATTGGCTTTCCTAAAGAGAGTTCATCCTACTAATTATTCCAAGATTGAATCAAAGCAACCACGAATCTCATCCTCAATTTCTCTAATTTATCAAGTAGAAACTCACCCGGGTTCTTATCCTTAACATCCTGGAGCCAATCCAACAAAGACTTGTTTAAATCATCAATCATTTCAATCAGGGGCTCCAATCTCTCAATGCAAGGTATTGGCTGAACTTCTAAAGATTGAATGATATTCCTCAAGTTAGCCAGAACCTTATCTTGAACCTGATTAACCTGAACCAAATGAGTTGGTTCAGGGTTGGGCGGGTTTGACATCAATGTAGAGGAATTAATGAATTGAGATTCGTTATACCCTTCCTGATAATAGGTCATTTTAGATTGTTGAAAAGATGGTGATGACCTAAAGGCAGTGAAATTAGAGGATGGGTAAGGATCGGTGTATCCTTCTTGATTGTAGATCGTATTATGCTGTTCATGAAAGGAAGACGATCTATAATCGATGTAGCTCTAAGAAGGATAAAAATCAAAATCAAAGTTTTCAGGGTTAGACCCTAAACATAGGGTCCGGAATTGTATCCCCAATCCGAATTATCCCAACTAACTGATGGTTGATTACAATAAAAGTTGGGATAATCGTTATGTTGAGGATAATTTACAACAGGAGGGAAAGAGCGGGAATGCGTGAAATATGTGGAAGGATTCATGATACACGGGAGGAAGAAAGATGCCCTGCAATACAAACAATCAAACCTGTCCTTAAATAGGTTAGCCTAAAGACCTACAGACTCTCAAAACCCATCTTGAGATAAAGGAACGATTTGATCTTCTTCCGTCTGTTCAATCCAACCAGTTAGAAGGAGGGACTGGGGAGAAGGTTCTTCCTTCGGCTTGCGCCTCCGGTTCCTAGTGTACCCCCCAGCTGCGATCGTTTGACTCTACTCCCCTAGCTAGACATCAGATTGAACAGTAGAAACAGACTAATCGAAAATAATCTCGTTCTGGGTTCTGAAGAGCGAGTCCAATCCTTAAGGCCAACGTCTACTTTGTTTTATTTAGGGCTAGGTTTGAATGTGCTTTGGAATGTGATGGGCCCTTTAAATGGGTTGTGCCCTTAATGATTGATTGATTTATGTGTGAGTGCACAACCAGTGGTTTTCAAGCAAGATTGTTTTTGATGTGGTGAATTTTAAGATTCAAATCTTGCTTAGTAGCTTTTAGGATCCAACTTTAGGTGTTTTCAATCAAGTTTCGTTGGCACACCAAGTTTTACAAGCACAGGTGAAGATGTTTTCCTTTAAAGTTTAAAAATTTTGTGGAGTGCCTGGTAAATCCCTAAGAGTCGAACCTAATTGGCAGCTACTTGATGAGTTGATTTTATTTGAAGTGGTGTGGCCCAATCAACTCAAACAATTGGCCTGTTGCACCACTTAATTAGGCACACAAAAGATTACCTAATCTGATTTCTACTCAATTATGTGTTTGGATGTGTGTACCGACTCCTAAGATTGGATTACCGGTTGAGTTTGAAAATCAGATGAGGTTGTGTACCTCTGTGAGATTTTTTTTTTTCTTTTTAATGTGGGGGTTGGGGTGAGTATGGGTGTCAAACGACAAATAATCTAACCTTAGAGTTTATAAAAACAACTAGGTTGATTGATGTTTGAGTTATTATGTGATGAAATGAAATCTAATGGGTGGGAGGTGGGGGGTAACTCACAAAACCTTCTACAGCACTTTACTCCAATCTACCGCTTTTGCCTGCCTCGAAATAGTACCTGTAATTACAATAAGAAAGGAGAAAAGTGAGGTAAATGATTTGTAAGTTACAAAACGTGAAGAGAAATCAAAGAGCGTTGCCTCCCCGGTAACGGTGCCAAAATGTTGAACGATTATGAACCTACGCTAACGTGTTCGATTTTGGAAAACCTGTCGTTGTAGTTCAAAAGCGAAGAATTCGTGTTCAACAAATAAAATTTATACCGAAATTAAAATTCCGGGTCGAACACAGGGAGGCAGACGTTTGATTTAAAAACTACGTGTTTCTTTTTATTTGTTACAGAATAATTACATTTAGAATCATCTAATTATTTACAATAAATAGAAGAGAGAGAGAGAGTAAGAGAGAAAGAGAATATTACATAGAGAAATCAAAATGAGATGTAGAATAAAGAAGGAATTTTTGTATTGAAGAGATTGTTCATTACAACTAGAAAGCATAAAACAATTACTCTAGAAAGCGATAAATTTACTCTAGAAAGCATTAAAAGAATGGAGAGAGAAATGTCCTCCTCGACGATTGCTTGGAGGACGAGTAGCTTAATCTAGAAAGCAGTAAATCTATACTACAAAGCGGTAAAAAGAATAGGAAGAGAGAAATCCTCCTCGACGGTTGCTTGGAGGACGAGCTGGACGGGACGACGCCTGGACGAAGGAGAACGAAGAGGGACGAAGGAGGACGAAGCAGAAGAATGGGAACGAAGCAGCACGCCGTCGTCGTCGCGGGATCCACTTCCGAAGGGGAACGAAAATTGGACTTTATCTCGCGAGAAGCATCCCGGGTGTGGGACAAGCTTCTCTTGAGCTTTGGAGGGGTAGAGAGGAGAAAGGGATGAAAATTTCATATGGAGGGGGTCTCCTTTTATAGTTGCAAGGAGTGGGGGCAAAATGGACATTACATCTTCAAAATAATAAATAAGGGGTCTTTAGTGACGGATTTAGTGACGGATAAATCCGTCACTAAAGCCCCGACGTGGCCGTCGCTGCCGCGCCCACACGCGCCTGCTCGGCTGCCCGCGTGCGTAACGCCTACGCACGTCCGCAAAGTCTCAGCCGTCCGATCGCGAGATCGGACGGCTTAAAATCGTGCCTTCACCGCTGCTGCCCGCCCGCCTGTGCGTGCGATCGCGCGTTCACGCGCGCGTCTAATCGCGCGTCTGCGCTATCGGGCCCGCGTGGCCGTTGGATCGCGATCGTGCGGTCGATTAGAGGCGCGCCACCGCTCCAATTTCTGCGGGGTGCGGCTCGAACGCGCGTCGCTGCTTCGCGTTAGAGCACTCGACCACTACGCTGCGGTCGCGTTTGTGTCGAGCGCTTGACTTCAGCGCGGGCGCGTCGCAGTCATTGGATCGAGATCCAACGGTGGAGAGGAGACGGGTGCGCGGTCTTCACAAGATGCAAGCGGCCGTTTGGGCGGCTGAGATTGCACCACGTGGCGTCATCTTGGCCGTCCATCTTCTGGAGGTTGTAGATGGTGCCACGGATGTCAGATTGACTCGATTTTTGTGTCGTTGGACTGCGATCGTCGATCCGAATTTATCCGTGCGGTCGGATTTGTCATCTGAAGTGAGGATTTACACCATCCTGGACCTTGATCTTCTAGGGTTCCCCGGTCTATATCTGATGCTACGGATGCCTGATTAGGGCGATCTTGGAGTCGTTGAACTCCAATCGTCGCCCTGATCATATCCATATGGTTGGATCTTTGATCCGAGGCCCCAATAAAATATTTGCCCTGTCCAAGCACATAAAAGGAGACAATTAACCTCCATTTTATTCAAACTACTATAAATGCAAGATGATGCATGTAATGCAATATTTATATCATGAAATGCAATCCTATGCTTAAGAACATACATAAATAGACATTTTAAGTAGTGTAAATGTGTTTACATCAACCATATCTCGAAGGTCGTAGAATTCTTGGGGTTCAATGTTATGTTGTTCTTCTTGATGATCCATGGCTATGGCTAGAGATTCAGGTTCAAAGGTGGAAGAATTGGAAGAGATATCAATGTGATCGGGTAGTTGCACAAACAAAGAAGTAGATGCTTAGCCTCGACGAGAGTGGAAAGCTAGTGGAGGCCTCGAGGGTGTTCTTAAGGACCACCTTCAGAACATACATCGATGGAGTAGATGAGCGATAGAAAGTGTGATGGACCCAATCAAGACACCCAAATATCTTTGGATGACTATAGAGGTTCGAGGCAAATGATACCTCTGGATCAAAAAGTCATCCACCTGAGAAATACCTGAGTAGCCAAGAAGAGAGAGTCCTGCAAACACCCCTACATGGTAGAGCATCCCCATAGGTTACAAGGTTTCCTCCACCCGACCTTCCTTGTCACCGTGGATCTAGGTAGACCAGAATGGATAACTTGACCTCTTAAGTCTACCAATTTTAAGTTAAGTTGAGTTGCTTAGGATTCCACTTGAACTTTTAAGATGAGTTTGTGAATGGTGACCTAATTTGAAGATTGGTTGACCCCACAATGTGGGTCAATTTCACCAAATTTGTCCTGAGATTATTAGGTCCCAATTTTAAGATTCAAGTGGATAATAAGAGATTGATTTTAGGATTTGCTTGATTAAGTATGTTCAATCAAGGTTTTAGGCAACACACAATTCGGGAAGGTAGATTCTTTTTTAGGCAAATGTGTTCCTCAACCCTGGAATGAAAACCATAATTTGGCTCTATTTAGTCCAATCAATTTTGTCCAATTTTGGTACCTAGGGCACAATCAAGAAGGTGAGTAGCCCTCGATACCTGAAATCCCTAATAGGTGCTGAAATTAGGATCGAGATTTTCTAAAATGAATCAAATCAGGCAATCTTGAGTTGATTAGTTCTAAGTATGAAATGCAAGTTTATCCTAATTTATTTTCTTTTTTTTTTTAGCTTTTCTCAAAATCAGGGGCTTAATGCAAAAGGAGATGAACTTTACCTACCCCTGGAGTGATTGATGCGCGACCGATTCTCCTCAAATAAATCCATGCACAGATCACAGCCAAAGAGATTGAGCAAGTTAGTATCCAATCAGAAATTGTAATCAAAGAGATCACATTGTGTGTTGCTCCCCAGCAACAGCACCAAAATGTTAACAGGCTAAAATGGGATTTTAAAATCACTTCGTTGTAATATAGTTGAAATAGCACGAAAATAAATAATATTTATACTCAAAAGATAATCAGGAAAGTCCAAGGTGGAATGCAGGGAGCAAGTACAGCAATTAATCTCAAGATCACAATATAACCACAAAGATGAGTAATTTATAATTAAGAATCCATGTAAGACTGATATATACATATGAATGCCAATGTCAAGATGCAAAAGGATTGGGGGTAAAATGGTGATTTAAATCACCAATTACCCCTTATATAATAATATCAAATAAGTGCACAATATCAATCAAGTATTTTCCACGTAATATAAGTGCACAGTGGCCTCTATCAGAGATATCAAATGTTGAGACTCTGAATCAGACGACTTAAACAACAACCAGCTACAGTGCTCTATAAAGAGCCTTTCTCCTTCTTCCTTTCTTCTCTCTCTTCAGCTTCTTCGGCTCTCCTTCTTCCTTCTCTTTCCTTCTCACTCACAAGGGAGCTTTCTTGAGTTTCATAGTGACTAAGTGTTGGGTTTCCTCCCCGAAGAGCAAACCCTCCTATCCTCCTATATTTCTCCTCTTTCTATTCTCTTTCCAGGTAACCGGGCATATAATCGGGTATTCGGATAATCCAGCTGACCAGGACTTTCGGCGTGAGTGGTAGCGACAAGTGAGAGTAGATGAGTATACGGATCCATGGGTGTGCACTGAGCGTGTGAGTAGGGACCTGATCCTTGATGTTTTTAGGCAACTGGATGAGATCACAAAACTAATTTATGATCCCTCTGATGCTCGTTAGTCCCTGATGTGGGACCATCTGATCCTTGATAAATGCTAGTTTATCATCATTCTTATACATTAAAACAAACCTACCTCTTAGGATTTTGATTTGCAAAATGGGTTTCTAGGTAGCATTTAGGCATAAATTACGTTAGCATGCATTGCATTTGTTATTTTATTTTTAATGTGTTTCTTTGAGTGTTAGGGATAAGCAGAGTTAGATCCCCAGAACCCTAACACTCGAGAAGGTGACTGATGAAGAGGAAGCTCAATCAGGCTAGGACTCAGCTAATTCCAACTCATCATGGCTCGATACCAGCTCCCTTGGACTAGGGTTAGCTCCATTCAGCTCACCTTAGCTGAATGGTAGCTCAAGAGAGCTCATCTTAGCTCACCATAACTCAGGTTAGCTCAAATCCAGCACAGCTAAGTCTAGCTCATCTCAGCTCCCATTAGTTCACAGGGAGCTCTAGCTAGCTCAACTGAGTTGACTAGAGTTCACCTCAGCTTAGATCCAACTCAACTTAGTTGACTCTAGCTCATCTCAGCTCCCACCAGTTCACTAGGAGCTCTAGCTAGCTCAATAGAGTTTACTTGAGTCCACCTCAGCTCACCTCAGCATCAGCCAGCTCACAATAGCTACACTCTAAGCTAGCTGAGGTACTGCTTGTCAACTAGTAGCTTAGCTAGCTCTGGAGTTCTCATCAAAGGCAGTCCAAGCTCAACCTAGCTCCAGCTAGGTTAGGGCTGGCTCAACTAAGCTCAAGCATGGCTACTGGCATAAGAACTAAGTAGCTAAGCTCAGTAGTTGAGCTCCCCTTGAAGCTGCCACAGCAGTCCCAGCTCCAGAGTACTTAATACTAGCTCCAGAATACTCTTCTTTAGCACTCCTCCATGAAACCCTATCTCCTCCACCTCTACTCTACTAGCTAAGCTAGCTTAG
Organism: Thalassia testudinum; assembly: GCA_037157565.1. Taxonomy (NCBI): domain Eukaryota; kingdom Viridiplantae; phylum Streptophyta; class Magnoliopsida; order Alismatales; family Hydrocharitaceae; genus Thalassia; species Thalassia testudinum. The sequence continues at coordinate 124,895,603 of JAZHRO010000063.1, forward strand.
CTAGCTTAGCTAAACTCTACTCCACCAACAACCTCCATGGCTGATCACAACTCCACCTTAACCCTAACCTAACCCAACCCTTTTTGGTGCCAACCCACCATAACTAACACCCTAAACACCCCTTCAAGTTGGTGCCAAAATGCCATAGCCACCCCTTCATTTTGGCGCCAACACAAGCCCTTATCCTAGCCCTACACCTCTCCCTTTATCCCCATATAAACCCTACACCTAGCCCCTTCTAGAAGCCCACTAGTGGTGCCAACCTAAGCCACCATAACCAACCCTAAACCACCACTAGTTTGGTGCCAAAAATACCACCCACACCCTTCCATTTTGGCGCCACCTATATCCACCCTTAATCCCATAACCACCACCATAAAAAGCCATCCTTGCCTTCCCTTATATCCACGCCAACCCTACCCCTTTAACCACACTAAAGTTGGCAAAAACTTTCCCCTAACCACACCTACACACACCCCTTAAGTCCACGCAAATAACCCTAGCCCCTCATCTCATAACCACCACCATATAACTCCATCTCCACCCTACAACACACCTATCCAAACCCTTAACCCTAGCAACCACCTAGGGTTGGCGCCAACCACCAGGTGCCCTTCCATTTTGGTGCCAACAACCCTAGCCCTAGGATCCTATAACCACCATCTAACCCCCATCATAGCCATCCATCCTATAACGAACCCTACCCCCTCCTACTCCTATAAAAACCCTCTACCACCACCATTAAAATCCAACCTTGGCTACATTTTTTCTACCCATATTTCCACCTAAATAGAAGGTCAAGAAAAGAAGAAGAAGATTAAGGGAATACTCTATCCCCTTAGTTCCATCACCTCTTCTCTTGTCTCTTGTGCCCACACTAGCCAAGGGAGGAAGCTAGGCATTGGAGGGCAACCTAGGGTACATGCTTAGGAGGAGCCCTTTCCAAGCCTAGGAGCCACTAAGCTTGGAGCAAGAAGCTTCCCCTCTTCACCATCATTTTAGGAGGATTTGTGTTTCTTTTGTCATTTGTTATATTTATTCTAGTAGTAAAAGCATTCCTCTACAAAGGTTTTTGTAAAACACTCTTTCTCAATTAAAAGTTGCCTTCTTTCTAATATAGCTTTTGTCACAATTCCTTTTGTTGTTTTTTTTGCATTTTTCCTAGTGCACAAACACTCTTTCTTTCTAATTACCCTAGGTTTCCATGTGCCTAGGGTGAGCTTAGAAAGAATCAACTTTTGTCACGTAGATATTAGCTATTAGGATTAGTCCCTTTCAACAAAATTCTAGTGTTTCTGTTATTTCAAAATCTAAAAAAATCGTATATTAATAACACCAAAAAGAAACTTAAGTTCCCTTTAAAGCAAGAGATTTGATTTAGCAAACAATTTTGCCTCCTTGGACGACCCTAGATACCTCACTATCTAGGTTATAAATTTTAAATGCGAAAGCGGATTTACGCATTACAACGACTAAAACACAATTTTAACAAACCATGTATTTTTTCTATCAGTCCCTCCTTCCTTGCACGAGTAGCCAAGTGAAGCTCACATCCAATTGCAGTTGAAGGAGCATTCGAAGCTCCTAATTGAGAGTCTGGATGGCTTCTTGGAAGACTCCTGCATCGCCTGGAGGTTGTGCCTGGAGTAGGTGATGCAAGAGCAAGGCTTCAAGGTCTTTTGAAATGCTCATTAACGGCAGCGACCGACTTCATACCTGAAATGGAAAACACATCCTTGTAGCCTCATCAAAAACGTTCAAGAGAAGCGTGCAAGTGCAGCGAAGGTGGTGATGGTGGTGGCGTGCGGTGAAAGTGGTCGGAGATGGCCAGCGGAAGTGAAAAATGAAGGTAGAGGATGGGTTATTCGATGGAGTACATCAGCAGCAAGGCTTCAGATTTCCCATAAGTGGAAAGCATGGCAGCAGCAAGGTTGATTGAGGATATTTCAGAGTAGGAGGTGGTGGAGGCTATGGCTAGGCTGAATGCAGAGGGTTCTCTGGGTCCTGTCGGCTTCTAAGTTTTTTTCTACAAGGAACTGTGGCCTGTGGTCAATGGGGATGTGATGGAGGTTATTAAAGCATTCCAAACAGGCAACTCAGGCATGGAGAGAATCAAGAAATCTTATTTGTTTCTATTACCAATGTGCAGTGGGGCAGAGACACTGGCATTAGACCAATTGCGTTATCGAACTCAATTTGTCTCATCATTTGTAAAGTACTGGCCAACAGGTTGAAGCATGTCTGATTTGATTAGTTTGGTGCAAGATGCCTTGCTCCCTAATAGATCTTTACAGGAGTCATTCATCGTGGCGCAAGAGATGATCTCGGGTAGGAAGAGGTTAAAGTGCAGGGCATTCATGTGGAAGGTTGATTTTAGTCGTGCATATGATTCGGTAGAATGGCCATACCTGTGGGAGATTTTCAAGAGGAGAGGATTCCCTCCCTAGTGGATTCAGTGGGTGAAGAGCTGTATTGTCACATCTTCTTTCTCTCTTCTTGTAAACGAGAGACCTTGTGGAGTGTGGATCCAGCCATAATGTGGGCTGCAGCAGGGCTGTCCTTTGGCCCCGCTTATCTTCAATTTGGCAGTTGACACCATCGCACATTTCAATTTCAAGATGGCAGAGGTGGGCTTGGTCAGGGGATATTCGCTATCAAATTCTAGAGCCCTTGTACCTATATTACAGTACGCCGATGACACAGTGTTTTTTGTGGAAGGTGGGATTAGTGAGGCGAAGTCTCTAGCTACTATGATTAAAATATTTGGAGAGATTTTGGGCTTGCGGCTGAATGGAGCAAAATCTTCTTTGATCTGCTTTGGTATAGCTGATAGGGAATGTGAAGCGCTGTCAGCCACCTTGCATACACCGCCAGCCACACTTCCGGTAAGATACTTGGGCTTACCTATCACAGATAAGATGACGAAGAGTGATTGGGCAGCTATTTTTGAGAAGGTAACTGGCAAACTGGAATCGTGGAGTAGTAGATTTTTGTCGAAGGGTGGACAACTGATCTTGCTGAATTCAATCATCACTTCGATTCCGATCTTTTTTTTCTCGGTATTCAGACCACCAAAATCTATTTAGAAGATGCTTGACATGAAGTGGAAGTGCTTTTTTTGGAAGGGGGCAAAGTCAATAGGCAGATTCCTACATCTGGTGAAATGGCATCACCTATGTAGACCTCAGTCTAAGGGGGTTATGGGTATCAAGTCATTGAAAGAGTTCAACGACTCTTTGCTACTGAAGTGGGCTGTTAAGGTAACAGTGATGCTGACAAGATTTAGTCCCAATTAATTAGAGATTCGTATGGTCCCTCACAGGTGAAGGTGTGGAACAGGGCCCCTAGCCGACCCTTTCCATTTTAGCAATCAGTCAGGAGGGCAATCTAGGACCATTGGTTAGAGTTTGCGCCTGAACTGGGTGATGGTAGAAGTTTTCTATTCTAGGATGATGCGTGGTCTGATCTGGGCAAGCTACGGGAGGCATACGCAAGGGTCTTCGCGGCAGCAGGAGAAGGCAAGGCGCTAGTCAGAGATTTATGGGATAAGAACAGTAGGTGGTTTCCTACTACTACTGGTGTGCGTGAGGGCAGAAGAATGCAGACTGAACTTACATTAATGCTGGATGACCTGATGGCTTTCCAACCTATAGAAGGGGAGGATGGCTACCGATGGAAACATGGTTTATTTAATTCTACCAAGGCCTATCTAAGGCTGATGGAGGTCTCGGCAAATACTCCCACTCTTGCAAACACTGATTGCGCCAAGATTTGGAAAATGAGAATCTCGCTTATGCTTAAAATCTTCTTATGTCTTTGTAGGAGGGATGGGCTTATAACTGGTGATTTAAGGAGTAGAAAGCTGGGTGCCCCACAGTAGAATTGTCCACTATGTGGATTTGACACAGACAACAGGATGAATGTTTTCTCTTCTAGCTTGGTGACGGATCAGATTTGGAGAGCAGTATGTGGGGAGCCTTTGCCCACGTGGGATGACCTCTGGAGGAAACTTGTGATGCCAGGGAACCATCAGCCGAAGATGGTGGTTGTTATGTGGTGTATATGGCGTGCTCGTAATGAGCATCTTTTTAGGGGGGACTCTATTTATGTGGGCACTATTGTAAGGGAGTGTCAGGGGCGTATGAAAGAGTGGTGTGACTCTATGTATTGGCTTTGCTGGCATATGAATAAATGAACCCGATCTGCAATCGTTTTCAATAGCACTCCTTATCTTACCAAAAAAAAAAATTCCAAATAGGCTCAAATCCAAATTCTAGATTAAGGGTGTGGGTTGGATTACTAGATTCGAGGATGGGCTCTATTGGGAAGTCAGAGTCATCCTCTAGGATTACCTTAGCAGGATAAGGCTCAGGATTTACATTCTCGAGGAGTTCTATTTTAAGTTCATCATTATAGATATCTAGGAATTCAAAGGTAGGCGAACCAGGTTCTCGTATCTATAAGGCTAGCTCGAAACCGGGAGCACCTACAATTGGATTGTCCCAACCCAACTCAAGATAAGGCGTATCAATCTGTACATAAGTTGGATCATAATTCATCTGGGTTGGGGATCTGCAACAACCTTGATTCTCGAATCCAGGATTTGGGAAATCAGATTGATCCTCGGTATTGTCCCAAGATGTTTTGCTAAATGCTTGTGGAATGTATGGGTATTTTTGATCAATAATCTATTTTAATAATTTGATTATTTCTTCCCATTTTTCAAGATCATCTTGGTGTCTTTCTCAAAGTACAGGGTTTGTCATGCATTGGAGATATTCAAAGTTATGCAATTTCTCTAACTCAATGTATCCTGTCATGAGAATATCCCAGGTTGATCCATTTGTTACTTGTGTCATTATTAATTGGGCATAGTTTATGATGAGCGTTGTTGTTACTGGCACATTAACCTAAATGTTGTCAATTGGATTTGAGGTTTTGTCATCAATCTCATAAAATCTAAGGGCATCCTCAGTCATTCTACCTCTCATGGATATTCGAGATTCAGGTTTCTTAAATGGTTTTCCAAAATTGCCAAGCTGCATCTTCAAATCAAGTGGTGAAATCAGGATTTAGAATCAAATTCAGGTTCAGAATGAAGTGATTCGATCTGAAAAGAGGCTCCCAAGAAGATCTACTGAGGCCTCTTAGGTTAACAACCTAAGGACCCTCCCGTGTGTGTTCTAATGGAAGGATGAGCGACTACATATGAATTGGACCCAATCAAGGCACCCAAAGATTTTTGGATAACTAAGCCAATTTTGAGGCGGATGATACCTTTGAATCAGAAATTCGCACACCCAAGAATTACCTAGGTGGCCAGGAAGGGAGAGCCCCTCAATGACCCCTACATAGTAGAGCATCTCCGTGAGTTACATGGTTTACCCCACCTGACCTTCCTTGTCACTGGCGGTCTAGGTAGATTGGAATGTCTGAACTTAAGACCTTAAGTCTACCAATTTTACGTCCTAATTTGTGCCTTGATTTTCACTTGGTTAGAAGTTAATTCAACTCGTGACCTAATTAGGAGGTTGGTTGGCCTACAATGTCGACCAACTTCACCTGACATATCCTAAAGATGGTAGAATGAGATCAATGTCAAAACCTAGAAATCACCCTGATTGACTCTTAGGTTATTAGGTCCAAGGATTTTAAGGTTCAAGTGAATTTAGAGCCTGATTTTAGGATTTTTGTTGATTAGATCTTATCAACCAAGGGCTTGGGTAGCACACAATTACGGGTGGGTTTGTTTCCTTTTATGCAAGCTAGTGTGAACTAGCACTCCAAAATCCTAGAATTGAAACAGTAATTGGCTCTATTCTGCATCCAATTTGATCTTAACTTGTTCTCCCTGGACTTCAAACAAGAGGTGCATAGTCCAAAAAGATTTAGAAACTATGCATAGTCCCTAATAGGAGTAGGAAAATATTGTAGGGAATCTCTAATAGAATTGTCTCAATCTTCAATCAGTTTTAAAAAAAAAAATTCACAAATCTGGAAGCTTGCCCTTTAAATGATGATTACTATAAAAATAAGGCAAGTGATTCCTAATTAATTGCTTCCTTTTTTTTTCACCTTCCCAAGATTAAGAGGTTGATTAGGGAAGAATAGAGAAGTTACCTGCCCTAGAGTGGCTGTTTTGCATGGAAGATCTCCTCATGAATTACCTCATAAAATCACAATGAAGCAAATAGGGCAAGTTAGTGCTCAAATATAAAAATATAGCAGGAGAATAGCAGTGAATTGCACATTGCTCCCCAGCAACGATGCCAAACTGTTGATAGGGCTAGATCAAGGTTTTAGAAAGATGTGTTCGTTGTAGTAATAAATCCTCAGAAATTGCTCGAACAATAGATAAAATTTATACTCGAATATCAAAAATGAAGTCCGAGGTTGAACATAGGGAGCAAATATGAAATTCATGCACTAATCTCAATACATAATATAAATGGGCACAATTAATTACTCAAAAATTAATTTGGAATGTAGCATGTGAGTATATCAAGAATCTATTAAGGCAAAAAGTCATCTAAGACAAAATAATGATGATTTGAATCATCAATTATTAGCTTAGACACACATATAATAATTACATAATCATCTAAATAAATGAACAGTTTAACCATGCAAATCTTTAGTGCACAGTGCACTTTATCAAATGATAGAGGCTTGTATCAGACAACTTAAGTCAGCCCAGCTACAGTGCCATCTTAGCATTGTGCTTCTTCTTCAGCCTTCTCTTATTTCCTTCTTTCTACTATCCTCTTCAGGCCTTGGCTTCTCTTCTCTTCTTCGTCTTGCTTCTTCTGCCGTTCTCCTTCTCTTCTCCTTTCTTTTTCTTCTATCCAGGCCTTCTTCTTTTCCTCCTCTTCTTTAAATGGGTAAGTGTTAACCATTTCTCAAGAGAGCAAAAACCCCCCTGACCCCCACTCTCTCTCTCCTGTTCCTCCTCTTCTCTCTCAAATCAGGCAAGTATATAGGAAATTGGGTATTCGCGTACCCAGGATTAGGGCTACCGGGGGTGTATAGCAGCCGAGGTGTGAGGCTCGTGTAAGGAGGGACTCAACCCCTCGTGTACTGGCCAAGGGATCGGTGTCACAAAACCAACTTATATCACTATAGCAGCTCGTAAGTTTACGATGTGGGACTAAAGTCCCACACTATCTTCTTTGTTCACAGTAGCAACTATCTTCAGCTGATTCGTGTGATGGAGGTGGTCAACACCCCAATTGTTTGGTCAGGCGTGAAGCTGGGTCAATTCAGCGTTGCCTGATGCGGACACCTAGAACTGCAGCTGCTGGAGAGAGCTTCAAGCAAGCTCAAAGCTTGCACATTAATGGAGGTTGGAGGTGAAAACCTGAAACATGAAATAGGGCCTTGCAACCGCATTAAAATAGTGCAAGTTGATCGCTTGAGGACGGCGAGGGTGGTCGTGGTGATTTCATGGCAAATGGGGTGTGTGGTGGTAGGCGGAGGTCAGTGAAGGTGGACGACAATGGGCTTGGTCGGTGGAGAGCTAGGGCGAGCGAGGGAGTGAAATAGGAGAGGGCTTTTGATGGTGGAGTTGTGGTGAAACTTGTGGACTAGTTGGTGAGGGCGATGGATGTGTGTAGCGGACGGAAGCCCTCTCCGGAGTGGGTGTCAGAGATGGAAGGGATGATGGGGAATGGTGTTGTTGGTGGTCGAAAGTGGTAGGAAAGAAGCTAGAGTTAACGGAGAGAGAGGAAAAAAAGTTAAAGGACCTAATATTAGCGATGAAGGGGAAGGAATATGACGCCGATGTGATGGCCGGCAACATGGAAGAAGCGTGTTCCTTGAGGGAGACAGCAGTGAAGAGAGGGGAGACAACCCTCACTTTGGCTGGCGAGGCTCGGATGTGGATGAGGAAGAAGATGAACAAGCCAATTTGATCGTTGGCTGTCTATATCATGAAGGGGATAGAGGTCGTCGGAGCTAGGGCGGAACGTGGTCGGAGAGGGAGTTTGAAGGTTTTTGGACCAAAACCTAGCTGAGAAGTTCGGCCGAGCCCTGGGGATCCTTATATAGTCCTCAAGAATTGGTTAGAGCTTGGGAAGCAAGCTTCCCAAGCTTGGAAGGCTCGCCAAAGTTGGAAACCTAAAAATACTTGAATCTCTCATGCATTGTCATGAGAGATTGGGAAGGTTTTAGGGCTCAAGACCAAATTCAATGGAAAGAGGACTCCTCAAGGAATCTCCCTTCCAATTTTGGAAAGGATTGATTGATCAAAGGAGTTCTCTTCTATAAAAGGTCCCTGGAGTTGTAGGATTAGGATTCTAGGGTGGAAGGGACCTTTTTGTGAAAAAAATGACAAATTTGGGGGCTATTTGTAAGAAATTCAAAAGTTAGGGGCGTGTCTTAAGAGAAAAAAATCAAACAGGATCAAATTGCAAAGTAGGTCAAGACAATCTCAGATTGGACCCAAATTTTTGTACAAACCTAATTTGGACCTAAGGAATTCAATGGTAAAGTTGGATTTTGATTTTGACCTAGTTTGATTAGGTAATTTATGCAAAAACCCAAATTTGGGTAAAAGTCTATCTGTGACTCTATTTTAGGTCAAGGTAGGTTTTGATGGTCAAATAAAGCATAACAAATCCTGAAGAATATTTTTCTATGAATTTTAGAGGTTTTAGGTGAATTTTATCCTGACCATAACCTCAGTTAATTAAGCAAGTCTATTTTTAGGGTTTTAGATGTCATTTAATTCTCAAAACACGTGAAAACCCTTTTCTGTCTGTACTAACCCACTTGTTAGACTCTTAAGACCATTTGACCCTTAATTAACCCCTGAGAAAGCCCGTGATTATACTACAATTGAGATATATTGTTAAAACTGTAGTTTAACCCCTATTTTAGTGTATTTCCCTCAAAATGGAATTGCAGTGAATTACGTCTCTCTAGCGATTATGTAGGAGCATTTAATCCTTGATTATTACTAATTAAAGCTAGATATGGCTGATGATGACGTTATCATCAACAACCTACATGTCAACCTAGACCATCCCAGGAAGCTATCAATACCAAGGTCATGAAAACTCTGCAAGGTATGCAGAACCAAATGACAAAAGTAACCCAAATGATTACCAACTTGCAACACCAAGTTAAGGTTACTCTTGATCATCGACCTGCTAGGAATTTACCTTCCCAACCCATGCCCAACCCGAATAATAAATGGAATCAATTCCAAGGTGGACATCCCTGTCGACCCATTCAACCAGCACCTCAGCATCCCCCGAGTTTCAATAACAGTCAGGCTTCCCGTCCTCATCCTAGAAACAACCAAATTGCAAATGCAGTTACTTTGAGGAATAGGAAAATCACTCAAGAAACTCATTTCAATGAAAAATAGATCAACTCTTCCCCATCTTCCTCTAACACTATTCAGGAACCTAATAATGCAAAATGGGAAAACCCTGCACCTTTCCACAAGCCCTCCATTCTTCAAAAATAAGGAAAAGAAGAAATCCGAGTCGACTGATAGGGATTTGATGGATTTATTTGGGCAAGTTGAAATTAGAATCCCTCTCCTAGATGCCATAACATACACCCCTACATATGCAAAATTTCTAAAGAATTTGTGTACCCCAAAAAGGCAGCCCATAAATTTAGGAAAGGTGATCCTTCCCAGGACAGTCAACTCAGTTGTGCAGAGCCGACTACCTCTTAAGAGAAAAGATCTAGGTGCTCCCCTAATTCAAGTAATCATTAATGATACTTCTTTTGATCGCACCTTATTGGATCTCGGTGCCTCAATTAATCTTATCCCCACAATTATTTTTGAGGAATTTAAGATCGGTGAATTAAAGCCTATTGAGGTTACTCTTCAATTAGCAAACTGATCTACAATTAAACCAAGGGGAATTGTTGAGGATGTTCTTGTCTGGGTCAAACATTTTCTATTTGCAGTAGACATTTTAGTCCTGGACATTGACGTACCAGAAGCTTTAAAGTTTTCCCTTATAATTCTTGGAAAAGCATTCTTAACCACCGCCCACGCAAATATTGATTGTAATTCTGGCGAAATGAAGATCATGTGTGGCAGTGAATCTGTAACCCTAGATATTTCCAAGATTCTAGAAGGTTCCAACCTGATTTCTTTGATGACTCAGATTCAGAAATGGAAAATATAGTGGAGGAAACTTTGCAGATTTCACATTTAGCTTCCTTTTTTACCATTAACATAGTTCCTGAACAATCCACTTCATCCCACCCTTCCACCCTAACCACACATTCAGCAACACTCCAGCTAATCCTTTCACTCTCACTTCACCACTAACACAAAAAGCAGAAATTCTATCAGAGCCAGGCCCACAACTAGAGTTAAAACCTTTGCCCAACTCCCTTAAATATGTTTTCTTAGGTTCAAATCAGACCCTGCCCCGGATTATAAATTCTGGACTTACTAGGGCACAAGAACACAAACTTCTCCAGGTTTTGGGAAAATATAAAAAAGCTATTGGCTAGACCCTTTCTGATCTTAAGGTTATTCATCCGTCCTACGGTATAGATTGTATATATCTAGAGGATAATTCTCGCCCCTCCCGCCAACCACAAAGGCGCTTGAACCCTAATATGGAGGAGGTGGTAAAAAAGGAGATTATTAAGTGGCTTGATGCAAATACCATCTACCCCCATTTCTGACAACTCCTGGGTTAGTCTTACACAAGTAGTGCCCAAAAAGGTTGGACTAACAGTCGTCACCAATGACAATGGGGAGAATATAGCCACTAAAACTATGTTTCCTTGGCGTGTATGCATTGATTACAGAAAATTAAACACTTCCACCAAGAAGGACCATTTTCCTCTCCCCTTTAATGATCAAATCTTGGAGCAAGTAGCCAGATGGGACTTTTACTCTTTTTTCGCCGGTTATTTCGGCTTTAATCAGGTGGTGATTCTTTCTGAGGACCAGGACAAAACAACTTTCACTTGCCCCTTCAGAACCTTTGCTTTCCGAAGAATGCCCTTTGGTCTTTGTAACACACCTGCGACTTTTCAAAGGAGTATGCTTGCAATATTTTCAGACTTTGTAGGTGAATGTTTAGAAGTCTCTATGGATGACTTCTCTATTTTTGGAGATTCTTTTGACCATTGTCTCAAAAACCTTGAAAGAACTCTCCAAAAATGCATAGAAGTCAATCTGGTCCTCAGTTGGGAAAAAAGTCATTTCATGGTCTAGGAAGGTATTTCCTTGGCCATGTTATATCAAAATAAGGAATTGCGGTAGATAAAGAAAAAAGTAGATGCTATATCTAAGCTCCCACCGCCCACTACTGTAAAATAGATCAGATCCTTTTTTGGTCATGTGGGTTTCTACTGTAGATTCATACAAAATTTTTCCCAAATCTCCAAGCCCTTAACTCAGCTTCTTACTAAAGACCAGCCATTCGATTTCAATGATAAATGCCTGGAGAGTTTTTTGAGGTTGAAGAAGGAAGTTACCAAGGCACCAATTTTGTGGGGACTTGATTGGAATAGTCCCTTTGAATTAATGACGGATGCCTCAGATTTTGCTGTGGGCACCGTTCTAGGGTAAAGAATTGACAAGAAGCTCGTTGTGATCAATTATGCTAGCAAAACTCTTGATGCACAACGGAATTACATGGTTACTGAAAAAGAACTTCTCGCCATTGTATTTTCCCTAGAAAAATTTAGATCTTATCTTTTGGGATCACATGTCACTGTATATACTGACCACTCAACACTTAAATATTTGCTGACAAAAAAAGATGAGAAACCCTGCCTTATCTGTTGGATCCTACTGCTCTAGGAATTTGACCTAGAAATCAAGGATAAGGCAAGATCGCAAAATGTAGTGGCTGACCATCTCTCTCATCTTATGACGAATGGCATAATGACCCCCCCTAATCAATTCCCTGACGAAAGCATTTTAGCTACCACCACCCTCCCTTGGTTTGCACCCATTGCAAACTATTTAGCACTAGAACAAATCCCCATTGATTGGCCAAAAATAAAAAGGGATAAGTTCTTTGCTAATATTAAATACTATTTTTGGGAGGAACCCGACCTTTTCCGCATTTGTGTTGATCACATTGTCATTCAAAAATCCACGATATTCTGACACATTGTCATTCAATGGCATGTGGCAAACATTTTTCAGGTAAGAAAACTGCAGCTAAAATCTATAATGGGAGATTCTTTTGGCCCAGCTTGCACAAAGATACTCATAATTTTGTTCGATCCTGTGTGCGTTGCCAGAGCATCGGCAACTTGACTCGGAAGGATATGATGACCCTTAATCCTATTTTAGAGGTTGAAATTTTTGATGTATGCGGCATCGACTTCATGGGACCGTTTATCAACTCTAGTGGGCATTTGTATATACTAGTCGCAGTCGACTATGTTTCTAAATGGATTGAAGGAATACCCACCCGCACCAATGATCACCATGTGGTTATCGAATTCATTAGGAAAAATATTTTCTTAAGATTTGACATTCTGAAGGCCATTATCAGTGACGGAGGTTCACACTTCACTCACTCACAATTCCATCACCTTCTTTCTAAATATGGGGTTAACCACAAAATTTCCACACCTTATCATCCCCCAAAAAATGGTCATGGGGTTAACCACAAAATTTCCACACCTTATAATCCCCCAAAAAATGGTCAAGCTGAAGTTTCTAACTGTAAAATCAAAAATATTTTACAAAAGACGGTTAGGCCCAATCGTAAAGACTGGTCCACCAAAATAGATGACACTTTATGGGCCTACCATACCGCTTTCAAAACCTCGCTTGGCATGTCTCCCTTCCTTCTGATTTTTGGGAAGGCAAGCCATCTCCTGGTAGAACATTAACATAGGGCTTTTTGGACAATAAAGTAATTAAATATGGACTTATCTAACATTGGTAGCCATAGAAAATTACAATTGACCGAGCTGGAAGAATTACGTAATTTTTCATATGAAAACACGCGAATTTATTAAGACCGAATGAAGAAATTTCATGATAAATACATTGTTTGGAAACATTTTGACGTTAATCAATGTGTTTGGCTTTTCAATACACAATTACGTATTTTTCCTGGAAATTTGAAATCAAAATGGATCGACCCCTTTATCGTCCTAAAAACATATCCATACGGCATTGTTAATCTTTTTGATCCTAAAACTAATATGACTTTCAAGTCAACGGCCAACATTTAAAGCACTATTTCAATCATGCCACGAATCTTCCATCCGAATCTTTCAATTTCACCGAACCAACCACAGCTAATCATTGATGAACACGACGCCCGGCTGAATGGCATAAAAGATAGCAGTGGATGGGAGGTAACCCATCATTTTTCTTTCTTTCCTTTTTCCTTTCTTTTTCCAGGTTTTGACCATCCTAAACTCGATCGCCCTTCACTAAGGTGATCCCTTCTCCTTCCTAATGCATGAGAACATTGCACAACTTAAGCATGGGGGGGTGTTTTTAAAATTTTGACAATCGATTTAGGGTTTTCAAAACCTAAAAACATGCATTTTTCTTTAGTCATTTTAATTTCTTGCATGATACACAAAAAAAAAAATACTGAAAAACTTTTTTTAGGAACATTTTGAAATCAGGACTAAGGATGAAAGCTTACTTTTGGTACAATGGGATTTAATCTTTAACAAACTAAGGATGAGGATACGGATCTGATCATTAGAATTTCAGGGTCTTCCTTTAGACTAGATCAGATATCCTTCTCCAAAATTTCCCCTGAACTCATGATAGTTTAGGTGACTTGATCCTCTTTTGTAATATGGAAAGTGTCTGGCTTAGTTTCTTATTCAAAAACTTGCATTTCTTGCGGAACTTCTTGTGTCAAATCACACACAAGCCAACACCTAAAAACTACTAAAAATAAGAAAAACCCTTGTTTGGCCTTAGTAAAAGTCTGAAGCAGATCATTGGTTTGAGTTCCCACCACCGAGAAGGAGGAAAATACCTCCTTTGATGACACGATGACAACATGTTACCGCCTCAGCGTTGCTCTATATCTATACTTCGTATCTTTAGATGGAGCATTAAAGCACATTTTTGCAGCTCAAGTGTCTTGGTCGGTGCTCTAGCTATAGTGTCAAAGCAAGAGCTTGAGTTTGCTTAGAGCGCCCCTTTAAATCGCATTGTGCTTTGGGGTTGTGATCTCCTGGGTGGTGTCATGGACAGTGCTATCTCAAAGTACTGGCGCTAGAGCCCCCTCAAGGTTTTGTAACGGGAATGATGATCCTGACACATCTATTGTGAGACTAAGCTAAAAATAAGCATGGGGGAGGAAAAAAAAGGTTTTAAACCAAAAACACACCCTTATAAATGTTGGCTTTCACAAGTACAAACAAAAAGTTTTAAAGGTTATTGCAAGTTGCGAATCAGTTTCAAGAGCTAGAAAAATCCTAAAAACAAAAATTTCAAGTCATCTGAATTAATAAGGGGTTAATCTGTGAATTTTTTGGAGGATATATTGATCCTATTTTTGTCTAATTTTCAGATCCGAAAACAAATCCCGATGTTTATCCTTAACAAATCACGTACCTCCTATGTTTGGATCAACTTATGTCCCATAATCTCTTTCTCCTCAAAAGTCAAAAAAAAAAAAAGATTTCCCAAAAATTTATTTTGTAAAAATTAAAGTTTTCCTAAGAGACTAGCAAAAAATAAGCATAGGGGTGTGATAAATGCCAATTTATCATTATTCTTATGCATTAAAATAAACCTAGCTCTTAGAATTTTGATCCGCAAAATGACTTTCTGGGATGCATTTAGGCATAAATTAGGTTAGGCATACATTGCATTTGTTATTTTATTTTTGATGTGTTTCTTGGAGTGTTAATGATAAGCAAAGAGTCAGATCCCCAGAACCCTAACACTTGGGAAGGTGACTAATGAAGCGGAAGCTCAATCAGGCTTAGACTCAACTAATGCCAACTCCTCATGGCTCGATACCAACTCCCTTGAAGTAGGGTTAGCTCCATTCAGCTCCATTCAGCTCACCTTAGCTGAATGGTAGCTCAAAAGAGCCCATCTTAGTTCAACATAGCTCAGGTCAGCTCAGATCCAACTCAACTCAGCAAAGTCCAGCTCATCTCAACTCCCATTAATTCACAGGGAGCTCTAGCTAGCTTAGCTGAGTTGACTAGAGTTCACCTCAACTCAAATCCAGCTCAACTTAGTTGAGTCTAGCTTATCTCAGCTCCCACAAATTCACTGGGAGCTCTAGCTAGCTCAATTGAGTTGACTTGAGTCCACCTCAGCTCAAGCTCAGCTCACCTCAGCTCCAACCAGCTCACAATATCTACACTCTAAGCTAGCTAAGCTACTACTTGTCAACTAGTAGCTTAGCTAGCTCTTGAGTTCTCATCAGAGGCAGTCCCAGCTAGACCTAGCTCCAGCTAGGTTAGGGCTAGCTCAACTAAGCTCAGGCTTGGATATTTGCATAAGAACTAAGTAGCTAAGCTAAGAAGTTGAGCTCCCCTTGAAGTTGCCTCAGCAGTCCCAGCTATAGAGTACCTGATACCAGCTCCAGAATACTCTTCTTCAGCTCTCCTACATGAAACCCTAGCTCCTCCACCTCTACTCTACTAGCTAAGCTAGCTTAGCTAAACTCTAGTCCACCAAAAACCTCCATGGCCGACCACAACTCCACCTTAACCCTAACCTAACCCAACACCTTTTGGCACCAACCCACCATAACTACCACCCTAAACACCCCTTCAAGTTGGCGCCAAAATGCCATAGACACCCCTTCATTTTGGCACCAACACAAGACCTTATCCTAGCCCTACACCTCTCCCTTTATCCCCATCTAAACCCTATACCTAACCCCTTCTAGAAGCCCACTAGTGGTGCCAACCTAATCCACCATAACCAACCATAAACCACCACTATTTTGGCACCAAAAACACCACCCACACCCTTCCATTTTGGCGCAACCTATATCCACCCTTATTCCCATAACCACCACCATAAAAAGCCATCCTAGCCTTCCCTTATGTCCACGCCAACCCTACCTCTTTAACCACGCTAAGTTGGCGCCAACCCTCCCCTAACCGTACCTACACACTCCCCTTAAGTCCATGCAAGTAACCGTAGCCCCTCATCTCATAACCACCACCATATAACTCCATCTCCACCCTACAACACACCTAACCAAACCCTTAACCCTAGCAACCACCTAGGGTTGGTGCTAACCACCAAGTGCCCTTCCATTTTGGCACAACAACCCTAGCCCTAGGATCTTGTAACCACCATCTAACCCCTATCATAGCCGTCCATCCTATAACTAACCCTACCCCCCACCTACTCCTATAAAAACCCCCTACCACCACCATTAAAATCCAACCTTGGCTACATTTTTTCGACCCATATTTCCACCTACATAGAAGGTCAAGAAAAGAAGAAGAACATTAAGGGGATACTCTATCCCCTTGGTGCCTTCCCCTCTTCTCTTCCCTCTTGTTCCTACACCAGCCAAGGGATGAAGATAGGCATTGGAGGACAACTTAGGGTACACACCTACCCTGGGGAGAGGAGGATTTGAGGGTGGTACACTACCACCCATGGAGGAATAATCAAAGGTGGTCCATGCCACCTTAAGGAGTTCTTGGAGTGGGAGCCATCCATAGTAGGAAGGAGAAGGCACACCTATCTAGGGTTTGCCTTTGGAGGACGTCCAGGAAGGAGAAGGAGGAGCCCTTTTCAAGCCTTGAAGCCACTAAGCTTGAAGCAAGGAGCTTCCCCTCTTCACCATCATTTAAGGAGGATTTGTGTTTCTTTTTTTATTTGTTATATTTATTCTAGTAGTAGAAGCATTCCTCTACTAGGGTTTTTATAAAACACTCTTAATTAAAAGTTGCCTTTTTTTTACTATAGCTTTCGTCACAATTCCTTTTGTTGTTTTTGTCACATTATTCCTAGTGCACAAACACTCTTTCTTTCTAATTACCCTAGGCCTACACGTGCCTAGGGTGAGCTTAGAAAGAATCAACTTCTGTCACGTAGATATTAGCTATTAGGGTTAGTCTTTTTCAACAAAACTCTAGTGTTCTTGTTATTTCAAAATCTAAAAAAATCATATATATAAAACACCAAAAAGAAAGTCGAGTCCCTTTTAAAGCAAGATATTTGATTTAGCAAACAATTTTGACCCCTTGGACGACCCTAGATACCCCACTATCTAGGTTATAAATTTTAAAAGCGAAAGCGGATTTACATGTTACAATGACTAAAACACAATTTTAACAAACCACGTATTTTCGCTATCAGTCCCTCCTTGCACGAGTAGCCGGGTGAAGCTCACATCCAATTGGAGTTGAAGGAGCACTCAAAGCTCCTAATTGAGAGTCTAGACGACTTCCTAAAAGACTTTCGCGTCGCTTGGAGGTTGTGCCTGGAACTCCTGATGCAAGAACAAGGCTTCAAGGTCTTTCGAAATTGCTCATTAATGGTGGCGACAGGCTTCGTACCTGAAATGGAAGGCACAGCCTTGTAGCCTCGTCAAAAATGTTCAAGAGAAGCTTACGAGTGCTACGAAGGTGGTGGTGACGATGGCGTGCCGTGAAAGTGGTCGGAGATGTTTAGCGGATGTCAAAAATGAAGGCAGAGGATGGGTTGTTTGGTGGAGTACGTGAGTGGCCAATCCACTCAATTGATTGAGGGGTTTTGGTCAGTGGAGCATGGCGGAGGTTTCTAGACCGGTGGTGGGCATTTTCGTGGAGCGTAGCGGCGGGAATATCTCACTGGAGGTACGTTGGTGAGATGGAAGATAGAGGTGGATCAGGTGAGTCGGAGGTCAAGGTGTAGTTGTGGTGACACGATGATGATGGGTAGATGCTAAGGAGTCGAGCTAACTAACTAATGAATGATGGGGAACAGAGTTGGTGTCAGGTCCAGTATGGCTGGCACTGGAGGAGATGAATGCTCTGGTGAGATAGAACAACGATAATGGAGGGTTAGGAGGTATTGCGTGGTGAGGAAAGAAAAAGGGAGTTGGAACTGATTTCCTATGGTATGTGGTTGCTGACAAAGAGGCCGAAGGTAGAGGGGTAGTCGGAGATGAGTTGGAGCGAGCCAGAGGTAGGGAAAGAAGAGGTATTTTTGGCTCAAAACCTTAAGGAGGTGCGGAAGGACTTGGGTGGGTTTTATAGGCCATCAAGGGAGCCTTCAAGCTTGGAAACAAGCTTGAAGAGCTCAAAATCTTTGGGATAGGTTTAGGAGCCTTCCAAGAGTTCGCATGAGCTCTTGCCTTAATTTTGAAGGCCATGAATGAGCTCAAATGGAAGAGGATCTTGTCAGGAGTCCTTCCATTTTTGGGAATGATCTACCAAGGAATCAAAGAGAAATCTCTGATTGAAAGTCGCCGGAGTAGGAGCTCCTCCATGATAATGATGTAGGGACTAATCTGTAAATAAGATGACAATCTTAGGGACCTTTTCACAAATAATTCAAAAGCCTAAGGGTATGTGTGCAAGAAAAAGAGTCAGACTGGATTGGAATGCAAACTAGGTCAAGATGATCTCTGATTAAGCCCAAACTTTGGTACAAACTTAATTTGAACCTGATAGCGAAAATATGCAGTTTGTTAAAATACGTCGTTGTAACGCGTAAATCCGCTTTCGCTCTTAAATTTATAATCCTAGATAGGGGAGTATCTAGGGTCGTCGAAGGAGGCCAAATGTTTGCAATAGTGATTCTCTTGCTAGGAATATAAATCTCAACTTTCTTTTTGGTATTTTTCAATATATCATTTTTTTTTATTTTTAAACTAAGGCAACATGCGAACTGATGGCGGGAAAAGTGTTTACACTTCGAATTAAAATACTACTTTTATGTGACAAGCAGAACCTCTCCCTAAGCTCACTCTAGGCAAGTGGAGGCCTAGAATAATTAGGGAGAGGGAGTGAAGAATGCTGAAAATAAGCTAATAGAAATGCAAATAAAAAAAATTGCAAAGAAGGCAACTAGATAATTGATAAAGTGTTTTACAAAAGGCCTAGTAGAGGAAAGCTTGTACTACTAGAAAATTGCAAATAAGAAAGTAAAACACAAATCCTCTAGATAGATGGTGAAGAAGAGGGCTTCTTGCTCCAAGGTTGGTGGCTCCCAACTTGAAAAGAATCGTTCAACTCCTTCCTTGCAGAACTTCGCCAAGGTGATGACCTCCAAGGCAAGCCCTAAGGGGGCGTGCCCTAAGTTTCTCTCCAAGGGTGGATGTCCACCCTAAGCTTTTCTCCTTTGCCTGGCCGTCCTCCTTGAAGTGGGAGAGTCCTCCTCCTTGGCGTGGCTCAAGTTGAAGAGAGTGGGGAGAAGAAGGCAACAAAAGGGCTGGTGATGTGCCCCTTTAATCTCCTTCTCTGCTCCTTCTTCTTGGCCGTAGGTATAGGTGGTTTAGGTAGAAAATATACTAAGGGAGGATGGGGGGTTAAGGTGCCCCTTGAAATGGAGGGCTAGGATGGAAGGATGAGGGTGGTTGGTGATCCTATGGCTAGGGTGAGTTGGAGCCAACCCAAGGGGTGTTAAAGGGGGTGGTTATGGTGGTGTTGGTGTCTTTTGGTGGTGGAGAGACACCCCCATGTTGGCGCCAACATGGGGTCTTCTAGAAGGGGAGTTAGGTGGATGGTGGAGATGGATTCAAGGGGGATTGTGTGGTGGAGATGAGGGGGGATTTTGGAGGGAAAAGTGGTGCCACTAAGGGGTGGTTATGGGTAGTTTTTGGCACCACTTTTAGGTGTCTTTTGGAGGTGGTGGGTAGGTTAGGTTGGTGCCAAGTAGGTTAGCTTGTGTGGAGCTTAGGTGGAGCTAGTTGGGTGGAGTTGGTAGGTGGGTTTTTGGGGTGGTACAAGCCAAGGAAGTTGGAGCATAGTTAAGCTAAGCTAAGCTAAGCTAAGCTAGCTTAGCTAATGGAGGAGTAGAGGAGAAGGTGTTGGAGCTAGGGTTTGGAGGGAGGAGCTGAGGAGAAGTCTGGAGCTGAAATTTGGAGCTGGCTGCTGTTGAAGAGGCTGGCATGGAGCTATTCTAGCTGGCTTAGCTTGCTAGTTCTTTGCTAGCTACTAAGCTGAGCTAAGGTAAGCTAGCTTCTACCATACTGAGCTAAGGTGAGCTGGGTCTGGTGCTCCCGGGGAGAATCAAGCTGGTTGAGGCAGCTACGGTAGCTTAGCTCAACTGAGTTGAGCTAAGCTGAGTCCCTGTGAGCTGGACTTGAGCTTCCTGAGCTGGGATGAATTCTTCTTCAGCTGGTTGGAGCTGAGTGGAGCTGGATGTAGCTGGATCTGAGCTGGGGTGAACTCCTGTCAACTTAGCCGAGCTAACTAGAGCTCCCTGTGAACTAGTGGGAGCTGAGATGAGCTAGACTCAGCTAAGTTGAGCTGGATCTGAGCTGACTTGAGCTAGGGTGAGCTAAGGTGAACTCTCTTTAGCTACCATCCAGCTGAGATTAGCTGAATGGAGCTGGGATGAGCTAACCCTAGTTCAAGTAAGCTAGGTTCCAGCTATGGTGAGCTGGATCAAGCTGGGTTCCAACTAGTCTGGGCTTCTCCTTCACCAATTGCCTTCTTGAGTGCTAGGGTTTTAGGGATCTGTGAATCTGTACATCCCTAACACTCACAAAAACACATTAAAACAACAATAAAAAATGCAATGCACGCCTATCCTAATTTATGCCTAAATGCAGCCCAAAAACCCGTTTGCGGAGAAAAATCCTAAGAGCTAGGTTAGTTTTAAAGCATAAAAATGATGATAAACTGGTGTTTATCACACCCCCATGCTTATCTTTTGCTAGTCTCTTAGCAAAACATTAATTTTTTTTTTTTTTTTTTGGAAAACGGAATTTTTGGGAAATCTAATTTTTTTGACTTTTGAGGAGAAAAAGAGATTAAGGGACCTTGGTAGATTAAAACACAGGAGATACGGGATTTGTTGAAGATAAACATCAGGATTTGTTTTTGGATCCAACCATTAGATAGAACAGGATCAATATATCCTCAGAAAATTCACAAATTAACCCCTTGTTAATTCAGATGACTTGAAATGTTTGTTTTTAGGATTTTTCTGGCTCGTGAATCTGATTCGCAACTTGCAAATTCCTTTAAAACCTTGTGTCGGTGCTTGTGAAAAGCCAACCTTAATAAGGACGTGTTATTTTTATTATTATTATTATTTTTTTTTTTCCCCATGCTTATTTTTAGCTTAGTCTTACAACAGATGTGTCGGTATCATCATTCCCATTACCATTCCTCGAGGGGGCTCTGGCGCCAGTACTTCGGGATAGCACTGTCCATGACACCACCCAGGAGCTCACAACCCCAAAACACGATGCGGTGAAAAGGGGCGCTCCAAGCAAACTCAAGCTCTTGCTCTGACGCTATAGGTAGAGCACCGTCCAAGACACTTGAGCTGCTGAAATGCGCTTTAATGCTCCGTCTAAAGATATGAAATATAGATATAGAGCAGCACCGAGGCGGTAACATGTTGACATCGTGTCCTCAAAGAAGGTTTTTTCCTTCTTCTCGACGGTGGGAACTCAAACCAATGATCTGCTTCAGACTTTTACTAAATCCAAACAAGGTAGTTTTTTTGAATTTTTAGTTATTTTTAAGTGTTGGCTTGTGTGTGAAAATTGACACAAGAAGTTTCTCAAGAACCGCAGGTTTTTGAATCAAAAACTAAGTCAAATACTTTCCATATTACAAAATAGGATGAAGTCACCTGAACTATCATGAGTTCAGGTGGAATTTTAGAGAATGATATCTGATCTAGTCTAAAATAGACCCTGGAATTCTAATGATCAGATCCATATCCTCATCCTTAGTTTGTTAAAGATTAAATCCCATTGTACCAGAAGTGAATTTTTCGACCGTAGTCTCGATTTCAAAATTTTTCCTCAAAAAGTTTTCAATATTTTTTTTTTCTTTTTGTTTTTTTGTTTTTGGGTATGCAAGCAGGAAATAAATTAAAGAAAAATGCATGTTTTTAGGTTTTAAACATCCTAAATCGATCGTAAAAATTTAAAAACACCCCCCCATGCTTAAGATATGCCATGTCCTCATGCATTAGGAGGGAAAAGGAATCACCTTAGTGAAGAACGGTCAGGTTTAGGATGAATAAAACCTGGAAAAAGAAGAAAAAAGGAAAGCAAGAAAATGATGGGTTACCTCCCATCCAGTGCTATCTTTTACGCCATTCAGCCGGGCGTGAAGGTATGCACGGAAGACGTAAGATCATGTAAATAATTGGACACTTGGATCCCTGCAGAAAAGGTGTCGTCTTCTAGATCCTTAAAAAATTGATTAGAAATAATATTGGGATCAAAGTTGGATGGAAAATGATAAGTGTAGCCTGAGTCTGGCCATGGGTTTAAATTAGGTTGGGTGCCAAACTCAGGTGGGGTTGGTGGCAGGTCCGTTAGAAAGGGGTCGGGGAAGGAATGGTGAGGATTGGGTGAAGTTAGTGTGGAAAAGTTAGGTGCGTGAATAGTGGGTGGGTTAGGGGGGTATCAGGAATAAATTTGGGGTCAAGACAAGTTTCCGGATCACAGATCTCGCCGACCACTGAGTCTGAATCAGAGTCCTCAAAAAAACTGTGGTCGGTAAGGGTATCTATTAACATTGTCTCCTCCACCATATTAGAAATTTCAGTATCTGAGTCCTCAAAGAAGTTATCATCATGGAATCTCCTGGAGGATTTAAAAATATCTAAGGTGATAGTTTGGCTTGCACAGTTGATATCCATTTTGCCTGTGTGGCAATTGATATTTGCTTTTGCAGTAGCCAAAAAGGGGCGTCCAAGGATTATCGGGGAGTCCAGTAATGATTCGGGTGCCTCAATGTCAAGAACCAGAAAGTCTGCAGGGAAGACACAATTCTGGACCTTGACTAATACATCCTCGACAATCCCACGAGGTTTGATTGTAGATCGGTCGGCTAATTGCAGGGTAACCTCGACGGGTTTTAATTCACCGATCTGAAATTCTTCGAATAAACTTGTGGGAATAATATTTACAGAGGCACCAAGATCAAGGAGGGCGCGATTAAATGTAGTGTCATCAATAATTACAGAAATTAAAGGCGCCCCCGGATCTTTCATCTTAGGAGGCAGCTTACTCTATATGACAGAGCTTACTGTCTCTGAAAGATGCACCTGTCCTAGATTTTTAGCCTGCCTTTTAGGAGTACAAATATCCTTCAAAATTTTAGAATAGGTAGGTATATATTTGATGGCATCTAGGAGAGGAATACTGATATGAACTTGCCCAAATAGCTCCATGAGTTCTTCTGTAGTGGGCTCAAATTTCTTTTTTTTGTTGGTGGTGGGGTAGAGAGCTTGTGGGAAAGGGACATGAATCTTGTCTTGAGATTTTTGTTTTTCTTTTTCTTCCTGATGGGGAGGTGGGGAGTCAATTTGCACAGGTATCTTACCAGGTTCGTGTGAAGGCCCGGGGTCAGTGGTGGTTTTCCCTCTCCTCAAAGTAACTGCATGTGCAGTCGGATTATTATTTAGAGGAGGTGGGGGGGCCTGTGATTGCAGAAACCTTGGAGGCTGCTGAGGTGGTGGATTAGGAGGAGGCTGATGTGGATAATGTGGATTTCTGCCCATATAATGGTTTCCTTGGTGATTAGGGTTGGGTATGGGTTGGGACGGAAGATGTCCTACAGGTCTTTGCGTGGGAGTAACCCCAATCTGATTGTTCAGATTTGTGATGTTGCGGGTTACTTCCGTCATTTTTGTTTGCATATCCTACAGGGTTCGCAGCATCTGGGCATTGATATCTTGTTGGGATGGCCCAGGATGGAAGTTTGGATTCAACCCATACCCATTAAAATGATATGGTTGGGAGGAAACTTGATTATTCCAGGAGTCGTTCGGGTAATTTTTCCAATTGGAAGAATTTTTAAAGGGCTCCTGGATGGTAGAAATATTTTGAGTGGGGTTAAGATCTGGATAGTTGTAGTTCCCCAGTGAATCATGGGCAACCTCAGAATAATCAGCAGGGGTAGTGTTGAGATTGTGCAAATTTTCTCTTTGTGGAAAGTTAGGTTGGGTTAGATCTGGGTGTGGAGCTTGAGTTGAAGTGGCTAGTCTTTCCTCAATTTTCTTTTGATTAATATGCATCTGGTCGAGTTTTTGAGCAATCAATTGAAGATCGTCTTGGGTGACAGGGATAGATTGAGTGCCTATTTCATGAACACCGAACTGCGGGTTTTGGGTTCTGCAAAATGTGTTCATGGAAGCTTGATTAAATGAGTTTTCACTCATTTCTTCGAACAGGTCATAGGCACTTTCTGCATCTTTATTTAAAAAGTTGCCGCCACACGAGGCGTCGACAAACTGTCGGATTTGATCTTCTAATCCATGATAGAAGATTTGCACGAGCTGCCATAAAGGAATCTCGTGGTGCGGGCAACTTCTTAAAAGGTCTTGAAATCTTTCCCAAGAATCATGGAAAGTTTCACCAGATTTTTGGTGAAAGGTCGTAATAGATCTTCGTAAGGAATTGGTACGACCTATGGGAAAGAATTTCTTGAGGAAGGCACTCTTGAGTTGAGGCCATGTTGTAATGGGTCGGCCAATGGTCCTGAACCAATAAGCGGCCTTATCTTTAAGAGATAATGGAAAAAGCCGCATCATCCATATGTCTTCTTGCACATTTCAGGAACGGGTTGTCTGTGCAAGAAGAGTTAGTTCTTCAAGGTGGCTGAAAGGGTCTTCCCTGGGAAGGCCATGAAAGTGTTTAATCAGGTTCAGGACGGCTGGCTTGATCTCAAAGTCCCCCTCCGGTATGACCACCCCTGGTCGTTCCTCATAATAAGACGGATCATAGAAATCTTTTAGAGGAACAACAGGCTGCTGACGGGGTGGTGGGTTTGGCCTTGGATTGGCTAGGTTTTAGATGTTCCTAGTCAATGTTTGTTGATTGGAATTTAATTTATTAATCTGATCGGCCATCAATTTTAAAAGATCAGGTAGGGGGTCTCGATGTTGTGTGTGGGGCAACTCAAGATTGGGGAGCTCCAAGTGTGGGAAGTTACTGGTGGTTGGGTTTTGGGTGGAAGGGTTAGAATTAGGGTTAGAGGTGGGGTTAGAGGTAGACGTGGAAGGGTCAGTGGACCTATTTTGTTGTGTTTCCATCTTTTCAGGAGAAGACAGAAAAAGTGGTCTTTTTACGTGGGGGGCGAAATCAAATGGTCCTTCCAAGTGCGGATTTTGAGACCGTCGCCCGTGCATAAAATGGAAGAACGGGGAGGGGAGGAGAAGAGAAAGAGATGAGAGAAAGTGTGCAATTCAAACAAACAAAAACTAGACCTAACTTAATTGTGACTCCCTAATAATAACCTAAGACTTGGTCTATATAGGAAATAAGTAGTCAATAGTGAATACCCGTTCTATCAACAAATCTAGCCAAGTTGCTTAAGGGGAGGTTTGGGCCCAAACGTTTCCCAGGGAAAACCCCAGGTGCTTGTACAAACCCGCGCCTGGTCGTTTGACATGGCCCCTCAGCCTGAACACCAGATACAGATGACAGAATTGGTACTAACTAAAGAAAACTTAAGACCTAAATAGCAAGCCTAAGTTGATAAAGCCTTAGGGGTCAAGTTGCTACAAATTTTAATTAGGTCTAGGATTCTATAGTGCACACGGAATGTGGAGGGCATTTATTGGGTTGTTGCCCTGTTATTTGATTTTTTTGTGTGTGTGCAGGAATTGGAGAGTGGCTCCAATGAAAATCAAGTTGTCACACAATTTTTTTTTGTATTTTTGTCTTTTAGGATTTGATTTAATTGAATGTATTTTAGGGTTTCTTTAGTTAAATTTTCAAACAAGTTTGAAAACCCACAATCGAAGGAAAACAAGTTGTATGGGTGATTGTATATTTCCTTTGAATTAATCCTCAAAAGAGAAAGAAAGAAACCCTAAGCCAATTATCCCTAAGATAGAAATTTAACTACCAATGAGTTATTTTTTAGGCTTTCAGAATTAAGTAGTGGTCCAAACAAGTCAAAAAAGACCACTACTTTGAATAAAATCAAACAAGGATTCCAGAAAAGATTTTTGTAAGATTTTAAAAGTTCGTTTGATAATTGTTTTGAATTTTTAATTGTACTGGTGTCAAAGTCCAGAAATAATACCTGTGGGTATTATGAACTTTTTAGTACTACCACCGACCTCAGAAAATTTTTATGATTTTATATGATATATAAAATTTCACAAGGATTCCAGTAAGCTCAATTTCCCAAAAATTGGATGAGTATAAAAATTATGAAAATTCTCGGACAGTAGCAAAATAGGAAGATAAGAGGGTATGACCTCTCTGCAATCCACGAATTTTTAAAAATTAAATACAAATCCAATTGACTTGAAATTTGGAACAGATGTTCCTAACTTAATTGGGAATCACTCTATGAAATTTTATGATTTTAGGAGGCCTGGGGTGTTAGGAATCGATTTTTCAAGTCCGGACAGAAATCTGGACCCGAAAAATAGAACACCAATACTTGCAATGGAATGGTGCTAAAGAAGCATACAAGCAAACAATAGATTTTAAAATGCACCACTCCACTTAATTTAAGTGTTTAGGGTCCTAAAAGCCAAGTTTAATATATTTATGGTAGTTTTAATTATTTATGTGACCAGAAAGAGGAACCAACCTGAATTTTCGCAGGAAGAAAAGGACCTTTGAGCTCTCTCTTCCAGATTCCCGCCTTCCCGCTGTAGTTCCTGCACACACAAAAGAAAGAAAGAGAAGGGGATGAGATCCACTTCAAGCAAGAGAAAATGAGATAATGCAAAGCCGTGCCTCCCCGGCAACGGCGCCAAAAAGTGATAGCGAAAATACGCGGTTTGTTAAAATACGTCGTTGTAACGCGTAAATCCGCTTTCGCTCTTAAATTTATAATCCTAGATAGGGGAGTATCTAGGGTCGTCGAAGGAGGCCAAATGTTTGCAATAGTGATTCTCTTGCTAGGAATATAAATCTCAACTTTCTTTTTGGTATTTTTCAATATATCATTTTTTTTTTATTTTTAAACTAAGGTAACATGCGAACTGATGGCGGGAAAAGTGTTTACACTTTGAATTAAAATACTACTTTTATGTGGCAAGCAGAACCTCTCCCTAAGCTCACTCTAGGCAAGTGGAGGCCTAGAATAATTAGGGAGAGGGAGTGAAGAATGCTGAAAATAAGCTAATAGAAATGCAAACAAAAAAAATTGCAAAGAAGGCAACTAGATAATTGATAAAGTGTTTTACAAAAGGCCTAGTAGAGGAAAGCTTGTACTACTAGAAAATTGCAAATAAGAAAATAAAACACAAATCCTCTACATAGATGGTGAAGAAGAGGGCTTCTTGCTCCAAGGTTGGTGGCTCCCAAGCTTGAAAAGAATCCTTCAACTCCTTCCTTGCAGAACTTCGCCAAGGTGATGACCTCCAAGGCAAGCCCTAAGGGGGCGTGCCCTAAGTTTCTCTCCAAGGGTGGATGTCCACCCTAAGCTTTTCTCCTTTGCCTGGCCGTCCTCCTTGAAGTGGGAGAGTCCTCCTCCTTGGCGTTGCTCAAGTTGAAGAGAGTGGGGAGAAGAAGGCACCAAAAGGGCTGGTGATGTGCCCCTTTAATCTCCTTCTCTACTCCTTCTTCTTGGCCGTAGGTATAGGTGGTTTAGGTAGAAAATATACTAAGGGAGGATGGGGGGTTAAGGTGCCCCTTGAAATGGAGGGCTAGGATGGAAGGATGAGGGTGGTTGGTGATCCTATGGCTAGGGTGAGTTGGCGCCAACCCAAGGGGTGTTAAAGGGGGTGGTTATGGTGGTGTTGGTGTCTTTTGGTGGTGGAGAGACACCCCCATGTTGGCGCCAACATGGGGTCTTCTAGAAGGGGAGTTAGGTGGATGGTGGAGATGGATTCAAGGGGGATTGTGTGGTGGAGATGAGGGGGGATTTTGGAGGGAAAAGTGGCGCCACTAAGGGGTGGTTATGGGTAGTTTTTGGCGCCACTTTTAGGTGTCTTTTGGAGGTGGTGGGTAGGTTAGGTTGGTGCCAAGTAGGTTAGCTTATGTGGAGCTTAGGTGGAGCTAGTTGGGTGGAGTTGGTAGGTGGGTTTTTGGGGTGGTACAAGCCAAGGAAGTTGGAGCATAGTTAAGCTAAGCTAAGCTAAGCTAAGCTAGCTTAGCTAATGGAGGAGTAGAGGAGAAGGTGTTGGAGCTAGGGTTTGGAGGGAGGAGCTGAGGAGAAGTCTGGAGCTGAAATTTGGAGCTGGCTACTGCTGAAGAGGCTGGCATGGAGCTATTCTAGCTGGCTTAGCTTGCTAGTTCTTTGCTAGCTACTAAGCTGAGCTAAGGTAAGCTAGCTTCTACCATACTGAGCTAAGGTGAGCTGGGTCTGGTGCTCCCGGGGAGAATCAAGCTGGTTGAGGCAGCTAAGGTAGCTTAGCTCAACTGAGTTGAGCTAAGCTGAGTCCCTGTGAGCTGGACTTGAGCTTCCTGAGCTGGGATGAATTCTTCTTCAGCTGGTTGGAGCTGAGTGGAGCTGGATGTAGCTGGATCTGAGCTGGGGTGAACTCCTGTCAACTTAGCCGAGCTAACTAGAGCTCCCTGTGAACTAGTGGGAGCTGAGATGAGCTAGACTCAGCTAAGTTGAGCTGGATCTGAGCTGACTTGAGCTAGGGTGAGCTAAGGTGAACTCTCTTGAGCTGCCATCCAGCTGAGATTAGCTGAATGGAGCTGGGATGAGCTAACCCTAGTTCAAGTAAGCTAGGTTCCAGCTATGGTGAGCTGGATCAAGCTGGGTTCCAACTAGTCTGGGCTTCTCCTTCACCAATTGCCTTCTTGAGTGCTAGGGTTTTAGGGATCTGTGAATTTGTACATCCCTAACACTGACAAAAACACATTAAAACAACAATAAAAAATGCAATGCATGCCTATCCTAATTTATGCCTAAATGCAGCCCAAAAACCCATTTGCGGAGAAAAATCCTAAGAGCTAGGTTAGTTTTAAAGCATAAAAATGATGATAAACTGGTGTTTATCAGAACCCAAGGAATCTAATGGTGAAGTTAGATTTTGTTTTTAACTAAGTTTGATACAGTAATTTAGGCAGAAACCCAAATTATGGCAACTTCCTGTTTAAGACTATTTTAGGTCAAAATGAGTTCCAATGGTCAATTCAAAGGTACCAAACTTTATAGAATATTTTTCTATGATTTGTAGAAGGTTTAGGTGAATTTTATCTTGACCAAAACCTCAGTTAATTAAGCGAGTCTTTTTTAGGGTTTCAGATGTCCATTAATTCTTAAGATGCGTGAAACCTATTTTTGTCTACATGGACCCTCTTATTTAACATTAATGACCATTTGACCTTTAATTAACCCCTGGAATTTCTCGTGGTTATTATTTATTTGTCGAATGCTGTTAATTTTCCAAAAGCAACTGTGTATTTTTCTCTTATTTTCAAAATAAGGTATTATGCATAAATGAACCTCTAATGGTTATATAGGAGCTTTTATCAACTTTATCATACCAAATTGTGCTAGTTGGGGCTCATGATGGTGTTCCCATCAAGTAATCCTTCCGAAAATAGTTAGCTCAATTGTGTAGAGCAAACTGCCTCTTAAGAGAAAAGATCCAGGTGCACCCCTGATTCAAGTGGTCATTAATGACACCTCTTTTGATTGTGCCTTAATGGATCTCTCAGTGCCTCAATTAATCTTATCCCCATGGTAGTTTTTGAGGAATTTAAGATCGAAGGACTAAAGCCTGTTGAGGTTACTCCTCAATTAGCAGACCGATCTATAATCAAACCAAGGGGAATTGTTGAGGATGTCCTTGTATAGGTCAAAAGCTGTCTATTTGCCGTAGACATTTTAGTCCTGGATATAGAGGTACCGGAAGCTCTAAACTATGCCCCTATCATTCTTGGAAGACCATTCTTGGCCATTGCTCACACCAATATTGATTGTGATTTTGGCAAGATGAAGATCATGTGTGGTGGTGAATCTATTACGCTAGATATTTTCTAAGCTTCTAGGTGATTCCAAGAACTTAATTTCTTTGATGTCTCGGATTTGGGAATTGAGAATATAGTGGAGGAAATAATGCAGATTTCACACACAGGTTCCTGTTTTGCAATTAACATGGTTTCTGAACAATCCATTTCATCTCATCCTTCCACCCTAACCACACATTCTTCAACTAACACTCCAGCTAACCCCCTTCCCTCTCACTACACCTCTAACTCCTAAAGCAGAAATTCTTTTGTAGCCGGGCCCTCAACTTGAGTTAAAACCCTTGCCCAACTCCCTTAAATATGTTTTCCAGTGCCCAATCAAACCATGCCTTGGTAATCAATTCTGGACTTACTGGGGTACAAAAAGAAAAACTTCTCCAGGTCTTAAGCAAAAATAGAAAAGCTATTGGCTGGACCTTTTCTGATCTTAAGTGTATTCATCTGTCCAATTGCACCCATCACATCTATCTAGAGGACGATTCTCACCCCTCCTGCCAACCGCAAAGGTGCCTGAACCCAACTACGCAGGAGGTGGTGAAAAAGGATATTATAAAGTGGCTTGATGCCAACATCATTTACCCCATTTCTGACAGCTTCTGGGTTAGTCCCACTCAAGTCGTTCCTAAGAAAGCTGGACTAACAGTTGTCACAAATGAACATGGGGAAACTATAGGCACTAGGACCGCTTCTTCTTGGCGGGTGTGCATTGATTACAGAAAATTAAACACCGCCACCAAGGACCATTTTCCGCTCCCTTTAATTGTTCAAATCTTGGAGCACTTAGCTGGACGCGAATACTATAGTTTTCTTGATGGTTATTCTAGCTATAATCAAGTAGCGGTCCACCCTGAGGACCAACACAAAACTACATTTACCTACCCCTTCGGAACCTTTTCCTTTTGAAGAATGTCCTTCGGTCTTTGCAATGCACCTACAACTTTTCAACGGTGTATGCTTGCACTTTTTTTGGACCTGGTAGCTAAATGTCTGGAAGTCTTTATGGATGACTTCTCTATTTTTGGAGATTTATTTGACGCTTGTCTAAAAAACCTTCAAACAACCCTCCAAAAATGCATAAAAGTCAACCTGGTTCTCAGCTGGGAAAAAAGTCATTTCATGGTCCTGGAAGGTATTGTCCTGGGCCATGTTATTCTAAAAAAGATATTGCAGTAGATCATGCAGAAATTGATGTTATCTCTAAGATCCCACCACCCACTACTGTGAAATAGATCCACTCTTTTCTAGGGCATGTGGGTTTCTACTGCCGTTTCATAAAAAAATTTTCCCAAATCTCCAAGCCCTTAAGTCAATTACTTACCAATGACTAGCCATTTGATTTCAATGCCCAATGCGTGTAGAATTTTCTGAAGTTGAAGAAGGATGTTACAGAGGCACCAATTTTACAAGGACCTAACTGGAATTGTCCCTTTTCTCTCATGACTGATGCCTCTGATTTTACTATGGGGGCCATTCTAGGGCAAAGAATTAACAAGATGGCCATTGTGATCTATTATGCTAGCAAAACCCTTGATGATGCACAACGGAATTACACGATTACTGAAAAAGAACTTCTTGCCAATGTCTTTACCATTGAAAATTTTAGATCTTATCTGTTGGGGTCACACCTCACCATATATACTGACCACTCAGCACTTAAATATTTACTGAACAAAGAAGATGCGAAACCCCACCTTATTCATTGGATCCTACTACTCCAGGAATTTGACCTGGAAATTAAGGATAAGGTGGTATCGCAAAATGTAGTGGCCGATCATCTCTCTCATCTCATGACAAATGACATGCTGACCCCCTGATAAATTCCCTGACAAGACTATCTTAGCTGCCAATACCCTCCCTTGATTTGCACCCACTGCAAACTACCTTGCAATAGAGCAAATCCCATCTGATTGGCCAAAAACCAAAATGGATAGGTTCTTTGCTGATAATAAATACTATTTTTGGGAGGAGCCCGACCTTTTCTGCATTTGTACTGATCAGGTTATTAGACGATGTGCCCTTAATTTAGAAATCCATGATATTCTGACACATATTCACTCAATGGCCTGTGGTGGACATTTTTCGGGTAAGAAAACTGCTGCTAAGATACTCATTCTAGATTCTTTTGGCCCAGCTTGCACAAAGATGCTCATTCTTTTATTCAATCCTGTATGCATTGCCAGAGCATCGGCAAAATGACTTGGAAGGATATGATTCGCCTTAATCCAATTTTAGAGGCTGAAATTTTTGATGTATGGGGCATCGACTTCATGGGACCATTCATCAACTCTGATGGGTATTTGTACAAACAGGTCGCAGTCGACTACATATCTAAATGGATTGAAGCAATACCCACCCGCACCAATGATCACCGTGTGGTTGTTGAATTCATTAAGAAAAATAGTTTCTCAAGATTCAGCATTCCTAAGGCCATCATCAGTGATGGAGGTTCACACTTCACTCACTCGCAATTCTGTCACCTTCTTTCTAAAATACAAAGTTAATCATAAAATTTCCACTCCCTATCACCCCCAAACAAATGGTCAAGGAGAAGTTTCTAACCTGAAAATAAAAACTATTTTACAAAAGATGGTTAGGCCCAATCATAAAGACTGGTCCAACAAATTGGATGATGCTTTATGGGCCTACCATACTGCTTCCAAAACCCCGCTTGGCATGTCTCCCTTCCGTCTGATTTTTTGGAAGGCATGCCATCTCCCAATAGAACTTGAACATAGAGCTTTTTGGGCAATAAAATAATTAAATATGGATTTATTTCATGCCGATATCCACAGCAAATTACAATCAACCTAACTGGAAGAATTACATAATTTTTCTTATGAAAACGTGCAGATTTACAAAGACTGAACAAAGAAATCTCATAATAAATATATTGTTCACAAACATTTTGACGTCAATCAACATGTTTGGCTCTTTGATGCATGATTACGTATTTTTCCTAGTAAATTAAAATCCAAATGGACCAGCCCATTTTTCGTCCTCAAAACATATCCTTATGGCACTGTTGACCTTTTCGATCCAAAAACTAACATTAGTTTTCAAGTCAACGGCCAGCATTTAAAGCCCTATCTTGATCCTACCTCGAATCTTCTTTCAGAATCATTCGACTTAACCAACCCAACCACTGGTGATCACTGATGCACATCACACTTGGTTGAATGGCATAAAAGATATCACTGGATGGGAGGTAACCCATCATTTTTTTCGCTTTCCTTTCTTCATTTCTTTCAGTGGCTCTGATCATCCTATTTCCAACCATCTACACTAAGGTGCCTTCTTTTCCCTTCCTCTAGCATGTGGACATGCAACATCCTAAGTATTAGAGGGGTGTTTTTAATTTTGACGATCAAATCAAGATTTTCAAAATCCAAAAATGTGCATTTTTCTTTTGTCATTTTCCTGGATGCATACCCAAAAAAATGTAAATGTTGAAAACCTTTTGAGAAAATTTTAAAATCGAGACAAAGGTTGAGCATTCACTTTTAGTACAACGGGATTTAATCTTTAACAAACTAGGGATAATGATATAGATCTGATCATTAGAATTTCAGGGTCTACCTCTAGACTAGATCAAATATCCTTCTCTAAAATTCCACCTAAACGCATGACAGTTCAGGTGACTTGGTCCTCTTTTGTAACATGAAAAGTATCTAGATTAGTTTCTGATTCAAAAACTTGCATCTCATGCAAAATTTCTTGTGTCAAAATTCACACACAAGCCAACAACTAAAAATAATTAAAATTTAGAGAAACCCCTTTGTTTGGCCTTAGTAAAGTCCGAAGCAGATCATTGGTTTTAGTTCCCACCACCGAGGAGGAAAATGCCTCCTTTGAGGATGCGACATCAACATGTTACTGCCTTGACGCTGCTCTATATCTATATTTCATATCTTTAGATGAAGCATTAAAGTGCATTTTTACAGCTCAAGTGTCTTGGACGGTGCTCTACCCATAGCATCGAAGCAAGAGCTTGAGTTTGCTTGGAGCTCCCCTTTACACCGCATTGTGTTTTGGGGTTGTGAGCTCCTGGGTGGTGTCATGGACTGTACAATACCGAAGTACTGGCACCAGAGGCCCCTCAAGGATTAGTAACAGGAATGATGATCCCGATGCATATGTTGTAAGACTAAGCTAAGAATAAGCATGGGGGAGAGAAAAAAAAAAGTTTTAAACCAAAAACACGCCCTTATAAATGTTGGCTTTTCACAAACACAGGAACAAGGTTTTAAAAGTTATTGCAAGTTGCAAATCAGATTCAAGAGCCAGAAAAAAATCCTAAATACAAAAAATTTTGAGTCATTTGAATTAACAAAGTGTTAATCTATGAATTTTTTTGGAGGATATATTGATCTTGATTCATCTAAATTTTGGATCTGAAAATAAATCCCGATGTTTATCTTTAACAAATCTCATACCTCCCATGTTTGGATCAACCAAGGTCCCATAATCTCTTTCTCCTCAAAAAGTGAAAAACTTAGATTTCCCCAAAACTTTCGTGTAATAAAAATTTCTTTTGTTAAGAGACTAGCAAAAGATAAGCATGGGGGTGTGATAAACTCTAGTTTATCATCATTCTTACGCCTTAAAACAAATATAGCTCTTAAGATTTTAACTACACAAATGGGTTTTTGGGTTGCATTTAGGCATCATATAGGTTAGGCATGCATTGCATTGTTTTGATATTTTTAAGATGTTCATTTGAGTGTTAGGGTTAAAACAGATAAGTAGAACCCTAAAACCTTGATTCTCATGAAGGAAATTGGTGAAGAAGAAGCTTAAACCAGCTGGGACTCAGCCTAATCCAACTCATCATAGCTGGATACCAGCTCACTTGAACTAGGGTTAGCTCATCCTAGCTCCATTCAACTCATCTCAGCTGAACGCTAGCTCAAGATAGCTCATCTTAGCTCACCCTAGCTTATGTCAGCTCAGATCGAACTCAACTTAGTTGAGTCTAGCTCATCTCAGTCCGATCAGTTCACTAGGAGCTCTAGCTAGCTCAGTTTAG
Organism: Thalassia testudinum; assembly: GCA_037157565.1. NCBI lineage: Eukaryota > Viridiplantae > Streptophyta > Magnoliopsida > Alismatales > Hydrocharitaceae > Thalassia > Thalassia testudinum. The sequence continues at coordinate 124,930,619 of JAZHRO010000063.1, forward strand.
TTGACTGGAGTCCACCTCAGCTCAGGTCTAGCTACCTCCAGCTCTACTCAACTCAAGCTAGCTGAAGATGACTTCACCCTAGCTCTAGTCAGCTCAAGGCTAGCTCTTGGGGACACCACTTAGCTCAACTTAGTTGAGCTAAGCTACCTGGCGAGTCGATTTTTGCTTTAGAAAATGATGATTAGGAAGATTTGTCATTGTATTTCTAAGAGGTGGAATTCGACTAATCAAAATAATTAGAAACCACTCACAGGAAAGCAGGTCATATCCACAGGGAGGCAATGACCTAGTTAAACTTGCATTGGTTAAAAACATATGTTCACGATTAGTTTCATCAAGAAATTGAATCGAAATCACTTTTCAATTGAGATAATAAGACATTATCATGCTGATATTGTAGAAATGCAAAACAAAAGGGAGGTGCTCATAAAATCAATCGAATAGAATATTATTAACTAAAAATACCTTCCCCCTCAATGCCAAAAAATGTAAATTTTAATTAACTTCAAAATAGAGGATTTGTTGCAATGGCTACTGTGAGAGGGAGGAGAGATCATCGGCGACCAGGAGCTCGGGGAAGGCGTGTGGGTTCGAGGCCTTCGCTTTGGCGGTGGCAGCATCGACTGAGATGATCGGATGTGGCTGAACGGCGGAGCAAAAGCATGTGGCGAGCTAGTGCTGTAGGTGAAGGCGTGGCCACTGGAGGTGCTGGAAGATGTGCGCTGCGCACGAGCGGGTAGGGGCTAGAGTAGTGTGCGCTCTACGCGTGCAGGCTGGAGTCAAGGACCGGTGGGCTGGAGCTACTTTGTTGCTGTTGGAGCAGTGCTTGGAGGGGTTGAGGGCAGAGGTACAGCAAGGGGGCGCAGAGGCTATGCGAGCGTGCAGTGAGTTTGTTCTGCTGTGCACGGCATAGGAGGCACAGGCAGAGGTGCAGTGCACTCTATGCGTGGGTGGAGTTGCTGTGAGGAGGGCATGCATGCTGCAGCTCCTGCAGCCGGTGTGTGTGCGTGGGAATGGCAAGGAAGTGCAGTGAGGGCGTGCGTGCGCCTGCCACGATGGAGTTGGAGGGTGGTCGCGTGGGCTAGAGGAGCGCAGGTGAGCACGAGGCTACCCTTCATGCGCAAAGGAGGAGCAAGGCACGGGCACTGACGGTGGAGTGGCTACTGGCTATGCATGATGACTCTACATGCGGCTGAAAAGTTGGGAGATGTTGGGTTTGTTCTTGATGTTGCAGGTGAAGCACGAGGAAGAAGATGTAGGGGAAAGGTGTTTCTAGTGAAGCACGATGGTGTAAGGACTCTGGCTGGCAGTGTGGGCTGTCACACCACACACCCACAGTGGTGGAGTCGTGCTACCGTAGTTGAGGCCAATGACGAGGAGGTGAAGCACAATATTGGGTCGAGATGGAGGCCTACTCTGAATGACAGCCATTCCTCCTTTGTACCTATGGCTACAAGGATTTTGAAATTCAAACAGGTGGGAGGAGATCCACCGCCGAGTGAATGCTGGAAGAGTGAATGCGCCGGAGGAGGAGGCGGAGGCGGAGCAGTTACCTGCAGAAGGAGAAGAATAATAATAATAAAATAATTAGGATTATTTATACATAACTCCTTAACTTCTATGTTAATTAAAACAATGTATATAGTGCACCTAATTAATTAACTAATCAAATGTATGCAATCCTAGGTTAATTCTAAATGCATTTAGAAATGGATGGCACACATGAATTATGCACTTAAGCTAAAAAAATGAATTAATTTATTTACATCCTAATGTATGCTATCTAAATATTAAAATTAACTTAATGTCGAGGCACTTAAATGCTTAAATAGCCCACAAATATGGGCTAATCACTACCTTAGCTACTCTAGCTCTCTAGGTCCTCCCTAGGAAGATCAGACCCAGCTCACCTCAGCATATCTTAGTAGAAGCCAACTTAGTTTGGCTTAGCAGCTAGCAAAGAACTAGCAATCAAAGGTAGTTAAAGTAGCTCCTTGCCATCTTCTTTAGCAACTACTAACTCCTATGCAACTCCAGACAACTCTACTTCAACTCTTTTTCTCAAAACCCTAATTCCTCCTACCTCTCCTCTACTCACCTACTAGCTAAGCTAGCTTAGCTAAGTTCTCCACTCCTTGGTCAACCACCTCAGCTAACCCGAACCCACCTACATAACTGATTACGCAGCAATCATAGGGCTTAATTGACCTAAATTAGGCTAGGACTTAGCATAAGTTAGGGTTATCCATGCATGCATATGCATTATCTGCATCTTTACTGCTTTTCTTTAGCTATGCATAAAATAATGTTATAATGTGCTAATTAAGTGCATTATGTCGATTGCAGGGAATAACTGATCAAGAGCTGGATCTGAACCTGGATCAGGAATAACGGGAGTTGTAGCAGAGCTGGAGCAAAAGGCCTAGTTTAGATATAGGAATAATAATGTAAGGGGGTTAAAGGTTTTCTATTCTATTAAGTAGAAATAAAGTAGTAAAATGTGAAGAGCTTAGGTCCATACTAGCCCTAGGATAGCCTAGAGACTTCCCCAAGCCTTAGCCACCCTTAGATTAGGTCACAACACCCTAGGAAGCCCTAAAACCCTAGTTCCAACCCTTCTCTGGACATCCAGAGAAGTTTTAAGATGTCCAGGACCCTTAGCCAACTCCCGCACACTTCAAACCCACTTCTGCAGTGTTATTGGACGTCCAGACACTTTGTCAGACGTCTAATTTCTGCAGAATACCCAAAACAGAACCCGAAATCCTTCCTGACTCTGATTAGACGTCCAGAAAACAAGTATGGACTTCTAATTTTTGAGTATAAGATGTCTGATACTGCTCTCCAATTCCTGTTTTGAGATTTAAGCCTTGATCTTGGATCTCTAGGTCCCTAAACCCAATTCCAACCCCATAGGAACCTAAATTAAGGTGCCCTAACCCTAGTACATCACCTCTAGACCTCCCTAAGGACCTAATTAGGTCCTCACTAAACCTAATTGACTTGGATATTAGTCAATTCCATCATCCTATTCAATTGGACTCATTGAGTCCAATTGAGCCCTGATCTCAGCACACACTGTCCAATTGGACTCATTGAGAGTCCAATTGACCTAGACCTGACTTAATTGGGTTGTTTTACTCTCAATTAACTTTCCACACACCCAATTAAACTTGTATTAAGTTTAATTGCACTTTACCTTAGTGAATTAGGGTTTATAACCCTAATTTGAGACCTACCTTGACCTAAACCCACTAGAACCCAACCTAATCAACCTAGCCACCTAAGTTTCAACCCACACACACCCACACACACCCACACACACCATCCACACGAAAATATCTAGCATAGAGTTCTCTAGAGCTCTCTACCATGTGTGGTTGCCTTGGTTTCCAAAAATAGCAACCAAGAGCCATTCAATTTTTAGATCCACATTTGGTGGATCTAAAAACCACCATCCACCCTCTCTTTCTCACTCTCCCACGAGCTCCCAACATAGGCCTCTCTAGAGAATTCCATAATTCTCTAGAGAGCTTCCCTTAGGTCTATAAAAAGACCCCTTGGGTGGCCATTGGCACCCATTCACTTCTTTGGCAATTACACTCCATTGGTGCCATTCACTCCACCTCCACTTAGCCACTCACTCCACCTCCACGAGCTCACTACCACCACCATGGAGGACACCATGTCGGGATGCTGGATCAACCCTACTTCTCTCCAAGGGTCGGCCTAAGCTACATTGGCCGCCCCTCATTCTCCTCTCGACCACTCCAAGGCCATCGGGGACCACCCCTGAATGCCCTCTACTCATTTAGCTCTAGATCATGCTTTTCATAAGTTTTACTGCTTTCATTTACTGCTTAGTAGAGTAGTTTCTCTTCTCCCCCAATGACGCATGCGAAATCCCCCCATCGATTCTTGTATGCAATCGTTTTCTCGTAGCTAGGTTTAATTTCAAGCATTCCTATATAAGCTTTCCTCTAGATTTCCTGTACAAACAACTCTCCCCCAATGAATGAATGAAACTGCATTTATATATATATATATATATCTCTTTATGTGTTCGAAATCACCATGAGCTGAATGATTATTTTATTTGCATGATTTAAGTGCCTGTTCTTTAACCGCCTATATATTGCGCACCAGAATATTAAGTAGAGCGGCTTTAAGATCGATTTCAAAAATAGAAACACGCCTCCCAGAGACAAACGACCGGGACTCAAGTCTCGTTATTTTACAAAATAATATTTTTGACGAACGTTTTGCGTGACTATACTACGACTTTCGACGACTTTCAAATGCGCACAAATGGCTCTCCGTCAATAACCTTCCACTCCAGCTCCACCTGAGCTCCACCTAAGCTACTCCAACTTGGCGCCAACCCATGACACCCATTCACCCCTCAACCACCACCAAAGGACACCAAGAGTTGGCACCAAACCACCCTTCTAGAAACCCTCCCTTTTGGAGCCAACCTCCCCCTTCATCTCCACCATACAACTAACCTCGCAATCCATCTCCACCATCCACCTACTCCCTTCTAAAAGCCCCCATAGTTAGCGCCAAAACCATGGAACCTCTCCATGGTTGGCACCAAACTATGGTGCCTCTCCACCACCATAACCACCACCATCACACCCCTTAAGGTGGCACCACCCATCGTACAACTTAGGATCCTCATAGCCACCACTAACCACCTACCAAACCTAATCCTCGCTCTCCACATGTCCACACCAACTACCCCCTCTCCACCTCTATATATACCCACCATATACCACCAAAAAAAATCATCCGCCCTTAGTGTTAATTCCACCCTAGCCCACCTATAACCTACGGCCGAGAAGTAGGAGGAAGGAAGAAGGTTAAGGAGGCTATCTCTTGCATCCTTTGTGCCATCTTCCTCCCCACTCTTCTTCTTGTGCCACTCCAATAGGAGGAGGCTCTCTACATCAAGGAGGACGACCAAGCATTGGAGGAGAAATTAGGGTGGTGCACGCCCACCTTTGGAGGAGAAACAAAGGTGGAATCATCCACCTTGGAGGACCTAGGGCACGTCACCCTTAGGCTTACCAGGAGGAGACCATACCTTGGGTTCAAGAAGAAGGAGAAGGAGGAGCTCTTTTCAACTATGGGAGTTACCGTAGTTGGAGCAAGGACTTCATCCTCTTCACCATCATCATTCAGGATTTTTGTTTTATTCTTATTTTTAGTTTTAATTTTGTATTAGAACCTTTCCTCTACAATTGTAAAATAGAAATCTATTTTCTATCAAGTTGGCTTTTCAATTTGGTGCATCTTCTTTCTTGTTTTAGTTTTAGCACTTTCACTACATCCCAATTATCTTAGGCCTTCACATGCTTAGGTTGAGCTTGGGATGAGGACATTTTTGCCACTTAGTTGCTAAATTAGGTTTAGTCTTTCCCAACCATCAAAATAACTTTGCCTTGTTATTCAAAAGCAAAAAAAATCTTATATTGAAAAATCAAAAAAGAAAGGTGATTTCCACATTTTCAAGTGAGAGATTTACATTTGCAAGAATTTACCCCCTTGGACAACCCTAGATACCCCCACTATCTAGGTTAGAAATTTAAAAGTGAATCGATTTTTACGCATTACAATGATTTATAAAACCCGCATTTTACAAACCGTGTAAAAACATGATCAATGCATTTTCAGAAGGTGGGATTATAGGAGCATCAGGTTTGGAAATTTCCTTCCCACTCCTCAGAATAGTCATCGCCTGGGCATGCTCCCTAAAGAGAATCCCTTTGCCTTTAGGGTTCTCCTTAGATGAACTAGGAAGCTTCCCAATCTCCCTTTTTCTCACAGCCTCGACAAGGTGTCCTATTTGGGATTTCATCTCATTTATTGCCTTGTCATGAGATTGGATGATCATGCTTTGATTCTCCTGCATGGCCTTCAGCATGGCCTTAAGTTCATCCATTTCGAAAGCCTGGGGTGGTTGGGAGAGGTTAGGAGGTTGATTATACTATTGAGTCTAAAAGGGTTGGGGTCTGTAATTCCCTAAATTGGAGACATTCCCCTATCTCCATGAAAAATTGGGGTGGTTTCTCCAACCCTCATTTTAAGTGTTGGAGAAAGGGTCATTACGAGGTCTGGGATGGAACCCTTAGGCGGCATTCAGGGTCGCCTGTACAAGCTTAGGGAATTAGGAGACCAAGTGGCAATCCACAATAGCGTGAGTATTGCCTTGGCAAATGGAGCATTCAAAAGCTTGGGAAGCGGAGGCATTTGGCATGAGTTGGTTAAGGTTTGACATAAGCCTTTCCATATTTTGGTTCGACAATTGAATTTGAAAGGCTAAATTCTAGGTATCCCTAGCCTCATTTGCCTCAATCTTTCGTTGCATACGAGTGGGTTTCCTATCCAAATAGGCAGAATTTAGATAGATAGAAGTCTCACTCAAGGTCTCAAAAAGCTCCCAAGCCTCATCTTCAATTTTTGTGAGAAAGATTCCTACACAGGCACCATCCACTGTTTGCCTGTGCTTATCATTTAAACCAGTGTAGAACCATTCTACAAGTTGCCATCTTAGCACTTGATGATGGGGGCATAAGTGTAACAAATCTTTGAAGCACTCCCATGCATCATGAAATTGCTCTTCATCTTGTTGAGCAAAACGTATGATTTCTCTCCTATAATGATTAGTTTTGCTCATGGGAAAGTATTTTTTCAAAAACTTTCCCTTCAAGGTGTCCCAAGTATCCACTCTACCATCTAGAGTGTGATACCAATGTTTCGCCTTATCCTTGAGGGAGAAGGGAAAGAGGGTTCACATTTGGGCGTCATTAGTAACACCTTGCAATCTCACTATGGAACAAACCTCAGTGAATTCCTCCAAATGCCTTTAGGGGTCCTCCCTAGAAGTACCATAGAATGAGGGCAACAAAGATATGGTACTACTCTTGATTTCATAAGGATTATTCCCCCTAGGTCTTCTTAGTGTATGGCCTAGTTGGTTGGTAGGGATAAAATAGTCTCTCAAAGATCGTTGGTCTTCCACAATCCTATTTTCTCCCTCCTCAGCCATCTCTCTTCTCTCTTGGTTGGCTTTTCTAAGGATTCTTTCATGTTCTAGATTAAACACAAGTTGTCTCCTAAGAGATCACCTACCAAGCATACACTAACAGTGCAAACACAATTCAAAAGAACTTTTTTAGGTCTTTAATCAATTATGGCCTTCGAAATTTAAGTCCAGTTGTAGGTGACAATACAAATTGCCCAATCAATTATGTGCCTATTGTCAATCTATGAAATTCCTTAATAGAGACTTAGTTAGAACTTAGGTGTTCTACCTTAAAGTTCAAATGGTTAAGTACTCCAAGGATGGAAGGTCAAGGGATGCAAGTTGGCCTAAGCCTTCCTTTTGAAGCTCTACTTTCGTAGTGCTTCTTAAGTGCCCTCAATAATCCATGATAGGGTATCCCCTTCCTTGGAGTTACAAACCTTTGATCTTAAGTTTCAAGCACTTTGGTATCCAACGGTAGGAGGGTTCTTTCCTAGTAGCTTAAAAACCTAGTAGTGTCTAAATGTGTGCCTTGAGGCAACGATCAAGCAAATGTGCATACACTGTAAAAGTTGAATTCGAATTTTGAACCGCAGCACAATGTCTCAAATCGACTCCTTGGGTTTTAATGTGTTCATCCTTTACTTAGTCCTTTTGAGGAAGTTTACGGTGACCACTTGTTAAATCAATTCAAATCAAACTTGGTGGTCTTTGAAATTAAGGTCCAAATGTAAGGTGTGAACTAATATATATGCTACGAAAGAGGATGCACCTGGCTCTCCACCAATCAACAATGCAATGCGCGCAATGCAAGAAAGTAAATCTAAAGGCTACTCATTCAATCCTATATGGTCATCTTAAATCATACAGCTTCTAGGCATGCAATTCGTATTTTGTTTTTTTTTAATATCAACCTACTTATGCACAATCAAGGAAAGGATAAACAACCAAAAAAGAAAATAAAAACCTAAATCTAAAGAAATGGGAACAGACTCCCGAAAACCAGCCCCAAGAGATAAGGGCGAGAAAATAGTGAAATTAAACTAATCTAACTAATAAGTCCAATTAATCTCCAAGCATAAACCACCATCGTAAATTCCATGTCTCCTGGCTCTACCACTTCAATGACACGTGTCTCAACGGGTGGAAACAAAGTCCACCTCGATGTGGATGTGAGTGATGTAGTGCTCCTTCTCCCAAGTAGTTGTACCTCTCCCCAAAGTACAAATGTATATCAGTAATAATAGCTTTAAAAATAGATCAATGTGAATAGACAAATGTGCATAAATTTGCTAGGCATGTTTCCTCCCCGGCAACGGCACCATTTGACAAGATAGATTTCTCTTTGGAAGAATTTTCGCACATGAAATGATGTGTCAAAATAGTATGTAAGTAGTGGAAAATCAACCGTCAAAACAAACTAAAAAAATAACCACTCGAGACAGTGGGTCATGTCTACAGGGAGGAAAAATGTATATTACAAACTCCTAAAATGAAAAAAATGATGTTCACTATGATTCCCCCTAACTAATGAGACCAAAATCCACTTTAAATCAAGATAACAATGATAAGATATGTTGAAATTGCATTTATGCAAATTATGAGGGGTGTGCTCATAAGTGTGCCATAATAGTTAATTAATAAAATTAAAAATCCACTCCTCACAATAGCATAACATGTAATTATTAATTACAAGCAGAATAGAGAACCTCCTTCCTTGTGCTCGTGTACGCTCACGAGGTCGCTGGAGGCAGCGAGATTCAGCAGAGGAGATGAGTGAGCCGAGGACTTCGTAATGGTGGTGGTGATGTGGAGAACGGCGGCCGGAGACAACAACAATGAGGAGGAGTGGGTGTTGGGTGGCAATGGCTATTGTTGTTGTTAGAACTCAAGGAGAGGAGGGGGTGCGAGTTGGTCGCACACTAGGAGTGTGCAGTGCTAGTGGAGAGGTCATGCACGCAGTAATGGGGAGAAGTACGTAAAGGAGGGGGCGAGCTGGTCATGAGGGCCGATGGTAGTGGTGAAGGCAAGGCGAGGAGGTGCAGGCAGCCTGCAACATGCATAAAGGTTGCTACTGCTGGACGCATGCGTGGGCAGTGCATGCCTATGCATGACGAGAGGGAGCAAGGGCAGGGGGTGTGCGAGTGTTAGCGGCCATTGGCCACTTCTGGTATGGTTGTGGGTGGCGACTATTGAAGTTGGTCGTGATGGGTTTTGTTATGAAAACAGAGGAAGAAGAAGAAGAAAGGGGGTGATTTGTGGAGCGTGGAGTGGAGGGGAGGAGTGTAACTGCTGATGGGTGGCTATGTAGTGGTGTGGTCATGTGAATGTGGGAACGATTGTACGAAAGTGGTAGAATGGTCGACGATGGTGAAAAAAATGTTGTTGGGATCTTTTGGAAGTCAAACAGAGGATGCGGTGGAGATGGAGATGAATAGGGAAGATGGTAGCATGCAAGCCTGTGTGTGCTCATGGTGGAGCAGCGTGCACTCATGATGACGCAAGCAAGCTCCGACTGGCAGTGTGGTCTGTCACACCACACCCACGGTGATGGAGTCTTGCTACCACAGTCAAGGCCTGTAGTGATGGAATGGGAGAGAGCTTGCTGCTTAACACATTAGTGGAGGGGGGTGATGGCCTCCTTGGGTCTGTAGTAGGAGGCTTCTTATGCTGCAAGAAGGTGAAGGAGATGGAGCGTCCGCACGTCGACCATCAATGCCAGATCCAGCATTCACAGCCATGAAGTCAATAATAAAGGGTGGTCCTACAGCCATTGAAAGAATAAAGGATTAATAAGAGAAAGAAATGAGGATTATTTATCCATAAGCCCTCAAAAGAAATGTCAATTCAAATGAATGCATGTAATGCAAACTCAAATATTGACTATTTCAATGCATGCTATGTATAGGAAACCTTAAATGCGTAAACTATTTAAATGCATCAAATATGCATGAAAGCTAATCTATAAATTAATCTATTTGCATGCTAATGTATGTGTTGAAACGTCGAAGTACTACACTATCAAATTCGATTTTGAAAACCTGTCGTTGTAGTTGAATAGTGAAGAACTCGGGTTCAACAAATAAAATTTATACCATAATAGAAATCCCTAAGAAGTTCCAGGTCGAACACAGGGAGGCAGAAGTTCGATTAAAAATACGTGTTTGTTTATTTGTCATGAAACAGAATAGCTAGTTGAAAACTATTCAACAAATAATAAATAGAAGAGAGAGAGAGAATATTACAAATAAAAGCAAAAGGGATGTAGAATAAACATGGATTTCACTATCAAAAATTGTTCATTACACTACTCATTATGACTAGAAAGTAGTAAATCTACTCTAGAAAGCAATAAAAAGAATGGAGAAAGAGATATCCTCCTCGATGATTGCTTGAAGGATGAGCCGAATGGGATGACGTCTGGAAGATGGGGAATGGAGAGGGAAGAAGGAGGACGAAGAGGGATGAATGGGAATGAAGCAGCACGTCGTTGTCGTCACGGGATCTGCTTCTCGAATGCAGAGAGAGGACAATCGCAGGATGCTCCACAAAGGGGGACGAAGGTGGAAAATTAAGATTTTTACTCTAGAAGAGTATCCCAGGTTTAGGACAAGCTCTTAGAGCTTTGGAAGGGGTGAGAGAAGAGAAGGGATGAGAAATTCATATGGAGGGGGTCTCCTTTTATAGTTGCAAGGAGTGAGGGCATTTTGGTCATTACATTTTGAAAAACATTAATTTAGGCCCTTTAGTGATGGATAAATCGGTCACTAAAGGCCTGAACGTGGCCTTCTTGGGCGATGCTCACACGCCCGCTCGCTTTCCGTGCCTAAAACACGTGCTCCACATCCTTCAAATCTTACCCGTCCGATCGTGAGATCAGACAGCTGAGAGCTCTCCTCACCATGCCTCATCTGCATGCGCCTTGCACGTGTGATCCTACATCACGCGGGGGCATCAGATAGCACATGGGTGCTATCGCTCGCATGGTGTCGTTGGAGATCGATCGTGCTGCTGATCGCGCCTGCACACCTGCTCCAAATTGAGGCTTGCGGGGGCTCGAACCTGTGCCTCCTCTTCACGATAGGGCACTCGACCAACGCACTTTGGGTGCGTTTGTGTTGAGTGCTCATCTCAAGCATGCGCACCCCGCAGCTACTCGATCTCGATCCAACGACGGAGAAGCATTGGCCAGATGAGCTAAGGCAGGTGCATGCGGTTGGTTGGGCGGTTGAGATGGCACCACGTGGCACCGTCTTGACTATTCATCTTCTTTGTGATGTAGATGGTGCCATGGGTATCGGATTGGATCGATTTTCATGCCGTTAGGTTACAATCGTCGATATGAACCCATTCGTGCAGTCGGGTTTGTCATCTGAAGTATGGATTAACACCATCTTTGCCCTTGATCTTCTAGGGTTCCTCGATCTGTATCTGATGCTACGGATATCCGATTAGGGTGATCTTGGATTCGTTGAACTCCAATCATCACCCTGATCAGATCTGTACAGTTGGATCTTCAATCCGAGGCCCCAATAAAAAGTCGCCGTGTCCCTGACCATAAAAAGAAGATAATTAACCTGCATTTTATTCAGATTAATCTAAATGCAAGATGATGCATGTTATGCAATATTTATAGTATGTAATCCAATTCTATGCTTAAGAACACACATAAATAGACATTTTATGTAATATAAACATGTTTACATCACACCCTCATCCCTATCTTTTGCTAGTCCCTAGCAAAAACTACATTTTATTTATAAAAGAATTAGGTTGGATTACTTGGGCATAAGTTATTTTCAATTCTAAGAAACTTTTTACTTAGGATCTGAACTTTCAAAGACACAACAGCGCTCGGGTATCTGCCAAAATGCAGACTGCCTCAAGTCCTCGCCTTATTCAAAGAAAAAATTTCTTTTTCTCTTTTTCTTCTTTTCTAATTTTTTTGGATTTTTGAGTTTAGGGTTAAAGAGTGGTTTTCTACGGCAATTCAACCCACCCAAGATTTGATGAGAACCCTAAGTTCTAAGCATCTTATTGTGAATGTGATGGACTCGTTGATCAACAATTAGAACAGACTTAGGATTTCTACACCTCTATGTGACCTTAAAAGTGAGTTCTGCCTAAAGGTGTATCTTTACGACCGGTAGCTTTCTCCCTACTTTTATTTTTATGGGGTCAACACAAGGGTGAATCCGTTGTATATCTCCCCGATTTGTTCTACTTCTCCGCTTCTTCCTAACTGTTTTGAGAATTTTCAGTGCATTTCTTGAGCTGGGTTTTGGACAACTGATCGATGAGTTGTTACAACCGACAACTTGCCAGGCATACTCATGTGGCGAAGTGTGGTTTATTTCTTTTGTTTCCTTTTTCTTTTCTCCTTTTCTTTTTCTTTTTAAGTAGCTAGATTCCCTGGTCTAAGAATTACCTAAAGGTAGCAAGAAGAGAATGGTCCAGTGACTGGGCTCTGGACAACCTACCTATGGGTTGTTACTCACGATAACTCGCCAGTCACATCACCATAGAAGGTTCATTAGCTACCCAATTTCGATTAAATTCGCCGAACAATGAGTCAGTGAAAAGTTAGTGTGTAGATGCTTTAGACTTAAAGTTCCCTCAAATCAGAGGGCGGGTTGATAAGTCGTGTACTTATCACCCAAACTTATTTAATCAAGTTACAATAGAATTAAGATGGTGAGGATACGAAAAACAAATCCACATTTTAGTGGATACACGAGCTGATTAAGCCCAAAGACTTGAAGGGTCTTTGTGTTCAGATCTTAATGTAATATTTCCTAAGATTGAAAAGTCCTAATGTTCAAGTATTCCTTCCTAATTCCCCAAATTTTATATATATGTATAAATATAAATAAATAAATGAATCTACAGAGCTGACGAATTAATTCAAAGATGAATATCCACCCCCCCATGCCTATCTAATGCAATGTCCTCATTGTATTAAAAAGACAAAACAGAGTGGAATAAAGTAGAAAGCACCTGAATTGCGTGAATGACAGGTCCGCTACTGAGATAAACAAAAACTATATGCGTGCTGAGTTTAGTGCCTTCAGCTAGGCACACTATACAAAGAAGAGAAGTAAAGAATTCAGAAGTGTAGGTCAGAATCAGAATAAAAAGATTCACTTTAGGACCTACCAGCAAATGTCCACAGATGTGGACCAGATTGTGGTGCAAACCCATTCCCCATGATCGAGAATATCTAAGGTTCTAGATAAAAATTACCCAAAACCTAAAATCAATATGCAAGCAAGGTCAGGCCTGCGATTTATGATGATGCAGCCTAAGAACAAAAAGTCAGGTTACAGAGAAATCAAGCTCCAAAGGATAATCAATGAATGTGTGACCGGGTTGGACATCCTCAGAATAAATGTCGTAAGGGTCCTAGTTTGATGGTTTCAGCTTAATTGGAACCCTTAGACTCGGTCTTCACTTCCTCTAGGGTTTGCTTCCCAAATCAAAATTTCCCAACTCCTATCCTCCTTCAGAATGTCAAATTTTGGGATCTCCTGCATATTAATCACTGATGAGTCCATTTTAATGGGCTATTGTTACACCTAAGTACTTCAATTCTAACATAGTATGTTTGTTAATCTCACATTAGGTCATTAAACAAGTACATGCATCATTACTTGAGTTTTTATCTATTTTATTGCATTCTATAACCTAGTATATAATTATTTTATGTTTCATCATTGTAGGAATAAATTGCAAGAGATGAGGGGGGTGAATTAAATTCTCCCCTCCCCCAATAGCCGTCGACCTCAACTGAGTCTTCCAGCCAGCCTTAACATCTCCCCAACAGTTGAAGGACATATTTTGTAAGGGATTTTGAAAATCCCTTAACTCGCGTGGGGAGACGAGTTAAGAGGAGGCTTGGCAAAAGAGAAGAGGCTTGGCGGTTCTTCTTCCCCCCTGAGGGGATATTCTTCTTCTACACCTTCCCCACCGTGGAGAGAGCAGACACTGTGGAACCAAGTGTGCACTATGCACACCTTCCACCTCTATCACCGCACTGCCACAATGCCCTCACCAATCCCTTTCAAGCCACAGCCACCTGTCCCCCACACGCAAGTGCCTCTACAACCACACCAGCCTGCCCTCGTTGCACCATCCTCTCCACTGCAAGCGCACACCACCCTGCACCCACGTTACTGCCCCCACCGCGCCCTGCAAGCCCCGCCTGTAGGTGCTCATGCCACAACACCGCCTGCAGGAGCCCCCACACTGCACCAATGCCCACAGGCAACAGCCGCCCGCAAGCAATCATGCCACAGCCCCAACCGTAGGAGTCCCCACGCTACACCAGTGCCCGCAAGCAAGCAACCAAGCTTGCAGACGCCATTCCCATAGGCCGCAGCCACCTGCAGGTGACCTGCGTCCAAAGGACCACTCCAGCTGTGCCCTAGCACGCCTTGCATGCACGTGCCCAGCGCACAGCCACGCAGGCTACAGCAGCGCTATTCCGCTTCTCCAAGCGTGGTGAACCTCCTCCAACAGGGCCAACAGGCTGGTGGCCATTCTCCTCCATCTAACCACCGCCGGCCACCTCCGACTGCCATGTTACCACCATTGCGTAGCCCTCGTCAAGGCGCACCACCCCGTCGACTCTCACCGCCAACCGTGCATGGCCGTCCATGCGAGGAAGAGAGAGGAGAAATCCTCTATTTTCTCCTCAATTAATATTTACATCTAATTCCATTGCCATTTATATATTAATATTTCATTCAGGCCACATTGCATTGATGCACTCATAGTTTCCTGAAATTACTTCACTTGTGTGATGTGCATGATTTAACTTTGAATTTCAAATCAGATTTGTATGCAAGTTAAATTTACATGATATGCCATTATACATGCATCATATACATATCTTTGGATCTTAATTCTTAACATGAAAATTGCATAAATAACCTTGAACTTTTAAGGAAATTGCAAGCTCCATTTAAAATAGCATATTCCTCGCATTAAAGTCGCGATAGTGTCTGCAAATAGTATATTCCTCGACTCGTGAATTTATTGGTCTATTCCTCCTTGTGGATGAGACATCTTTATTCTGGTTAAATTTGATATTTAGTTTTGATTGAGAGATTTTCCAGCACATAAAACACAACGACATATCATTCTATTGCTATTTTAATTGACACTCTCTCCGTCAAATGGCACCGTTGCCAGGAGGCAATAGACGTAATAGATTCACTATTATTTTTTAATATTCTGAGTTACGCAGTTATCTAAACATTTTTTTATTGTGTGAGGAATCTGACGGGGCGACTTGCATAGCAAGAGACGACATTGACCTTGAACGACGCACTATGTGGAGATAATCTTTTTGGTGGACCTTGACGCCACTTGGAGGCCAACAACAGGAACACGTGGGCCTTGATCCCATGCACATAGGCTTACGAAGGAGCCTGTTCTTGATTTAGTCATTAGAGCTTAGTTTAGATTTAGTTTAGATAGACATTAGAATTTAATTTCTGTCTTTTGGACCCTTGGGTATTTTTGGGAATGTGTTCCCAGTGCTTATTTATTTCTTATTGCTCTTGTATGCAAGAGCGTATTTTTGGGATCGTGTTCCCATTTATTTAGATTATAGGACTATTCGAATTGTTTGAACTGCATGTTTGTTAGTTAGTTCGATTAGGTCTGTTTGCTTATTATTATTGAAAAAAAAAAAATTGAACTGTCTGCTGGAAGCTGCATATCTATAGAATGACCATCTAGGACTGAATGAGCAGCATCTAGTTTATTTTTACTGTATTGCATACATTATTGCACGAAGAAAGCTAGAGTAAGGTACGTCTTCTCTTGATCATCAATTGCCTGTCATGCATCTACATTGAACCTAAATCTACGACCACTAAATTGCTTGAATCGAATTAATTCAGTGGTCACTTTAAAAATTGGGACTGCTAAGATGTTAGACCTTAAAATCTGTGACTTAAAATTGTGTGCAAAAGGATCTTGTTTGCAAAATTTCAAAACTCAAAACATGATCATATATTTGCACACCAGAGACACTGTGTACCTCACACATAAGGTCATTAGGTAAATTTCTACCTCTCCTCTTTTTCACCATAAGGGAAGTTAGTTGGAAATCAACAAGCCTATCCACCAAGTTACTTCGGTTCCTTGTGTGTGGGCTCGATTCGAGACTTCCATCCCTTGCGAGTAGGTTATAGGCACTAGTGAAGGTTGGCCTAGGAAGCGTAATTTGTACAAAACTTGTTTGGCCACCAACTGAACATTTAATTCTAGGACCTACAATCTACTAAAAATAGATCCCACTAAATTTGCGTTTGCTTTGAAAGTAGAACTCTCTAGGAAGTTTCTGCTTATTTTCTGAATTCTTCTAAATCCTAAGAGAGTTAAAACTGTTTTGCCTAAAGAAATGGATCACCCTTACTCCTATCATTTAGATTATCAGAGTCAATACTTCCCATCTTTTAATCAGGATCCCATGCCCTGAGCGTATCCATCCTTTGATGGGTACATTGACAATTCATGGGATCATTCTTATTCTTATCCTGGGAGTACTGGCTTGATAACTCCCACTTTTGAGTAGAGCCTAGGAGTGGGATTTTTCAACCTTGGAATCCCTATTTCTATGCAAACACCCAACCCTCCCACCCTTCATGATTTCCGTATCGAGGTTGGACCGATACCCCTAGGCAACCAGAGCCTGAAATTGACTATCCTCCCCAACCTTATAATAGTAGCCTCTCCTCTTTTATGATAGAAATGCAAAAACAGCAAAAGGAAATGATGGAATCCATTGGAGAACTGTTGAGGAATAGTCAATAGTTAAATAAAGAAAAAAGACAGCTTAGCTACATGCTTCCTAGTAATTCTGATCCCTACCCAAACGACCATGATCATGAACGTAATTCTGAGGAACCCAGTGACAATAGGGATTCAGTTTTATGTAGCTATCACTTAGACTCTCCCAATGAGACACGGCCACTAGAGGAGAACGATCATAGTGATTATCCACCCGAGCTATATTGGAGTCAAAAACAAGGGAAGATGGTACCTCTTGAGGACCTTCACCCCAATAACAGTATTCTCCGTACCCCTACTAACCCGGGTTAAGGTTGTGTTGTTCCTATCACTTCCCCTATTGATTATCTGGGGGAATCCCATTCTACCCTTAGTGAGCCTACTCCTGACCCTCCACTTAGGGAATTAACACCTACCATTCAGCATCCTGATTGCGCAGCAATCATAGGTCTAAATTGACCTAAATTAGGCTAGGACTTAGCATAAGTTAGGGTTATTCATGCATGCATATGCATTATCAGCATATTTACTGCTTTCCTTTAGCTATGCATAAAATAATGTTATAATGTGCAGATTAAGTGCATTATGTCGATTGCAGGGAATAAGCTTATCAGGAGCTGGATCTAAACCTGGATCAGGAATAACAGGAGTTATAGTAGAGCTGGAGTAGAATGCCTAGTTTAGTTGTAGGAATAATAATGTAAGGGGGTTAAAAGTTTGCTATTCTATTAAGTAGGAATCAAGCAATAAAATGTGAAGAGCTTAGGTTCATCCTAGCCCTAGGATAGCCTAGAGACTTCCCCAAGCCTTAGCCACCCTTAGATTAGGCCACAACACCCTAGGAAGCCCTAAAACCCTAGTTCCAACCCTTCTTTGGACGTCTATATAAGTTTTAAGATGTCCAGGACCCTTAGCCAACTCCCGCACACTTCAAACCCACTTCTGCAGTGTTATTGGACGTCCAGACACTTTGTCAGACGTCCAATTTCTGCAGAATACCCAAAATAGAACCCAAAATCCTTCCTGACTCTGATTGGACGTCCAGACAACAAGTCTGGACTTCTGATTTTTGAGTATAAGACATCTGATTCTATAATTAGACATCTGATACTGCTCTCCAATTCCTATTTTGAGATTTAAGCCTTGAACTTGGATCTCTAGGTCCCTAAACCCAATTCCAACCTCATAGGAACCTAAATTAAGGTGCCTTAACCCTAGTACATCACCTCTAGACCTCCCTAAGGACCTAATTAGGTCCTCACTAAACCTAATTGACTTGGATCTTAGTCAATTCCATCAGCCTATTCAATTGGACTCATTAAGTCCAATTGAGCCCTGATCTTAGCACACACTGTCCAATTGGACTCAGTGAGAGTCCAATTGACCTAGAACTGACTTAATTGAGTTGTTTTACTCTCAACTAAGTTTCCACACACACAATTAAACTTTTATTAAATTTAATTGCACTTTACCTTAGTGAATTAGGGTTTATAACCCTAATTTGAGACCTACCTTGACCTAAACCCACTAGAACCCAACCTAATCAACCTAGCCACCTAAGTTTCGCCCCACACATGCCCACACACACCCACACACACCATCCACACGAAAATATATAGCCTAGAGTTCTCTGGAACTCTCTACCATGTGTTATTGCCTTGGTTGCCAAAAATAGCAACCAAGATCCATTCAATTTTAAGATCCACATTTGGTGGATCTAAAAATCACCATCCACCCTCTCTCTCTCACTCTGCCACGAGCTCCCACCATAGGCCTCTCTAGAGAATTCCATAATTCTCTAGTGAGCTTCCCTTAGGTCTATAAAAAGACCCCTTGGGTGGCCATTGGCACCCATTCACTCCCTTGGCAATTACTCTTCATTTGTGCCATTCACGCCACCTCCACTTAGCCACTCACTCCACCTCCACAAGCTCACTACCACCACCATGGAGGACTTCATGCCGGGATGCTGATCAACCCTACCTCTCTCCAAGGGTCGGCCTAAGCTACATTGGCCGCCCCTCATTCTCTTCTCAACCACTCCAAGGCCATTGGGGACCACCCCTGAATGCCCTCTACTCTTTTAGCTCTAGATCATGCTTTTCATAAGTTTTACTGCTTTCATTTACTGCTTAGTTGAGTAGTTTCTCTTCTCCCCTAATGATGCATGCGAAATCCCCCCGTCGATTCTTGTATGCAATTGTTTTCTAGTAGCTAGGTTTAATTTAAAGCATTCCTGTATAAGCTTTCCTCTAGATTTCATGTACAAACAACTCTCCCCCAATGAATGAATGAAAAATGCATTTATATATATATATCTCTCTTTATGTGTTTTAAATCACCATGAGCTGAATGATTATTTTATTTGCGTGATCTAAGTGCCTGTTCTTTAACCGCCTATATATTGCGTACCATAATACTAAGTAGAGTGGCTTTAAGATCGATTTCAAAAATAGAAACACGCCTCCCAGAGATGAACGAATGGGACTCAAGTCTCATTATTTTACAAAACAATATTTTTTTCGAATGTTTTTGCGTGACTATACTACGATTTTCGACGACTTTCAAATACGTGAAAACAGCTTTCTGTCAAATGGCGCCGTTGCCAGGGAGGCAACGTCATTTTTCTTGATTTCGATCTTTTAATTTATCACTGACAAATCTACCTCTACTTCGTTGTTGATGTGCAGGAACACGGAAGAAGAACGGGATCTGCGCACACATCGAGCACGGCGAAGAAAGTCAGGTGCACATCACATTCTCTTAGAGTAGGTTTATTTTCTGAACCCTAGGACTAGATCTACTTCCTGCAATTTATTTTGAAAAGAAAAAAAAAAGAGATATTTTCTTATTTTCATGAAAAGAAAATAAAAAAAATAAAAAATTTTGAAAAAAATCTCTTTAGGTTTCCTTTTGAATCTAGGTTAGAAAAAAAAAAGAAAGAAAAGAGATATTTCCGTTTGAATCTTTTGAAAAATTCTTTTTTAAAAAAATAATAATAATAATAATAAAAGTGAAAAAGATTTAAAAAAAAAAAAACATTTTTGGTGGAAGGCTTGAATTTCAAATTCAAACATCTTCAAAAGCTTTTCCAACACCTTCTGATTTTCGGCCAGATTTCAAATCTCACTTGAAAATTCTAGTGCCGAAAAATCCGTTAGCGAAAAATTCTGAAATTCGGGAAAAACCTTCATTTTCAAACCATCTTTCAAATTCCATCATTACTTTGAAAAAACTCCAAGTATAAATTTTTTAAAAATTCACGAAGTGCACGGGGCTCAGATAGACCCAGATTAAAAAATTTTCAAAGTTCCAAAAGTGATTTCGAGCAATCCGCGAATCTTTTTTGACTAAAAATGGTGGGGTTTGAAAGCTGATCTAATTGGATTTATTTTCAATATTTTTCCCGAATTTTTGAATATCATTTGATACTGTTTCAAAGCGAGAAACCGTCCAGGGGTCAAAGTTTCAAATTTGACCCCCTGATATTTAAAATTCTCTAAAAATTCGGTTGAAATAGTAAAAATTCTAAAAAATATTCTATAAAAAAATAATTGAAAAAGGAATCTACTTGCAAAATTTCAAATTAATTGCATTCCAATTACTATCAGAGAATCAACATTATTATTATGGTCTGCTGAAATAGAGAAAAAAACCCTAGAAGTGCATGCAACTTAGGTTGAACCTTTAGGGTCACAAATATAGACCACACTTTTGGCTAACCTAGACTTAATCAAGTCTAGTTAGCCGGTGAGCTTGGTCACCTTGTGGCCACTCACCACAAACCCCACTGAAGAAAACAGGTTAAAAACTGATTTTAAAACACCAAATCAACCCGAGTTCGTTGTCGTACTACTGAATGAGTTTAATCTCTCTTGCCAAACCTGGTGACTAAGTCTGTGGGGTAGTGTCAAACAACCGCAGCTCGGGGGTCAACGGAACCGGAGGCGTAAGCCAAAGGAAGAACCTTCCCCTTAGTCCCCTCGTAACTAGTCTGGCTGGGTTAGCTTGAGAGGCGGGATTCACGTTCAGTCAGTTGTACGACGAACTTATCTTCAGGAATTCAAATCCCTAACGAAAAATATGGTCACCTGATCTATAAGGACCATTTGATTGACAGGGCCTTAGCCTTGTTCTGCGTGGCTACACCAACCCAGGGTTTGGGCAGTGTATGCACGGAAGGAGGTCACTTCGACCTCACTTGGTTGGACCTTGGGAGCCACTCCCAAGGAGGCGAGTCACCTCTCCCGGACCATCTTCTCCCCCCATTTCTTCAATCTGCTGAGCTGCAATGGCTAACATTGGATCTGGACCTAATCAGGATCCAGAAGACCTGGACCCACGAGCTTATCTGAGAGCTCGGGTCACTGAATCAGCTCAACCTTGGGATCATAACCCAAGGTGGCGAAGATGACTTTTCGCTTCGCTTGATCCTTCTCCTCGGGTTACCGAAATGGTTAACCCATATCCTAACCCTGGATATTATGACCCATACCAGTCGGTCCCTCAAAGGATTGCATCTTATAACCCAGGATATGGATTTCATACTCCTGCTTCTCACCCATGGAACATGGGTAGACCTGATTCACCCCCTGGAACCCCTGAAGAGCTACCGGTGCATATGCGGCCACTTTATAGAATACAGAGAGCTATAGCGAGCGCTAAGGAAAAGGCCGTATCCTATCTACGTGAAATCCAGGCTATCATTGAGCCAAACAAAAGACAAAGCCGGATTCTGCATCAACAAGCCGTGATGGAGCTCCTTCAGGAAACAGTAGAGATAACAAGGCAAATTGGACAAAATCGGGAAACTCAAGAACTATTGCTTTTGAGATATCAAGTGGAAAATAGCATTGAAGACCTCGAAGAATCTGAAACAACTACGCTGGAAGAACACACAGAAGATTCTCAGGAACAGATGCCCGAAGACAACTCAAGGGAAAAAGAATCTAGCATGGATATGAGACAGGAGCAGGAAGTATGCCGAATGGGTTCATCTGAAATTGAGGAGGAAAGGACTGATATCTCCAGGACTGAGCCACAATCAAATTATCCTGAATCCTGGGAGACACCTTTTGGGTTGGATAACCCAATCGAAATAAGGGAAGCGGATCAAATTGTGGATATGGATCCTAAGGCAGACATTACATGCGACACTACTGATCAATCTAGACCACTTCCCATTGTAGGTGAACCTGTACCAGAGCCAACATCTTTTGATCTGCACTCTTCTTCTTTCACCTACTTCCCTAATTCAGATGCTAGAGATTTTGAGACGACACTTCCTATCCCTGATCCTAACATCCGAAAACCAGAAGTAGCTATGGATAACTCAAATAAAGAAATAAATATGCTACCTGCAGTAGGAATTGCTGAGGAGCCCAATGCATATGAGGGTGAAGCTTCGAGCAGAATTAACTAGGGATGCACCTATCATCCTAGTCAATCTAATAGATGGCTCGACCCTGAGCCTAAAGAGTCAGCCTCTGATGAATCAGAGATGGGTACTAATGAGGATGAAGTAATTTCTGACGGGGATTTCAGTGACCTCCCCACAGATCTTCTACTTTCACGGATACCCCCATATGACCCAAAGCCTGGAGGGGGCATGATCTTTGATGTCAATTATCATTATGAGGATCCCTATGACTCAGATTCTGGTTCTAAGGTACATTTTGATCTACTCCCTTAGCAACTTCCTGCTGAATTGTGGGACATGATAAATCAGCTGAATCAACATCATGATCCCCCCTCTGATTATCCTCTATTTTCCACCACCACTCCACACTTTCTTGTAGCTAGACTTTTTGGAGTAGGGGTGCACAATCAGCTGGTTCGCATCTCTGGACCACTGATCTTAGGAGCATATGAGCACATCTTTCTCTTAATCTTAGCCGACTCCTATGCAAGAATTTATACATCTCATTGAGCTTTCGCCCAGCTGGAGGCGTTAAACTCAGCACATATAAATACCATTTCACCATCATCTATACATAACCATTTTTATACATAGCATATTTTTGTTTTAGCATATTTCCCTTTTGTATATTGCATGTTATCAGGTTGGCCGGTGCTGAATATAATTTCAGGAGCAATTCCAGGTGACTTCTACCCACTCATCCTCTGTCAAATTTATTTTCTTTTATATTCATGCATGAGGACATGCAAGAACTTAGGCATGGGGGGGGTGTTAGATACAACAAAAACTAAAATTTTTTTTTATTTGCCAACACTTAGGAAAACCTCGGAGCTGCATGCAAAACGTACTTTAGGACCTTAAATAAAAGAACAACTGACTCCACCTCCAATGCTCGCATTAGAGCTATAATCGTTCGCAATAACCAATCCCGACTCACCCACTCACCTTTTGTTCTAAATTTAGGGTCAAGCTAATTGTAACCCGATACGAGAAATTCACAAAGTATAAATTATGTGAGGTTACATGTCTATAACATATATACATATTGCATTCATGAATAAGATTATTTTATTAAGAGAATGCATTAGGGATTTTTATCCTTTAGTTGATTCCTGTAATCTGGAATCCAGTACAACTTTTCACACACACGTAGAATTTGCAATGGATTCACGGTGAGGCTGATAAACGTCTTCAATCTGTCAAGAAGAAGCAGTGCTTCTTTTCCTGAACCCTTGGACAATGTTTTGGGAGTCAGGCAGATTTTCCTCCAAAAATCCACCAAATAGTGTGAGATGAGAGTAGAGTGTACTGGTGCTCTAAGATTAGTGCGAGGAATCTGGAATCCTAGATAATTAGGTAATGATACTCTGAGATTAGACATAGTTTTCGCTCTCGATTCCCGCGTATACATTTTTGTGCAAAATTTTGAGAGCCATCGAATAAGGCAAATACGCGGAGAGCGAGTTTTCATAAAACTAGGGCTAAGTTGGATGGTCACGACCATTCTTTACGGAATCCTCGGCTGAAGGAGGGTATTGATGTCAAGGTCAGAAATACACCATCCTATCCATCTCTCCCGGTGCCGTGAATAGGCACTTCCACCAAATAAGCCACCCAATACCTCTTTAGTACCACCAATCCCCAATAATGCCTCCTTAATAAAGTTCATGGATGTATGCCAGTTGTGTTATGCTGAAAAAAAAAATAAAAAAAAATGAGAAAAAGAAAAAGAAAAAGAATGATGAAAAGAAAGAAAAACTGGAAAAAAAAAACTAAAAAAAAAATTAGAAAAAGAAGAAAAAGCAAAGAAAAGAATGAATATTTAGTGTTTATTTCATCGAGGCAATACCACCAAATAAACTTAAGCTCCACCAAATATGGCCTTAACCTATTTTTCTTATGTTTCTAACTGCCTGAATAATGGCTGAGGAATTCTGACTTAGTGTTAGGGTTATGAGAACTCAATTAAAGTGTTAATGCCTAGTGAGACCACCAAATACAGAACATATGTGTGAATCTGGTGAGGTTGTGAGCTCTAAGAAAAAGAGTAAGAGAGGATGAATACAAAGGAATCAAAAGGGAGCATAGTTTTTCTCGTCTTTCTCTAAGTTAAGTTACTTAATAATTTGGGAATCTAGATTCTGTAGTACTAGTATCTATGTAGCACCAAGTGAGAATGAGCCACCAAACATATAATCCTTTCCCTCAAAGATTCTCTACCTAAGCCCAAAGCCGGGGTGAAATTCATAGAATATTTTGAATACCCTGAGGGAAGAAATCCGCCTATCCTGCTAGAATTTTTATTAGGGGTCAAGTGCAGGCTTTAGAGGTGTATTAGTTTTCACTCAAATCCGTTGCAAAAGCTACATAGCTGCACGTTCACGATTGTCTGGATTTCTAGAGCATAGGATGAAAACAAAAAGAAGAAAAATCTCTATGCAAACACTTGATGAAATACCCAGTCCCTTAGGGACCTTGCTGTAAATAATTTAGTCTTGCATTTGCTAGGGACTAGCAAGATTTAGGCATGGGGGTATGATTGCTCAGCAATCATAGGTCTTAATTGACCTAAATTAGGCCAGGACTTAGCATAAGTTAGGGTTATTCATGCATGCATACGCATTATCTGCATCTTTACTGCTTTCCTTTAGCTATGCATAAAATAATGTAATAATGTGCTGATTAAGTGCATTATGTCGATTGGAGGGAATAAGTTGATCAGGAGCTGGATCTGAAGCTGGATCAGGAATAACAGGAGTTGTAGCAGAGCTGGAGCAGAATGCCTAGTTTAGATGTAGGAATAATAATGTAAGGGGGTTAAAAGTTTGCTATTCTATTAAGCAGGAATAAAGCAGTAAAATTTGAAGAGCTTAGGTCCATCCTAGCCTAAGGATAGCCTAGAGACTTCCCCAACCTTAGCCACCCTTAGATTAGGTCACAACACCCTAGGAAGCCCTAAAACCCTAGTTCCAACCCTTATCTGGACGTCAAGATAAGTTATAGGACGTCCAGAACCCTTAGCCAACTCCCTCATGCTTCAAATCCACTTCTGCAGTGTTATTGGATGTCCACACACTTTGTGAGACATCTAATTTCTGCAGAATACCCAAAATAGAATCCGAAATCCTTCCTGACTCTGATTGGATGTCCAGACAACAAGTTTGGACTTCTGATTTTTGAGTATAAGACGTCTGATTCTATTATTTGACGCCTGATACTGCTCACCAATTCCTGTTTTGAGATTTAAGCCTTGATCTTGGATCTCTAGGTCCCTAAACCCAATTCCAACCCCATAGGAACATAAATTAAGGTACCATAACCCTAGTACATCACCTCTAGACCTCCCTAAGGACCTAACTAGGTCCTCACTAAACCTAATTGACTTGGATCTTAGTCAATTCCATCAGCCTGTTCAACTGGACTCATTGAGTCCAATTGAGCCCTGATCCCAACACACACTGTCCAATTGACCTAGACCTGACTTAATTGAGTTATTTTACTCTCAATTAAGTTTCCACACACCCAATTAAACTTGTATTAAGTTTAATTGCACTTTACCTTAGTGAATTACGGTTTATAACCCTAATTTGAGACCTACCTTGACCTAAACCCACAAGAACCCAACCTAGTCAACCTAGCCACCTAAGTTTCGACCCACACACACCCACACACACCATCCACAGGAAAATATCTAGCCTAGAGTTCTCTAGAACTCTCTACCATGTGTGGTTGCCTTGGTTGCCAAAAATAGCAACCAAGAGCCTTTCAATTTTTAAATCCACATTTGGTGGATCCAAAAACCACCATCCACCCTCTCTCTCTTACTCTCCCACGAGCTCCCACCATAGGCCTCTCTAGAGAATTCCATAATTCTCTAGAGAGCTTCCCGTAGGTCTATAAAAAGACCCCTTGGGTGGCCATTGGCACCCATTCACTCCCTTGGCAATTACTCTCCATTGGTGCCATTCACGCCACCTCCACTTAGCCACTCACTCCACCTCCACGAGCTCACTACCACCACCATGGAGGACACCATGCCGGGATGCTGGATCAACCCTACCTCTCTCCAAGGGTCGGCTTAAGATACATTGGCCGCCCCTCATTCTCTTCTCAACCACTCCAAGGCCATCGGGGACCACCCCTAAATGCCCTCTACTCTTTTAGCTCTAGATCATGCTTTTCATAAGTTTTACTACTTTCATTTACTGCTTAGTAGAGTAGTTTCTCTTCTCCCCCAATGATGCATGCGAAATCCCCCCGTCGATTCTTGTATGCAATCATTTTCTGGTTGCTAGGTTTAATTTAAAGCATTCCTGTATAAGCTTTCCTCTAGATTTCCTGTACAAACAACTCTCCCCCAATGAATGAATGAAAAATGCATTTATATATATATCTCTCTTTATGTGTTTGAAATCACCATGAGCTGAATGATTATTTTATTTGCATGATTTAAGTGCCTGTTCTTTAACCGCCTATATATTGCGCACCATAATAATAAGTAGAGAGGCTTTAAGATTGATTTCAAAAATAGAAACACGCCTGCCAGAGACGAATGACTGGGACTCAAGTCTCGTTATTTTACAAAACAATATTTTTGACAAATGTTTTTGCACGACTATACTATGATTTTTGACGACTTTCAAATGCGCGATAACGGCTTTCTGTCACATCCTGAGGATTTAAATGCACCCAATGAAGGTGACCCTATGGGAATGGAGGATGAATTAGATCAATTTTGGTCTCAAGGATACGAAGAGTCTATTTCAGAGGATGAGGATGCCCCAATAGAGGAACTTGGAATGAAAATCTGGAGTGAATCACAAGGGAATTATTTATTATTTGAGGATTTACCTCCAGAGGATATAAATAGTATGGTGAAATCCAGATTCCTCCCTTCTTTTGAGAGTCATCCACCATCAAAATAGGAGTTGATATTAGAGAAGGACAAACAAAATAGTAAGAAGCCTATGCAAGACTCTCGGGGACAAAACACGTCAATTGAGGATTTATACCCCGAGAAGAATAACGAATTCAGAGATATAGGCTTCGTCCAAAATATTAAGACTGATCCTTCTTTAGGAATAATTAAGGATACTAATCCAACTCCTATCTTCACTAATGAATCACATATACACCCTGACAAAAATTTGAGTGAACCAAACGAATCTGGGGATGAGCTTAATGATAATGATTCTGATATTTTGACCTTGCCATCAAAGAGTTATAATTTGGAGTCTACCCTTGATTCAAATATGACTCCTATCATTAATGCTAGGCAGGGTAACATGCAATTGTCTACAACTGTTAGGGAGTATACACAATCTAAATCATTGTTGGAATTAGACCTGACACCGACTAAGCCCTCATTGGACTTAACCATTACCTTCCAACACTACAAACAACCCTTATACTCCCTAACTGATCCTTGGCTCAGATCTCTACTCATGTACATTCTTTCTGGAGAACATATCAGGCCAGTACATCCTCAGGTAGAATGGTGAGTGTGGATTGATGCTTGTACTTTTAGTCTTGCCATTCAAGGGTTTCAAATATTAATGTTTATATATTTTAAAACCCGTCCTGTTTTGGAGGATCCATGTTATCCTCCACTTATTCCATTTCGGGAGGCCTCTTTTCATATTCCCTTTCTTATTCGTAGATCTCCCCAGGTAGCCAACGAGGTTTTCTGCTTTCATACTTTCTGGCGAGAATTTGGGATTACGTTGCATCATCAGCTCGCCAGCATCCGTGGCTACCTATTTTCTAGGCCCACGCTGTTACGCATATTTTTTGGGCCTAACTTTTTCTGTCTGGAACCAAACTTACAGGTTCCTTATAAGTCTGGCTGCTGATAGAAAATGCAGCACTTGTTGGGAGGCAACCCAGCGGTTTGAATAACACCGTTGTCAGGTGATCTCTTTCTTTTCTCCCCCTGTTTTAATTTTACAATGAGGACATTGTAAGATTTAGGCATGGGGGGATGCATTTTGCATTTTAGGAAGTATTCATGCATTTAGGTTAGCATATACAAAAAAAAAATTCTTTTCTTGAGTTGAGTGGGTTAGTCCCTAGCAAAATTTCTTTGTCATTGGAGGCTTTTATTCTTGAATTATTTCTTAAGTTTAGAATCCAGTACATTTATTTCATGTGCACGTAGACTGGGTAATGGATCCTTATAGAAAACCAATAAACATTTGTGGTCTACTGAACCCTTGGACAGTTAATAGGGAGTCAGGCATACTACCTTCTAGTAGATCCACCCCATATTTGTGAGATGAAAGTAGAGAGATTACTGGTGCGCTAAGTCTAGTGCAAGGACTCTTAAGTTTTGGAAAATTAGATGATGATACTTCAGAGTTAGGCATAGTTTTTGCTCTCTGTTCCTGTGTGCGAACTTTGTATGAATTCTTGAGAGTCACTAATTAAGGCAGATACACAGAGATTGAGTCTTGATAAAGCTATGACTACGGTAGATGGTAATGACCATCCTTCATAGAGTCCTCGGTTGAAGGAGAGTAATAGTGTCAAAGGTCAAAAATATGCCTGTCCTATCCATTCCTTCCCAGTGCCAAGAATAGGCACTTCCAATAAATAAGCCACACAATATCCTCTTGACCATCATCATCTCTAATAATGCCTCATGAATAAAAGTCTGTATTGTGTTATGTAGATTGATAAAGAAAGAAAAAGGAAAAAGAGAAGAAGAAACAAATAAGAAAAAAAGAAAAGAGAAAAAAAATGAAGAAAAGAAAGAGAGAAAAGAAAAAGAAAAGAGTCCAAGGTTATATTTTATTGTTGTATCATTGTTTTTGAGCCAACAAAAATACTTATCGCGTTCCACCAAATATGACCCATACCTACCTTTCAGTATTTTTGATCGCCTGAATACTAGTCGAGGACTTTAACTTAGTTGTAGAGTTATTAGGACTTTAATTAAAGTGTGAATGCCATGTGAGGCCACCAAATAGTAAGTACAATTACTAAATCTGGCGAGATTTGCGATCTCAGAAAGAAAAGAAAGAAAAGAGTGAGCGCCAAGGAACATCAGGAGAGCATAGTTGTTTAGCCGCTCTCTAAGTTGACTTGTCTAATAGTCTAGAGATCTAGAGTCCGTAGTACTAGACTACATGTAGCACCAGATGAGTGTGTGCCACCAAATACAAATCCATTCAACTTGATATCTCCTACCTAAGCCAAAAGCCAAGGTCAAATTACAAATTATCTTCTACTTTATCCCCAAGGGAAGTAGTTGCCTATCTCGATAGCAATATTTAACAAGGGTGAAATTTGAACTCCAAATGCGAATTGGCTTTTTCACTCGGATCTGTTACCTAGTCTATTATCACATCACATTTGTCTGGATCTCCAAAGTTTTGAAATAGGAAAAGAAGAAATGTTCTGATTACTTCTATTATTTCTCATTTTTGCTAGGGACTAGCAAATCTTAGGCATGGGGGTATTTGATGAGTCCATTTTATGGACTATTGTTATGCCTAAGTACTTCAATTCTAACATAGTATGCTTGTTAATACTCACATTAGGTCATTAAACAAGTGCATGCATCATTAGTTGAGGTTTTATCTATTTTATCGCATTCTATAACCTAGTATGTAATTATTTTATGTTTCATCATTGTAGGAATAAATTGCAAGAGATGAGGGGGGTGAATTAAATTCTCCCCTCCCCCAATAGCCACCAACCTCAACTAAGTCTTCTGGCCGGCCTTAACATCTCCCCAACAGCCGAAGGCCATATTTAGTAAGGGATTTTGAAAATCCCTTAACTCCCACAGGGAGAGGAGTTAAGAGGAGGCTTGGCGGTTCTTCTGCCCCCGTGAGGGGATATCCTTCTTCTCCACCTTCCCCATCGTGTAGAGGGTAGACATTGTGGAACCAAGCGTGCACTGTGCACACCTTCCATCGCCATCACCGCACTGCCACAGCATCCTCACCAATCCCTTGCAAGCCATAGCCACGCCCTCCACTACCTGTCCACCACATGCGACCGCCTTTGCAACCACGCAAGCCTGTCCTCGCCGCACTATCCTCTCCACTGCAAGCGCATACCACCCTACACCCGCACTACTGCCTCCACCGCACCCTGCAAGCACTCACACCAACTCCTGCAGGCAGTAGCCGTCCACAGGTGCTCACACCAAAGCCCCGCTCGCAGGCACCCCCGCGTTGCATCAGCGTTCGCAAGCAGCCAGCCAAGTCTGTAGACACCATGCCCGTAGGCCACAGCCACCCGCAGGTAACCCATGCGCAAAGGACCACTCCAGCCACGCCCTAGCACGCCTTGCACACGCACGCCAAGCACGCAGCCGCATAGGCTGCAGCAGCACTGTTCCTCTTCTCTAAGTGCAGTGAACCACCTCTAACAGGGCCAATAGGCCAGCGACCATTCTCCTCCGTCCGATCACCGCAGGTCACCTTCGACCACCGCATTACCACCATTGCGTAGCCCTCGTCGAGGCGCACCACCCCATCAACTCTCGTCGCCAACCATGCACGGCCATCCACGTGAGGAAGAGAGAGGAGAAATCCTCCGTTTTCTCCTCAATTGCCATTGCCATTTAGATATTAATATTTTATTCAGGCCACATTGCATTGATGCACTCATAGTTTCCTGAAATTACTCCACTTGTGTTATGTGCATGATTTAACTTTGAATTTCAAATCAGATTTGCATGCAAGTTAAATTTACATGATATGTCATTACACTTGCATCATATGCATATTTTTGGAGCTTAATTCTTGACATGAAAATTGCATAAATACCCCTAAACTGTTAAGGAAATTGCAAGCTCCATTTAAAATAGCATATTCCTCACATTAAAGTCACAATAGTGTCAGCAAACAGTATATTCCTCGACACGTGAATTTATTGGCCTATTCCTCCCTGTGGATGAGATATCTTTATTGTGGTTAAATTTGATATTTAGTTTTGATTGAGAGAATTTCCACCACATAAAACACAACGACATATCATTCTATTGCTATTTTGATCAAGTGACACTCTCTCCATCAATCACCTTGTCTGATATTTCCAAGTCTAAAAGATGTGGCTGAATCAGAAATGACCTAGGTCTAGTTATCTCAAAAATAGAATTGTCAGTAAGCTCAATGGGGTGTAATTGACAGTTAGGGCATTGGATTGAATCCTCTAGAAAATGTGATTCTAGATATGTCATGTGAGCCCCAATAAGATCAGTTTCCTCAGTTATTGAGCTATCAAATGATTTAACTGATTCCGCAAGCCCAATCATCTCATAGAAATCATGTTCTGTAAACTCACGTGAGACTTCGCAAATTGAATCTTCACCATCAAAAACAAAGAAATCAAAATCTGTATTAATGTACGTCCCAAAATCATCCGTCACTTTCTAATCCATGGAGACATATGTTTCCTCATACCCTGGCTTAGGGATCTCAGGTGAAGAAATCATATTATCCTTAATTGGTTGCTCTAAATCAATCTGGTCAACCTCATAACAAGTGTCCCCCCAAATAGGTGCCTGAGTGGGTTCTGACATTAGCTCTCCTGAAGGGGGTTCATCCTTGGAATCATCCCATGATTGAACTAAGGCAACCACAAATCTCATTCTCAATTTCGCTAACTTCCCAAGTAGAAACTCACCTAGGTTCTTATCCTTAACATCCTGGAGCCAATTCAACAAATACTTATTTAGATCATCAATCATCTCAATCAGGGGCTCCAATTTTTCAATACAAGGTATTGGCTGAACTTCTAAAGATTGTATGGTATTCCTCATGTTAGCCAAAACCTTATCTTGAACCTAGTTACCCTAAACCAAATGGCTTGTTTCAAGGTTGGGCGAGTTTGGGATCAGTGCAGAGGAGTTAACGAATTGAGATTCGTGATACCCTTCCAGATAATAGGTCATTTTGGATTGTTCAAAAGGTGGTGATGACCTAAAGGTAATGTAATCAGAGGATGGGTAAGGATCAGTGTATCCTCCTTGATTGTAGATCGTATTAGGTTGTCCATGAAAGGGTGGCGATCTATAATCGATGCGGCTCTGAGAAGGATAGAAATCACAATTATGGTGTTCAGGGCTAGACCCTAAACACGGAGGTCCGGAACTATATCCCCAATCCGAGTTATCCCAACTAACCAATGGTTGATTACAGTACGAGTTGGGATAATCGTCATGTTGAGGATAGCTCATAACAAGAGGGAAAGAGCGAGAATGCATATAAAATGTGGAAGGATTCATGATAGACGGGAGGAAGAAAGGCACCCTGCAATACAAACAATGAAACCTGTTGACATGTCGATTGTTCGCTTTAAAGTCATTTACAGTTTTATGTGGTGGAAAAATCAACTAATCAATATTTAAAAAGAAATAACCACTCGCAGAAGAGCAGGTCATATCCACAGGGAGGCAATGACGTATTTAAATTCGCACCGGTTAAAAACGTTTGTTCGTAGTTAGTTTGGACAAGAATCAAGCCAAAATTGCCTTCAGATTAAGGTTGAATCAAGAAATCGTGCTGAAATAGCAATTCTGAATAACAAAAGGATATTTGGACACAATGCAGAATCAATAAAATATCATTAAAAATTGACAATGGCAGAAAATGTAATTATTAATGGCCATGTTACTGTAGCAAAACAGGGGATTTATTCCTCTTGGCCTTGCGCGACGAGGCGTGGACTGCTGGATGTAGGAAGCTCGGAGGAAGTTCCTTGGACTGAGGGCTTCAAAGCAGTGGTGGCGGCGTGCCTCGCGGTGGCTGGAGCTGATCGAACGGAGCTTCGGCAGAGGTGGCTGCAAGTGGTGCTAGAGCTGCTGTTGGTGGGCAATGCGCACGGTCTGTTGGCGGGAGGCGCTGTAGGCGTGTGTGCACTGGAGGATGCGGGAGGACTGCTGCAGGCGTACGAGTGGTGTGAGGCACTGCAGGCGTGGGAGGCAGGCAGCTTTGTCGGCTCTGCTGCTGCGTACGATTGAGCGCTACAGCCGGTTTTGTACGCTGGTGTGGTTGCGCGCACTGTTGGCGGGCAGTGCGTGCATGGCTTCAGAGGCTGAAGGGCATGCGGATGAAGGCTGCAGGTGCGGGGGTGGTGCTGGAGCAGCCGGGCCCGCTGCTGTGTGCGTGGGAGATGTGATGCGGGTGTGAGCGGTGAGGCGGAGAAGAAGCGGGTGTGGCTGCAGGCTGTGCCCGCCTTGCGTGCGGCTAGAGGGCATGTGGGCAGATGTGGAGTGAGCGGGCGAGGGCTGCGGTTCAGGTGCTGGAGGTGAACTGGCGAGGGTGGTTGCTCCTGGAGTGGGGGGTGGCTTCAGACGTCCGGGAAATTTCTCGGACTTCTTAACTGGCTGATGGGCGATTGCAGCGATGGTGGTTGTTCATGACGGCGGCGAGGAAGGTGCATGGCGAGGTGCTCACGGTAATGCGGACAACCTCCAGATGGCGGTGTGGCCTGTTACACCACACGCCCATGGTGGTGGAGGGTCATCGTGGCGGTTGAGGCCGGCAGTGTGGAATGGAAGAGAACTCTCTACACAGTGGTGGGTCGGTGGTGGAGGCCTTCCCCGCTCGGCAGCCTCTCTCCTCTTTTTGTAGCTGACTTCACGAATTTCAATGGAGAGGCGGGAGCAGATCCACCTTCTTCGCTGATCCATGAATGTGCTTTAGTGCGGCCGGAGGCGTTGCAGTGGCAGCCGAGCCGTTGCTAAGAAGAAGAAGAAGAATAAAGGATATTATTAAAATATTATGGTTATTTATATACAAACCCTCAACTTTTATGTTAACTAAAATAATGTACCTAATTGGCTAACTAATTAAATGAATGCCATTCTAAGTTAATTCTAAATGCATTTAAAATATAAATGCAATGCATGGATTATGTAATTAAATTAAAAATATGAATTAATCTATTTACATCCTAGTTTATGCTAAATAAATGTTAGAATTAACCTAATGTCTAGGCACTTAAATACTTAAATAGCCCAGAGCTATGGGCAAAACAAATACCCCCATGCCTAGTTTTTGCTAGTCCCTAGTAAAATTAAGTGAAACCTATAACTCCAAGTAGACTAGTCAACTCACTTAGTCTTCCTTCAGAAGCATATTAAGTTTAGACTCTAGACCCAAGGTTCCTAAGTAGTTGCTAAGTTACAAACTAGGTCGGCTAAAGACGAGTTGCAGGCACAAGTTTTCCCGATTTATTAAAGCATCCGTGCCTGTGCATTGGTCTAAGTTATTTGAGTTAAAGGAAATTTATATATATATATATATATATATATATTTTTTTTATTCTTCTAAGTCTAACCTCAGATCAGCTATCAACACGGTCTGTGTCGGATTCATTGTCCCCATTACCATACCTTGAAGGGTGCCTAGCTTTCGATGCTTCGAGATAGCACCACCCATAACGACCCCAAGAACTCCTAGCAATCGACACTTCGAGATAGTATCACCCATGGATTTCTTAAGTAAATTCAGGCCTATGGCAATCGGCACTTCGAGATAGGGCCGTCCATGGTACTTGAATTGTACAATGCACTTACATGCCCCCAGTAGGATGGATATCCTAAGAGACAAGCATCGAGGAGGTAATATGTTATCATCGCATCCTCAAGGTGAGTATATACTCCCCTCTCCTGCGGCGGGAACTCCTCCAATCAAAATGTGCTTTCAAGCCTCTCCTAAGTCAAAACTAAGAGAATCAAATCTCTTTTCAGAAAGAAAGAAATTGAGTTAATTACCAGACCAAGTGTGTGAAATTTAGTTGCTTGGGTTACAAGGACCCGTAAAGTAAAAGGTAAGAAAAGACTCCAGGTACTACCCCACCTTTTAACTCAAACCCTAGCTTCCCTTCCTCAACCTCTTGAGGAATGGTCCACAACTTAACTCCTACTTATGTTTTTAAGTCCACAAAGGACCCTAAAGGTCTAAAGCTAGCAGCTCATTTAGCTTCTAAAGTTTGACGCTAGAATTAATTTAGTCTACCCTAGAGTTTTGATTTACTTAAAAATGCAGGACTTAGCCAGTTAAGCTCAAAACATTTATTTATTTATTTATTTATTTTTATATGCAAATGTATGAATGCACTATGCTATGTATATCCCCAAGTACAACCCCCCATGCCTAAATTCTGCAATGTCCTCATTGCATAGAAGGATATTACCTGGGTCAGAGCTGGGCTGAATAGCCAAAGAACCTGCAAATCAGGTTCAAGAATTATAGAAATAGGCCCTAAAAATGAGCAAAGCAATGTTGGCCTAGAAAATAGGTAACCTAGGATGTTGGCGAGCTAATGATGAATCCCGATAGCAAATGCTCGCCCAACTAAGATGGGAATGAAATCTTCCCAGGTCACCAAAGGAGGTTCTAAAGGATAAACAGGTATAACAACCTCCAAAGGGGTAGGGGGAGGATGACAAGGATCCTCCAAAAGGTATGGGGAAGGAATGGTGCAAAGATAAACCCCCAGGGTAATGGACTGACTAAAGAAATCATCAATCCATACCCAATACTCCATTATGGGAAATATTGGTCTACTAAGCCCCCTAGTCAGAATAAAAGTGAGCAATTTTCTATGGCAAGGATCGTCTAGGGTGTCGAAGTTACGAGGTTGCGGGATGGCCATAAGATCTAGGTTAGGTTTAATCAGCTCGGTGTCCATCCCAAACACTCTTTCTAAATCCTCAATTTCATCCCTAGCATTCCTTGCACCATCACATGTATCTTCCTACTCTTCATCAGGAATCACAATTTCGCTTTCAGATATAAGCGAATCAGAGGGTGACTTTGAAATGAATGAAGGTTGGTTGGAAGCAACAGATCTAGGGATTATCCTATCAATGTCATCCTCGGGTTTTTGTTCTTTACTCAAATCTTCCCTGGAGTCTATATGTGAATCCACATAAATCTTAGAAATTGCTTCCAAATTTTCCATCATTTCATCATGAGGAGAAATATCATCAATGGGTGTGCTAAGGAAACCTAATTTGGTCAAATTTGTGACATCCTCAAGGGATAACTCTTCAAATAAGACATAATCACCCTTACTGTCACTCCAAATCTTGAATGTAGGTTCCTCATATAATTCATCTTCCTCCTCATCACACAATTCATCATGTACCCGAGGTCTAGAATCATTTAATATCTCAGCAGATACCCTAGGGTGCTCTATCTGAGGTAAATGGTTTACACTGGTAACATCAGACTCCTCAAATAGGTCAATTTCTTTAGGGTTAGGTTCCCTAAGGGTGGGTTTGAGTTCCATATCGTGATCAGAAGGGAGGGTAGGATTAACAACTTGACTTTGACCCACTTTATCAAATGTCACGAAAATACTATCATCTGGGTCGAGGTCTTCCAATGGTACCATCATTCCCTTCTTTTGACTCCAATATAATTCAGGTGGATGCTCAACCTTATCATCATCTTCCTCGGGTTGCCACCTTTCTTCATCCAATGCATAGCTACTTTCATGTGTATCTTCCTCCCACCTAAGGTGTGGATCTCTCAAGGAAGTGTCATCTAATGGGGAGGTTTCAAAATCGATCCTCGAAAAGTAGCTATTCTCCCCAGAATTTCCCTCCAACTTAAAGTGTAGCTCTCCCACGAGAGATGCATCTATTGTAGAGGGGTGTACGTCATCCTCAATGGGGTAGATTGGGTGGCTAATTTCATCTCTTTCTTGTTGGCCTGCTCTCGAAGATTCTCCTAACAATTCAATCATTTCGTTTTGCATTTTCTGTATTTCCATCTTCAAAGAGGAGAGGTCATTTCTATCATGAGAGAAGTCAGGCTCAGTCTTATAGTACCCAAGAGTGATTGTCCAACCATTATAATTTTTCAGGGAGGGTGGGTTGGGTATTTCTATGGTATGTGGTTTATTGGGCAAAGCAAATCCCGCTCCTAGGTTCTGCTCACTGATTTGGGGCTCAACCAGGCCAATACTCCTATAATAGGAGTAAAACGGATCCCAATGATTGTCATTATGTCCATCAAGGGATGGACCATCTCGACGTCTTGGATCGAAGGATGCAGAGTGGGGGTGAGGGTGTGGGCAAGATGTGAAAGGATGAAAATCAATATGGTCCATTCTAACTCACACCTCAATCAGAATTCCCCAAGCAAAACACAATTCAAAAAGGACCTTTTAGGTCTATCCCAATTTAGGCTTTTGATTTTAAGTCAGATTACAGGTGACAATACAATTTGTTCAATCACTTTACGTGCCTATTGTCGACCTACGGCTCACCTAAGAAGACCTAGTTGGAGCTTAGGTGTTCTACCTTAAATCTCAAATGGTCAAGTAAATCCAAAGACAGAAGATCGAGGGATGCAAGAAGGCCTAAGCCTTCCTTTGAAGCTGTGCTTTCGTGGTGCTTCTCAACTACCCCAAAAAATCCATGACAGGGTATCCCCCTCTTTGGATTTACAAAATCTTTGATCTCAAGTTCCGAAGACTTCAGAATCCAACAATAGGAGGGCTCTTGTCCTAGTTGTTTCAAGACTTAGGAGTGTCTAAATGAGTGCTGTGGTGCAACAGATATAAGTGTGCATTCACCGCAAAAGGATTTTGAATTTTGAATCGCACACCACTTTTTACAAACAAGTCCTTGATTTTTAGATATCCCTCCTTTAATTAGTCCTTTTTCTCGAATATATGTGACCACTTGTTAGATCGCTTCAAGACAAATTTTATGGTCTTTGAATTAAATCCAAATGCAATGCGTGATCAAGAATAGGATGCAAAGTAAGAGAATGCGTACCTTGCTTCCAGCAATCAACGATGCAAGAATGCATGCAATGCAGAGAAATAAATCTAGAGGCTGCTCATATAGACCTAAATGGTTCATCCTAGGGTAGGCAACTTCTAGCAAGCAGCTCATTTTTTTTTATTTTTTTTTTAAACTACTTATGCACAAGCAAATAAAAGTAATCATTAAACTAAAAACCTAAATCTAAAGAAAAGGAAACAGGCTCCCAAAAATTACCCAACACGGGCCCAAAATAAAATCAGGGAGCAAACCCTTCAAAATATACCCGAGAACAAGGGTTTCAAACAAAATGCAATGAAAAATTAAATCTAAAGTCTTAATTCTATTCTAATCAAACTAGCAACTAAATATACAATGATGTCCATCACTTTATCGTCCTTCTCCTCCTTTTCAAAATAGCTCGTCCAATTCTCCTCTAGTGACGTCAAGGGTCACCTCTCACAATGGCTGATTCTTGCACAAATTTTCTCGCACAGAAAAGAAAATAATAAATGGTCAAATCACTGTGTATTTGACAAATAATAAAAATAAAATCAGGCGAAATTATTACGTCTATTTCCTCCCCGACAACGGCGCCATTTGACGTGTCGATTGTTCGCTTTAAAGTCGTTTGCAGTTTTATGTGGTGGAAAAATCGACTAATCAATATTTAAAAAGAAATAACCACTCGCAGAAGAGCAGATCATATCCACAGGGAGGCAATGACGTATTTAAATTCACACCAGTTCAAAATGTTTGTTCATAGTCAGTTTGGACAAGAATCAAGCCAAAATTACCTTCAGATTATTGTTGAATCAAGAAATCATGCTGAAATAGTAATTCTGAATAACTAGCGGATATTTGTCGCAATGCAGAATCAATAAAATATCATTAAAAATTGACAATGGTAGAAAATGTAATTATTAATGGCCATGCTACTGAAACAAGACAGGGGATTTATTCCCCTTATCCTTGCGCGACGAGGAGTGGACGGCCGGATGAGGGAAGCTCGGAGGAAGTTCCTTGGACCAAGGGCTTCGAAGCGGTGGTGGCAGTGTGCCGCACGGTGGCCGGAGACGACCGGACGGAGCTCCGGTGGAGGTGGCTGCAAGCAGTGCTGTAGCTGCTGTTGGCGGGTGGTGCGTGCGGTCTGTTGGCGGGAGGCGCTGCAGGCGTGCGCGCGCTGCAGGATGTGGGAGGACTGCTACAATCATGCGGGTGGTGTGAGGCACTGCAGGCATGAGAGGTGGGCTACTCTGCCGGCTCTGCTACTGCGTGCGATTGAGCACTGCATCCGGTGCTGTACGCTGGAGTGGTTGCGCGCACTGTTGGTGAGCAGTGCGCGCGTGGCTTCAGAGGCTGGAGGGCATGCGGATGAAGGCTGCAGGTGCGGGGGTGGTGCTGGAGCAGTGATGAGAACCTCATCAAGAGCCATAACTAGCTCATTTTGACCTAATACAAAGGATAAAAGCTCCTACATATCTCAAGGAAAGGCTTAACTCAGAGAATCCTGAGTTTGAGAAGAAAACAAGTCATAAGGGGTAAAAATGCAATTTTACCAGTATAATCTGCATACAGGGTAATTCAGGGCCCAAACATAGGTCAAAGCAGCTTAATAAGAATAAGAGTGGGATGAAATGATCTAGCAAGGGCTACAGCAATTCCAAGAAACTAAATGATAATCTGTAACCCTAAAACAACCCACTTCAATTCACAAGGTTCGAGGCAAAGTAAAAATAGAATAAACCCTCTAAAATTCATAGAAAAATAATCTCTAGGGTCTAGAACCTTCAATTTGGCCTTCAGAACCCATTTTGACCTACATTGAGAACCATGCCCAATTAATAACTTAATTTGGGTTTTTGCGTAAATTGACTGGTCAAACAAGGTTTAATATAGAAATGAAATTTACCATCAGATTCCTTAGGTCCTAATTAGTCATCTATAAAAACTTGAGCCTAAGAAGAAACCTCCTTGACCGACTTTACACTTTGGTCCTCATATATTTACTCTTTGGCGCTCAACTTTTGAACCCTCGCATTTTGGCCCCTAACTCTCCTTCGTTCTTTGCGATCAGGTCCCCCATGCAAAACCTGCCAGCACCATGCTCCGGCGACCTTGCGCGGAGCATGGCGCCGCGCAGGGTGAGGGGGGGGACCTGGCAAGTAAACCGGGGGTGCCCTGCGTCGTCAGCCGTCGCAGGGACACCCCCCTAGTCGTTATAACCCACCATACCGGCCGTGCGAACGCACGGACGGTATGGGTTCTTGTTTCCGGCCATCCTCCGGCGAGGGAGACACGTCGTCTCCCTCCGCCTTCCTCCCTTTTTGATCCCTATAAATACCCCCCGTTGCTCCACCGACCGGGGCAGCCTGGATCTGACGGAGAAAATCCCCAACTTTCCTCTCTTCTTCCTCCGGCAGACGCTCACCAGCTCCGGCGGTTTCCTCCCCCTCCACCTCTTCGCTCTGCCGCAATACCAACAGCAGAGACTTCCTCCCCTGCTCTTCCTGCGCCACGCCGTACCCAGCTGGCGCCTCTCCAGCCCTCTGCTCGCCGCCGCTCCTTCCCCTGGGCATCTTCTTCTCCGGCGACAGTCGATACGACTGTCGCCCTGCCCCTCCCCCTTCGTCCCTGCAAGTAAGCTAGAGCTACTCCCCTTCTTCTCCTGTTTCTTTCCCCGCTTTCAATTTATTCAATTAAGCCCTCGACCGACCCTGACCATCGTCACCCCCTTCGTCTCCGACCACCCTCCGGCGAGCCGCTCCCATCACCTCAGCGACCCACACGGCTCGCCGACCACCGCAGGACCTCCGCCTCCTCACCCTGATCAACCCCCACCCTGCCACTTCCCCCACATCACCCTCTGAAACCCCACCGAACAGACCCATCCTCCGACCCACAGTCCGACCTAGGGCAGCCCTCGCACGCCGCCCCGCGCCTCGCCACCACCCACACGAGCTTCGCCGCACCCTGGCGAAGCTCCTGGCACTTTCTGATTAGGCCGAGAGGCCGTTTTCTTGTGAACAGACCACCCGACCTCCGCCGCCATTGCCGCGCGGGAGGAACTGCTTCCGCCTGCAGCTACAGGCGCGCCACGCTCAGCGCCACGCCCAGATTCAACTCCCAGGCCTTGCGAGGCATTTTGGCAAAACACCAGGCTCGCAGCTAAGGCAGAAAGCTTCGCATGACGCCGCAATCTCCCGCTGATTTCCCCGCTGCGGGCGCGCAATTGAGGTGGGACATTTAGTCCCACCTCGGAAAAGCCTGAAGAGTCGCAGCGACATAAGATGCAAAAGTGCTGGAGGCTTACTGCCTCAGCACACGGGGTGAGGTCCCCTTCACCCGCCCGGTTACCCGGTCTCGTCCGCGCTCACGCCCCGCGGACCTGACCCGACCCGACCCGACTTAAGACTGACCTGCACTCCTCGCCCACCACGCACGCCGGTGGGCCTGGACCCGGGCCTGACCCGAACCCGGTTACCCGGCAGCTCTGGGAGAGCTTTCCCAAGAGTGGTTTCAGAGAGAGAGAGAGACGCGGGGGGGGGAGGGTAGAGTAGGTTTTGCCTCTGACGAAAAACTCTGAAGTGTGCAGGCACAGGCGAAGAAGAAGACCCGCGGAAGAAGAAGGAAGCTGACTGTAGCAACAGGTAGTTAAGTCGTCTGATTTGGAAATCAGACGACGGCCTGAAGGGAAAAGAAGGAAGGAGGGGTGACGTCCCTGGCTGAAAAAGAAAAAAAGAAGCTGACACTTAGCCGCAGGGAGGAGAAACAAGAAGAAACCTTCACAGAAGAGACTGCAGAAAAAGAAGAAGAGAGACCAAGACAGAAACCAAGGAAGAAGAAGAAGGAGATCTGAAGAAAGAAAGAGGAGCATCACCTCTGCAGAACAAAGAAGAAGTAGGAGATCTGAAGAAAGAAAGAAAGAAGAACATCACGAGGAGAAAACAAAGAGAACAACAAATTCTTTCCCTCTCTCTTTCTTTATTTTGTAAAAGAAACATGTATATCTCTAGAATACAACTTGCTCCCTGAGTTCGACCTCGGGAACTCTTTTATTTTCCGAGTAAAAAATTTATATATTTGAAATGTTGGTAATAACTGGCTATACTACAACGTTATAACAATAAAACCCGGTTGAACCAAGCATTTCATTTTGGCGCCGTTGCTGGGGAGCAACGGCTATTCTAGAGGTAAACATTCCTGTTTCTTTTAATTTCTGATAATCTCCTCTCTTTTGTGCAGCTACAGGAACTCAAGAAGACAAGCAACCACACGACAACCACTCCGAAGACAGGTAAATTTTTCCTCTCACTATTAACCCCTAAACTCGAAAGAGGAAGAAAAGAAAAGAACAAGCAATATAGGGCTAACCTGTCTTCCATACTTAGTAACCATAAAGAGTTGCATGTTTTCAACTCATCACTCCTGCACACTATTAAGGGTATTTAAGGGCTAACACATTCTTGCTTGAGCCCTAATTGCCCAACAAAGAGTTAAATGGACCAAGTAGAGCCAACATAAGGTCAAACATTAGGATTTCAGTAGAGACACACCCCTTAATCAAGAATTGAGGAAATCCAAAAGAGGTGTGCCCAAGCCATTGATTGAAAATAATTAACAAGAAAAATCCTAAGCAATTGGCTCTCTCTAAACACTTGAACCCTAAAAGAAAGGACCCAAAAAGCTCTCAAAGAAAACAAGAGGTAAAGTTGACCCCTTTGGGTCAACCAACCTTAAATTAGGTCACTCTTTGCACTTAAAAAGACTAAAGTTCAAGTGAAACCTTAAGCACCCTGATCTTAAAATTGGTAGACTTAAGAGGTCAAGATCCCCATTCTGGTCTACCTAGAACCACAGTGACAAGAGAGGTCGGGTGGGGGAAACCCTGTAACCCGTGGGGACGCTCTACCGTGTAGGGGTCTTTGCGGGACTCTCCCTCTCTGGCTGCCCAGGTAATTCTCAGGTGGACGATCTTTCTGATCAAGGGGTCCATCTGCCCCGAACCTCTATAGTCACCCAACATTTTTTGGGTGTCTTGATTGGGTCCAGCACCTGCTTATCTCATCCAGCCCTTCAGTATTTTTCAGGAGGTCCTTGAAACCTCCTATATAAATTCACTCTCCCCGAGGCTAAGCCTCGGCTCCTTTGTTTTTGCAGAAATCATTCACATAGCCCCTCTTTCCTCTGATTCTGAACAAAATCCCCTTCTTCCATCTTGATTCAAACTTTGGTTCTATATCTTGATTCCACCACCTGATCCAATTATGCAGCCTAATTACCTAGCAAGACTACCATTCAAAAAACCTGAATATCTGAGATCCATGAAGGATAAGATGATTGAGGATGCCCTTGAAATCTATGAAATCAAATATAAACCCTCAACACCAATAGGAAACATTCAGGTTGATGTTCCAACAACCACAGCTTTCATCATAAACTGTGCCCAAATTCTATTGACTGAAATTTCAAAAGGATCAACCCGAGATATGCTCATGACAGGATACATTGAGATGGAAAAATTACACCAATCTGAATACCTTCAATGCTTGACAAATCCTGTACTTTGGGAACAACACCAAGATGCCCTTATAAAACGGGTAGAAATGATGAAATCTGTAGAACAAATTATCAACCAGAAATACCCGTATATACCAGAAACAGAGGATGAACCATCTTGGAACAGTATTAAGGAACAATTCAGTTTCCCAGATCTCGGGATTGAGGCACAAAGTGGTTGTGAAATCCCAACCCAAATAGAAGACAATGTTGAATTAGGTTGGGATATTGCAGGAGAACACAATGATGAGCCAAACTTAGACCATGGATTGCCAAGCCTAGAATTTCAAAACTCCTGCAATAATGAGATCAGAACTGAACCTTCTGAGGGTATAAATTCCGCCCCTTATTTTGATAAGGTGACCCTCGAAGGTTATTCCGACTTAGGTTCTAATAATTCTACCCACATCCTAAGCCTAGAACCTAGATCTGAAACTTATTGGGAAGATTATGAGGCCCCTTATGAGAAAGATCAAATTTTTACAGAATATAATTCCGGGCCTCTATTTGATAAATATCCCTCTCCAACATCCTCAGGAAATCTGATCGATTTTTCAGAAAACATGCCAATTTATGATACAGAAACTGAGGAGTTGGATGAGCAAGGTTTTAATGGGGTCTATCTTACCAACTTAGAGCTTGAACAGAACATCTTTTTGAGCCCAGA
The DNA here is from genome assembly GCA_037157565.1 of Thalassia testudinum. Lineage (NCBI taxonomy): Eukaryota > Viridiplantae > Streptophyta > Magnoliopsida > Alismatales > Hydrocharitaceae > Thalassia > Thalassia testudinum. The sequence continues at coordinate 124,974,834 of JAZHRO010000063.1, forward strand.
ATTGACATATAGGCTAGAACCCAGTCAGGCTGCTGATTCCACGTCTGATGATTTTTGCTGTGGTGGAATTCATGATCATGAATCTCATTTTCGCCAACTCTCCGACAATTTCAAATCTGACTATAATTGCGGAGAGATTCCCCTTCCTGAACACGCCAGGTCTATCTACGACCTCAGTTCACATGACTCTGACTCCGACTCTGAGGTCCTGATTCCCGAGATCACTGATAACACAGAATCATTCCTTTTCGATCCTCAGGAACCAAAAACAGAAAATGCGAAGAGTGATGACAACCAAGAATCCAAATTTTTTCTTGAATCCGATTCCTTTCATCCTACAGACACTCTTCCGGCATTTGATAGTTACCCAGAGGACTCTCTACAGAAAACCACCTATCATCTGTTTCTAGAAGAGCCCTCGTACACAATGGCCACCTCTTCCGCACACATAGAACGAATCAAAACCTCTCCCAAACCCCAACCCGCAACCGGAGTCAATTTCTATTCAGATTCACCTCTCACCGAGCCGATTGCATTTCCACATCGGGTTCCGAACATTGATCAGACTACATACCATGCTCTATCATTCTCTGATCACCCCCGTAAGGTTTCCGCGTCATTCATTGATTATTCTACGGGTCCCTACTCTGACCAGGCTGATTCGACTCTGCCAAACCCTGCGTTTACACTTCCACATCTATCTGAGCTTCATAGTTTATGGTGGGTTCCACACCTTTTTATCCACATCTATCAACCCACCAGATTGATTGGGTTTGGGTTGCATCATCAGCCTGTTGATCTGAACAAGCACCTGGTTGGACCAACCAGGCTCTTAATCAAGGTGCTTGTCGTACAAAACTCCGCTGATTTGACCATCCCCTCTCCATCGCATTTCCCGCTTGGCTGAAGGCATCAAATTTAGCGCTCAACGGGAGGCAGCCCGTCATTCTCTTTGAAAACCTGAAACTTGTTCTGACAGCTTTTTGCACTTGAAGTTCACACTTTAGGACAGCCGACTCCACCTCAGGTGCTTGCATCTGAGATTAGAAATCGTCCGCAACAGTCACCCCGACCCATTCACTCATCAAAACAGCTATCCTAATGTATGAACTTAGTTGAATAAAAACCCCTAGGTTACAATGAGGACATTGCAAATCTTAGGCATGGGGGGGTATGAAAGTGCAAAACTTGTAAGAAAAGGGTTTCAAACAAAAAATTCACATATGCCAAAAACACCATAAAAATTAAAAATTTTTTGAAAAAGAATAAGAGGAAAAGAGGAGAAAGGAAATTTTCTGAAGGAGAAGGAGAAAAGAAACAAAATGAAAAAGGAGCACAAAATTATGAGAAAAAGTGATAGTCATTAGTAAGGAACTAAGGAATTAACTTAAGTTCTAGACCTCATTCAAGAAAAGTGCACAATGAGATTAGTAAAGAATGCAAACCTTAGGCATTCTTGAATAGACTCTTAGTACCCATTAAGATCTGGACACTCCTCAAGAGGTTGAGGAAAATGAAAAGCTGAAGTATTAGGTCTAAGGCTTAGGGAGTATTCGGCCTCGTTAACTAATTTTTGGTTTACGGGACTCAGTAACCTAAGCACCTTAACCTCACACACAGCCTGGTTCAGTAAGCGTAAAAATCAGAATCACGCAGAAGCATCGCAAAAATCTGAAAAGATCACCTAGAATAGGAGCGGCCGATCAACACAAGATTGATTTGGATGAGTTCCCAGCGCGGAGAGGCGGGAAATCCCCTCGAAGATGCGTAACAAAATATCATCTCCTCGGTGCTTGTCTCTTAGGATATTTACATATCCTACTGGGGGCATGTAAGCACTCTGCTGGTTCAGATTCCATGGATGGCATTATCTCGAAGTGTCAATTGCCAGGGTCTGGATTCGGCCACGGAATACCATGGATGGGATTATCTCGAAATCTCAATAGCCAGGGTTCCGGGGGTTGCCATGGGCGATGCTATCTCGAAGCATCGATCGCCAGGAACCCTTGAGGATTGATGATGGGAGCAAAGAATCTGATACAGACCGTGTTGAAAAGCCAATCCTAGGCTACAACTAAAAAGAAAAAGAGAGAGAAAACTCTCCAAACAGAAAAACTTTCTATCTCTCTCTTACAAAATGCACTGCGAACTGAGCCAGGGCTAAAATCATTTCAAGCACGGGTGCTTTAACCACGAAGTCCAATAAACCTTAGGTTAGTTCTTGTGGGCCTTAAAAACCTTTGCTAAAAGACTGAGGCTAAGGCTAGACAGATTTGGATCTTGATTGGTACTAGAGTACCTTTTTGGCCTATGGTCAGCATTCTAACCTAATCTATGCTCAAATAAAAAAGGCACTTATCTAAAACTATTAAAAACTTCATGGTCTAGAACAAGGGTTGAAACCGTAAGTTTTTGCTAAGGGACTAGCAAAAGCTAGGCATGGGGGTATGATGAGAACCTCATCATGAGCCATAACTAGCTCATTTTGACCTAATACAAAGGATAAAAGCTCCTACATATCTCAAGGAAAGGCTTAACTCAGAGAATCCTGAGTTTGAGAAGAAAATAAGTCATAAGGGGTAAAAATGCAATTTTCAGGGCCCAAACATAGGTCAAAGCAGCTTAATAAGAATAAGAGTGGGATGAAATGATCTAGCAAGGGCTACAGCAATTCCAAGAAACTAAATGATAATCTGTAACCCTAAAACAACCCACTTCAATTCACAAGGTTCGAGGCAAAGTAAAAATAGAATAAACCCTCTAAAATTCATAGAAAAATAATCTCTAGGGTTTAGAACCTTCAATTTGGCCTTCAGAACCCATTTTGACCTACATTGAGAACCATGCCCAATTAATAACTTAATTTGGGTTTTTGCGTAAATTGACCAGTCAAACAAGGTTTAATATAGAAATAAAATTTACCATCAGATTCCTTAGGTCCTAATTAGTCATGTATAAAAACTTGAGCCTAAGAAGAAACCTCCTTGACCGACTTTACACTTTGGTCCTCATATATTTACTCTTTGGCCCTCAACTTTTGAACCCTCGCATTTTGGCCCCTAACTCTCCTTCGTTCTTTGCGATCAGGTCCCCTGCAAAACCTGCCAGCACCATGCTCCGGCGACCTTGCGCGGAGCATGGCGCCGCGCAGGGTGAGGGGGGGGACCTGGCAAGTAAACCGGGGGTGCCCTGCGTCGTCAGCCGTCGCAGGGACACCCCCCTGGTCGTTATAACCCACCATACCGGCCGTGCGAACGCACAGACGGTATGGGTTCTTGTTTCCGGCCATCCTCCGGCGAGGGAGACACGTCGTCTCCCTCCGCCTTCCTCCCTGTTTGATCCCTATAAATACCCCCCGTTGCTCCACCGACCGGGGCAGCCTGGATCTGACGGAGAAAATCCCCAACTTTCCTCTCTTCTTCCTCCGGCAGACGCTCACCAGCTCCGGCGGTTTCCTCCCCCTCCACCTCTTCGCTCTGCCGCAATACCAGCAGCAGAGACTTCCTCCCCTGCTCTTCCTGCGCCACGCCGTACCCAGCTGGCGCCTCTCCAGCCCTCTGCTCGCCGCCGCTCCTTCCCCTGGGCATCTTCTTCTCCGGCGACAGTCGATACGACTGTCGCCCTGCCCCTCCCCCTTCGTCCCTGCAAGTAAGCTAGAGCTACTCCCCTTCTTCTCCTGTTTCTTTCCCCGCTTTCAATTTATTCAATTAAGCCCTCGACCGACCCTGACCATCGTCACCCCCTTCGTCTCCGACCACCCTCCGGCGAGCCGCTCCCATCACCTCAGCGACCCACACGGCTCGCCGACCACCGCAGGACCTCTGCCTCCTCACCCTGATCAACCCCCACCCTGCCACTTCCCCCACATCACCCTCTCAAACCCCACCGAACAGACCCATCCTCCGACCCACAGTCCGACCTAGGGCAGCCCTCGCACGCCGCCCCGCGCCTCGCCACCACCCACACGAGCTTCGCCGCACCCTGGCGAAGCTCCTGGCACTTTCTGATTAGGCCGAGAGGCCGTTTTCTTGTGAACAGACCACCCGACCTCCGCCGCCATTGCCGCGCGGGAGGAACTGCTTCCGCCTGCAGCTACAGGCGCGCCACGCTCAGCGCCACGCCCAGATTCAACTCCCAGGCCTTGCGAGGCATTTTGGCAAAACACCAGGCTCGCAGCTAAGGCAGAAAGCTTCGCGTGACGCCGCAATCTCCCGCTGATTTCCCCGCTGCAGGCGCGCAATTGAGGTGGGACATTTAGTCCCACCTCGGAAAAGCCTGAAGAGTCGCAGCGACATAAGATGCAAAAGTGCTGGAGGCTTACTGCCTCAGCACACGGGGTGAGGTCCCCTTCACCCGCCCGGTTACCCGGTCTCGTCCGCGCTCACGCCCCGCGGACCTGACCCGACCCGACCCGACTTAAGACTGACCTGCACTCCTCGCCCACCACGCACGCTGGTGGGCCTGGACCCGGGCCTGACCCGAACCCGATTACCCGGCAGCTCTGGGAGAGCTTTCCCAAGAGTGGTTTCAGAGAGAGAGAGAGACGCGGGGGGGGAGGGTAGAGTAGGTTTTGCCTCTGACGAAAAGCTCTGAAGTGTGCAGGCGCAGGCGAAGAAGAAGACCCGCGGAAGAAGAAGGAAGCTGACTGTAGCAACAGGTAGTTAAGTCGTCTGATTTGGAAATCAGACGACGGCCTGAAGGGAAAAGAAGGAAGGAGGGGTGACGTCCCTGGCTGAAAAAGAAAAGAAGAAGCTGACACTTAGCCGCAGGGAGGAGAAACAAGAAGAAACCTTCACAGAAGAGACTGCAGAAAAAGAAGAGAGACCAAGACAGAAACCAAGGAAGAAGAAGAAGGAGATCTGAAGAAAGAAAGAGGAGCATCACCTCTGCAGAACAAAGAAGAAGTAGGAGATCTGAAGAAAGAAAGAAAGAAGAACATCACGAGGAGAAAACAAAGAGAACAACAAATTCTTTCCCTCTCTCTTTCTTTATTTTGTAAAAGAAACATGTATATCTCTAGAATACAACTTGCTCCCTGAGTTCGACCTCGGGAACTCTTTTATTTTCCGAGTAAAAAATTTATATATTTGAAATGTTGGTAATAAATGGCTATACTACAACGTTATAACAATAAAACCCGGTTGAACGAAGCATTTCAAGCAGCCGGGCCCGCTGCTGTGTACGTGGGAGATGTGATGCGGGCATGAGCGGTGAGGTGCAGAAGAAGCGGGTGCGGCTGCAGGCTGTGCCCGCCTTGCGTGCGGCTAGAGGGCATGTGGGCAGATGTGGAGTGAGTGGGCGAGGGCTGCAGTTCAGGTGCTGGAGGTGAAGTGGGCGAGGGTGGTTGCTGCTGGAGTGGGGGGTGGCTTCAGACGTCCGGGAAATTTCTCGGACGTCTTAACTGGCTGAGGGGTGATTGCAGCGACGGTGGTTGTTGATGACGACGGCGAGGAAGGTGCACGGAAAGGTGCTCACGGTAATGCGGACGACCTCTGGATGGCGGTGTGGCCTGTCACACCACACGCCCACGGTGGTGGAGGGTTGTCGCCGCGGTTGAGGCTGGCGGTGTGGAATGGAAGAGAAGAACTCTCTGCACAGTGGTGGGTCGGTGGTGGAGGCCTTCCCCGCTCGGTAGCCTCTCTCCTCTTTTTGTAGCTGACTTCACGAATTTGAATGGAGAGGCAGGAGCAGATCCACCTTCTCCACTGATCCATGAATGTGCTTTAGTGCGGCCAGAGGCGTTGCAGCAGCAGCTGAGTCGTTGCTGAGAAGAAGAAGAATAAAGGATATTATTAAAATATTATGGTTATTTATATACAAACCCTCAACTTTCATGTTAACTAAAACAATGTACCTAATTAGTTAACTAATTAAATGAATGCCATCCTAAGCTAATTCTAAATGCATTTAAAAAATGAATGCAATGCATGGATTATGTAATTAAATTAAAAATATGAATTAATCTATTTACATCCTAATTTATGCTAAATAAATGTTAGAATTAACCTAATGTCTAGGAACTTAAATACTTAAATAGCCCACAACTATGGGCTAATCACCTGTCCTTAATTGGGCTAGCCTAAAGACCTACAGACTCCCAGAACCCATCTTGAGATAATGAAACAATTTGATCTACTTCTGTCTGTTCAATCCAACCAGTTAGAAAGAGGGACTGGGGAGAAGGTTCTTCCTTTGGCTTGTACCTCCGGTTCCTAGTGTACCCCCAGCCATGATCGTTTGATTCCGCTACCCTAGCTAGCCATCAGATTGAACAGTAGAAACAGACTAATCGAAAATAATCTCATTCTGGGCTCTGAGGAGCGAGTCGAATCCTTAAGGCCAACATCTACTCTATTTTATTTAGGGCTAGGTTTGAATGTGCTTTGGAATGTGATGGGCCCTTTATCTGGGTTGTGCCCTTAATGATTGATTGATGTGTGTGTGTGTGCACAACCAGTGGTTTTTAAGCAAGATTATTTTTGATGCAGTGAATTTTAGGATTCAAATCTTGCTTAGTAACTTTTAGGATTCAACTTTAGGTACTTTCAAACAAGTTTTGTGGCACACCTGGTTTTGAAAGCACAGGTGAAGATGTTTTCCTTTGAAACTTAAAACAATGTGGAGTGCCTGGTAAAACCCTAAGAGTTGAACCTATGGGGCAGCTACTTAATGAGCTGATTTTAATTGAAGTGGTGCAGCCCAATCTACTCAAACAATTGGCCTATTGTACCAATTAATTACGCACACAAGTGATTGCCTAATCTGATTTCTACTCAATTATGTGTTTGGATGTGTGCACCAGTTCCAAAGATCGGTTTACCGATTGAGTTTGAAAATCAGATGAGGTTGTGCACCTCTGTGAGATTTTTTAATTTTTCTTTTTAAATGTGGAGGTTGAGGTGGGTGTGGGTGTCAAACAAACAAACAAAACTAGCCTTAGAGTTTATAAGACCACCTAGGTTGATTTATGTTTATGTTATTACGTGGTGGAATGAAAACTAATGGGTGGGAGGTGAGGGAAAAACTTACAGAACCTTCAATAGCACTTTGCTCCAATCTACCACTTGTGCTCATCTCAAAAGGGTACCTGCAATCAGAATAAGAAAGGAGAGATGTGAGGTAAATGATTCGTAAGTTGGAAAACGTGAAAAAATCAAAGAGCGTCGCTTTCCCAGAAATGGCACCAAAATGTTGAAACGTTGAAGTACTACGCTATCGAATTCGATTTTGAAAACCTGTCGTTGTAGTTGAATAGCGAAGAACTCGGGTTCAACAAATAAAATTTATATCAGAATAGAAACCCTAAGAAGTTCCGGGTCCAACACAGGGAGGCAGACGTTCAATTAAAAATACATGTTTGTTTTATTTGTCACAAAATAGAATAGCTAGTTGAAAACTATTTAAAAAATAATAAATAGAAGAGTGAGAGAGAATATTACAAATAAAAGCAAAATGGATCTAGAATAAACATGGATTTCATTATCAAAAATTGTTCATTACACTAATTATGACTAGAAAGTGGGGAATGAATACATTAGAAGGCAGTAAATCTACTCTAAAAAGCAATAAAAAGAATGGAGAAAGAGATATCCTCCTCGACGATCACTTGGAGGATGAGCCGGACGAGACGATGCCTGGAAGATGGGGAACGGAGCGGGAAGGAGGATGAAGTAGGAAGAACGGGAATGAAGCAGCACATCGTCATCGTCATCGGATCCGCTTCTCGAATGCTGAGAGAGGACAACCGCAGGATGCTCCATGAAGGGGGATGAAGGTGGAAAAATTAAGATTTTTACTCTAGAGGAGCATCCCGAGTTTGGGACAAGCTCTTAGAGCTTTGGAAGGGGTGAGAGAAGAGAAGGGATGAGAAATTCGTATGGAGGGGGTCTCCTTTTATAGTTTCAAGGAGTGAGGGCATTTTCGTCATTACATTTTGAAAAAATTAATTCAGGACATTTAGTGACGGATAAATTTGTCACTAAAGGCCTTAACGTGGCCTTCTAGGGTAGCACTTGCGTGGTCGCTCGTCTTCCATACCTAAAACGTGCGCTCCACATCCTTCAAATCTTCGTCGTCGGTTCGTGAGATCGGATGGCTGAGAGCTCTCCTCGCCGTGCCTCATCTGCGCACGCCTTGCACGTGTGATCCCGCGTCACGCGGGGGCATCAGATAGCGCGTAGGTGCTATCGGCCAAGCGACGCCTTTGGATCTCGATTGTGCGGCTGATCGCACCTGCACACCCGCTCCAATTTGAGGCGTGCGGGGGCTCGAACCCGCACCTCCTATTCTCGATAGGGCGCTCGACCAACGCACTACGGACACATTTGTGTCAAGTGCTCATCTCAAGTGCACGTGCCCCGTAGCCATTGGATCTCTATCCAACGACGGAGAAGCATTGGCTAGATGAGCTAAGGTAGGTGCATGCGGCCAGTTGGGCGGCTGAGATGGAACCACGTGGTGCCATCTTGGCCGTTCATCTTCTGAGTGATGTAGATGGTGCCATGGGTAACGGATTGAATCGATTTTTGCAAAGTTAGGCTATGATCGTCGATCCGAACCCATCTGTGAGGTCGGATTTGTTGTCTGAAGAGTGGATTAAACCATCATGGCCCTTGATATTCTAGGGTTCCTTGATCTCTATCGATGCTACAGATATCCGATTAGGGTGATCCTAGAGTCGTTGAACTCCAATCGTCGCCCTGATCAAATCCGTATAGTTGGATCTTATATCTGATGCCCCTATAAAAAGTTGCCTTATCCCTAACCATAAAAAGGAGACAATTAACCTACAATTTATTCAGACTAATCTAAATGCAAGATGATGCATGTTATGTAATATTTATAGTATGTAATGCAATTCTGTGCTTAAGAACATGCATAAATAGACATTTTATGTAATATAAACATGTTTACATTAGCATGCTATGTATATGTTACTATTAATCTAATGTCTAGGCATTTACATAACTAATTAGCCCACAAATATGGGCTCATCAGTCCCTCAACCAACGAACATTCCACGTTAGGATCCTTAACATAAGGACACCTGTGTATCCCCCTTTGAACCTCCTATGTGTGAAACATTTAGGATATTAGTAACCTGATTCACATCCACATGCCAAGACCCACACTACAAAGATTGTATCTTCTCCTGCTTGATGATCCTTCTATAGGTGGCGCATTGGAACCAGCATTATATGTAGCCCCTATTGGAGTTGAAAAACTAAGGTGTTGTCACCATCTTTCTCACTTGGTTGCGTGCAAGGCTGAGGGTGTTCTTGTCTTTTGGAGGCCGAATACAACACTTCCCTGTGAAGAACAATAGTGCTCTCATCCCTGCATTCCATCATTCCACTGTCCACGATCTCCTCTCCTACATTAGCATGGTCATTAACCTTGCATTTCATTTGAGTGGTACCCATAGATACCTGCACGTCCTGCACCATGCACCATTTTATAATGTCCTCCTTATCATCAAGAGGTTGCCTTGCCACACCATCTTCATCCCTCCTATCCATAGAGCATACTCGTACACTGATAGTAAGGAGCCCCTGCATCTAAGAATGACCTTCATGCGGAAAGACACCCGACGTCTCAGGTTTACATCAGACTTCACCACGCTGCCATCGCCTTCCACAAGTCCCACAACAGACCCCTCTTTCAAGGAGGCAAAACTAGCTATTGATAAACACCAATTTATCATCATTCTTATGTCCTAAAACTAATCTAGCTCTTAGGGTTTTAACTCTGAAAATGGATTTTCAGGTTACATTTAGGCATTACTTGTGTTAGTCATGCATTACATAGTTTTCGTGTTTTTGACATGTTTATTTGAGTGTTATGGATGAACAGATAACCGGATCCCTAAAACCATGGAATTCAAGAAGGCAGCAGATGAAAAGGAAGCTCATTCCAACTAGACCATAGGTGAATCTAGCATATCACAACTTGATACCATCTCACCTGGGTTAGGTTTAGCTCTCTCTAGCTCCATTCATCTCATCTCAACTGGATGGCAGCTTAGGGTTTCTTAACTCAACTCAAAACAACTCAACTTAATTGAATCTAGCTTATCCTAGCTTCAAATAGTTCACTAAGAGATCTAGCTAGCTCAACTTAGTTGACAAAAGTTCACCCTAGCTCAAGTCCAGCTCTCCCCAGCTCTACTCAGCTCATGGCAACTAAACTCCTTGCAGCTTAGCTAGTACTTGTCAACTTAGTAGCTAAGCTAGCTCAGGAGTTCTCAACAGAAGCAGGTCAAGCTCAACCACACTCCAGATAAGTTGAGACTAGCACAACTTAGCTCCACTACTCAAGCTTAGCTGCTAGTAGAAGAACTAGCTAGGTAAGCTAGGTAGTCGAGTTCCTAAGAAGACCTCTTCAACCATCATCAACTCTTGGAAATTTACTTCAGCTCCAGATGTACTTCAGACAACTCTCTCTCAGCTCCTCCTCTCAAACCCTAGCTTCTTTCACCTCCTCTTCCTCCCTCCTACTAGCAAACCTAGTTTAGCTAGCTTAGCTAACCTCCACCTCCATGGCAAACAAAACCTAACCCTAATTTCTACCCTCTCCATTTAGCTCCACCACAACCCTACTTAGTCCACCTACCTAACTTACTCCCACTCCACTTTGGTGCCAACACACACACCACCCTTCAACCCACCACCAACACCAAGAGGCACTTCATTTTGGCACCAAAAACACCCAACCACCTCCCTTCATCTTGGCACCAAAATGCCCCTCATCCTAACCCTACACATCACCCCACAAACCATCTCAACCCTCCACCTACTCACCTTCTAGAAGCCACCAAAGGTGGTGCCAAACCAAGGCAACTCTTCAAGGTTGGCTCCACCTTTAACCACCCATAAATACCCCCCCTTGCATCCATTAAAGCGGTGCCAAAACACCTTAACCCTAGGATCCCTTAACCACCCCACAACTTCATCCTAGCCATCCACATCAAGCCCCCTTTAACCACATCAAGTATGGTGCCAACCCTACTTTAACCTCACCTATTTACACCCCTCTACTTGGCACCAACACTTAACTACCATCCATCATCTAACCTCCACCTCATAAGCCCATCCTAACCCTCCACATACTCCACGCCAACCTTTAACCCCACTAAAAGTTGGCGCCATCCATCCTAACCAACCCTTAACCACCACTTCCACATCCCTCCTTTTGGCGCCAACCATCTTCCAAAATGGATTCCATAACCACCATCCCATAAGTCCATCCTAACCCTACATCAATACCCACGCCACCTAACCTATGACCTACCATAGTCATTGACAACCAACCACCACTAAACCTATAAAAGCCCCATGTAACCACCACTTAAAGGACACCATTGGCGACATTTTTCATAGTGTTCTTCGACCCATATTCCACTAGCCATATTCGTCCAAGAGAAGAAGGAGAAGAAGAAGATTAAAATGACACTCTCTTTGGTGCCTTCCCTCTTCCCTCCTCTCTTGTGCCCACTCCAAGGGGTCAATTTCCAAGGAAAGCCAGGCAAGGAGAATGGCCAAATGGGGGGATTTTTAGGGTTGTCCACATCCACCCTAAGAGGAGGATTGAAAGTGGAACCCTTCCACTTAAGGAGAAGCTAGGGCACGACCACCAAGGGCTTGCCAGGAAGAGAATCACCATCACAGGAGCATCTTCAAGAAGGAGTTGGAGGACCCTTTCTAATCCCAGGAGCAGTTAAGCTTGGAGTAAGGATTATTTCCTCTTCATCATCATTACTAGGAGGACTTTTGTTTTTTTTGTACCTTTATTTTTGTAGTAGAAGCATTCCACTACAAGCATTCTTGTAAAATAATTATCTTCCTTTATAAAAGTTGCCTTTCTATTTTTGTTGCACTCAATTATTTGTTGTTATTTTATTTTAGTGCACTCACACTCTCTCTAATTATCCTAGGTCTTCACGTACCTAGGGTGAGCTTAGAGAAAGGTTCTTCCCGTCACTTAGATTCTACTAAGCGTAGTCTCTTTCCATATTCTATTGCCCATTTATTTCAAAAACCAAAAAAAAGTTTATATCAAAAACTACAAAAGGAAAGTTGATTTCTATTTTGCCAAGTGAAAGATTTCTTGAATGCAATCTTGCCTCCTTGGATGAGCCTAGATACTCATCCTATCTAGGTTATAAATTTAAAAGCGATTGCAATTTCGTGTGCTACAATGATTAAAAATTGCATTTTGAAATCATGCGATTTTTGCGAACACTTTTTGGCATCGTTGCTAGGAAGGCACAGCTTGAATTATCTTGTTTCTCCTACTTGATACATGGATCTCATCCCCTTCTCTTTCTTTCTCTCATGTGTGTAGGTTCTACATGAAGAAGGCATAATTTTTGGAAGAGAAAGCTTAAAGTCCCTTGTCTTCTCATGGAATTGAGGTTAGTGCTTTTCTTTCTTGTAACATAAAAGCCCTAAAAACTATCAAAAGAATACTAAATCAGGCTTTCAGATTCCTAAACCTAAAAATTTGGTAGAGTGGTGCATTTTAAAAATCATTGTTTGCTTGTTTGATTTAATTAACACCACTCTACTCAAAGTGTTGGTGTTCTGATTTTTGGTTCTAAACTTCTATCTAGATTTCAAAAATCAATTCCCGACACCATAGACATCCTAAAATCTTGATATTTCACTCAAAGATTCCAAATTAGGTCAGGAACATCTATTCCAAATTTTAGAGAATTTTTACTTGTATAAAAGTTTTAAAAATTCACAGACCATATGGTGGTCATCTCCCTGATTTCATTATTTTGTTACTGTTAGTGAATTTTAGGAATTTCTGTGAAATGTATTTTTTTGGAATCCTTGGGAAATTCTACAAAACATATAAAATCAAAAAAATTTTTGGAGGCTGGTGTTGTTACTGAAAGGTCCAAAATACCCATGGGTATCATTTCTGGACTTTGACACCAACACAAAGAAAAATCAGAAAAAATTATCACATAAATTTTTGAAATTACATAAAAATATTTTTTGGAATTCTTGATTGATTTTCCTTCCAGTAGTGGTGTTTCTTGCTTTGTTTGGACCACTACTTAACAAGAAAAGCCTGAAAAGATTCATTGATAATAAAATTTCTACGAAACGGTTTAATTCAATTAGGGTTTGCTTTCATTTCTTAATCCCATAATATATAAAGGAATCTTATCTTCACTGACACAACTTGATTTCCTTGTGATTGGGAAATTCAAACCTGTTTGAAATCATAAAAAGAAAACCCTAAAAGACATTAAACAAAATCAAACCCTAAAAGCAGAAAATAACAAAAAATTGTGACAAATCTCTTGTTTTGGCATTGGATCAACTCCATCCAATTCATACACACATTAAAAACAAATAATTGGGCATCAACCCAATCAATGCCCTTCACATCCCCATGCACATTCAGGTACCTAAGCTTAATTAAAACAAGAGGTCACTTGACCACTTAAGGACTTCACAAAAACTAGGATTGATATCTGGCATTTAAGAATCATTAAGTGCTCCAAATTCCTTTAGAAAATGCAGCGACAGACTTGCAAGGAAGTCAAAAGATGTGTAAGGGTTTGCACAAGCCCCTGGTGATTTTTCCAGGACATGCTTGGGCCCAAGCCACCTCTTTAGTATAGCTGGGTGATCTTTAGGAAGTGGGTTCACTTGTTGATCCCTTAGTTATCGAGTTCCCAAGTCTTAGGTCTCTTTAAGGAGTCAACCTTAAGGCAGATTTAGGCTTGGTTGCTTGTTTTGCACACTTCTCATCTCTTCTCTTCTCTCCCCTCCCCCTCCTCCAAGTGAATGCAAGGAAGAAGGTCCCAAAACCCACATCTCAAGGGACCATTTGATTTTGCCCCATGCACCAAGAGATCTTTGTTTTCTTCTTCTCCCATTCATCATTCCTCTGATGTAAACATGGAAAACAATTCTAGGAATTCTACTTCTAGCCCCTCCACCTCCACCTCCCAACCCAACCCTAACTCCAATTTCCAAAACCTGTCAGTTGACTAATGAGTCCATTTTAATGGACTATTGTTACCCCTAAGTTAACTTTATTCTTGCATTTTATGTTTGTTAATAACTACATTAGGTCATAGAATGATTGCATGCATCATTACTCAAGTTTACATATGTTCTATTGCATTTTATAACTTATCATGTATATAAATAATTATTTTATATTTCATTATTGCAGGAATAAACCCAACCTCTTTTCAATGTGCCCCTCTCCCATGCAGGTCACACACATAGCGTACGCACAGCCGAACCCTCCAACTGACCCACTCCATCTCTATCTTCTCACAACCCAACCTTGTCTGCCTAACCCACTCACCCTCTTCATGCGAGGCCAACCCAACATTCAGGCTATTTTTAGGTAGAGTTAACAGCAACCATGAAAATGGGAGAGGAGGAGGAACAGATTTGCAAAGAGGTTAAAAAGCAAGGGCCCTTCTCCTTTGAAAGGGGATCTCTTACTTCCCCCTGGGGAGGATCTCCTCCCTCTCCACCACCGTGGAACAAGCGCACCTGTGTTTCAAGTTTGCACCATGATTAAGCGAACACTGTGGCCTGAAGCATACCCACCTCTACCTTCCCCTACCGTGGTATGCGTAGTGACAGCGCGCACACCATCACCACTGTGCATACCATCTCCCCACCTTCACCTTTCAAAATACCCCCCACTCCACACACACTATTCATCTTCTTCCCCTTCTCTTCCTCTTCCCCTATTTCTCTTTTATCTTCAAACTACCGAACCCAAACCCACCACCACTATCACCATAGGCCACCCTCTCCTCGCACGTGTACCTCTCCTCTCTGTGTGCCACACTCCAGCAGTGAGCTGCCCCACTCAGCCATCAGGGTGCATGCCCCACCGCGTGCACCATCTGCGTACACTCCTGCCTCTTTCCCCTTGTCGCAGCACAGCCACCGTGCATGCGTGCACAGCAGCAGCAACAGCCACCATGAGTGCACCTCTCTGCGCTCCACCAGTGGCTAGCAACGCTCCCACGCATGTCCCCCCTCTTCTCCGCGCACCTGTGCACACACACTCACGTGACCTGTAAGCACTAGAGCTACTGCTCCAATAGCAGCCCCACTAGCCACTCCTCCTCCGACCAGCCACCTTCGGTGACCATTGGCTGCTCCGTCACTGCCAAAGCAATGCCCTCACTCCAGAGATCCTCCATGGCCATCCACACCACCGATTAACCACTCCATTAGCCATGGTTGGACTCAAGAGCAAGTGCTCTGTTTAGAGTTTAATTAAATTTTAAATTTGAGTGCCATTGTGGGAGTTTTAATTTTTATTTAATATCTATTTTATCATATGAACTCCAACTAGGTCCCTTTAGTTTGTGCTCATTTGTTGGCTTATCAAATTGCATGACTATCTTCCCCCATCTATTAGCTTCACATTTAATGGTGATACTATGCTTTACATTTGATGCCATTGAATATTTGGGTTGATTAATTTTATTGTGAGTATCGTAGTGAAGGAGAATTTACATGATTGGTCCATCTCTTTTTAGGAATTAGAATTGATTATTTATTTGATTCATCTATTAGTGTTCTCTCTTTTGCATTAGGATGAATGAATGAGATTTTTTTTAGTAAACAAGATGGAAACTTATTGTGAGTTTATTTGGCTCGATCCTCCATGTGGATATGACATTTTTACTGTGGTTTAAATTGATATCTATTTTAATCTTTGATTGAGAGATTTTCCATCGTGTAACTACAACAACATATCAGTTAATTACTATCATCTTCATAAATAAGCAAAATTCTCTCCATCACTGACCTGCAAGCTGACTTTCCCATACCTAACTTTTCGAGTTTGGAACTATCTCAAAATCGAGAATAGCAAGGGCAATTTTAAAATCAAAATGCTAATCCCCTTTCCCTTATGGTTGACTAATTGGTTCAACAGCATAATCAACAATAGTTAGCTAGGATAGTCACGAACCTAGCCAACCAAAGATCAAGTCAGCCACTCGGGGAACCTCTTGTGCCACTTAAGGATTTTTAAGATCCTTCCAATTGCAAATAGAGACCCGAGGTGGTTATACCAAAAGGGGATTTTGAAATTAAACTCGCCATCTTGAACCTGATTGAACATTTCCATGGTCTTCCGAGAGATGACCCTTTTAGTCAACTTGAGTGGCTAACTGTCCTCGCTCAAACTACCCATTCCCGTAATGTGCGGGAAGAATTGTTGCTTATGAGACTCTTCCCTCTCTCATTAAAAGACAAGGCATCTTATTGTTTCAGGATAGTTGAGTGTCCTATCACCACCTGGCCTTAATTAAAAAGCTCTTTTCTGAAAAGAAATTTTTACAATAGGTCGTACAAATGCTTTAAGACTATCAATTATGACCTTTCAACAAAAGTTTGGTGAACCTCTCCACGAGTCTTGGGAGAGATTTCAAGAATTACTAAGGATTTACCCACACCATGAAATTTCATGATGGTAGCAAGTGTAGATCTTCTATCGTGGATTAGAAGATCAATTGAAATGATTTGTGGATGCTTCACATGGGAGGAATTTCCTTAATAAAGATGCTGATAGTGCCTATCTTCTTTTTGAGGAAATGAGTGAAAACTCAATCAATTTGGCTTCAATGGATATTTTTGGTAGGAAAACCAACCCAAGACTCGGAGTAAATGAAATTGACTCTAAATCAACATCTATTCCAGTCACACAAGTTGATCTACACATGATAGCTCAATGACTACATTAGAAGCAAATTAACGAGAAAAAAATGGAAGAAAAGCTCCCCTAAAATCAAGCTCCTACCCAAACCCCCCTCACCTTCTGAAAAGAGAAAATTTACACAATATTTGTGTTATTCTTACTATGTAGCAATATTCATCTGATTTTTCACAAATTTTGACTAGAACTTTTGATTTCATGAATAAAAATCACCCCAACCCTGAAAACATTTCGACTTTCTAGGAACAATTTAGAAATTCCTACAATTCCTACAATCAAAATTGGAGGAACAACCTGAATCCTTCCTGGAAAGGCCCAAATGCAGTTCCGTTTCCTAGGAAAAATCAACCTGGGACTTATGGGAAAAACATATATCAACCTGGGCCATCACAAGAAGATATCGACACCCAAGTCATGAAAACTCTACATGGAATGCAGACTCAAATGACAAAAGTAACCCACATGGTAACCAATTTACAAAATCAAGTAAAGGTTACTCATGATCACAAACCTTCTGGTAATCTGCCATCCCAATCCATGCCTGATGAGGGTGTGTTTCGTGAGTTCAAACAAGGGTTTGGAGGACTCGTCGTCGTAGCTCACAAAATGCGTCTATCAGATAAAATTTATAACCAAAACTTAAAAAGTGAGTCCCGAGTTGAACATGAGGAGGCGAACATTTGGTTTTAAAAAAATCCGCACTTCACTTTTATCTCTTTTTGTCACTTTTATCTTTTCTAACTTTTTTTGTATTTTTATCAAGCAAGAGATTAGGTCAATGAAAACTTTATCTACTTGCAAAAATATAGGAGAGAGAGAGGGAGAAAGAGAGAGGAGAGACAATCATCTATTCATGAACAACTTTTGTTACAACTACGAAAGAAGAAAATCTATACTACGAAAGAGAAAAAGATAGAAAGAGGTGAGAGAAATCACCCTCAACGGTCAGTTGGAGGACAACTCGCTCTGATGTCTCCTAGAGGAAGGTGGTGAGGAGCTGGACGAACGGGGACAGAGATGGAGGACAGAGGATGGGGTAGGATGGCGTTGCAGCGAGGATCTTCTTCTCGAAGGGCTGTGAGAGGATGGCCACGGGATGCTCCACAAATAGGGATGAGGGGAGGGAAAACTATTTGGTTTTCTACTCTAGAGGAGCATCTCGGGCTTGGGACAACCTCTCTCTAAAGCCTTGGTGGTGGTGAGAGGAAGAAAGGAAGAGATGGTTTGGAATGGTGGTGGATAGGTCCTTTTATAGTGGAGGAAGAACAAATTCGTATATGGGTCATTACTGATGTCAGTAAACGTCGCTATAGATCTGCCCTTTTTGTCACTGAAGATCCGCACCTTCAATTCCTTTGCTGGCAAGCACGAGCCATTAGTAATAGCTACAAGTGTTACTAAAGGCCCGTGTCGCTGAAGATCTGGCCTCCCAGCTGCTCATGCTCCTCTAGTGCGCATATCGCATGCTCCTTGTCGCGTGTGCACGCTCGCATACTGGCGGTGCACTATGCGTGTTGGCGTTGCTACGATGTTGAGCTATGCGCACGCGTTCATGCGTGTGCAGCGTTGGGTGCTGACTGAATTGAGGAATTGGGGGGCTGCGGGGATTCAAACCCATGCCCCTCCTTTAGGAGTGCCTCTCTCCACCACTTTGCTATGGCGTAAGATGGTCATGTGGAGGATCTTCTGAAGAGCAACGTGGATTGCTTCTTAGTCGTTAGATCAAGATCCAATGACTGAGAATTGATGATGCGGATGAAGAGGAGCCGGTGCTAGGACTGCTGGCCAATGTTGGGAGGCCTTGATGGCACCACGTGGTGCCATCTCGGCCATCCATTCTTCTTTTTGTTGTAGAGGGTGCCACGGTTCTTGGATCGAGTTAATTTCTACATTGTCGAACTATGATCGTCACTCCAAATCCATCTGTACGATCAGATTTTTCATCCGAAGCCTATATGGATGTCGCATTGCCCTCCTGGATGTTGATCTTCCTCAAACTTCATCCCCAATTAGAGGGTAGGTTGATAAGTCATGTACTTATCATCCCAATTTATTTACTAAATTAAAGATGAATTTGAATTGGCGAGGACTCGAGACTAAGTCTACATTCGAGTGGACACCTGGTCTAATTAAGCCCAAAGACCTGAAGAGTATAAGTATTCAGGTCCTATCATATCATTTCCTAAAGTTAATAACTTCCAAATGCCTTAGTTCTCTTTTCCTAATTTCTTTCTTCTTTATCTTTTTCAATTTTTCAAATTTGTTTATTTTATAAGACTATAAATAAAATTCTTCTGAGTTAATAAAATAATTTCAGGAATTGATTATCCACCCCCTCATGCCTAAATGATGCAATATCCTCATTGTAAAAATAAGGACATGAAAAGGCAGAGTAAGTAGAATATCACCTGAATAATGTGAAAATCGAGTCAACTCCACAGAGAGCATGGAATATAAACACATGCTAAATTTAATGCCTTTAGCTAGGCATAACATACATACAAAGAAGAAATTAGAAACTCACAAGTGTAGGTCAAAATCAGAATAAAAATATTGATCACAGGACCTTCCAGTAGGTGTCCACAATTGTGGACCAGATTATGGTGCAGACCCATGCCCCAGGGTGAGTGGTTCTCAAGTTCTAGATGAAATCACCCAAAACTGAAGGTTGTTGTGTTTGCGGGGCCGAGCCTACAGTTTAGTGGTGTGCAACCTAAGACCAAAGTGTCGAAAAACAGGTAAAGATGGTTCAATAGGTTCGGATGTCCACTTAACGTTCAGCTCAAAAAAATAATCAGTTATTTCGAGCTTAGGTTGCACATGAAAGATATCATAAGGGTCCTAGTAGAAAGTAGGTGGTTTCAGGTCAATAGGTACCCTTAGATCCAAAATCAAAGTTCCCCTAGAATTAGCCTCCCAAATTTTTATTTCAATAATTCTATCCTCCAACATCAAGAGCTCTGGCTCTAGGTCCTCTAGCATACCTCTCACCCCATAAGATTTACCCAAGTCTAGAAATCGTGGTTGAATCAAAATTGACTTGGGCACAATGATCTCAAAAGTCAGCTCTTTAGGGTCAAGGTGAGGAATGGGGTCACTAATTGAATCATCAAGATTCGGATCCTCCAAGTTAACCCCAACTGAATCAGAATCTTCAATAGTCGAGATATCAAATGATTTATCAGATTCCTCAAGCCTGTTTGTCTTACTAAAATCATTTTCCTTATGCTAAAGTGAGACTTCGCTAAGAGATTCTTCACCCTCAGAGTCAAAGAATTCATGATCCTCATTTATATATGTGTCAAAATCGATTGTCATTTCCTGGTTCAAAGAGAAATATTTTTCCTTGCTCCCTGGCTCAGGGATCTCGAGTGAATCAATCAGTTCATCCTCAATGGGTTGCTTTAGCCCAACCTGGTCATCCCTGCTATCAGAAAATGTATCCCCCCAGATAAGCACCTAAGCGAGTTCAGACATTGGCTCTCCTGAAGGGGGTTCATCTTGAGAATCATTCCAAGATTTGACTAGGGCAACCACAAATTTCATCCTCAACCTAGGCAATTTCCCAAGAAGAAAGTCACCTAGGTCCCTATCCCTAACATTTTGGAGCAAATCCAATAGAGAACTGTTAAGTTCATCAATCATTTTGATCATAGGCTCCAATGCTTCAGTGCATGGTGTTGGCTGAGCCTTTAAAGAATGTATAGTGTTCCTCAAATTAGCCAACATCCTATCTTGGATCTGGTTCACCTGAACTGACTGGTTTGGTTCAAGGTTTGGTGGGTTCGGGTTAAATCTACGGGAGTCAAGATATTGAGGTTCTCGAGTCCCTCCCTGATAGTAGGTCATTTCAGGTTGTTTAAAGAATGGTGGCGACCTATATTCAGCATAATTCTAGGGACGGTAAGTGTTATAATTAGCATATCCTTCATGGTTGTAGACCTGGTTAGGTTGATCATCAAAAGATGGAGATCTATAATCATTGTAGCTCTAGGAAGGATAGTAATCATAGTCTTGTTGTCCAGGGTTAGACCCTGGACACTGAGGTCCGAATTCGTATCCCCAATCAAAGTTATCCCGGCTAGTGTTACAAGTCAAGTTGGGATAGTAATCATCTTGGGGATAAGTGGTGGTAGGAGGGTAGGATTGGAAATGTGTGTAAGAGGTGGAATGATACATTGTGGAGTAGGAGGGAAATCAAAAGAGAGAAAGGAGTCCTGTAGTACAAGCAATCAACCCTGTCCTTAGGTGGGTTAGCCTAAAGACCTATAGACTCTTAGGACCTGTCTTGAGATTATAAATGATTTGGTCTACTTTTATCTGGTCAATCCAACCAGCTAGAACGACGGGCTGGGGAGAAGGTTCTTCCTTTGGCTTGCACCTCCGGTTCCTAGTGTACCTCCCAGCCACGGTTGTTCGATGCTACTCCCCTAGCTAGACATCAGATGGACCAGCAAAAGCAAATTAATCAAAAAAAATCTCAGTCAGAGCCCTGAATAGAGAATCAATCCTTAAGGTCAATGTCTACTCAATTTTAATTAGGCTGGGATGATCGTGCTCTTGGAATGTAATGGACCCTTTAGATGGGTTGTGCCCTTAATGATTAGTTAAAATGTGTGTGTGTACACAACCAGGGTTTGCAAACAAGGTTATTTGATGATGTATCTTTTAGGGTTAACGTTGTTAGTAGCTTTTAGGGTTTAATCTAGGTATATTCAATCAAGTTTAGGAGAACACTCCAAGTTTTGAAAGCACAGGTGTAGATATATTCCTTCAGAAATCAGAAGTAATATGTGGAGTGCCTGGTTCAGCCCTAGGAATCAACCCTAAGTGGCAAGCTACTTGATGGATCGCTTTTAAATTGAGTGGTGCGGCTCAAATAGCTCAATCAATTGGCCTGTTGCACCACTTAGTTAAGGCACGCAAGAATGTTTAACCTATTCAAATTTCTACTCACTTATGTGTGTATTGAATTAAGTGTACCGAGTCCACAGGTCAGATCTCGATTAAGTGGTAGAATCGATGTAATTGTGCACCTTAGGGTGAGAAGTTGTGGGTGTTAAGTGTGCAACTTTCAGAAAATCCCACAAGAGAAGAGTGTTTTTTTTATATATGCAGTGGTGAGTTGAGTGGAGGTGGCAAACAAACAAACAAACAAATCTATCCTAGGACTTATAAAAAGCACCTAAGTTGATTTGAGTTTGAGTTATTAGGGTGGTGAAATGAACTAGTGGGTGGGGGTGGTGGGGATAAACTTACAAAACCTTCATCCACACTTTTCTCCGATCTAACCGCTTTGGCCCACCTTGAATGAGTACCTGCAATCATAGTAAGATCAGAGAAAAGGTGAGACAAAAGTTAGGTAAAGCAGGAAAACACGGAAAAAAAAATAAAGAGTGTTGCCTCCTTAGCAATGACGCCAAAATGATGAGGGTGTGTTTCATGAATTCAAATAGGGGTTTGGAGGACCCGTCGTCGTAGCTCACAAAATGCATCTATCGGATAAAATTTATAATCGAAACTGGAAAAGTGAGTCCCGGGTCGAACACGAGGAGGCAAATGTTTGGTTTTATAAAAATCCACGATTCGCTTTTATTTCTTTTTGTTGTTTTCATCTTTTCTAATTTTTTTTGTATTTTTATCAAGAAAGAGATTAGGTCGATGAAAACTTTATCTAATTGCAAAAATATAGGAGAGAGGGTGAAAGAGAGAGAGAGAAACAATTATCTATTATGAACAACTGTTTGTTACAACTACGAAAGTGAAAAGATAGAAAGAGGTGAGAGAAATCCCTCTCGACGGTCGCTTAGAGGACGACTCGCTCTGGCGTCACTTGAAGGAAGGTGGCAAGGAGTGGGACGAACGGGAACAGAGTCGGAGGACGGAGGATGGGGTAGGACGGCATTACGGCAAAGATCTACTTCCCGAAGGGCAATGAGAGGATGACCACGGGATGCTCCACGAATGGGGATGAGGGGAAGGAAAACTATTTGATTTTCTACTCTAGAGGAGCATCCCAGGCTTGGGATAAGCTCTCTCTAGAGCCTTGGAGGTGGTGAGAGGAAGAAAGGAAGAGATGGTTTGGAATGGTGGTGGGTAGGCCCTTTTATAGTATAGGAGGAAGAACAAATTCGTATTTGGGTCATTACTGACATCTGTAAATGTCTCTATAAATCCATCCTTTCTGTCGCTAAAGATCCGCACCTTCAATTCCTTTGCTGGTGCGCATGGACCATTAGTAACAGCTGCAAGTGTCACTAAAGGCCCATGTTGCTAAGGATCTACCCTCCTCGCTACTCATGCTCCGTAACACGTGCATGCTCGCATGCTGGTGCGGGCGTTGTGCTGTAGGCATCGGCGTTGCTGCGGTGCTGAGCTATGCGTGCGCGTTCGTGAGCATGCAACATTGGGCACTGGTTGAATTGAGGAATTGGGGGGGCTGCGGGGATTCAAACCCATGCCCCTCCTTTGGGAATGCCTCTCTCAACCACTTTGCTAAGGTGTGAGATGGTCGTGTGGAGGATCTTCTGAAGAGCGGCGTGGATGGCCTCTCAGCCGTTGGATCAAGATCCAACGGTTGAGAATTGATGATGCAGATGAAGAAGAGACGGTGCTGGGACTGCTGGTTGGTGTTGGGCAGCTTGGATGGTACCATTTAGGTCGTCCATTCTTCTTTCTGTTGTAGATGGTACCACGGTGCTTGGATCGAGTTGATTTTCGCATTGCCGAACTACGATCGTCGCTCCGGATCCATCCGTATGGTCGGATTTTTCATTCGAAGCCTGTAAGGATTTCGCATTGCCCTCCTAGCCTTTGATCTTCCTTAGACTTCATATGATGCTACAGGACTCCAATCTAGATGATTTTGGAGGCATTAGCCTCCGATCATCGTCTTGATCAGATCCGTACGGTTAGATAGTCAATCCTAGGCTGCGAAATAAATATCCGTCTCTCCTAACCACAAAAAGGATGCAATTAACCTAAATTATATACAACTACTCTAAATGTAGAATGATGCATGCTATGCAATATTTATAACATGAAATGCAAATCTAAGCCTAGGAACATGCATGAATAGGCATTTTACCCACAAAAATTGTGTCTACATCAATGCCTAACCCAAATAATCAACAGAACCAATATCAAGGTGGATATCCCAATCAACCTATTTATCTAGCACCCCAGCTCCCACCAGGTTTCAATCAAAACCAGGCTTCCCGTCCTCCTCCTAGAAACAACCATACTGTAAATGAAGTTACTCCAAGGAAACTACTCATGATCCCTCGCCTACTCAAGAAACTCACTTTAGAGAAAAGTAGATCAACTCTTCTCCCTCTTACTCTAACCTCGTTCAGGAACCTGCATCTGCACAATAGGACAATCCCATACCTTTCCCACGAGCCCTTCACTCTTCCCACAATAAGAAAAAGAAATCCAAGCCAACTGATAATGAATTGATGGATCATTTTCGGCAACTAGAAATAAATATCCCCATTTTTGATGCCATAAAATATATCCCTACCTATGCACAATTCTTAAAAGATTTATGTACCCCCAAATGGCAACTAAGAAACTTACGAAAGGTGATTCTCCTAGAGACAGTAAGCTCAATTATGTAGAGCAAACTGCCTCTAAGAAAGAAAGATCCACGCACTCCCCTGATTCAAGTGGTCATTAATGACACTTCCTTTGATCGTGCCTTGTTGGATCTCGATGTCTCAATTAATCTCATCCCCACTGTTGTATTTGAAGAATTCAAGATCTGTGAATTAAAGCCTGTCGAGGTTACACTTCAATTAGCTGACCAATCTACAATTAAACCTAAGGGGATCATTGAGGATGTCATTGTCTAGGTTCAAAATTGTCTATTTGCTATAGACTTTTTGGTCTTGCACATAGAGGTACCGAAAGCATTGAAAAATGCCCCCATAATTCTTGGAAGACGATTTTTAGCCACCACCAAAGCAAACATTGATTATGATTCTGGAAAGATGAAAATCATGTGCAACGGGTGATAGGTCCACTTCAGTGGACTAATTTAGTGCCTAAGTACATTATTATTGGCACGAAAATTTAATTTAAAGCATGCATAATATTGGCAAAATTATGTAAGCTTTAGAATTATCATTTCATGCACTAATTGCATTAATCCATATATGAAAGGATTAATTACTTATTTTGATGCAAGGACATTCAGGGAAGGATAATTTTTAATAAGCTTCACATAAAATGCCATCGTAATATGTCTTGATTTCCACCAAGAGAAAGAAAGGAAGGAAATAAAAGTGATGGACGTAAAACCACTGTCATATTTCTCTGCCCCTCTCCAATTCGGGATTCATCACCCTTCCCCTTCTTTTTTTGATATCTTAGACGAGACAAAAAGAGGGGGAGGCCAACACTTGGGGGTATCTCTCTTAGTAATTCTCTCTCTTTATAAACAGCAGGATGGCAAGGACATCATCATCTTCCCCCATGGAGGAGAACCCTCTCTCCAAGCACAAACCTGACCACAACCATGACCACCACCGCATCTCGCCTATGACCAACCCATCACCACTATTGGTGGTGATAGCACAGGCATCCGCAACCTCGACGACTCGTCATCAACTGCGTTCGTCTTGACAACTAGACCACGCCACCACCACGTCTCATTCCTGCCGTCAACTGTGATCACCACCATGACCACTCGCCACTGTGTCTTGCCCCTCATATCGTCCTCCTCACCACTGTGACCCTCCACCTCAACATTCAACACCACGCTCTGAACATCTTCCTCGACTCATCATAGCATCACCAGAAGACCACCACCACCATGACTTCATCTCTATCTTCCTCCCACGAGGGAGGAACCCCTCAACTTCCCCCTCTTGCTCCACCTAACTGGACCGAAGCCACCACTGCATGCCAACCACGAACACCACGCTCCTTCCTCTCCAGTGACTATGACAGCTTACATCACCACACCGCCGTCGACCACTATGAGCCGTTCATGACCAAGACCACAATTTCCCACCATCACACGGCCCTAACCACAACACTGCAAACCACCATCATGATCGATAATGACAGTGCTGACACCACCACAGTGATCTGCCTCGACGTTGATCACTATGCTCCATCTCCATACTGCGACTACGACATTGATGAGTCCCTTTTAATGGGCTATTATTACGCCTAAGTAATTCAATTCTAACATTGTATGTTGGTTAATAATCACATTTGTTCATTAAATGATTGCATGTGTCATTATTTAAGTTTACATTTCTTCTATTGCTTATTATGTAATTATATTTCATGCAGGAACCTGCAACAGCGCACTCATGTTCTCCAATTAATCTACTCTAATAATTGGGAAGAAGAGGGAGGAGGATCAAATGTGGAAAAGAATAGGGGGTGGAAAGATATTTTCCCCCCCACAAATATCTCCACCTATGGCCAACAGAACCCAACAGGCGTTGGCTAAAATTAGGAAGGGATTTGAAAATCCCTTGATTAGCACGGAAGAGAGGAGTTAAGAGGAGGCAAAGCACAGGAGAGGAGGATCTTCTTCCTCCCCCTTGCGGGGATCCACGTTTTCCCTAGCCACCACCAACACTGTGGTTAGAGCATACACCGTGAACCAAGCACAGCCAAGCGCTCTGCAGGCGCTGCGCCTACCCTTGCAAGCCACGCCATCAATGCCTCCACAGCAAGTGCCCGCTACACCGCACCTACACCAGTGCCCTGCCAGACTGCCTGCAAGAGCCTGCGCCATCTCCACTGCAGGCGCCCGTGCCCCCACCAGCACTCCCACCTGCAGCACGTTACCACTACAGCATGCCCTCCACCGCAGTGCACCCTCACCTCCAGCGCCTTCGCATGCCCACACGCCAGTCTGTCCACCGCGCGCACGTGTGCCCTTGCAACACCACCTAGTGCCCGCAGGCACCGCGCCCGCATGCAACGTGTCCTCTCCACTGCAGGCGCTTCACGCCAAGCGCCCGCAGGCGCTCGCCACCCTTCACTATCCTCTAAAGGCATGCCTTCAACTCCGCAGGTGCCCCTTCAAGCCTGCAGGCGAACCCACGCCCGCAGGCGCTGCGTCGCCTTCACCCTCCAACACCTTGCGTGCCCTCTGTAGGTGCTGCAGAACAACTGCGTGCCCCTATAGCCCCCGTCCACCACCTTCGCGTGCCTGCACCACCGCCTGCAACCGCATGCCAGCACCTGCAGCATGCGCGGCCGGCTGCAGCTTCTTCACCGTCGCCACTCCTCTCCTTTGGCAGGCCGGCTCTAGCCAACTCACAATGCACCGCTACCATCACCACGACAGCCTCGCTCCAACCAACCTCCCGTGGGGGTCTTTCCTCGATTGAACCTCTCTCCCATACGCAAAGAGGAGAGAGGTGAAATCCCTTGTTTTCTTCCACATTAAAAATTACATTCAATGCCATTGCCACCAAAAATCAATTTTAATTTATGGTTATTTTATTGTGGTGAAATTGTGACTACACACTGATGCTTTCTGATAATTACGCGTTATTGATATTCATACGTGATGAGAACCTCATCATGAGCCATAACTAGCTCATTTTGACCTAATACAAAGGATAAAAGCTCCTACATATCTCAAGGAAAGGCTTAACTCAGAGAATTCTGAGTTTAAGAAGAAAATAAGTCATAAGGGGTAAAAATGCAATTTTACCAGTATAATCTGCATACAGGGTAATTCAGGGCCCAAACATAGGTCAAAGCAGCTTAATAAGAATAAAAGTGGGATGAAATGATCTAGCGAGGGCTACAGCAATTCCAAGAAACTAAATGATAATCTGTAACCCTAAAACAACCCACTTCAATTCACAAGGTTCGAGGCAAAGTAAAAATAGAATAAACCCTCTAAAATTCATAGAAAAATAATCTCTAGGGTTTAGAACCTTCAATTTGGCCTTCAGAACCCATTTTGACCTACATTGAGAACCATGCCCAATTAATAACTTAATTTGGGTTTTTGCGTAAATTGACCGGTCAAACAAGGTTTAATATAGAAATGAAATTCACCATCAGATTCCTTAGGTCCTAATTAGTCATGTATAAAAACTTGAGCCTAAGAAGAAACCTCCTTGACCGACTTTACACTTTGGTCCTCATATATTTACTCTTTGGCCCTCAACTTTTGAACCCTCGCATTTTGGCCCCTAACTCTCCTTCGTTCTTTGCGATCAGGTCCCCCCTGCAAAACCTGCCAGCACCATGCTCCGGCGACCTTGCGCGGAGCATGGCGCCGCGCAGGGTGAGGTGGGGGACCTGGCAAGTAAACCGGGGGTGCCCTGCGTCGTCAGCCGTCGCAGGGACACCCCCCTGGTCGTTGTAACCCACCATACCGGCCGTGCGAACGCACGGACGGTATGGGTTCTTGTTTCCGGCCATCCTCCGGCGAGGGAGACACGTCGTCTCCCTCCGCCTTCCTCCCTGTTTGATCCCTATAAATACCCCCCGTTGCTCCACCGACCTGGGCAGCTTGGATCTGACGGAGAAAATCCCCAACTTTCCTCTCTTCTCTCTCCGGCAGACGCTCACCAGCTCCGGCGGTTCCTCCCCCTTCTCCTCTTCGCTCTGCCGCAATACCAGCAGCAGAGACTTCCTCCCCTGCTCTTCCCGCGCCATGCCGCACCTAGCTGGCGCCTCTTCGGCTCTCTGCTCGCCGCCGCCCCTTTCCCTGAGCATCGTCTTCTCCGGCGACAGTCGATACGACTGTCGCCCTGTTCCTCCCCCTTCGTCCCTGCAAGTAAGCTAGAGCTACTCCCCTTCTTCTCCTCTTTCTTTCCCCGCTTTCAATTTATTCAATTAAGCCCTCGACCGACCCTGACCATCGTCACCCCCTTCGTCTCCGGCCACCCCCCGGCGAGCCGCTCCCATCACCTCAGCAACCCACACGGCTCGCCGACCCTCACCGCACCTCCGCCTCATCACACTGAGCACCCCCCACCCCTTCACTGCCACTCCACACCTCCGTAACGCTTTCCCCAACAAACCCATCCTCCGACCCACAGTCCGACCTAGGGCAGCCCTCGCACGCCGCCCCGCGCCTCGCCACCACCCACACGAGCTTCGCCGCACCCAGGCGAAGCTCCTGGAACTTTCTGATTAGGCCGAGAGGCCGTTTTCTTGTGAACAGGTCACCCGACCCCCGCCGCCATTGCCGTGCAGGAGGAACTGCTTCCGCCTGCAGCTACAGGCGCGCCACTCTCAGCGCCACGCCCAGATTCAACTCCCAGGCCTTGCGAGGCGTTCCGACAAAACACCAGGCTCACAGCTAAGGCAGAAGGCTTCGCGTGACGCCGCAATCTCCCGCTGATTTCCCCGCTGCGGGCGCGCAATTGAGGTGGGACATTTAGTCCCACCTCGGAAAAGCCTGAAGAGGCGCAGCGATATAAGATGCAAAAGTGCTGGAGGCTTACTGCCTCAGCACACGGGGTGAGGTCCCCTTCACCCGCCCGGTTACCCAGTCTCGTCCGCGCTCACGCCCCGCGGACCTGACCCGACCCGACCCGACTTAAGACTGACCTGCACTCCTCGCCCACCACGCACGCCGGTGGGCCTGGACCCGGGCCTGACCCGAACCCGGTTACCCGGCAGCTCTGGGAGAGCTTTCCCAAGAGTGGTTTCAGAGAGAGAGAGAGACGCGGGGGGGGGAGGGTAGAGTAGGTTTTGCCTCTGACGAAAAACTCTGAAGTGTGCAGGCACAGGCGAAGAAGAAGACCCGCGGAAGAAGAAGGAAGCTGACTGTAGCAACAGGTAGTTTAAGTCGTCTGATTTGGAAATCAGACGACGGCCTGAAGGGAAAAGAAGAAAGAAGGAGGGGTGACGTCCCTGGCTGAAAAAGAAAAGAAGATGCTGACACTTAGCCGCAGGGAGGAGAAACAAGAAGAAACTCTAAAGAAGAGGCTGAGCAAGGCAGAAGAAGAGGAAAGGCTGCAGAGAAGAAGTACAGCAGAGCCAAGGAAGAAGAAACCTTCACAGAAGAGACTGCAGAAAAAGAAGAAGAGAGGCCAAGACAGAAACCAAGGAAGAAGAAGAAGGAGATCTGAAGAAAGAAAGAGGAGCATCACCTCTGCAGAACAAAGAAGAAGAAGGAGATCTGAAGAAAGAAAGAAAGAAGAACATCACGAGGAGAAAACAAAGAGAACAACAAATTCTTTCCCTCTCTCTTTCTTTATTTTGTAAAAGAAACATGTATATCTCTAGAATACAATTTGCTCCCTGAGTTCGACCTCGGGAACTCTTTTATTTTCCGAGTAAAAAATTTATATATTTGAAATGTTGGTAATAACTGGCTATACTACAACGTTATAACAATAAAACCCGGTTGAAACCAACAACTTCAATACGTTTCAACATTGGTTTTGGGATTAACATGTGCACAAATTTTCTTTAATAAATGTCAATTGAAAATTACATAAAATCATCACATATTTATTGAATATTTTAGTGTCAAAAAATTGCACATATACCCTTATATTTTTGAGTTATTGTGCATCTTCTTTCCATCGCATTTCATGTCAGATTTGATTAGGGGTTTCGCACTTGATTGAAAGAATATGAAATAATCAAAAGTTTATTGCATTATTGCCTCCCTGTGGACATGACCTGCTCTTCTGTGAGTGGTTATTTTTATTGTTGGTTAGTCGATTTTTCCACCATTTAAATACTATAACAACGCGTTATTTCATTTGTGAAACTTAATCGAAAGCGGAAAATTGACTTGTCAAATTGGCACCGTTGTTGGGGAGGCAACAGACGCAATAGATTCACGTTATTTTTTTTTTTTTAACATTCTGAGTTACGCAATCATCTAATCATTTTTTTTATTATGCGAGGAATCTGACATGGCGACAGGCACAACAGAGTGATGACATTGAACCTGAACGACGCGCACAGCGGAGATGATCTTTTTGGTGGACCTTGATGCCACCTGGAGGCCAACAACAGGAACATGTGGACCTTGAGCCCACGCACATAGGCTTACGGAAAAGCCTATTTTTGATTTAGTCAGTAGATCTTAGATAGATTTAATTTAGATAGACATTAGAATTTAATTTCTGTCTTTTGGGCCTTTGTCGGGTATTTTTGGGAACGTGTTCCCAGTGCCTCTTTATTTCTTATCGCTCTTGTATGCAAGAGCGTATTTTCGGGAGCATGTTTCCATCTATTTAGATTATAGGATTATTTGCATTGTTTGAACTACATTTCGGATAGTTAGTTAGATTAGGTTTGTTTGTTTATTATTTTTATTAGAAAAAAATATATCGAATTACCTGCTAGAAGCTGCATATCTATAGGATGGCCATCTAGGACTGAATGAGCAGCATGTAGTTTATTTTTACTGCATTGCATACATTGCACGAAGAAAGCTGGAGTAAGGTACGTCTTCTCTTGAGCATCAATTACTTGTCATGCATATGCATTGAACCTAAATCTAAGACCACTAAAGTGCTTGAATCAAATTAATTAAGTGGTCACTTTAAAAATTGGGACAGCTAAGGGGTTGGACTTCAAAATCTGTAACTGAAAATTGTGTGCAAAAGGATCCTGTTTGCGAAATTTCAAAAATCAAAACACGATCGTATGTTTGCACACTTGAGACACTATGCACCTCACACATAAGGTCACTAGATAAATTTCTACCTCTCCTCTTTTGCACCACAAGGGAAGCTAGTTGAAAATCAACAAGCCTATCCACCAAGTTACTTTGGTTCCTCGTGTGAGGGCTCGATTAAAGACTTCCATCCCTTGCGAGTAGGTTATAGGCACCAGTGAAGGTTGGACTAGGAAGCGTAATTTTTTGCAAAACTTGTTTGGCCACCAACTGAACATATAATTCTAAGACCTACAATCTACTAAAAATAGATCCCATTTAATTTGCGTTTGCTTTGACAGTAGAACTCTCTAGGAAGTTTCTGCTTGTATTCTGAATTCTTCTAAATCCTAAGAGAGTTAAAATTGTTTTTTTAAAGAAATGGATCACCCTTACTTCTATCAGTTAGATTATCAGAGCCAATACTTCCCATCTTTTAATTAGGATCCCATGCCCTGAGCGTATCCATCCTTTGATGGGTACATTGATAATTCATTGGATCATTCTTATTCTTATCGTGGGAGTACTGGCTTGATAACTCCCACTTTTGAGAAGAGCCTAAGAGCGAGATTTTCCAACCCTGAAATCTCTACTTCCATGCAAACACCCAACCCTCCCACCCTTCATGATTTTCCATATCAGGGTTGGACCAATACACTTAGGCAACCAGAGACTGAAATTGACTATCCTCCACAATCTGATAATAGTAACCTCCCCTCTTTTATGATGGAAATGCAAAAATAGCAAAAGGAAATGATGGAATCAATGGGAGAGATGTTGAGGAATAGTCAACAGTTAAATGAAGAAATAAGACAACTTAGCTACATGCTTCCCAATAATCCTGAACCCTACCCATACGATCATGATCATGAAAATAATTCTGAGGAACCTAATGACAATAGGGATCCAACTTTATGTAGCTATCACTTAGACTCTCCCAATGAGACATGGCCACTAGAGAAGAACGATCATAGTGATTATCCACCTGAACTATATTGGAGTCAAAAGCAAGGGAAGATGGTACCTCTTGAGGACCTTGACCCCAATGACAGTATTCTCCTTACCCCTACCAACCCGGGTCAAGGTTGTATTATTCCTATCACTTCCCCTATTGGTTATTTAGTGGAATCTCATTCTACCCTTACTGAGCCTACTCTTGACCCTCCACTTAGGGAATCAACACCTACCATTCAGTATCTTGAGGATTTAAATGCACCTAATGAAGGTGACCCTAATGGAATGGAGGATGAATTAGATCAATTTTGGTCTCAGGGATATGAAGAGTCTAATTCAGAAAACGAGGATGCCCCAATAGATGAACCTAGACTGAAAATCTGGAGTGAATCATAAGGGAATTATTTATTATTTGAGGATTTACCTCCAGAGGATAGAAATAATATAGTAAAATCCAGATTTCTCTCTTCTTTTGAGAGTCATCCTCCATCAAAACAGGAGTTGCTATTAGAGGAGGAAAAATAAAATAGCGAGAAGTCTATGGGAGACTCTCGGGGACAAAACACATCAATTGAGGATTTATACCCCGAGAGGAATAACAAATTCAGTGATATAGGCTTGCTCCAAAACATTAAGACTGATCCTCCTTTAGGAATAATTAAGGATACTGATCCAACTCGTAATGAATCACATATACACCCCGACAAAAATTTTAGTGAACCAAACGAATCCAGGGATGAGCTGGATAATAATGATTCTGACATTTTGACCCTACCATCAAAGAGTTATAATTTGGAGTCTACCCTTGATTCAAATATGGCTTCAATCATTAATGCTAGGTAGGGTAACCTATTGTCTACAACTGTTAGGGAGTATACACAATCTGAATCATTGTTGAAATTGGACCTAACATCGACTAAGCCCTCATTGGACTTAACCATTACCTTCCAACACTACAAACAACCCTTATACTCCCTAACTGATCCTTGGCTCAGATCTCTGCTCATGTACATTCTTTCTAGAGAACATATCAGGCCAGTACATCCTCGGGTAGAATGGTGAGTGTGGATTGATGCTTGTACTTTTACTCTTGCCATTCAAGGGTTTGAACTATTAATGTTTATATCTTTTAAAACCCATCCAGCTTTGGAGGATCCTTGTTATCCTCCACTTATTCCATTTCGGGAGGTCCCTTCTCATATTCCTTTTATTATTCCTAGACCTCCCAAGGTAGCCAACGAGGTTCTTCACTTTCATATCTTCTGGCGAGCATTTGGTATTATGTTGCATCATCAGCTCGCCAACATCCTTGGCTACCTATTTTCTAGGCCCTCACTATTACGCATATTGTTAGGGCCTAACCTTTTCTGTCTCGAATTAGACTTATAGGTTCCTTCTAAGTCTGGCTGCTGACAGAAAATGCAGCGCTTGTTGGGAGGCAACCCAGCTGTCTGAATAACATCGTCATCAGGTGATTTCTTTCCTTTCTCCTCCTGTTTTAATTTTACAATGGGGACATTGTAGGATTTCGGCATGGGGGGTTGCATTTGCATTTTAGGAAGTATTCATGCATTTAGGTTAGCATATAAAAAAAAAATTCTCTTTTCTTGAGCTGAATGGGTAAGTCCCTAGCAAAATACCTTTGTCATTGGAGGTTTTTCTTAATGAATTATTTCTTAAGTTTAGAATCCAGTACATTTATTTCATGTGCACGTAAACTTGGTAATGGATCCTTGAGGAAAACCAATAACATTTATAGTCTACTGAACCCTTGGACAGTGCATAGGGAGTCAGGCATACTATCTTCTAGTAGATCCACCTCATATTTGTGAGAAGAAAGTAAAGAGATTATAGGTGCAATAAGTCTAGTGCAAGGACTCTTAAGTTTTGGACAATTAGATGATGATACTTCAGAGTTAGGCATAGTTTTCACTCTCTGTTCGTGTGTGTGTACTTTGTGTGAATTCCTAAGAGTCACCAAATAAGGCAGATACACAGAGATGGAGTCTTAATAAAGATATGACTATGGTGGATGGTTATGACCATCCTTCATAGAGTCCTCGGCTGAAGGAGGGTAATAGTGTCAAAGGTCAGAAATATGCCTGTCTTATCCATTCCTTCCCGATGCCGAGAATAGGCACTTCCACTAAATAAGCCACACAATATCTTCTTGACCATCATCATCCCTAATAATGCCTCATAAATAAAAGTCTATGTCATATTATGTTGATTTATAAAAAAAAAAACAGAGAAAAGAAAAGAAGAAAAAGAAGAAACAGTTATATTACAAAAAAAAAGCCTTAGTTTATAATGTAACATTGTTTCTGAGGCAACAAAACACCTATCGCATTCCACCAAATATGACCCATACCTACCATTTAGTATTTCCGATCTCTCGAATACTGGTTGAGGACTCTAACTTAGTTGTACAATTATTAGGACTTTAATTGAAGTGTGGATGGCATGTGAGGCCACCAAACAGTGAGTACAATTACGAAATTTGGCGAGATTTGTGATCTCAGAAAAAAAGAAATGAGTGAGTGCCCAGGAACATCAAGAGAGCACAGTTGTGTAACCTCTCTCAGAGTTGACTTGTCTAATAGTCTATTAATCTAAAGTCTGTAGCACTAGACTACATGTAGCACCAGATGAGTGTGTGCCACCAAATATAAATCCATTCTACTCGATATCTCCTACCTAAGCAAAAAGCCGAGATCAAATTATAGATTATCTTCCGCTTTATCCCCTAGGGAAGTAGTTGCCTCTCCCGACAGAAATATTTACCAAGGATGAAGTACGAACTTCCAATACGAATTGGCTTTTTCACTTGGATCTATTACTTAGCCTTTTATCATGTCACATTTGTCTGGATCTCTAAAGTTTTGAAATAAGGAAAGAAGAAATCTTCTTATTACTTCTATTATTTTTCATTTTTGCTAGGGACTAGCAAATCTTAGGCATGGGGCTATTTGATGAGTCCCTTTTAATGGACTATTATTATGCCTAAGTAAATTAATTCTAACATTGTATGTTGGTTAATAATCACATTTGTTCATTAAATATTGCATGTGCCATTATTTAATTTACATTTCTTCTATTGCTTATTATGTAATTATATTTCATGCAGGAACCCGCAACAGCGCACTCATCTTCTCCAATTAATCTACTCTAATAATCGGGAAGAAGAGGGAGGAGGATCAAATGTGGAAAAGAATAGGGGGTGGAAAGAAATCCCCACCCCCCACCCCCACAAATATCTCCACCTATGGCCAACGGAACCCAACAGGCGTCGGCTAAAATTAGAAAGGGATTTGAAAATCCCTTGATTAGCGTGGAAGAGAGGAGTTAAGAGGAGGCGGAGCACAGGAGAGGAGGATCTTCTTCCTCCCCCTTGCGAGGATCCACCTTCTCCCTAGCCACCACCAACACTGTGGTCAAAGCATACACCGTGAACCAAGCACAGCCAAGCACTCTGCAGGCGCTGCGCTGACCCTTGCAAGCTATGCCATCAGCGCCTCCACAGCAAGTGCCCGCTACACCGTGCCTACACCAGTGCCCTGCTAGACTGCCTACAAGTGCCCATGCCATCTCCATTGCAGGCGCACCCCTACAAGCACCTGCGCCCCCACCAGCGCTCCCATCTGTAGCATGTTACCACTGCAGCACGCCCTCCACCGCAGCGCACCCTCATCTCCAGCCCCTTCACGTGCCCACACGCCAGTCTATCCACCACGTGCACGTGCGCCCTTGCAACACCACCTAGTGCCTACAGGCACCGTGCCCGCAAGCATCGTGCCCTCTCCACTACAGGCACCCCGCAGGCGCTCATGCCAAGCGCCTGCAAGCGCTTGCCACCCTTCACTGTCCTCTGCAGGCGCGCCTTCAACCCCGCAGGTACCCCTTCAAGCCTGTAGGTGAACCCACGCCCGCAAGCGCTACGTCGCCTTCACCCTCCAGTGCCTTGCACACCCTCTGCAGGTGCTGCAGAACAACTGCGCGCCCCTGCAGCCCCCTCCAGCACCTTCACGTGCTTGCACCACTGCCTACAACCGTGCGCCAGCACCTGCAGCACGCGCGGCCGACTGCAGCTTCTCCACTGCCACCACTCCTCTCCTCTGGCAGGCCGGCTCCGGCCAACTCATGACACACCGCTGCCATCACCGCGACAGCCTCGCTCCAGCTAACCTCCTGTGGGAGTCTTTCCTCGATTGAACCTCTCTCCCACGCGCAAAGAGGAGAGAGGTGAAATCCCATGTTTTCTTCCCCATTGAAAATTACATTCAATGCCATTGCCACTAAAAATCAATTTTAATTTATGATTATTTTATTGTGGTGTAATCGTTACTGCACACTCAAGCTTTCTGATAATTGCACGTTATTGATATTCACATGTTTCAACATTGGTTTTGGGATTAACATGTGCATAAATTTTCTCTAATATATGTCAATTGAAAATTATATAAAATCATCACATATTTATTGAATATTTCAGTGAGGAAAAATTGCACATATACCCTTATATTTTTGAGTTATTGTGCATCGTCTTTCCATCACATTTCATGTCGGATTTGATTAGGGGTTTCGCACTTGATCAAAAGAATACGAAATAATCGAGAGTTTATTGCATCATTACCTCCCTGTGGACACGACCCGCTCTTCTGTGAGTGGTTATTTTTATTATTGATTAGTCAATTTTTCCACCACTTAAATACTACAACAACACGTTATTTCATTTGCGAAACTTAATCAAAAGCAGAAAATTGACTTGTCAGACATCATCACCATGTCTCATCTTCCTTCTTGCCACCACGACCTCCAACAACACTGTGCACCTCCGCACTGTCGTCAACATCCCCATGCGTCCACGCCATCCCAATGCACGACCCACTTGTGCCCCTTAACTCCTCTCCCATTGGCCACAGGCTTCTCTCCCCATCGCATACACCTCCATTGGCCATGCTGTCATGCATGGCCACCAACCACCCTACACACCCAAGCAGTGCCTCTGCAGCACACCCTCCTCCGCTCAACCGTAGCAGCACTCGGCGCTGTCCACCTCCGCCTACTAATGTAGGCACATTTATTTAGGACAAAATGCCTATTTATGCATGTTTCTAGACTTAGATATGCATTTCATACTATAAATATTGCATAGCATGCATTATTCTACATTTAGAATAGTGTGTACAAATTTTAGGTTAATTATGTCCCTTTATGGCCAGGAGAGAAGGAGATTTAATTTAGGGCCTTAAATTGATGATCAGACTATACAGATTTGATCAAAGACCAACGCTTCCAAAAACACCTTGATCGGAGTCCTGTAACACCATACACAGTCTGAGGAAGATCAATAGCCAAGGGACTAGGTGATGCAATTCGGATCTTCAAACAAAAAGTCTAACCACACAAATGGATTTGGGTCAACAATTGCAGCCCAATGGCTCAAAAATCAACTCAATCCGACTTCTGTAGCAGCCCCTACAGAGGAAAGAAGATAGACGTCCCAGATTACGCCACATGGCACTATCCAGGCCATCCATGGGCGCACACGCAACACCTCACACACACAGCACCACAAGCAAGTGTAGCTCATGGGCACACACAACAGCAAAGGTGTGCAACCGTGTAGCGGAAGCACACAGTGTGCGCGCAGAGGCAGGTAGCAGCTAATGCCAGCAAGCACATGCGACACTGGCGTGCGGAGTGCACGTGAGCACCGCACATGGGGCACAAGAGTTGGACCTTCAATGACGCTTGCCGCTTATCTTCAGCGACTTTTATGGCTCACTAAATGTCCTATGTACGAAATGCATCCTCTCCTCCACTAAAAATGGACCCCTACCCCTCCCATTCTTCATTATCTCTTCCTTTCTCTCCCTCACTACCTCCAAGGCTCTAGAGAGAGCTTGTCCCAAGCCCAGGATGCCCCTCTAGAGTAGAAAACCAACATTTGTTCCTACCTCAAAACCCCATTCGTGGAGCATCCCGTGGCCATCCTCTCACCACCTTCCGGAAGAAGATCCTCGCCACAACGTCGTCCTATCCCATCCTCCTTCCTCCGCTGCCATTCTCCTTCCTCCAGCTTCCCACCACCTTCATCCAGGCGACGTCAAAGTGAGTTGTCCACCATGCGACTGTCGAGGGGGACTCTTCTCATCTCTCTCTATCTTTATCACTTTTGTAGTGTAGTTTTCTACTTTCTTATTTGTAGCAAACACTTGCTTAGATATATATGTGATTGTCTCTCTCTCTATGCAAGTAGATTAGATAGAAATTATTTTGAACTAATCTCTTGCCTTATAAAAATACAAAAACAATTATCTAAGAAAAAATAAATAAAATCAAAGTGCGGATTTCAAAGACCAAATGTTCACCTCCCTACGTTCGACCCAGGACTCCCTTGGAGTTCTAGTTATAAATTTTATCTGGTAGCAGATTTCTACGCACTACGATGATGGGTTTTCTAACTAAAATCTTTTCACGTATGAAATAACACTAATCACCTACACAGACGTGTAATCAGCGCAACTGGCACTCACCTCCTTACGCATAACCACCGCGCACATGCAAGCAACAATGCCACCCACCTTTGTCTCACAGGTCCTCGCGCAACCCCACCATGCATAAGCACGCCCTCTATGCGCTCTCACCTCGTGCACGGCCAAACTCCCCCTCCTCTTCTTCTTCTCAGTCGACAGGGACGAAAGAACACAAAGCTCACCATCGACACCAACACGCAGCTGGCACCCCTACCCTCCGTTCTACACATCGTCGACGCCATCCATCTCACCTCAAGCCTCTAGCCACCCTTGGCCTCACGTAGTGGCACCTCTGGCCGCCATTCACCACCTACAAATCTCCTCACCAGCGAGCTTCATCTCCACCAAATGGCTGCCACTGACCACCAACGACCATGCTACAGCCACCCACGCGCAACCTTCACCACCGGTGACCTTCACGTGCAACCACGCCTCCAGTCAGTCCTCCATCTCTTCGCATGAGCAAGGGGAGCAACATCTCCTGTTTTGCTACAGTAGGCACATGCATTACTTTTTACATCTCAATGACATTGCTGAAAGTTTTATTTTGATTTTTATATTTGATATATTAGGTGAAGTTGCATATGTGCCCCTCTCTTTCTCTCTATTTCACATTGGTTAGCATTCAAGTTATTCTCTCTCTCATTTGATGCTACAAAATATCTACGAATCTGTCTTGCATCATATTAGCCTCATAAAACATACCCAAATGATGCATTGAAAATATTGGTGGATTTATTGATCTGTTTCTCCTTATGGATACAACCTAACTTTCGTGGTTTGTTTTAAATATTTTTGTTTGGGATCTTTCCACCATAATTTTTTTGACAAGAGAAATCTCTCGTTTAAATGGCACCATTGCTGGGGAGTACTGTATTGGAAAATTGTTGCAAATAGATTTGAGTTTTGAAAACCCATCATTATAGTGTGATTTACGAGAAAAACTATCAATAGATAAATTTTACCGAAACTCGAAAAGAATTCTGAGGCGAACACAAGGAGGCGGACGTTTGATTAAAAATCATATTTATTTTATTTCTCACGAAGCAGATTAGCTGGTTGAATTGAATCTAAACTAGCTATCTACTTAAAGAGTAATGAATAGAAGAGAGAGAGAGAATATTATAAAATAAAATAAAATAGAGATAGAATAAACATGGATTTCATAAGCACGGAGTAATGTTGATTACAACTAGAAAGCTGGAAAGATTACAACTAGAAAGCAGTAAATCTACGCTAGAAAGCAGTAAAGAGAAGGTAGAGAAAAGTTATCCTCCTCGACGACTGCTTGGAGGACGAGCCACGTTGATGGAGCACCCGGATGAAGGTGGTGAGATGTGGGACAAAGGAGAACGATGATGAACGATGGAGAATAGTGCAAGGCGACATCGCAGTGGGATCCACTTCCTGAATGGCAGTGAGAGGACAACCTCGAGATGCTCCATGAAGGAGGTGAGAAGGTGGAAAATTTGTATTTTTAACTCTAATGGAGCATCCCAGGTTTCAGACAAGCTCTTAGAGCTTTGGAGGGGGTGAGAGGAGAGGAAAGGATGAGAAATTTGAGTGGTAGGGGTCTTCTTTTATAGTTGTAGGGATTTTGGGCAATCTGGACATTTTACACTTGAAAACATTAATTCAAGGTCTTTAGTGACAAATTTAAGCATCACTCAAGACCGCAAACATGGGCTTAGTGAGCACGTTTGCCGCACCTCTTCCACTCCCACATGCTTAATGCTTCACGAACGTTCATACGATATCAGCCAACCGATTGCGAGATCGGATGGCATAGAAGCCATCGCACCTCATCGTGCACCCACATCAGATTGGGCATTCAAACACATGTCATCGCGTGCGTGCGCGATCCTCACCCATCCCTCATGCCACGTCGCTCACATTTTCACTGCCCATTCTTCATCCAACGGTCCAGTTTGACCCCACCCACTTGCGCCCTCAATTTGAGGTGGGGCAGGGGTTGATCTTGCAACATGTGCTTCGCCCACAGGTGTGTGACCAACATGCCACGCCTCCCTTTGTGTCACGTTTATGTTTTAAGGGCTGGGCATCCACGACCGTTGGATCAAGATCCAACAGCTGAGATCTTGCCTTGCCCATGCCTTTAGAGGTTGAGAACAGATGCTGCAACTAGTTTGGGCAGCTGTGATGGCACCACGTGGTGCCATCATGGCTATCCATCTCCTGTGTCTTGAAGATGGTGCCATGGATGTCGAATTGGATCGATTTTATTGTCGTTGGGCTACGATCGTCAATCCAAACCCATCCGTGTGATTAGATTTGTCATCTAATGTACGAATTTACACCATCTTGGCCCCTTGACCTATGATCTTTCTCAGACTGCATCTGATGTGACGAAAGTCTGATCAGGGCAATCTTGGAGTCATTGAACTTTGATCGTTGCCTTGATCAAATCCGTATGGTTGGATCTTCAATCCATGGCCCCAGTTAAATATCACCCTATCACTTGACCATAAAAAGGAGAAATTAACCTAAAATTTATACAACCTAACCTAAATGCAAGATGATGCATGTTATGCAATATTTATAATATATGATGCAACTATATGTCTAAGAACATGCTGAAAGAACGATCTTCGTTTTCGTTGAAAACTTTAACATAAAATGATGTGTCGTTGTATTTAATCTCATGGTAGAAAATCGCTTTTCAAAACATTTTCATTTTCAGAATCTAACCACGAATAGCTAGGTCATCTCCACAAGGAGGAATTAGCCTATTTAAACTAGTAAATAGTGTCTCGTTTATTCGGGAAACTCAATGTGTGTGCATGCTAATTCGTGTGATTCTTTTTCTCACATAACTGCTCGTTTTAACCAATTAATCAAGAATGTAGGTATTTAGATGCAAAATCACCACCATATAATATTTTTTTAACAAGTGATCTTGGCACAGGAAAACACCGTAAATATTAATCTCTAATAAAATGTAGCTTGTTTATTATAATCAGTATGACATGCTCGATCTTATTCAATAGAGACATTACACCCTAAATAATTTCAACTGAATAAAAGGGTATCTATGCAAATTCACATCAACAAATCTTTTCAGTAAATAAGTGAATAGTATACTAGCAATGGCAAAAGTGGTAATTTTTAATTAGAGGAGAAATAAAGGATTTTTCCTCTCTCCTCCTCGCAAGAAGGAGCAGGCGCGGCTGGTTGTAAGAGTCGTCGAAGGAGCTGCGTCGGAGGAGAGGAACACTCCGGTGGTGGTGCAGCAGCTAGTGGTGGACAGTGGCAGCCGAACGGTGGAGGTGCATCGCCGGCGTTTGGTTCTACCGCACGGTGTGTGTGTGGCTTGTGGCGTGCCTACGGCTGTGCGCTCGCGCGCAGTTGCGTTGAGGCGCTACGCAGTCTACTGCAGTGGGGTGCGTGCTAGGGGCGCTGGTGCGGCTGCCGTAATGGGTTCTTCTTGCGCACTGGTGCTGGAAGAACAAGGAAGACGAAGAAAACAAGAGGCGTGGTCTGCAGAGGGCGTGTCCTTGTGCGGGTGAGGGCACGCAGTGCCTGCAGGCATGGGTGGCTTGAGCCCCTATAGGCGGTGCTCGCTTAAGCGCCTGCGGGAGGTTGCGTGGCGAGGGTACAATGAAGCTATGCCTGCATAGGGCGCACAATGGTGCACGCACGCAGGCGATGGAAGGTGGCGCCTGCAGTGGAAAGGGTGCGGGCGATGGAAGGCTTGGCGCCGTGCGCCTGCAGGCAGTCTAGTAGGGTGCTGGTACAAGCCCGGTGAGAGCGAGCACAGGCGAGGGCACATTGCGGTGGGAATGCTGGAGAACTGCCTACAGGCAGTGCGGGTGCAACCTTGCGGGCGGCTACTAGAAACGCTGGTGGCTGGGCACTTGCGGTGGAGGGCACGCAGTGAGGGCAAGCAGAGAAGGGCTTGGTTGTGCGGTGATGGCGGTGGAAGGTGTGTGCAGCGCTGGTGTTGGGTGTTGGTTGGAGGCATTGTGGGGTGGTGATGGTCCACAGTGCATGCTCCTCTCACAATTGGGTCCCCGCCACGGGGAGAAGAAGACCCCAAAGATGAAGATCCTCTCCTCTCATGTGCAAGTGCCTCTTTTATCTCCTCTCTCCGCCTCTCAAGGGATTCTCAAAAACCCTTTTCTAATTTTGGCAAGCGATTATTTGCATTTGTTGAGGGATGTGTTGAACCTGGCTAGAGGATGAGGAAGAGATTGAGTCGGCTGTTTGTTGTGGAAATTTATCCCCCCTCCTTATTCTTTCCAAATATCATTCCTGCAACATAAAAACATAAAATCATTACATATTAAGTTATAGAATGCGATAAAATAGATGTAAACTTAAATAATGATGCATGCAAACATTCTATAACTTAATGTATTTATTAACAAACCTAAAAGGTAAGATTAAAGTTAACTTAGGTGTAACAATAGTCCATTAAAATGGACTCGTCACATGCAAAAATAGATGGTTTATGTGATATAAACATGTTTACATCAGGTAGGCAACAGACGTAATAGGTTCACCTAATTTTATTTCTGATTACTCTGAAGTGTGTATTTATCTGTCCATTCTCTATTTTCTATTCGAGGAATCTAAGGAGACAACAGGTGCAACTGAGCGATGACATGGACCTTAAGCGACACCTACACACACAGAGAGGACGCAAAGAGAAGGAGACCTAGATCCCATTTTCACAGGGGTTCTCCATTGTTGCAGATTTTCTTTTATTTTAGTCTTCCCGCCCTTGTAGAGTCGAGACTAACTTTTTGAGGGTCAGTTCCCACCTTCTTTAGCGACTAGGGCTATTTTTCTATGCATGAGTGATTCAGTTTCTACCTACTTGATCTAAAAAGAAAAGAAAAAAAAATATCATGCTTCCTGTTTAGGAGTTACATACCATTAGGTGCATGCATTTAGGGGTGATTGAGCAGCACGTTAGATCTCATTTTGCATTGCATACATATCTACATGGAGATTGTTGGAGACAGGTATATCATTCTATCTTTGCATCCAATTCCTATTCACTCATTGCATGTGGATTAAATCTCAAGACCACAAAATTGATTGAATTGACCTAATTCAGTGGTCGCCTAAAAGAAATTGGGACTGCTAATCAAATTCGACCATAAATCAAAATCACATTTGATCTTATCAAAAGGGACGTAGGTGTGATTCTTCTCAAAATCAAACTGATTAGCGGTGTGATGCACACTTCTAACACTGAGCATGCACACTAGGCACTATTGGAACCATGTTTCACATCTTGTTTTCGTGTTAACAAAATTATTTTAGATTAATGTTTGCAATTGAGTGATATTTCATATTATGATGGAGACTAAGGCAAACAAAGCAAGATGACAAGGAGGCCATGATGACGATGATAGAAGATCTTTTTTGAATAGAAGTTTATGTTGCCAATTGATAAATGCTAGTTTATCATCATTCTTATTCATCAAGGAAAGCTAGGCTAGGGCCAACTCAACTGAGCTCAACTACCTAAGCTTGGCTACTTGCATAAGAACTAAGTAGCTAAGCTTAGTAGTTAAGCTCCCCTTGAAGCTACCTCAGCAACCCCAGCTCCAAAATACCTGATACCAGCTCCAGAATACTCCTCAGCTCTCTTCCATGAAACCCTAGCTCCTCCAGCTCTACTCTACTAGCTAAGCTAGCTTAGCTAAACTCTACTCCACCAAAAACCTCCATGGTCGTCCACTCTTCAACCCTTAACCCTAACCAAACCCTAACCCAACCTATCCTTGGTGCCAACCCACACCAACCACCACCACTCACACCCCTTCAAGTTGGTGCCAAAAACACCACATGCACCCCTTCCTTTTGGCGCCAACTTCCCCTTAAATCCTAACCCTACACATCACCACCTAAAGCCATCCCAACCACCGACCTACCCACTTCTAGAAACCTACACTTGGTGCCAAACCTAACCCCCCATAACAACCCTAAATCCTACCTTAGTTGGCGCCAAAAATCACCCCCTACATCCCTTCATTTGGCGCCAACACTTCCTCCCATCTACACCCTACATACTACCCCCCAACCTATCCTAACCCTCCATC
The DNA here is from genome assembly GCA_037157565.1 of Thalassia testudinum. NCBI lineage: Eukaryota > Viridiplantae > Streptophyta > Magnoliopsida > Alismatales > Hydrocharitaceae > Thalassia > Thalassia testudinum. The sequence continues at coordinate 125,019,740 of JAZHRO010000063.1, forward strand.
TAGTGATGCCACCTAGCCCCCCCCTTAACCTACCTAAAGCGGTGCCAACTCCCTTAACTCCAACACAACTACCACCTCAAGCATCCCTCCTCTTTGGTGCCACCCTATATCTACCCTCCATCACATAACCACCACCATATTACCCCATCTCCACCCTACAACACACTAAAACAAACCCTTAACCCTAGCTACCACTTAAGGTTGGCGCCAACCACCAAGTACCCCTCCATTTTGGCACCAACAACCCTAGCCTAGGATCCTATAACCACCATCTAACCCCCATCATAGCCATCCATCCTTTAACCACCCTTAACCCCCTACCATTCCTATATAAACCTCCTACCACCACCATTAAATCTTCACCCTTGGCCACAATTTTATACCCATATTTCCACCTACATAGAAGGTCAAGAGAAGAAGAAGAAGAAGACTAAGGGGATACTCTGTCCCCTTGGTGCCTTCCTCTATTCTCTTTTCTCTTGTGTCCACGCCATCCAAGGAAGGAAGCCAGGCATTGGAGGACAACCTACGCATTGGAGGAGGAATCAAAGGTGATCCATGCCACTTTAGGAGAAGCCCTTGAAGGTGGAATTTCATCCACCTTGGAGGAGTCAAGCACGCCCCCCTTGGGCTTGCTAGGAGAAGTTCATCAACTTGGAGAAGCCTTGTGAGAAGAAGGAGCTCTTTTTGATTGCGAGAGCAGCCGCAATTGGAGCAAGAGCCTTGCCATCTTCACCATCATCTTAGAGGATAACTATTTTTATTTTATTTTTGCACTTTTAATTCTAGTAGTTGAAGCATTCATCTACTAGGTTTTCATGTAAAACAATTCCTCATTTTTATTAAAGCTGCCTTCCTTGCAATTTTGTCGCATTTGATTGCTTTTGTTCTAGCACTTTTCACTCTCTCTCCCTAATTTCTTTAGGCATCCACGTGACTAGAGTAAGCTTAGGGGGAGGCTCTACTTGTCACCTTTGTAGTAGTATAGTGGATTAGGTGTTAGTTGTTTCTAAATCTCTTCAAAATTCATATTTCCATTATTTTATAAATATATAAAAATTATATATTTAAAAAGAACAAAAAGGAAGTTGAGCTTCATTCCCGAGTAAGAGACTTGAATTTCACAAAATATTGCCTCATTGGAAGACCCTAGATACTCCACTATCTAGGTTACAAATTTTAAAAGGGAACGGATTTATGTGTTGCGGCGACTTAAAACCCTAATCTTAAAAACTACGTAATTTTCTGCATCATCAATTCTATTAGGTTTTTATTTTATTCTTAGAATGTATGCCTCCTAATAAAAAAATAAGAATTAGATCGTAAAATCATATAGTGATAAATTAGGATAAAATATTATGATCATTCGATTTATTTCAAAGTAGGTATTGTTTAAAAGATAGTTTTTTTAATGTTTAAAGTATTTGCAAAAATAAGCTAGTAATCAAGTTGTATACATATTTAAAAAGGAACTTGTTAACCCACAAGTATCGGTACTAAAGTTTAGTATCGGTACATGTGAGTTATAGGTTTGGGCTTTTTCAAAGAAACAAACCAATACCCTGTGAGTATTGGTACTCATAATCAGTACCGGTACTGGAGGTAACGAGTACTGCTACCCTTGATCAGTACCAGTACAAGTGGGTTACAATTTGTGTTAAGTATTTAAAACCCAAATCTAAAAGCTGGGAGCCAAAATGCAAGGGTTTGGAAGATAAGGGTCAAAAAGTAAATGAAGAGGACCAAATTGCAAAGTCGGTCAAGGAGGTCTCCTCTTAGGCTAATGTTTTTATACAAGACTAATTTGAACTTAGTGATTTTAATGGTGAATTTTATTTCTAGGTTGGACCATGTTTGACTGGCCAATTTATGTAAAAACCCAGATTAAGTCATTAATTGGGCAAGGTTCTCTTTATAGGTCAAAATGGGTTTCTAAGGCCCAATTGAAGGTTATAAACCCTAGAGATTATTTTTCTATAAATTTAAGAGGTTTTGGTTGACTTTTATCCTATCTCGAACCTCGTGAATTGAAGTGGATTTATTTTATGGTTACGGAATGTCATTTAATTTCCTAAAGTTGTTATAACCTTTTTTAGATCCGACCATCCCACTTTCCTTCTTATTAGGCCTGTTTGACCTGTGTTTGGATCCTTAATTACCCTATTTGCAAACTGCATTGGTGAAATTATAGTTTTACCCCTTATGATTTGTTTTCTTCTTAAACTCAGAATTCTCTGAGTTAATCCTTTCTTTGGGTTATGTAGGAGCTTTTTCTTACATATCTGGGTTAGATTGTGCTAGTTAGGGTTCTTGATGAGGTTCTCATCATACCCCCATGCCTAGCTTTTGCTAGTACCTTAGCAAAAACTTAAGGTTTCAACCTTTGTTCTAGACCATGAAGTTCTTAATGATTTCAGATAAGTGCTTTTTCATTTGAAACTTAGATTAGGTTATAATGCTAACCATAGGCCTAAAAGGTACTCTAGTACCAACCAAGATTCGGATCTATCTATCCTCAGCCTCAGTCCTTAGCAAAGGTTTTTAAGGCCTACAGGAACTAACTTAAGGTTTATTGGACTTTGTGGTTAAAGCACCCGTGCTTGAAATGATTTTAGCCCTGGCTCAGTTCGCAGTGCATTTTGTAAGAAAGAGAGATAGAAGATTTATCTGTTTGGAGGGTTTTCTATCTCTTTTCCTTTTTAATTCAAGATTAGGATTGGCTTTTCAACACTGTCTGTATCAGATTCCTTATCCCCATCATCAATCCTCAAGGGTTCCTGGCAGTCGATGCTTCGAGATAGCACCGCCCATGGCAACCCTCGGAACCCTGGCTATTGAGATTTTGAGATAATCCTATCCATGGTGTTCCGAGGCTGAATTCATACCCTGGCAATTGACATTTTGTGATAATGCCATCCATGGAATCTGAACCAGCAGAGTACTTACATGCCCCCGGTAGGATATGTAAATATCCTAAGAGACAAGCACCGAGGAGATGATATTTTGTTACGCATCTTCAAGGGAAATTTCCCACCTCTCCAGGCTGGGAACTCATCCAAATCAACTTGTGTTGATCGGCCGCTCCTACTCTAGGTGTTATTTTCAGAATTTTGCGACGCTTCTGCGTGATTTTGATTTTTATGCTTACTGAACCAGGCTGTGTGTGAGGTTAGGGTGCTTAGGTTACTGAGTCCCATAAACCAAAAGTTAGTTAATAAGGCCAAATACTTCCTAAGCCTTGGACCTAATACTTAAGCTTTTCATTTTCCTCAACATCTTGAGGAATGTCTAGATCTTAATGGGTACGAAGAGTTTATCCAAGAATGCCTAAGGTTTGCGTTCTTACTAATCTCACTGTGCATTTTTCAATTCTTTTCTTGAATGAGGTCTAGAACTTAGGTTAATTCCTTAGTTTCTTACTAATGACTATCACTTTTCTCTCATTTTTGTACTCCTTTTTCATTTTGTTTCTTTTTTCTTCCTCCACAAAATTTCTTTCCTCCTCTTATTTTATTATGATGATATATATTTTTTTATTTTTATTTTTTATTTTTTATTTTTTTTTTGGCTTATGTGAATTTTTTTGTTTAAAACCTTTTCTTGCAAGTTTTGCACTTTCATACCCCCCCATGCCTAAGATTTGTAATGTCCTCATTGTGAGTTAGGGGGTTTTTATTCAACTTAGTTCGTTCCCTAGGACAGATATTTTGGTGAGTGAATGGGTCGGGATGACTGTTGCGAACGATTTCTAATCTCAGATGCAAGCACCTGAGATGGAGTCGGCTGTCTTAAGAGGTGAACCTTAAGTGCACAAAGGTGTCAAAAAAGGTTTCAGGTTTTCCAAGAGAATGACAGGCTGCCTCTCGTTGAGAGCTGAGTTTTACGCCATCGGCTGGGCACAATAAGCTCATGGGGAATGGAGGATATAAGATGATTCAACCAAATCAATAGAAGTTACATCAATGAACGGTTTGAGTCTCTGACCGTTCATGATGAAAGGTTCAGAATCATGGCTGAGTGGACTGATCTCGATGGCTCCATTTCCAAAAACCTGTCGGACCAAGTATGGTCTACCCTACTTGGATCGCAGCTTCCCAGCGAAAAGTTTGAGTCGGGCATCAAAGAGTAGGACCTTCTGACCAGGATAAAAGATCTTTCTAGAGATATGCTTGTCATGGAAGGCTTTAACCCGCTCCCTGTAGATTTGTGAGTTCTTGTACGCATCGAGACATAGCTCATCGATCTTGCTGATTTGAAGATTTCTATGGGTTATAGCCTTCGAAAGATCTAGATTACAGTTCCGTACTGCCCAATAGGCTTTGTGCTCCAGTTTGACGAGAAGGTGACACGCCTTCCCGTACACCAGTCTAAAGGGAGACATGCCTGATTGGATTTTGTGGGTGATCCTATAGGCCCACAAGGCTTCCGGAAGTCGGGACGACTAGTCCTTGCTGTCAAGCCGAACAGTGACCTGCAGGATTTTCTTAATCTCTCGATTTGACAGCTCAGCTAGACCATTAGTCTGGGGGTGATAAGGAGTAGAGATTCGGTGAGACATCCCGTATTTGGTCATAAGTGACCTAAACTGAGCATTTGTGAAATGGGTCCCCCCATCTGAGATAATAGCACGAGGAATCCTGAACTGTGAGAAGATATTGTGATGAAAGAATTTGAGAACGATTTTGTGATCACAGGTTCGGGTCGGTATGGCTTCGATCCATTTGGACACGTAGTCCACAGCCAGTAGAATGCATTCGAAACCATCTGAAACAGGAAAGGGGCCCATCAAATCAATCCCCCAAACATCAAAGATTTCGCATACGAGAATCGGTTGCAAAGGCATCATGTAGCAATGGCTCATGTTGCCCAAGGTTTGGCAACGACTGCATGCCTTGCAGTGACTGTATGCATCTTTGAATAGTGTGGGCCAGTAGAAACCACACTGGAGGATTTTCGATGCAGTTTTGTGCCCAGAGAAATGGCCACAGCATGCCTCGTCATGGCAGAAGGAAAGAATATTATTGACTTCATCTTCTAGGACACATCTCCGGATGATTTGGTCAGCACCTATGTGGAAGAGGTATGGATCTTCCGAAATGTAATACTTGGCATCAGAGCGCAATTTGTCTTTCTTGGCCTTCGGCTAATTAGATGGGATCTGATGAGATGCCAAGTAGTTTACTATATCAGCAAACCATGGAAGTTTAGTACCAATAGTCAGCAGGTGCTCATTAGGGAAATGCTCCGTGAAGGGTCTGGAAGGGTTGATAATCTCAGAAGGAAGGCAGGACAAATGGTCAGCTACCACATTTTGTCTTCCCGCCTTGTCGCGAATCTCGAGATCGAATTCTTGTAACAGCAAGATCCATCGAATTAGTCGGGGCTTCGCGTCCTTCTTGGCAAGGAGATGCCTCACAGCCGTGTGATCTGAGTAGATGATGACGTGGGAACCCAGGAGATAAGATCGGAATTTTTCAAGGGCAAATACTATGGCTAGCAGCTCTTTCTCTGTAACTGTATAGTTACGCTTAGCCTCGTCAAGTGTCTTACTAGTGTAGTAGATGACCACGGGCTTCCTATCAACTTTCTGCCCCAGAACCGCTCCTACGGCGAAATCAGACGCATCTCACTTGATCTCAAAGGGTTGAGACCAGTCAGGGGATTGTAGGATTGGCACCTGGGTGACTCATTCACGAAGGCTTTCAAAGGCTAGAGTGCATTCCTTGGAGATTTCAAAGGGTACATCCTTAGAGAGGAGAGTCGTTAGGGGGCATGTGATTTTCGAGAAATCAGGAATGAAACGATGGTAAAAACTGACGTGCCCCAGAAAAGAATGGATGTCCCTGATCGAGCTAGGCATAGGAAGGTGAGAGATTAGATCAACCTTAGCTCGATCCACCTGGATGCCCTTCTCAGAAATCAGATGTCCTCGGACGATCCCCTCAGGCACCATAAAGTGGCTCTTTTCCCAGGAAAGAACCAAATTAACGTCGATGCAGCGCCTAAGTATATGAACCAAGTGCTGGAGGCAATCATCAAATGATGCCCCGAAAACTAAAAAGTCATCCATGAAGACTTCCAGATAATCACCTACCATATCAGAGAATATGGCAAGCATGCACCACTGAAAAGTCATAGGTGCATTGCAGAGACTGAACGGCATCCTTCGGAATGCGTACGTTCTGAAGGGGCAAGTGAACGTGGTCTTCTCTTGGTCCTCAGGATGAATAGCTACTTGGTTATAACCGGAGTACCCGTCAAGAAGCAGAAGAATCGATTTCCCGCTAATTTCTCAAGAATCTGATCAATGAAAGGTAGTGGGAAATGATCCTTCTTCGTGGAGGAATTGAGTCATCGGTAATCTATGCAGACTCTCCACGAGTTGGCTAATCGGGTAGGTATGACTTCTCCGGTTTCAGTCGTTATGGTGGTGAGCCCTGTCTTTTTAGGCACAACTTGGATTGGGCTCACCCAACGACTATCGGAGATCGGGTAGATGATCCCTGCATCTAAACACTTGATGATCTCCTTTTTCACGACCTCCTGCAGATTGGGGTTCAAGCGTCTCTGCATCTCACGAGAAGGTCGTGCGCCCTCTTCTGAGTAAATATGGTGTGTGCAATAAGAGGGACTTATTCCAGTCAAATCGTCGAGAGTCCATCTAATGGCTCTGCGATGATGCTGGAGAACAGCAATCAGACGGGATTCCTGTTCGGGATTAAGCTTGGAATTAATAATCATATGAAGGGTCTGATTAGAACCCAGAAAGATGTATTTCAAGTGATCGGGAAGGGGTTTCAGTTCAAGGACAGGGTTATCAGCAGCAGCGGGTGGTTCAGGATAAATGTGAGGTTCAAGGGTTGGAGTTATGGGTCTGTCTAAATCTGGTTTTGACTCCTCTGATTGCGGTTCAAAATCTTTTTATGGTTGATGAGGTATAATGAGGTCATTCTCAAAATGCGTTTCATCAACCAAAGTCCTGATATCACAGATCTGTTCAATGACACCGCAATTGATTCCTTGTTAGGCCTTAAATATATCAATTTTTAGGGTTTGATTTCCAAATTTGAGCTCTATTTGGCCCTCGTCACAGCTGATGTTGGCTCTAGCAGTAGCCAAGAAAGGTCTCCCTAGAATGATCGGTGTATCCCTAGGGTTTTCAGGTGCGTCCATGTCTAAGACTATAAAGTCTATAGGAAAGTAGAAATCTCGCACTCTTACAATAACATCCTCAAGAATCCCTTTTGGTGACTTTATAGATCGATCTGCTAATTGTAATGTCACCTCAGTCGGTTTTAGCTCAGATTCTTCTAGGTGGTTAAGGATGTGGGTATCAGATTTATGGAAGCACCCAAGTTTAGCAATGCTCTATCGAATTGGTTATCACCTATCTTGTAGGAAATCAGGGGAGTACCAGGATCTTTAGCCTTGGGTGGGAGTCTGCTTAGGATTACAGAGCTGGCTTGCCCTGACAGTACAATTGGACTCCCACTCTTGGTTCGCGGCTTACGCTGGGGTGTACACACATTCTTTAGGAATCGTGCATAAGCTGGTACGTGGCAAATCGCATCCATCAAGGGGATGTTTATTTGGACCTACTCAAAGAGCTTGACCAGGTCCTCCTCAGGTGCCACGGGCTTGGTGGTCTTCTTTCCCTCGGTCAAGACCTCGAGAAACGGAACCTTGGTTGGTTATTCTAGGATAGGTCCAGGTCTTTGATCTGGGACAGGGATAGGAACATCCTGGATTACTGTCCTAGGGTTGGGATTACTACCAAGCTTGGAGTGGTTTGGATAGGGTGGATCTTGGGTTTCCTTACCACTACGGGTTTTTACGAAGTTTAGCCCTACCTGGTTTTGGTTAGGGCTGGGAAAGATGGGTTGCTGTTGATAGCCCACATAGGAAGTGGAAGCCTCCATCCCGTCGGGTGAAGGAATAGAGGGGGCCTGATAAATCATGTGTGCTTGGCCTGGGTTTGGGTTCATAACGCGCCGCTAGGTCGACACGTTATTCGGGTTAGGAAGAGGTTGGGAAGGAAGTGTGCCTGGCTGGCGAGAATTTGCCAACTGGGCCAGTTGATTTCGAACCTCTGTAAGTTCATCCTTGTGTTGCTTCTGAATAGCTGCATTCGTTCTTTGAATGTTAGCCAGAGTCTGAAGGATGAGAGACATTTGGTCCTGATTTGGCCCTGATGGATAGGTAGGGTTGGGCCGAGGCTGAGGCGGCTGGTAAGGACGAGATGGTTGTGAACGGGGCTGAAAGGGTGGTCTCTGGGTTTGGGGATTTCCCGCCCACTGGAAGTTGGGATGGTTTCGCCATCTAGGGTTATAGGTGTTGGAGAATGGGTCATTCTGGATGGCGTTGAGGTCCTCGTAGGTCTGAGGAACCTCCAAAGAATCAGAGAAAGGAGGAATGGAATTCAACGGACTGGTATAGAAAGGATCGTGTGACCCTCCAATTCGAGAATCAGATGGGGGTGGATATGGATCCATCCCAGGAGAAGATCGGTGGAGAATGTTTTGCACAGTTTCCCGTGTGGAAGGAGGCTATGCAAAGGAGCTATGCGCAGAGGTGGCTCGCTGCAAGTGCTGAGTTAGCTCATCCACCTTCTTCTCAATGATGGAGACCTTTTCCAATCGACTGGCCATTAGTTCTAGGTCGACTGATGTGGACAGGCCCTACGTCTCGTGTGCTCCCCTAAGGTTCATCGATGCGCAGGTATTCATCCTGTAGAATAAGCCCATGGAGTCATTGTTGATGGAGTTCTCGCACATGTTTTCGAGAATCTCCCACACTGTGTCCTCATGTTGACACATGATATTCCCTCCGCATGTTGCATTGATGAAAAGCCTGATATCCTCACGGAGCCCCTGGTAAAAAGACTGGACTTGTTCCCATTTAAGAACTCTGTGATGGGGGCACTTTCTCATGAGATCCTGAAAGCGATCCCATGCCTCATGGAGAGGTTCTCCCGTTTGCTGAGTGAAGTGAGTAATCTGATGGCGCAAGGCATTGGTCCGACCAACGGGAAAGAACTTCAAAAATTCGGACTAAAGGTTTTCCCAATTGTTGATCGGCCGGGTCTGAGTCTGGTACCAATGAGCGGCCTTGTCCATAAGGGAGAAGGAGAACATCTTCATGAGGAGAATGTCCCAATTTTTTTCATCTGACCCAAAAGTTTGGGCCAGATGCTTCAGCTGTTTTATGTGCTGGAAGGGGTCTTCAGAATTAAGCCCATGGAATTTAGGTATAGCATGAATCATATTGGGCTTTAATTCAGAATCAGGTCCTCCAATCGGGATTCTGACTCAAGGCTCAATAGCCACCGCAGCAGGATTATAATGGTCCCGCATCATAGGACGCTATGGTGGGTGCACAAAGTTCTGGAAGAGGTCATTGAGTCGCTAGAGCTGGTGCTCCAGATTGTTTTCTTCCTCAACTGGTTGAGCCATTGTGGAAGAAGAAGGTGAGTTGGGTTCGGAGTTGGAGGAGAGGTCGATGTGTGGTGATGTTTTCTCAAACAAGGGTACTGAGGCTCGGCCTCAAGGAGAGTGAAGTTCTAAAGGAGGTTTTAAGGACCTCCTCCCAAACATACACTGTTGGAAGAGATGAGTTTAGCAGGTGCTGGACCCAATCAAGGCACCCAAAATGTTGGGTGACTATAGAGGTGCGGGGTAGATGGACCCCTTGATCAAAAGATCGGCCACCTAAGAATTACCTGGGCAGCCAGAGAGGGTGAGTCCTGCGAAGACCCGTACACGGTAGAGTGTCCCCAAGGGTTACAGGGTTTCCCCCACCCGACCTCTCTTGTCACGGAGATTCCAGGTAGACCAGAATGGGGATCTTGACCTCTGAAGTTTACCACTTTTAATTTAAGATCAGGGTGCTTAGATTTTCACTTGAACTTTTAGCTTTTTGAGTGCGAAGAGTGACCTAAGTTGAAGGTTGGTTGACCCTAAGGGGTCAACTTCACCTATTGATTCCTTTGAGAACTTATTAGGTCTTGTCTTTAAGGGTTCAAGTGTTTTTTAGAGAGCCAATTGCTTAGGGTTTTTCTGAATAGGTATATTCAATCAATGGCTTAGGCACACTTCTTTTGGGATTTCTCAATTCTTGATTAAGTATTGTGTCTCTAAAAACCCTAGTGTTAATTCCTATGTTGGCTCTACTTGGTCCAGTTAACTCCTTGTTGGGTAATTAGGGCTTCAGGCAAGAAGATGTTAGCCCTTAATTACCCTTAATACTGTGTGCAAGAATATTGGTTTTGAAAACATGCAGCTGTTACTAAGTATGAAAGACAGGTTATACCTATATTATGTTTTCCTTTTTCTTCCTCTTTAGAATTTAGGGGTTAAGAGTGAGAGGATAGAAGTTACCAGTCCTTGGAGTGGTTGTTGTGCGGCTGCTTCTTAATTTTTCCTGTACCTGCACACAAGAGAGAAGAGATTATTAGAAACTCTCAAATAGAGAATTTATAGCTTCTGGAATAGCCGTTGCTCCCCGGCAACGGCGCCAAGAAATGACAACGGTCTGGCTGTCCAGTTAGCTTGTTTGTGTTTGTTATATGTCAAGTTACAGTCGTTGTAGTAATAAGACAGCTACCATGTTATCATTACAAAGTTTTTTACTCTGAAATGGTTTTCCCGAGGTCAAACTCAGGGAGCTACTGGAATTCTAGAAATACAAAGGTTCTCTATTAGATTACAAAAATAAGGGAGAGAGAGAGAGAGAAAGAGAGAGAGGGAGCTTGTCTTGGCTTCTTCTTCTTTCAGCTGCTCTTCTTTTCTTTCTTCTCTGCTCACGGCTGTGTCTCTTCTTTTCTTCCACAGAGTTCTTCTTCTTCTGTTCATTCTTTGTTCTTCTTTTCTTCTGCGGCTGTGACAATCTTCTTCTTCTTCTGACTTCTTTTTCTTCCGCCTTCTTCTTCTTTCTTCTCTTGCTTTATCTCCTCTAGCCGCTGCTCAACCGTCGTTTGATGCAGCGGTCAGACGACTTAACTGTAGGTTTGCTACAGTGCTTCTCTTCTTCTGTTTCTTCTCTCTTGCTTCTTCTTCTTCCTCTCCGCCCTGAGCGGCTAAGGCTTCGGCCGCCTTCCTTATTCTTCTTTCCTTTTTTCCTTCTTCTTTCTGTTCCTGCACGCTCACACAAGGATTAGAAAGAAAAACCTACCTCTACCCTTCCCCGCGTCTCTCTCTCTCAGATTTCTCTCATAGGATCGCTCTCCCAGAGCCGAGTATTCGGGTACGGGTATCGCGGTCGGGACCAGGCCCATCGACGTGCGGTGGTGGGTGAGGAGTGCGCGGGTTAGGGTAATCGGATCCGACCCAGACCCGCGGGGCGTGAGTGCAGGCGAGGGTGAGCGCGTGCCGCACGGTGTGCGTGAGGGACCTGACCCCTGTGTTCGAAGGCGATAAGCCTACAACACTTTTTCCATTTATTTGGTTGCGGCAATTCCATAACTGCCGAGGTGGGACTAAATGTCCCACCCAAATTGGCGCTTGCAGCTGAGGAAGCTACAGGCAATTGTAGCAGCACGTGAGGCCTTCACCCCAGCTGCAGGCCTGGGATGCTTCGCGGAGGCAAGTCGCACGTCCTAGGGTGTGAGCCTGGGCGAGAGGGCACCTGCAGCTGCAGGTGAAGGAGCTCCAGAAGCTCGGTAATGGCGGTGAAGGGTCGTCGACCTGAAAACAAGAATACGGCCTCTCGACCCAATCAGAGGATGCAGGGAGCTTCGCCGGAGTGTGGCGAAGGCAGTGTGGGTGGTGGCGAGGCGTGAGGCGGCGTATGGTGGTAGCCCTAGGTCGGACTGTGGCCGGAGAGATGGGTCTATTCGGGGGGTCGTCGGGTGGCATCTGGCATTGGATGGGAAGGGGGGATTTGTTGAGTGGAGTGAGGGGAAGCTTTTACGGTAGTCGGCGAGGGTGAGAAGGTCTGTCGAGGTGGGATGAGCTCATCGGAGAGGGTGGTCGGAGACAGAGCAGGCGGGGGTGGAAGTCGTGTGTGGTGAGGCGAAAAGACAAATTGAGAGAGGGAAAATGTAAGGGAGGAGGAGAGGAAGCTAATTACCTAGGTTTTGGACGAAGGGGGGGGCGGAGCCACTGGCTCGTACTTGCCGGAGTTGGGGAAGAAAGGACCCTGGAGGAGTGCGGCGACAAGGAAGCAGGCGAAGGGTGCCGGCGGGTGCAGCACGGCACAGACGAGAGGGCTAGGAGAACCCTGCTGTAGGTAAGGTGGCAGAGGGATGTGGAGGAAGACGAGGAGGTTGCCAGAAGCTGCGGGCCATCTAACGAAGGAGGAGGAGATGAAGTGGGGGGGTTGTTCTCCGTCAAAGAGAGCTTAGGGGAACCGACAGGGGGTGTCGGTCCTTATAAGGGGGCTGGCGCAGAGGGAGGTGCGGGCTGGCGACGTGCCAGCCTCGTCGGAGCGTGGTCAGAGAGGGGACCCATACCTTCCGCGCATTCGCACGGAAGGTATGGGGGCTGGCAGAGAGCTTGGCTAGGTCCCTGCGATAGAGGACGTCGTAGGGAACCCCGCGTCTGCTTTGTAGGGCGGTCACCCCTCTCTGCGCGGTGCCATGCTTCCCGCAAAGTCACCGGCGCATGGTGCTGCGCAGAGTTTTGCAGGAGGGACCATTCTGCAAAGAATGACGAAAAAGTTGGGGGCCAAAACATAAGGGTTTCGAAAGATAAGGGTCAAAAAGTAAATGAAGAGGATCAAATTTCAAAGTCGAACAAGGAGGTCTCCTCTTAGGCTCAAGTTTTTATACAAGACTAATTTGAACCTATGGATTTTAATGGTGAATTTTATTTCTAGGTTGGACCATGTTTGACCGACCAATTTACGTAAAAACCCAGATTAAGTCATTAATTGGGCAAGGTTCTCTTTCTAAGTCAAAATGGGTTTCTAAGGCCAAATTGAAGGTTCTAAACTGTAGAGATTATTTTTCGATGAATTTTAGAGGGTTTAGTTGATTTTTATCCTATCTCGAACCTCATGAATTGAAGTGAGTTTGTTTTAGGGTTATAGAATGTCATTTAATTTCCTAAAGTTGCTATAACCCTTTTTAGATCCGACCATCCCACTTTCCTTCTTATTAGGCTTGTTTGACCTATGTTTGGATCCTTAATTACCCTGTTTGCAAACTGCATTGGTGAAATTATAATTTTATCCCTTATGATTTATTTTCTTCTTAAACTCAAAATTCTCTGAGTTAAGCCTTTCTTTGGGTTATGTAGGAGCTTTTTCTTACATATCTGGGTTAGATTGTGCTAGTTAGGGTTCATGATGAGGTTCTCATCACACTGCCATGCACTAGACACTTGTGCATCGGCCACACATAGGTGTATGTGCGCATCACGCGCACAGTAGTTGGAGATGAAGGGAGATCTGCCAGCTGTTGGATTGTGAGTGGATGGCGTGGATCGCATGGAGATCGCACGTGCTTTGCTGGCATTTGAATGGTGCACTTGATGGCACTTGAATCATGAGTGCCTGATGACAACTAGAGGGTGGCGATAGAGCGAAGATCATTCCCTTGGATCTTTGATGGACGACCAAGGATCACGCCTTCGAAATTTCACAGCTGTTCACATCACTCCTTTCCGTGATTAGACAGACGACTTAAATGAGCTTCCTGGATGAGCTATGTTTGATATGGTGTGCATATGTGTATCATTGAGTGGCATCTGATTGTGCGTGTGCCACACTGATCGCTCAATCAAAATCGAGTGGTCCAATTCCTTCTGGCGCTGAGGTGGTTGCAGCTCATTGAAGCTCTAACTCATGTCCTTCCTTTGTGGAGTGGGCACACTACCACTTGGCCATAGGCGTTGGTTGGTCGTGTGGAGATTAAGTGCTGCTGTGTGCCTCGACCATTGGATGAAGATCAAATGGTCATGATTAGATCTTCCTTGCTGAGCTTTGAAGGAGGTCAGGTGAGATTGGGTGCTTCTCAACCATTGGATTAAGATCCAACGGCTAGGATATTTTCTTGCAGTGAGGCTGCAGTTAATGTAGGGTGGCCTGGATGGTGGAAAGTGGTACCATCTAGGCCGTCCATCTTCTTCTTGTATAGGGTGCTACGATGCCTTGATCGACGTGATTTTTACATTGACACGCTGCGATCATCACTCCAAATCCATCCGTATGGTCGAATTCTTCATTCGAAGCCTGTAAAGATGTCGCACTACCTCCTGGCCATATAAAATGTTAGAATTAATATACAAAATACACAAACTATCCTTAATGCAATGTAATATTTATCTATGAAATGCAATGCTAGGCCTAAGAACTATCATAAATATGCATTTTATCATGAATTCATGTGTGTTTATCAGTGAACGATTTCTAGCTCTAATGCAAGCATTGGAGGTGGAGTCAGTTATTCTTAAGTAAGGACCCTAAAGTACAATTAACATGCTATTTTGTGGTTGTCCTAAATGTTGGCATAAAAATTTTTTTGTTTTGATGTATCTACCCCCCCCCCCCCATGCCTATGTTCCTGCATGTCCTCATGCATGAATGTAAAAGGAAATAAAGCACAATAGGGAGTAGGTTGGTAGAAATCACCTGGAATTGCTCCTGAATTTTAATTCAACATCGGCCAACCTAACGATATAGGATATGCAGAAAAATATGCTAAAAGAAAAAATGCTATGTATAGAAAGGTATGTATATATGTATTTATAGATGATGAGTTTAACACCTACAGCTGGGTGAAAACTCAATCGGATAGATCAGTGATTGCATAAGAGTAGGTCAAGATCAAAAGGAAGATGTGTTCATATGCTCCTAGAATCAATGTTTCGCAAATGCAAACCAATTGATGATGCATTCCTATTCCAAAGAGTCTATCTATAGTAGAATGTGGAGTAGGGGTAAGAAGTGGAGGATAATTGGAATGAGATCATGATGTCGATTCTACTAATCAATCACGTTCTAGAATTCAATGGGAAATTGCTGAGGAGATGGATTGATGAAATGCATGTCAGCATCAGAGTCGGGATCATAGGGGTCTTCATAATGGTAATCGACATCAAAAATCATGATCTCTCCAGACCCTGGGTTATATGAGGGTACATGTGCCACTAGGGGTTCTGCATATATGTCACTGAAATCTTCATAAAAAATTATCTCATCCTCATCAGTACTGATTTCAAATTCATCAAAAGCTATCTCAGTCTCCGAATCGAGCCATCCATTAGATTGACTAGGATTGGGAGTAAGTCCCCAGTTCATTCTGCTCAGGATTTTACCCTCATATGTAGTAGGTTCCTCATCAGATAGCATTCCATTTCCCTAGGAAAGTCATCCCAAGGCATTCTTGATATCTAGATATGAGCATTAGTAGTATGGAGTGCAGTCTCAGAATTTCCATCATCATCCTAGTAGGCAGAAGGAAAAAGATGCAAATCAGATGATGTTGGATTAAAATTGGATTCACTTCCCATGGGAAGTGACTCAAACTGAACAATAGTGTCAAATCTTGATGTTGCATTCAATTCATCCAAGCGCGTATGATCATCAGGAATGATTGCTTCTTCTAGATGGGATGCTCATACCTCAGGGTTTTCATCAAGATCCATATCCTCTAGTGCATCAACTTCCTTCCTCTCAGCCGGGTTGTGCAACCCATATGGTATCTCTCGAGATTCAGGGTATTCAGATTGAGAGTCAGTTTTGGAGATCCTAATCCCTTCCCCATCACTTTCTTGAATGGGGCTCTCAGGTGAGTCCATTCGGGTTATTCGCGGCTCATGTCCCATATCCACATCAGAAGTTTCACTCCATGAGTTCATTTTGAGTGTTTGGCCCAACAAATCACTTGTAACACTTTCAGGTGCAGTCACTTTAGGTTCTTCGAGGTCTTCAAGGCTATTCTCCACTTGATACTACAAAAATAGTATTTCTTGAAGTGTTCAATTCTATCTGGTTAGCCTTGTCACGGATTCTAATTCCTAAAGGGTCATCATTAAAGCTTCTTAGGCTAGAATCCAGGTTCGTCTATGTTCTGGATCAGTGGTAGTCTGGACTTCATGCAAATAAAATTGCGACTTTTCCTTAGTCCTTTCTATCATTCGTTGCAATATGAAATGTGGTCACATATGCAATGTGTTTACAAGGTGGAATCGGGTTTTAAAATAAAGCGTTGTAATATAGTGATTTCGCTTTGAAAATAAAAGAATTTTATTACTCGAAGTTTTAAATTCGAGTTTGAACACAGGGAGCAAATTGGGGTCTAAAAATCTAGAACACAACTTTCAAATTTGATATAATATGCTATGAAAAATCAGAGTTATAATGCAAGCAATGTAAATAGATCCACAAGATATCAATGTATATAGAAGCAAAAAAATATGGACGTCTGATGTGAAAATCAGATGTCGTAAATGTGATATCGCTATAGTGCTTCTCTTCTTTGATTTCTGTCTGATTTCCTTCTTCTTCTTTCTTTTCTTTCTTCCGTTCTCTGCCACTGACGGCCTTGTTCCTTCTTGGCTTCTTCTTCTTCGTCCTTCTTTGATTTCCTCTGTCTTTGCTCTGGCCCTTGTCTTCTTCTTCTTCCTTCTTTCTCCTTTTTTCCTATCTTTGACTTCAGCTCCTCTTCAGCCTTGCTCCTCTTCAGCCATGTCTTCTCCTTCCTTAGCTTCTCTGGTTGCCTCTTCTTCTTCCTTCTTTCTCCTTTCTTCCTGTCTCTGACTTTAGCTCCTCCTCAGCCTTGCTCCTCTTCAGTTGTGCCTTCTCTTCCTTAGCTTCTCTGGTTGCCTCTTCTTCTTCCTTGGCTCCCTCTTCTTCTTCTTTCTTTGGCTTCCTCTTTTTCTCCTGAGAGCAAAACCTACCCCTACCCTCCCTGCGATCTCTCTTCTTCCTTCTCTCTTAGGCTCACTCTCCCAGAGCCTTCTCGGGTTAACGGGTCAGGTATGCAGATCAGAGCTAGCTCTGCGAGCATTAGGGTCGAGGACGAGGTGGTGGGTGAGTGGGACCTCACCTCGTGGTCAGGAGACGATAAGCCCCTAACACGTTTTCACTTTATATCACAGCACCCGTTCACTATCTTCCAAGGTGGGACAAAATGTCCCACCTTCCTCGCAAGCGCCCACAGCAAACGTTCACCTCAAATTGCAGTAGCTGCGTGGACGTTCACTACCAATAGCTGGGCTAGAGATTTGCATGAAGGAAGTCTGCGTGACCTGGAACTTGGAGCTTGGGGTCCTGGATGAAGCTCTCGAGCTTAGTTCGTGCTCCATCAATGGTGGCGACGACTTGAACCTTGTAAACAACAAAACAGCCTTGCGACCTCATCAAAACACGTAGGGAGCTTCACTTGAACACGGCAAAAGTGGTACAGTGGTCGACGTGGCATGGGGTGGCCTGAGCGTGCGTGCCTAGGTCACCCTGTGCATGCGAATGTGGGTGTGTTCGAGGGGCATTCTGGGAGCGTGTCGCAGTGAGTGGAGTGAGGGGTTTGTGTAAGTGAGGTGTGGCAGAGCTCGTGAGGTAGTTGGCGAGGTGGATGGAGGCGTGGAGCGGTGGGAACACCTCGCCGGAGGTCTGACCGGAGGTGGAGAAGGTGGAGGTGGTTTGCGAGCGTCGAGGTGCAATAGTAGAAATAAATGAGAGAAAAAGGATGAGAAGAGAGAGAGAGAACTTATCTGAGGGTGGATAGACAAAGGGGGATGCAGAGGAGGTGGCCAGCTCGTACTGCCGTCGTCAGAGAGGAAAGACCCAGTGGGAGGAGGACAGCGACGACGAGAAGGTTGCAGGGGCATCAGCTGGTGCGGCGCGATGCAGATGAAGAGGATAAAGGTAACTCTGCCACTAGTATTGTGACAGAGTGACGAGAGAGTGAAAAGAGTCGCCGGAGCTTGCTGGGTGGTTGACCAAAGGGGAAGAGAGGAATTGGTGGGGCATCTCGGGCCAATTCAAGCTTAGGATCTGCGGATGGATCGGGGGAAGCTTTTATAAGCCCTGGCAGGAGGTCTTGTGCTTGGAAGCCAAGCTTCCAAGGACAGGCAAGTCACTGGAGATGGAAGGTCAAAAAGACCCAAATCTCTCATGCGTTCGCATGAGAGATTGGGCAGAAATTAGAGCTTCAAATTAGGTTCACATGAGAGGAGATTTTTCAAAGAATCTCCCTTTCAAATTTGAAAGGGATTCTCTGAGGAATCAGGGAGTTCTTTCCCTCGAATCCTCGTTGGAGTAGGATTTCCTCCGCTGTAATGGTGGAGGGACATAATTGCAAAGAACGACGAGGAAGTTAGGGGGCTTCTGTAAAGGTTTTCAAAAGTTAGGGGTAGAAATGTAATTGGGCTGAACCTGTTTGCAAAGTAAGTCAAGGTGAATTACCCTTAAATCCAAATTTTGGTACAAACCTAATTTGGACCTAAGGAATCCAATGGTGAAGTTTGATTTTAGGTTTGACCACGTTTGTCTAGGTAATTTACACAAAAACCAAATTTAGGGCAAATAATTGACTTAGATCCCAATTTTGGTCAAAATAGGTTTTAAGGGCCAAATTGAAGGTTCTAAACCCTAGAGAATAATTTTCCATGAATTTTAGAGGGTTTAGGTGAATTTTATCTTAACCAAAACCTTGTTAAATTAAGTGGGTCTATTTTAGGGTTACAAGAAGTCATTTAATTCCGAGATTTCACATAAACCCTTTTCTGTTTGAACCAACCTACTTTTTATCTTATTAAGATCATTTGACTTGTGTTTATCCCATGAGAAAACCCGTTCTTGCACTGCAATGGTAAAATTGCAGTTTTACCCCTTATTTCTTATTTTTCTTTCAAAATGGTTATTCCTTATGTTAGGACCTCCAGTTGATTTTTGTAGGAGCTTTTGTTCTCTTTTCTGGGTCAAAATGAGCTAGTTAAGGCTCATTGATTGCGCAGCAATCATAGGTCTTAAATGACCTAAATTAGGCTAGGACTTAGCATAAGTTAGGGTTATTCATGCATGCATACGCATTATCTGCATCTTTACTACTTTCCTTTAGCTATGCATGAAATAATGTTATAATGTGCTGATTAAGTGAATTATGTCGATTGCAGGGAATAAGCTGATCAGGAGCTGGATCTGAAGCTGGATCAGGAATAACAGGAGTTGTAGTAGAGCTGGAGCAGAAGGCCTAGTTTAGATGTAGGAATAATAATGTAAGGGGGTTAAAAGTTTGCTATTCTATTAAGCAGGAATAAAGCAGTAAAATTTGAAGAGCTTAGGTCCATCCTAGCCTTAGGATAGCCTAGAGACTTCCCCAAGCCTTATCCACCCTTAGATTAGGTCACAACACCCTAGGAAGCCCTAAAACCCTAGTTCCAACCCTTACCTGGACGTCCAGATAAGTTATAGGACATCCAGAACCCTTAGCCAACTCCCGCACGCTTCAAACCCACTTCTGCAGTGTTATTGGGCGTCCAGACAATTTGTGAGACATCTAATTTCTGCAGAATACCCAAAATAGAATCTGAAATCCTTCCTGACTCTGATTGGACGTCCAGACAACAAGTCTGGACTTCTGATTTTTGAGTATAAGACGTCTGATTCTATTATTAGACATCTGATACTGCTCACCAATTCCTGTTTTGAGATTTAAGCCTTGATCTTGGATCTCTAAGTCCGTAAACCCAATTACAACCCCATAGGAACATAAATTAAGGTACCCTAACCCTAGTACATCACCTCTAGACCTCCCTAAGGACCTAATTAGGTCATCACTAAACCTAATTGACTTGGATCTTAGTCAATTCCATCAGCCTATTCAATTGAACTCATTGAGTCCAATTGAGCCCTGATCCCAGCACACACTGTCCAATTGGACTCAGTGAGAGTCCAATTGACCTAGACCTGACTTAATTGAGTTGTTTTACTCTCAATTAAGTTTCCACACACCCAATTAAACTTGTATTAAGTTTAATTGCACTTTACCTTAGTGAATTAGGGTTTATAACCCTAATTTGAGACCTACCTTGACCTAAACCCACTAGAACCCAACCAAATCAACCTAGCCACCTAAGTTTCGACCCACACACACCCACACACACCCACACACACCATCCACACGAAAATATCTAGCCTAGAGTTCTCTAGAACTCTCTACAATGTGTGGTTGCCTTGGTTGCCAAAAATAGCTACCAAGAGCCATTCAATTTTTAGATCCACATTTGGTGGATCTAAAAACCACCATCCACCCTCTCTCTCTCTCACTCTCCCACGAGCTCCCACCATAGGCCTCTCTAGAGAATTCCATAATTCTCTAGAGAGCTTCCCTTAGGTCTATAAAAAGACCCCTTGGGTGACCATTTGCAACCATTCACTTCCTTGGCATCCATTCCACTTAGAATAGCCACTTCCATCTCCACTCCACCTCCACGAGTTGAGCACCACCATGGAGGCCACCATCTCCATGCCAGGAAGCTGGATCAGCTCCCCAACCTCTCTCTAAGGGCCGACCTAAGTTCCATTGGCCGCCCCTCCTTCTTCTCTCAACCACTCAAAGGCCATCGGGGACCACCCCTGAATGCCCTTCCATTCTGCTAGATTTAGATTATGCTCTTCGTATATTTACTGCTTTTATTTACTGCTTAGTAGTGTAGTCTTACTTCTCCCCCACTGATGCATGCGAAATCGCCCCATCGATTCTTGTATGAGATCATTTTCTGGTAGCTGGATTTAATTTTCAAGCATTTATGTACAAGTTTCCCTCTACGTTTTATGTTGAAAATGACTCTTCCACTGAATGAATGAAAAATACTTATATATATATATATTTGTCTCTATATGTTTGAAATCACCATGAGCTTAATAATTGTCATTCTTTTTGTGTGATTCAAGTTGCCTGTTTCCGATTCCTAATATTCTTGCAACTAAGCATGTCATACCTAAATACGTCATAATCATGAACTGGCATGCGATTCTAAACAAAGTAGAGTAAGGTCGATTTCAAAAGTAAAAGCAATGCCTCCCAGAGACGAACGACCAGGACTCAAGTCTCGTTATCTTTAGAAATCAATTTTTGGCAAACGTTTTTGCGCGACTATACTACGATTTCCGACGACTTTCAAATGCGTGAAAATGGCTTTCTATCACTCATGATGGTGTTCTCATCATACCCCCATGCCTATCTTTTGCTAGTCCCTAAGCAAAATTTTAAGGTTTTAACTTCTGTTTTAGACCATGAATTTCATTGATGTTCACAAATTATAGTGAGTGCTTTTTTTTTTCTTTTTGATTAGGTTAGAATGCTGACAGTAGGCCTAGAGGTACTCAAGTATCAACCAAGATCTAGACCTGACCAGCTCTAGCCTCGATCCTCTGCAAAGGTTTTTAAGGCCCACAGGAACTATCCTAATGTTCGTTGGACTTCGCGGTTAAAGCACCTGTGCTTGTAACGTATTTTATTCTCGGTTCAATTTGCAGTGCATTTTTTTGTAAGAGAGAGACAGAGGATTTATTTGTTTGGAGAGTTTTCTCTCTCTTTTCTTTTTATTTCTAGCTTCGGATTGGCTTCTCAACATGGTCTGTATCGAATTCCTCGTCCCCATCATCAATCCTGAAAAGGTCCCTGGCAATCGATGCTTTGTAATAGCACCGCCCATGGCAACCTCCAGAACCCTACCTTTCAAGATTTCAAGATAATCCCGCCCATGGCATTCTGTAGCTAAATCCAGACCCTGGCAATCGACATTTCATGGTAATTCCACCCATGGCATCTGAACCAGCATAGGGTGCTTATGTGCCCTGAGTAGGATATGTAAATATCCTAGGAGACAAGCACTGAGGAGATGATATGTTATTACGCATCATCAAGGGGAATTTCCCATCTCTTCGCGCTGGGAACTTATCCAAATCAACTTGTGTTGATCGGCCGCTCCTAATCTAGGCGACTATTTTCAGAACATTTAAATGCTTTTGCATGATTTTGATAGTTATGTGCACTGAATCTGACTGTGTGTGGATTGGGGTGCTTAGGTTATTGAGTCCCGCAAACCAAAGGTCAGTTAACGAGGCCGAATACTCCCTAAGCCTTAGACCTAATACTTAAGCTTCTCATTTTCCCCAACCTCTTGAAAACTATCCAGATCTTAGCGGATACTTGAATTTTTAAGCCTAAGGTCTAGCCCAAGGGGCCTGAGATCAGCGTTCCTACTAATCTCTTTTGTGTCTCATTAGCACTTTTTTCCTTCATTTTTCTTTTTCTTGATATGGTCTAGATCTTTTGTTAATCTCTTAATTTCTTACTAATGACTATCTCTTTTTTCTTTTTCATTTTGTGCTCCTTTTTTGACATTTTGCTCTTTTCCTCCTCATTTTCTCCTCATGACTTGTATGGCCTCAAAATTTTCTCTCCCCTCAGTATTTTTTTGTTCTTTTTCAAGATTTTTTTCATTTTTTTTGGTGTTTTTTTGTGATATGTGATTTTTTTGTTGAAACCTTTCCTTGTGAAATGAGTTTTCATGGTGTTTTGCACTTTCATATCCCCCCATGCCTACAATTTGCAATGTCATTGTAAATTAGGTGGGTTCAAATTCATCTTAGATCATTCCTTAGAACAAGTTTTGGTTGGGCAAACGGGTCGAGGTGACTGTTGTGAACGATTTCTAGACTCGAGTATGGGTACTTAAGGTGGGGTCAGCTATTCTAATGGATGATCCCTAAAGTGCAATATGAATTCAGCAAAGGAATGTCAAGAAAGGTTTTGGGTTTTTCAAGAATGACGAGTTTCCTCCCGTTAAGCGCTGAGTTTTACGCCATCGACTGGGCGCAATGAGCTCAGGGAGAATGAAGGGTAAAGGATATCTCAACCAAATTTGTATCGGTGAACTCAATGAATGGTTTGAGTCTCTGACCATTCACGACGAAAGGTTCGGAATCATGGCTGAGTGGACTAATCTTAATGGCTCCATTTCCAAAGATTCGTTGGATGAGGTAGGGTCCAATCCATTTTGATTGTAGTTTTCCTGGGAACAGTTTAAGCTTGGCATCGAAGAGCAGGACTTTTTGACCAGGATGGAATATCTTTCTATATATGTGCTTGTCATGAAAGGCCTTAACCCGCTCTTTGTAAATTCATGAGTTCTCATATGCGTCATGGCGTAATTCATCTATCTCTCTCATTTGAAGCATTCTATGGGTTCCTGCCATAGAAAGATCTAGGTTGTAGTTCCGTACTGTCCAATAGGCTTTGTGCTCCAACTAGACGGGGAGGTGACATGCCTTCCAGTACACCAATCTGAAGGGAGACATACCTAATTGGGTTTTGTGGGCGGTCCTATAAGCCCACAAAGCTTCCGGAAGCTGGGATGACCAGTCCTTCCTGTCAGGTCGAACGGTAACATGGAGGATTTTCTTGATCTCCCGATTTGATAGCTCCGCTAGACCATTAGTTTGGGAGTGGTAAGGAGTAGAGATTCGGTGTGACACCTCGTATTTGGTCATCAGTGACCTGAACTGAGCGTTAGTGAAATGGGTCCCTTCGTCAGGAATTATAGCACGTGGAATCCCGAATCGTGAGATGTTTTGATGAATGAATTTGATAACTACTTTATGGTCATTGGTTCAGGTCGGAATGGCTTCGATCCATTTGGACAAGTACGCAACAGCGAGTAAAATGTACTCAAAGCCGTTCGAAATAGGGAAGGGTCCCATGAAATCAATCCCCTATATGTCGAAGATCTTGCATACCAGAATCGGCTGTAACAGCATCATATCACGATGGCTCAAGTTGCCTAAGGTCTGGCAATGAGTACATGCCTTATAGTGATTGTACGCATCTTTGAAAATTGTGGGCCAATAGAAGCCGCACTGGAGGACTTTCGCTACGATTTTATGATCGGAAAAATGTCCACCGCATGCCTGGTCGTGGCGGAAAGATAATATGCCTTGAATTTCTACTTCCGTGACACATCGTTGAATTATTTGATCAGCATTGATGCGGAAAAGATACAGGTCTTCCCAGAAGTAATACTTGGCATTGGAAAGCAATTTGTCCTTCTTGGCCTTCGGCCAATCGGATGGGATCTGATGTGATGCCAGGTAGTTTACTATATCAACAAACCAAGGAAGCCCTGTATTGATAGTCGGAAGGTGCTCATCAGGAAAATGTTCCATGATGGGTTCGGAAGGGTCGATGATCTTAGAAGGAAGGCGGGACAAGTGATCAACTACCACGTTCTGTTTTCCCGCTTTATTGCTAATATCGAGGTCGAATTCTTGCAATAGTAAGATCTAGCAGATTAATCGAGGTTTCGCATCCTTCTTCGCAAAGAGAAGCCTCACAGCTGTGTGATCCGAGTAAATGATAGCACGGGAACTCAGGAGATAAGATCTGAATTTTTTCAGGGCAAATACTATGGCTAGTAGCTCTTTCTTTGTAACTGTGTAGTTACGCTAAGCCTTGTTAAGTGTCCTGTTAGCATAGTAGATGACCACAGGATTCCCGTCAGTTTTCTACCCCAGTACCGTCCTACAGCGAAATCAGATGCAGTGCACATGATCTCAAAGGGTTGAGACCAATCGGGGGACTGTAGGATCGGGGCTTAGGTAACTCGGTCATGGAGGATTTCAAATGCTTCAGTGCATTCCTTGGAGATTTCGAAAGGTGCATCCTTAGAGAGTAGAGAGGTTAGAGGGTGCATGACTTTCGAGAAATCAGGAATAAATCGACGGTAAAAATCGACGTGCCCCAAAAATGATCGGATGTCCTTGATCCAGCTAGGAATAGGGAGTTTGGAAATCAAGTTCACCTTGGCTCGATCGACTTGGATGCCTTTTTCTGAAATAAGATGTCCCAGGACAATTCCTTAAGACACCATGAAATGGCTCTTTTCCCAGGAAAGAACCAGATTCACATCAATGCACCGCTTGAGGATTTGGACCAACTGCAGGAGACAATTATCAAATTATTCTCTGAATACTAAAAAGTCATCCATGAAGAAATCTAGATAATCACCTACCATATTTGAGAATATGGCAAGCATGCACTACTGAAAAGTAGAGGGTGCATTGCAGAGACCGAACAACACCCTTCGGAATGCGTACGCCCTGAAGGGGCAAGTGAAAGTGGTCTTTTCTTGATCCTCAGGATGGATTGCCACCTGGTTGCAGCCAGAGTACCCGTCCAAAAAGTAGAAGAACCTATTTCCCGCTAGTTTCTTGAGGATTTGATCAATAAATGGAAATGGGAAATGATCCTTCTTCGTGGATGAATTGAGTCTTCTGTAATCAATGCAGACTCTCCACGAGTTCGCCACACGGGTTGGTATGACTTCTCCGCTTTCAGTCGTGATAACGATGAGTCTTGCCTTCTTCGGCACAACCTGGATTGGATTCACCCATCAACTGTCGGAGATCGGGTAGATGATCCTTGCATCTAACCACTTAATGATCTCCTTTTTCACGACCTCCCACAGATTAGGATTCAAACATCTCTACATTTCACAGGAAGGTCGTGTGCCCTCTTCGGTGTAGATATGGTGTGTGCAGTAAGAGGCGCTGATACCAGTCAAATCATCGAGAGTCCATCCAATGGCTCTACGATGTTGTTGGAGAATAGTAATCAGATGGGATTCCTAGTCAGGTGTGAGTCTGGAGTTGATAATCATAGGAAACGTCTGATTGGAACCCAAAACGATGTACTTCAGATGGTCGGGAAGAGGCTTGAGTTCCATGATGGGATTATCAGTAGCAGTGGGCGGTTCAGGGTGTGTGTCAGGAGCAAGGGAAGGAGTTATGGGTGTACCTAGATCAGGGTTAGACTCCTCTGTTTGCAAGTTTTGATCTTCTTGTGCTTGATCGAGAGTAATCAGGTTATCCTCGATATACGGTTCGTCAACCATGACCTTGATAACACATATTTGTTTTATAGCATCGTAATTAATCCCTTGTTGGGCCTTAAAGGTGTCAATTTTTAGTGTTTGGTTCCCGAATTTTAGTTCTATTTTAGTTTATATTTTCTCTAGTAGTGGCCAGAAAGGGTTTCCCTAGTATAATTAGTGTATCCCTTGGGTTCTCAGGTGCATCCATGTCTAAGACTATAAAATCCACTGGGAAATAGAAATCCCGTACCCTAACGATGACATCCTCAAGTACTCCTTTAGGTGACTTAATAGATTGGTCAGCTAACTGCAATGTCACCTTTGTCAATTTAAGCTCAGATTCTTTAAGGTGGTCAAGGAGGGATGTATGTATCAGGTTTATGGAGGCACCTAAATCTAATAAGGCTCTGTCGAATTGGGTATCACCAATGGTATATGAAATTAGGGGAGTACTTTGGTCTTCAGCCTTAGGTGGGAGTTTGCTCAAAATTACAAAGTTGGCTTGCACTGACAGTACGATCAGACTCCCACTTTTGGTTCGTGGCTTACGCTTGGGTGTACATGCGTCCTTCAGAAATCATGCATAAGCCGGTACGTGGCAGATTGCATCCATCAAGGGGATGTTTATATGGACCTGTTCAAAGAGCTTGACCAGATCCTCCTCAGGAGCCACGGGTTTGGTTATCTTCTTTCCCTTAGTCAAGGCCTCGGGAAATGGAACCTTGGTTGGTTCCTCTAGAATAGGTCCAGGTTCTTGATCTAGGATAGGGGTGTCTTGGATAACTATCCTAAAGCTTGGGTTACTACCAGGTTAGAGTGGCTTGGATAAGGTGGGTCTTGAGTTGCTTTACCACTAGGGTTGTTACGGAGTTTAGTCCTACCTGTTTTTGGTTTGGGGTTGGTAAAATAGGTGGCTGCTGTTGAAATCCCGAATAAGATGTTGAAGCTTCCATCCCGTCGGGTGATGGAATAGAAGGGGCCTGATAAATCATGTGGGCTTGGCTCGAATTTGGGTTCATAATGTGCCTCTGGGTCGGCACATTATTTGGATTTGGTAGAGGTTGCGAAGGGAGTGTGCCAAGTTGACGGGAATTCACCATCTGGGCGAGTTGCTTGCAAACATCTATGATCTCATCCTTGTGCTGTTTCTGCATAGCTGCATTCGTCTTCTGAATGCCAGCCAGAGTCTAAAGGATAAGAGTCATTTGATCTACTTGGGTTGGCCTAGATTGATTGGTGGGTTTGGGCCGAGGCTGAGGCGGCTGATATGGACGAGGAGCTTGTGGACGGGGTTGATAAGGTGGTCTTTGATTCTGAGTATTTTCCACCCACAGGAAGTTGGGTCGATTCCGCCATCCAGGGTTATAGGTTTTAGAGAATGGGTCATTCTGGATGGTGTTGAGGTCCTCGTAGGTCTGAGGAACCTCAGGAAAATTAGAGTACGAGGGTTCAAAGTTCCCCCAACAAGAGTAAATCGGGTTGGAGTTTCCTCCGATCCTGGAGTCAAACGGGGGTGGATACGGGTCCATCCCCTGAGAAGATCGATGATAGATGTTTTGCATAGTTTCCCTCCCATGAGGTGGCTATGCAAATGGGTTTTACGTAAAGGTGGCTCACTGCTGATGTCGAGTCAGCTCATCCACCATCTTTTCTGTGATAGAGACCTTGTCCAACCAACTGGCCATCAGTTCCAAGTCGATGGATGCAGATAGACCTTGCATCTCATGTGCTCCCCTCGAATTTGTCGATACGCGGGCATTCGTCCGGTCGAATAAGCCCATGGAGTCATTATTGATGGAGCTCTCGCACATATTCTTGAGAATCTCCCACATAGTGTCTTCGTGTTGACCCATGATATTTCCTCCATAGGTTGCATTGACGAATAAGTGAATGTCTTCACGAAGTCCCTGGTAAAAAGACTGGACTTGTTCCCATTTAGGAACTCCGTGATGGGGGCACTTTCACATGAGATCCAAGAAACGGTCCCATGCCTCATGAAGAGGTTCTCCAGATTGCTGAGTGAAGTGTGTGATTTGGTGGCGCAAGGCATTCGTCCGACCAACTGGGAAGAACATTTTCAAAAATTCAGACTGTAGTTCAACCCACGTGTTGATTGGACGCATTTGAGCCTGATATCAATGAGCTGCCTTGTCCATGAGAGAGAAGGAAAACATCTTCATAAGAAGAATATCCTAGTTTTGTACATCTGACCCGAAGGTCTGGGTCAGATGTTTGAGTTGTTTGATATGTTGGAAGGGATCCACGGAGTTAAGCCCATGAAACTTTGGAATAGCATAAATCATGTTGGGCTTGAGTTCAGAATCAGGACCTCCAGCCAGGATTTGGACTCGAGGTTCGATCGCCACCACAGCTGGATTATAGTGATCTCGCATCATAGGACACTGCGGCGGGTTTACAAAGTTCTGAAATAGATCATTCAAGCATTGGAGTTGGTGTTCAAGGTTGTTCACTTCTTCAATTGGTTGTGCCATGATGATGGAAGAAGGAGAATTTGGTTCTAATGAATCAGAGGAGATGTCTATGTGGTGGGGTTCATACACAAACACGGACATCGAGGCTTGGCCTCAGTGAGAGTGGATTGCTAAAGGAGGTCTTATGAATGGTCTCAAGGACTTCCTACCAAACATGCACTGATGGTTTAGACGAGATTAGAATGTGTTGGACCTAATTGAGACACCTAAAAAATTTGGATGACTACAAAGGTTTGGGGAGAATGATACCCCTTAGTCAGAAAAGCCGTCCACTTGAGAAATACCTGGGCAGCCAGAGAGGGAGAGTCTCGCAAAGACCCCTACACGATAGAGCATCCCCACAAGTTACAGGGTTTCCACAACCCGACCTCTCTTGTCATTGAGATTCCAGGTAGACCAGAATGGAGACCTTGACCTCTTAAGTCTACCGCTTTTATGTAAGATCAAAGGTGCTTAGGGTTCCCCTTGAACTTTAGATGTTTTGAGTGCAAAAGTGACCTAATTTCAAGGTTGGTTGACCTAACAAGAGGTCAACTTGACCTATTTGTCCTTTGAGAGCTTTAGGTCATTTCTTTTAGGGTTCAGGTGAAATTAAGAGCTTGAATTTTCTGGGTTTCTCGTGAATAAGTCTTTTCAATCAAGGCTTAGGCATACCTCTTTTTGGAAAATTGATTCTTGCTTAGAAAGGTGTGTCTCTAAAACCCTAAATTGGAATCCTTAATTTGGCTCTAATTGTGGTCCAATTTAGTTGCCACAAATATGGTATCTAGGGTTCAATCAAGAAGGTGATAGCCCTAGTTACCTTAAATGGATGCACAATTCAATATTTGTTGAAATCAAAATCAGGCAACTTTGGTGAATTAGCTAAATATGGAAAGCAGGTAGCACTAAATTGATTTTTTCTTTGTTTTTCCTTTTCAGAATGAGGGGATTAAGAGAAAGGTCTAGTAAGAGATTACCTACCATGGGTGTGGTTGTTGTGCGGCCGTTTCCTTTTGAATCTTCTCCCCTAAAATAATCACAACAAAAGAGATTGATCAAGTTAGTATTGAATCAGAAGTTGTGATCAAGATTTCTAAATCGCCCGTTGCTCCCCGGCAATGGCGCCAAAATGTTTATAAGGCGGAATCGGGTTTTAAAATAAAGCACTATAATATATAGATTTTGCTTTGACAACAAATGAATTTTATTACTTGAAATTTTATATCTGAGGTCGAACACAGGGAGCAAATTGGGGTATAGTTATCAAGAGCACAACTTTCAAATTTGATATAATATGCAATGAAAAATCAGAGTTATAATGCAAGCAATGTAAATAGATCCACAAGATATCAATGCATATAGAAGCAAAAAAATATGGACATCTGATGTGAAAATCAGACATCTTAAATGTGAAATTGCTACAGTGCTTCTCTTCTTTGATTTCTATCTGATCTCCTTCTTCTTCTTTCTTTTCTTTCTTCTGTTCTCTACCTCTGACTGCCTTGTTCCTTCTTGGCTTCTTCTTCCTTCTTTTGCTTTCTTCTGTCATTGCTCTGGCCCTTGTCTTCTTCTTCTTCCTTCCTTCTCCTTTCTTCCTATCTCTGACTTCAGCTCCTCTTCAGCCTTGCTCCTCTTTAGCTGTGCCTTCTCCTTCCTTAGCTTCTCTGGTTGCCTCTTCTTCTTCCTTGGCTCCCTCTTCTTCTTCTTTCTTTGGCTTCCTCTTTTTCTCCTGAGAGCCAAACCTACCCCTATCCTCCCCGCGATCTCTCTTCTTCCTTCTCTCCTAGGCTTGCTCTCCCAGAGCCTTCTTGGGTTAACGGGTCAGGTATGCGGGTTAAAGCCAGGTCTGCAGGCAGTGGGGTCACGGACGAGGTGGTGGGCTAGTGCGACCTCACCCCGTGGTCAGGAGGCGATAAGCCCCTGACACTTTTTCACTTTATATCGCAGCACCCGTTCACTATCTTTCATGGTGGGATAAAATGTCCCACCTTCCGCGCAGGTGCCCGCAGCAGATGCTCACCTCAAATTATAGTAGCTGCGTGGACGTTCACTACCAATAGCTGGGCTAGAGACGTGTGCAGAGGAAGTCCGCGTGACCTGGAACCTGGAGTTTGGGGTCCTAGATGAAGCTCTCGAGCTTGCTTCATGCTCCGTCAATGGTGGCGATGACTTGAACCCTGTCAACAAGAAAATGGCCTTGCGGCCTCGCCAAAACACGTAGGGAGCTTCGCCTGAACACGGAGAAGGTGGTAAGGTGGTCGGTGTGGCATGGGGTGGCTTGAGTGTACGTGCCTGGTCATCCTGTGCGTGCGAATGTGGGTGTGTTCGGGGGGCATTCTGGGAGTGTGTCGCGGTGAGTGGAGTGAGGGGTTTGTGTAAGTGAGGTGTGGCGGTGCTCGTGAGGTAGTTGGTGAGGTGGATGGAGGCATGGAGCGGCGGGAACACCTCGTCGGAGGTCTGACCAGAGGTGGAGAAGGTGGAGGTGGTTTGCGAGCGTCAAGGTGCAATAGCAGAAATAAATGAGAGAAAAAGGATGAGAAGAGAGAGAGAACTTATCTGAGGGTGGATAGACGAAGGGGGATGCAGAGGAGGCGGCCAGCTCGTACTACCATCGCCGGAGAAGAAAGACCCAGTGGGAGGAGGACAGCGACGACGAGAAGGTTGCAAGGGCATCAGCTGGTGCGGCGCGACGCAGATGAAGAGGATAAAGGTAACTCTGCCAGTAGTATTGTGACAGATTGACGAGAGAGTGGAAAGAGTTGACGGAGCTTGCTGGGTGGTTGACCAGAGGGGAAGAGAGGAATTGGTGGGGCATCTCAGGCCAATTCAAGCTTGGGATCTGCAGATGGATCAGGGGAGGCTTTTATAAGCCCTAGCAGGAGGTCCTATGCTTGGAAGCCAAGCTTCCAAGCATGGGCAAGTCGCTGGAGATGGAAGGTCAAAAAGACCAAAATCTCTCATTCGTTCGCATGAGAGATTGGATAGAAATTAGAGCTTTAAATTAGGTTCAAATGAGAGGAGATTTCTCAAAGAATCTCCCTTTCAAATTTGAAAGGGATTCTCTGAGGAATCAAGGAGTTCTTTCCCTCGAATCCTCATCGAAGTAGGATTTCCTCTGCTGTAATGGTGGAGGGATCTAATTGCAAAGAATGACGAGGAATTTAGGGGGCTACTGTAGAGGTTTTCAAAACTTAGGGTAGAAATGTAATTAGGCTGGACCTGTTTGCAAAGTAGGTCATCGTGAATTCCCCTTATGTCCAAATTTTGGTAAAAACCTAATTTGACCTAATAAATCCAATGGTGAAGTTTGATTTTGGGTTTGACCACGTTTGATTGGGTAATTTACATAAAAACCTAATTTAGGGCAAATAATTGACTTAGATCCTAATTTTGGTCAAAATAGGTTTTAAGGGTCAAATTGAAGGTTCTAAACCCTAGATAATATTTTTCCATGAATTTTAGAGGGTTTAGGTGAATTTTATCTTGACCAGAACCTTGTTAAATTAAGTGAGTTTATTTTAGGGTTACAAGAAGTCATTTAATTCCCAGATTTCACATAAACCCTTTTCTGTTTGAACCAACCCACTTTTTATCTTATTAAGATCATTTGACTTGTATTTAGCCCATGAGAAAACCCATTGTTGCACTGCAATGGTAAAATTACAGTTTTACCCCTTATTTCTTGCTTTTCTTTTAGAAGGGTTATTCCTTTTATTAGGACCTCCAATTGGTTTTGTAGGAGCTTTTGTTCTCTTTTCTGGGTCAAACTGATCTAGTTAAGGCTCATGATGGTGTTCCCATCACAGTGGCAGTTCATCAGGGGTTCTAGGAGGTGAGTCAGGTCTACCAATGTTCCATGGGTGAGACGCAGAAGTATGAAATTCATACCTAGGGACATAAGATGGGGTCCTTTGTGGGGTTGAATGGTATTGGTGATACTGACTAGGGTAAGGATACAGGTTAACCATTTCAGCAACCCAAGAAGAAGGATCAGGCAAGGAGAAAAGTCTTCTTCGCCACCTTGGGTTTGGTTACCAAGGTTGTTATGATTTAATGACCTAGCCTTCTAGATGAGCCATCAAGTCCAGATTTGCTGAATCATGACTAGGTTCGGATCCAGGATTAGCCATCTTAACTAAGAGAGTAAAAGATGAGGGGTGAGAAGATGGTCTAGGCAATGTGATGAATTGTCCTTGCATCCTTGGGATTGGTTCCCAAGATCCAACCATTTGAGGTCTTAGTGACCTCCTTCCTTGCATATGCCAACCAACCCATGGGTTGGTGTAGCTAAGTCAGACAAGGCTAAGACCTTGTCAATTAATTGGTCCTTAAGATCAGGTGATTGGAATTTTCGTTAAGATTCTACTTAATGAAGACAAATTCGTCATACAACCGACTGCAAGTAATCCCAACCCCCCAAGCTAACCCAGCCAATTTGAACAAGGGGATTGAGGGGAAGGTTCTTCCTCTGGTTTTCGCCTCTGGTTCCTTTGTACTCCCGAACTGCAATCGTTTGATTCTGCCCTGTAGATTTGGCTAAGGTTTGGCTAAGGTGGTTGTGACGACCCAGTAGTATGATAACAAATTTAGGTTAACTAATGTGTTTTATGCAATTTTCCTTAACCTTTTTCTTGAATTGGGGTTTTTGGTGAGTGGTCTACAAGGTGACCAAGCTCACCAGCTAGCCACTATACTGGATTAAGTCCAGATTAGCCCAATGTGGTCTCTAGAATGTAACCCTACAAGTTGAGCTTAGGGTTCATTAAAGTTTTAAGTGTGCTGCAGATCAATATTCAAATTCAAATTATTCTCTATTGTAAAATTTGAATCCAATTGATTTGAAATTTGACAGGCAGATTCCTTTTTTAATTAGCTTTCTAGAGAATATTTTTTTGAAATTTTTACTATTTCAACCAAATAAATATGAATTGTTAATTGTTGGGTGGTCAGACCTAGAGTTTTGACCCCTTGTCGATTTTTCAAGTTGAAACAGTATCAAATGAACTCCAAAAATTTGGAAAAAATATGGAGATGAAATCTAGTTTGATAATATTTCAAACTCGATTTTAGGTTAAATCTGATTCGCATGCTATTTAGAATTGCTTTTTGAAATTCAAAAATTTTCAAATCTGGGTCAGTTTGACCCCTTGTCATTCATGAATTTTTAAAATTCCATGATTCAAATTTTTTCAAATGAATGGTGTCATTTGAAAGCTGGTTCGAAAATAAAGCTCGTGCCCAAATTCAAAATTTTTGGCTCAATAAATATTCGGTAATTGAGTTTTTTTAATCGAAATTAAAGTCTAGCTGAATTTTGCAAGATGGTGAAAAGGCTTTTTGAAAGAGTTTGAAATTCAAAGCCAACCTTTTGATGGGAATGCCATCATAAGCCATAACTAGCACAATTTGATCTGATTAAGTCATTAAATGCTCCTATATAACGGCCAGAGGACTATAATTCATTGCATAATCATTCTGAGAGAAAGGTAAGAAACTAGGGTCAAAATTATAATTTTACCATCATATCATGAATGTAGTACAACCATAGGGTTTCCCAGGGGGTAATTAAGAGTCAAATGGTCCTAAAATATTAACAAGTGGGTTAGAATAGACAGAAAAGGGTTTTCGCGTGTTTTGAGAATTAAATGACTTCTGAAATCCTAAAAACAAACCTGCCTAATTAACTGAGGTTATGGTCAGGATAAAATTCACCTAAACCCTCTAAAATTCATATAAAAATATTCTCTAGGATTTGGTACCTTCAATTTGATCATGAGAACCTGTCTTGACCCAAAATAGAGTCTCAGACAGATATTTGCCCTAATTTAGGTTTTTGCATAAATTACATGGTCAAACATGGTCAAAACCAAAATCCAACTTCACCATTAGATTCCTTAGGTCCAAATTAGGTTTGTACCAAAATTTGGGCCGAATCGGAGATCATCTTGACCAAGTTTGCATTTTGCTCCATTGAGACTCTTTCTATCTCATTCAGACCCTTAACTTTTGAATTCTCCTACAAATAGCCCCCTAACTTCTTTGTCTTCTTCACAAGCAGGTCCCCGCACCATTTTTGGAAGTTTAAACCTTCACCATCAAGTTTCGAGACAGGATTTCTCAATCAATCTCTCCCAAAATTGATACGAGGATTCCTTGGGAAGTTGCCTTTCATTTGAGCCATTCCTTAGACTCCAATTCTTTCCCAAAAGGTCATGCGAACCTTTCAAAGGCTAGGGTATCCTACTTTGCAAATACCTTTCGAGCTTGGAAGCTTCTTTCCAAGCTTGGAAGGGCTTCCTATGGCCTATAAAAGATCCCATGATGCATGGCCAAGCTCTTGAGCAAGTTTTTGGGTGCCAAATCACCCTAATCCCCCTCCTCCGGCCACCAAAAATCTTAGCTCCGGCTACCTCCCTGGATCCCCCTCCTCTGGTCGTCCAACCATCAAATTGGATGGCCTAAGCTCTTCCTCTCTTCGTCACGATCCTCCCCAGCCAAAAGGAGGGCATTCCTCTATCTGAGACATCGTCGCCGCCTCATCACTTCTTCCTCCTTCTCCAGCTTTGGTCGATCAACACTAGAGCCCTCCGCCTCCCTACCACCTCGCTAAGTCCCTCTTTTGCTCTCTCTCTCTTTCTATTTTGCTTTCCCACTCTCTACACACACGCATGACCACCGTTTCTTCCTCAATGCCATCATCTTCTCTACCTTCGGCGATGCTCCGACGATGCCTACTCACCGCCACACTGCTCGAAACCTGCCACTGTCACCCTCATTAGCTCTGCCGTTCTCCACTAAGCAAAAGCTCTCTACTAATTCACCCTATTCGCCAAACTCCACCCTCACTGCACTGCCATCTCGAGGTCATCTGACCTCTTCACTCACTCCTGCGCCCCACCAAGGCCACCATCACATTCGCCGTCCTCAGGTGATCTTCTTGAGCATATTTGATGTGGCCGTGAGCCCATTTTGGTGCTTGTAGGCCCTTCACCAGAGCTCCGCCATCGCCCAAGCTGCACCGACCACGCCTTTAGTCCTTTGACGACGTTTGCTCTAGGTCTCTACCCCAGTTTGCGTAGAGTGATCTCAGGACCTCTCCTAGGTCCTCGACTGGGACCATCAGCCTCTGCAGTGCACTAATTCGAGCCTTCATCACTGCAGCTGCAAACGTACGAAGAAGGGTGGGACTTTGCCCCACCTCGATAGCTGACGAAGCACCATAGGCACTTAAATTGAATTTGTGTTATAAGATGTTCGCCTCAGAAGCTTGGGGTGAGGTCCCCTCGCACGTGCCCACACATGCCCTTGGCTGTGCGCATGCCCTGCGGGTCTGGGCTTGATCTAATTACTCAGATACCCGAGTCTGGTCTGGTTTGGTTCTTTTGTCTGAGAAAGGAAGAAGAGAAAAAGAGAAGAGAGGGGCTTTTGCTCTGCCTCCCTCCTCTTGACTCTTTAAAGATCTAAAGAGGCCTTTGCCTCTACTGGCATGCTAAGACTTGTGCTGCAAGCTAAGGGAAGCAGAGGAAGAGAAGGAAGAGGAAGAAGAAAGAAGAAGAGGAAAAGAATAGAAGGAAGAGAAAAGAGAAGCCTTTCCCTAAGGCTTGAAGAATTTGAAGAAGAGGCCTTTGCCTCTGTTCAGGCAACTGAGCATATTCTGATATCTGATACCTTGGTTCTGATTGGTTAATTTGAGTTGTGCTTGGATTATCTGATCTGTTACTTTGAGTAGCTTAAGCTTAACATTGTAGGGTAATGTGCTGATTCAAATCACCATTTTACCCTCTCTTCTTTTTGCATTATTGACATTGGATCTCATTTATATATCGTTATTGATTGCAAATTCTTACATCTTTAATTGTGATCTTGAGTTTTTAGATTGCCATATTCCTCCCTGGGTTCGACCTCAAACTTCAATTTGAGTAATAAATTGTATTTGTTTTTCACATTGATTCGACCTATGCTGCAACGCGACGATTTTGAAACCCATTTCAGAGTGACAAACATTTTGGCACCATTGCCGGGGAGCAACATGCAATTTAGATCTCTTGATTGCAACATCTGAATTGGTACTAACTTGCTACATCTCTTTTGATTGTGATCTATTCAGGGACTCATTGAAAGAAGATCAGCCAGACATCAACCACTCTAGCGGTAGGTAAACTCCATCTGCCCTCTTCTAAGCCCCTGATTCTGAAAAACTAAAAAAGAAAAAAAATCAATTAGGACTACTTGCATTATATTGTTAGATTAATCATCAAGTTGCCTGATTTGATACATTCTATCTAGACAACATTCAAACCCTGATTTGTGCACCTACTTAAAGCTTAAGGTATCTAGGGCTATCACCTTCTTGCTTGAAG
Organism: Thalassia testudinum; assembly: GCA_037157565.1. NCBI lineage: Eukaryota > Viridiplantae > Streptophyta > Magnoliopsida > Alismatales > Hydrocharitaceae > Thalassia > Thalassia testudinum. Next base: position 125,056,391 of record JAZHRO010000063.1, read on the forward strand.
CCCTAGGGACCACATTTGGACAAATTAAATCTGACCAAATAGAGCCAATTAAGGATTCCAGTTTAGGGTTTTAAAGATACACTTTTTTAATCAAGAATTAATCTTCCCAAACAATGTGTGCCTAAGCCTTGATTGAATTGATCAATACAAGAAAACCCTAAAATCAGGCTCTTAATTTCATTTGAACAGTAAAAGAGGGACCTAAATTTCTCAAAGGACAATATAGGTGAAGTTGACCCACCTTGTTGGGTTAACCAATCTTCAAATTAGGTCACTTTGCACAAAAACATCTTATAGTTAAAGTGAAATCATGAGCACCCTTGCTCTTAATTTAAAAACTGGTAGACTTAAGAGGTCAAGTACCCATTCTAGTCTACTTGGATCATCAATGACAAGAGAGTTCAGGTGGGGGAAACCCTATAACTCGTGGGGGCGCTCTACTATGTAGGGGTCTTTGTGGGACTCTCCCTCTCTAGATGCCGAGGTAATTCTCAGGTGGACAGCTTTCTGACTAAGGGGTATCATCCACCTTGAACCTCTATGGTCATCCAAAATTTTTGGGTGTCTTGATTGGGTCCATCACATTCTACCTCTCATCTACTCCATCGATGCATGTTTAGGAGGAGGTCTCTAAGACCAGCCTTGAGGCCTCCATTAGCTACTCATTCTCGTCGAGGCCAAGCCTCGATCTCCTTGTTTGTGCAACAATCCAACCCGATCGATATCTCTTCTGATTCATCTGAACCTAATTCTCCTTCATCCATCATCATGGAGCAACCAGTAGAAGAAAACAATCTTGAAAATCAACTTCAGCACCTCAATGATCTATTCTAAGCCTTTGTGAACCCACCACAGCGTCTTATGATGCGAGATCACTAGAATCCCACTATGGTGGCAATCGAACCTCGAGTCCAAATCTCCGCTAGAGGTTCTGATACTGAACTCAAGCCCAACATGATTCATGCTATTCCCAAATTCCATGGCCGTAATTTCGAGAATCCTTTCCAGCATATCAAGTAACTCAAGCATCTAGCCCAGATCGTCAAGTTAGAAGCTCAAATTTGGGATGCCTTACTCATGAAAATGTTCTCCTTCTCTCTCATGGATAGGGCTGCTCACTGGTACCACACCCAAACGTGTCTAATCAACACCTGGGTGGAACTTCAATTTGGGTTTCTGAGAAAGTTCTTCCCTTTTGGTCGGACAATTGCTTTACGGACCAGATCATGCATTTCACATAGCAAGTAGGAGAACCGCTTCACGCGGCATGGGATCATTTTATGGATCTCTTGTGAAAGTGCCCCCACCATGGAGTTCCTAAATGGGAACAAGTCCAGTCTTTTTACCAAGGACTCCGTGCGGATATTCGATTATTCGTCAATGCGACCTGTGGAGGAAACATCATGGGTCAAGATGAAGACACCGTGTGGGAGATTCTCGAGAATATGTGTGAGAACTCCATCAATAATGAATCCATGGGCATGTTCGACCGGACGAATGCCCATGCATTGACAAATCCGAAAAGAGCACATGAGACGCAGGGCTTGTCCTCTTTCGATGACTTGGAACTAATGGCCAGTCACCTGGACAAGGTCTCTATCATGGAGAAGAAGGTGGATGAGCTAACTTGACACTTGTAGTAAGCCACCACTGCGCAAAACCCATTCGTGCAATCGCCCTCTAGCAGGGAGGTGTGCATAACATCTACCATAAATCTTCTCAGGGGATGGACCCATATCCACCCTCATCTGATTCAGGGTTTGGAGGAAACTCTGGACCCACCTATTCTAGTTGGGGGAACTCTGAACCCTCGTATTCTGACTTTTCCGAGTCTCCTCATACCTACAAGAACCTCAATGCCATTCAGAATGATCCATTCTCAAACACATACAACCCTGGATGGCGTAATCATCCTAATTTCACGTGGTCAAGGAATAATCAAAATCAGAGACCTCAATATCAGCATCGACCATAAGCTCCTCGTCCGCATCAGCTGCCTCACCCTCGGCCCAACCAAACTTATCAATCCGAGCCGACTCATGCAGATCAAATGACTATTATCCTTCAAACTCTCGCTGCCATTCAGAAGACGAATGCGGCTATGCAAAAATAGTGCAAAGACGAGATCATAGAGGTTCACAATCAACTTGCCTAGATGGCAAATCCTCACCAGCTTGGTGTACTTCCTTCACAACCTCTACCTAATCCGAATAACATGTCGAACCAGAGGCGCATTATAAACCTGACTCAGGGCCAAGCTCACTTTGTTTATCAGGACCCTTCTACTCCATCACCTAACAAGATGGAGGCTTCGACATCATATGCGGGTTATCAGCAGCATTCACCTCTTTTACCCACATCAAACCAGAACCAGGCAGGATTGAATTCTATTACTACCTATAGTGGCAAAGCAACACAGGACCCACCTTATCCAAGCCACTCCCAGCCTGGTAATGCAAACTCAAACCCTTGGATAGTCATCCAGGATACCTCTATCCTAGATCAAGAACCTGGACCCATTCTAGAGGAACCTGCAAAAGTTCCATTTCCGGAGGCCTTAACCAAAGGAAAAAGGAAACCCCAACCCGTGGCACCTGAGGAAGACCTGGTTAAGCTCTTTGAGCAGGTCTAAATAAACAACCCCTTGATGGATGCGATACACCACATATCGGCTTACGCATGATTTTTGAAAGACGTCTGTACACCCAAGCATAAGCCATGAACCAAAGGTAGGAACCCGATTGTACTCTTGGAACATGCCAGCTCTGTCATTTTGAGCAAACTCCCGCCTAAGGAAAAAGATCCAGGCACCCCTCTGATCTCCTGTGCTATCAGTGATATGCAGTTCGACCAAGCCTTACTAGACCTAGGAGCTTCAATAAATTTGATACCTACATCCCTACTAGACTACTTTGAGGAAGCAGAGCTTAAATCGACAAAAATGACTTTGTAGTTAGCAGATTAATCTATTAAGTGACCAAATGGAATTCTCGAAGATGTCATAGTTAGGGTACATGATTTTTATTTTCCAGTGGATTTCATTGCTTTCTACATGGAAGCTCCTGAGAATGTGAAGAATACACCAATCATATTACGGAGACCCTTTTTGGCTACTTCTAGGGCCAATATTAATTATGAGATGGGCCAAATTGAACTAAAATTTTGGAGCAAGACACTGAAGATCAACATCTTTAAGGCCCAACAAGGAATTATTTGCGGAGTTATAGAACAAATTTGTGATATCGAGGCTATGGTTGACGATCCTTAGGAAGTTGCCTTCCATTTGAACAATTCCTTGGGCTCCAATTCTTTCCCAAAAGGTCATGTGAATCTTTCAAAGGTTCGGGTATCCTACTTTGCAAATACCTTCCGAGCTTGGAAGCGCTTCCTATGGAATATAAAAGATCCCATGATGCACGACCAAGCTCTTTAGCAATTTTTTGGGTGAGAAATCACCCTAATCCCCCTCGTCTGGCCACAAAAAATCTTAGCTCCATTAACCACCCTAGATCTTGCTCCTCCGGTCGTCCAACCATCAAATTAGATGGCCTAAGCTCTTCCTCTCTTCGTCGCGATCCTCCCCAGCCAAAGGGAGGGCGTTCCTCTGTCTGAGTCATCGTCACAGCCACACTGCTTCTTCCTCCTTCTCCGGCACCAGTCGATCAACATCAGAGCCCTCTGCCTTCCTACCACCTCGCTAAGTCCCTCTTTTGCTCTCTCTCTCTCTTTCTATTTCACTTTCCCACTCTCAACACACACGCACGACCACCGCTTCTCCCTCAACGCTGTCATCTTCTCCACCTCCAGTGACGCTTCGACAATGTCTACTCACCGCCACACTACTCGAAACCCGCCGTTGTCACCCACATCAGCTCTGTTGTGCTCCACTTAACAAAAGCCCTCTACTAATTCGCCCTATTTGCCATTCTATGACCCCCCCAAACTCCACCCTCACCACATTTCCATCTCAAGGTCATCTGACCTCTTCACTCACTCCCACGCTCCACCAAGGCCACCGTAACGTTCGCCATCCTTAGGCGATCCTCCTGAGCATATTTAACGTGGCCGTGAGCCCATGTTGGTGCTTGTAGGCCCTTCACCAGAGCTTCGCCATAGCCCCAGTTGCATTGACCACACCTTTAGTCCTTTGACGAAGTCTACTCTAGGTCTCTACCCTATTTTGCATAGAGTGATCTCAGGACCTCTCCTAGGTCCTCAACTGGGACCATCAGCCTCCGCAGTGCACTAATTCGAGCCTTCATCACTGCAGCTACTAACATGAGAAGGGTGGGACTTTGCCCCACCTCGATAGCTGACGAAGCACCACAGGCACTTAAATTGAATTTTTGCTATAGTTTGTTCGCCTCAGAAGCACAGGGTGTGGTCCCCTCACATGTGCCTACGCACGCCCTCACCCGTGCTTACGACCTGCGGGTCAGGGCATGATCCGATTACCTAGATACCTGGGTCTAGTCTGGTTTGGTTCATTTATCTGAGAAAGGAAGAAGAGAAAAAGAGAAGAGTGGGGGGGGGTTTTGCTCTGCCGCCCTCCTCTTGACTCTTGAGAGATCTGAAGAGGCCTTTGCCTCTACTAGCGTGCTAAGTCCTATTCTGCAGGCTAACGGAAGTAGAAGAAGAGAAGGAAGAGGAAGAAAAAGAAAGAAGAAGAGGAAAAGATGAAGAAGAGAAGGAAGAGAAAAGAGAAGCCTTTCCCTGAAGCTTGAAGAATTTGAAGAAGAAGAGGGCTTTGCCTCTGTTCAGGCATCTGAGCATATTTTGATATCTGATACCTTGGTTATGATTGGTTAATTTGAGTTGTACTTGGCTTATCTGATCTGTTACTTTGAGTAGCTTAATCTTAACATTGTAGGGTAAGGTGGTGATTCAAATCACCATTTACCCTCTCTTCTTTTTGCATTATTGACATTAGATCTCATTTATATATTTTTATTGATTGCAAATTCTTACATCTTTAATTGTGATCTTGAGTTTTTAAATTGCTATATTGCTCCCTGTATTTGACCTCAGACTTCAAATTCGAGTAATAAATTGTATTTGTTTTTCACATTGATTCGACTAATACTACGACGCAACGATTTTGAAACCCGTTTTAGAATGACTAACACCTTTTCCACCAAAATAACTTTTTTTTCTTTTTTTTTCGAATTTCATTTCAAATCTTTTTTTCTTTTTTTTGGAGGGAAATTCTTTCAAAATCTTTTTCCTTTTTTATCCAAATAACAACTCTAACCTAGGATTCAAAAGGACCCTAAATCTAAACCTAATCTTTTTTCAAGAAACTATGCATATTTTTTTTCTTTTTTTTTTTCAAAATTCAACTTCTACCTAGAATTCAAATCTACCTAGGGTTCAGAAAAGGATAGCCTAAGCTAAGATAGTGATGTGCACCTGATATTTTTTTTAACTACACCCAATGTGTGTGTAGATTCCACTGTTCATTTCCTGCACATCAAAAAGCAAGCAGAAGCAATTTTGTCACTATTAATCTCTCAAAAATCACAAATCAAAATCACGTTGCCTCCCCAATAGCGGTGCCTTTTGTTGTGTGTTCGTAGATCACGTATTTGATTGGAAAAGTGTCGTAGTATAGCATGAAGTACGACTCAACAAAATATTTTAATTAATGAGATAGTGAGTCCCAGTCGATCTCAGGGAGGCATTTAGAAAGAGCGAATTTGATTTTGATTCTCTTCACTACTTGCATAAAATAGTATGTCGGTTTCAAGCCTGCGAATGTAAGTCTCACCAGTCGCGTTGTTAATCCTTACTACATGTGTGTGTGTCAGGTAAACAATGAATGTGAACATATGTGTACTAGTACGCAGCATTCTAACTTCGCGATGGCTATTAACAGAAAACGCGTCGATCGCAAGGTCATTTATGTATTCAAGAATCGACATCTTGTTGCAATGTAATAGGTAGTTAAATCAGGAAACTCATGATCATAATAGAGATAGATAAAATGATGATTTCATTCCTTCACGAATATTGTCTTTACAATCCTCTTTCGAGGAAAGCTTGTACAAGAATGATTAAAGCAATGATTCTAGCTAGTAGAAAATGGATGCATGCACGTATCTACGGGATATTACGCATGCATCAGTCAGGTAGAGGATGACAACACTACTAAGTAGGAATTTAATGCAAAAATTAAACAACGAAGAACACTTATCTACGAGAAATTAGGGCACTAGAGGTGGTCTCCAATGGCCTGTGGAGCATGAGACGGTAGGAGGGAGAAAGAGGGATGGCTAATGGTGGGTAGGCTGACCTATTGAGAGGTGGTGGAGAGCTTCTCTAGCCTTGGGCATGGAGGTGGGAGTGGTGATGGTGATGGAGCTCATGGATGGAGGTGCACATGGAATGGAGCTAAAGGTGAATGGCTAGATGGGGTGCATGGCCATCCAAGGGGTCTCTTAAATAGACAAAGGGTTGGCTCATCTAGAGAGGTATGGAACTATCTAGAAGAGCTCCCAAGGTGGCTGTCTAACCCATTTGAAATGGGTTTTCAAGATCCTCATTTCATGGGATGGTTGGTGGACTCCTTGAAAGACTAAAAATAGTCTTTCAAGGTGGCGTCACTTGAAGAGAGTTGTAGAGAAATCTAGAGTGGCGGCTATGTGTGTGTGTGTGTAGGTGGGTGTGGTTAGGTGGGCTAAGTCGAGTCCTATAGGTCTAGGTGGTTAGGTTTAGGTAGGCTCCTAGAATCAGGGTTATAAACCCTAATACTAACATGACTGCGCAATTAAACTTATCACAAGATTAATTGAGTGGTTGTGTATCTAATTAGGAGAGAAGATACCCAATTAGGTTGAGCTTGAGTCAATTAGACTCTTACTGAGTCCAATTAGAGTTGTGTTGGTTGAGATTTGAGCTCAATTGGATTATATGAGTCCAATTGACTAAGTGAAGTGTGATTGACTTGATCCAAGTCAATTGGGCTTTGTGAGAACATAATTAGGTTCTTAGGAGGGTCTTGGTGTGGTGTACTAGGCTTAGGGAACCTTAATTTAGGTTCTCTAGGGTGTAGAATTGGGTTTAGGGGCTTAGGAAATCAAGATCGAAGCTTCATTTCAAAAATAAGGGTTGGAGGAGGGTTCCAGGCATCTGATTTTCTAATCAGATGACTTATACTTCAAAATCACAAGTCTAGAACTTTGGTTTGGACATCCAATGTTGAGCTAGGGAGGAGTTTGGGTTCTGTCTTGGAATTCTGCAAAAATTGGACATCTGACACTTTGTCTGGACATCCAATTTTCTAGCATAAATAGGTTCTAGGTCTATGGTTTGTGTCTAAGGGCTCTAGACATCCAGCAGCCTACCTGGACATCCAGATATGGGCTGAAATGATGGTTTTGAGGTATCCTAGGATAGGGTGACCTAATCTAAGGGTGGCTAGGGTTTAGGAGGATCTCTAGGGCTATCCTAAGGCTAGGAGATGTCCTATGTTCTTCATAATTTAGCTCTACATTAAAATTCTACTTAGTAGAGTAGCATACCTCTCCTTAAGTTGTTTCTTCATTATTCCAGGGCTTCTGCTTTAGCTCTGCTGTAGCTCTAGTTCTTCCCTACTTCAGATACAGCTTCAAGCCATCTCTTGAGCTTCTTATTGCCTACAATTCAAATAATGCACTAATCAGTACATTATAACAATATTTTATGCATATCTAAATAAAATAAGAAAGATGCAATGTATGCTCTGTATACATGAATTACACTATAATTATGCTAAGTTCTAACTTAATTTTGGTCATTTAAGTCCTATGATTATTGCGCAATCAGCATTCACAATGCACTGACACAAGGTTTTAAAGGATTATACAAGTTGCGAATCAGATTCAAGAGGCAAGGAAATCCTAACTGCAAAACAATTTTGAGTCATTTGAATTAACAAGGAGTTAACATGTGAATTTTTGAAAGATACATTGATCCTGATCCTTCTAACTCTTGGATCCAAAGATGAATTCTGATGTTTTATCTTTAACTAATCTCATGCCTTTGATGTTGTTGATCAACTAAGGCCCTGTAATCTTTTTCTCCTCAACAGTTACAAAAATTAGTTTTTCCTAAAAAATCCAGTTTGTGAATTTAGTTTTGCTAAGAGACTAGCAAAAGATAAGCATGGGGGTGTGATAAGCGCTAGTTTATCATCATTCTTATGCTCTGAAATTAATCTAGCTCTTAGGGTTTTAACTCTATAAATGGATTTTCGGGTTGCATTTAGGCATTACTTAGGATAGGCAAGCATTGCATTTTATTGTCTTTTTGATGAGTTTACTTGAGTGTCAGGGATAAGCAGAGAGTCAGATCCCACATACCTTATCACTCAGGAAGGTAGAAGATGAAGGAGAACTCATTTCAACTAGATCCTAGCTAAATCCAGTTCATTCCAGCTAGATCCCAGCTCCTTCTAGCTGGATCAACTCATTCCTAGCTCCATTCAGCTCATCTCAGCTGAATGGTAGCTCTAGCTAGTTCACCTTAGCTCCATTGAGCTTACCTCAGCTGAATGGAAGCTCAAACTAGCTAAAGAAAGTTGATCCCAGCTCCATTTCAGCTCCTCCAACTCAGAATAGTTCACTAGAAGCTCAACCTGACTAGGAGTAGCTACTGCCATCAACTAGCTAGTCCTGGTCAGCTGAAGATGACCTCAACCTGCTTAGGCTAGCTCAAGTCCAACTCCCGAAGGCTCAACTAAGCTCAAATTAGTTGAGTGAGCTACTTGACCTAAGCTAGCTACTCCAGCTAGCTAGGTAATCTATGGGAAGACTAGACCCAGCTCACCTCAGCTCACATCAGTAGAAGCCAGCTCATCTTAGCTTGGCTTAGCAGCTAGCGAAGAACTAGCAAGCTATGCTAGCTAAGGTAGCTCCTTGCAGTTCTCTTTAGCAACCACCAACTCCAGTGTAGCTCAAGACAGCTTCCTCTTGCTTTGCTCCCTCAAAACCCTAGCTCCTTCTGCCTCCAACCCTTCTCCCTACTAGCTAAGCTAGCTAACCTAGCTTAGCTTAGCTAAGTCTGCCGCCATGTTACCAAAAACCTAACCCTAACTCACCTAACTTAACTCCACATCACCACCTAACTTGTACACCAAGTAAGCTACCTACCTGCACCTACTCCTACTCTAAATTGGCACCATCAACACCACACCTCTTCACCCCATAACCTCCACCAAGAGACACCAAAGTTGGTGCCAAAAACCACCCCTCAACCACCTTGATTTTGGCGCAAACCTCTCCCTCCATCTTAGCCATCGATCCACCACATAAACCATCTCCACCCTCAATTCTTGGTGCCACCTAGGACCCCTTCTAGAAAACCTATTTTGGCTCCAAAATGAAAGGTCATCAAGGATTGCAACCACCCATAACTACCACTTATGCAGCCCTTGAAATGGCACCAACACATCTCATCCATCCATTCCACAACCACCAAATCTCCACCCTTCAAAAAAATGGCACCACCCTTATCCCAACCTAAAGTGGCACCAACCCCATTTGACACCACCATAACCACCTCAAAACACCTCCTCATGTGGTGCCAACAAACCCTAGCCCTCCATCCATTAACCACCATCCTAAGCCTTCATCCTAACCTTACACCTACACCACATACCACTTAACCCTAAGCCTACCATGGTTGGCGCCAACCATTACCCTCTCCACTTCTATAAATACCCTCCTAACCACCACCAAAAAGATCATCCTCTCCCTTTATATATTCCACATCCATCACTTACACCTAGGGCCAAGGAAGAAGAAGAGAAGAAGATCAACGGGGCACCCTACCCACCCCCTTGATTCCTTCTTCCTCATTCTTCTTCTCCCTTGTACCATGCTAAGGAGGAAGCCTTCATCTAGAGGGACGGCCAGGAAAGAGGAGGAACAAGGGTGGTGGGCGTCCACCCTTGAAGGAAGAAGCCAAAGAGAAGTTATTTTCAACTACGGGAGAAGCCGTAGTTGGAGCAAGGGTTTCTTGAAGCTGCTACTGGAGGATCCCTCTCTTCTTCATCCTTATTTTATCTTTATATTAGCTAGTTTAGTTTCTTAATTTTTGTTAGGAAGCATTCCTATACTTATACTCCATTTACTAGCAATACAAGATTTCAATTTGCCTTCTAATTTCTAATTTTTTTATGTTAATGTGTTTTTCATGCTTTTAAGTAGCTTAATGCACCACACCCCTTCTCTTCTAATTACCCTAGGTGCACTTGCCTAGGGTGAGCTTAGAGGAGAAGGCTTCATTATTGCTACTTAGGCGTAGGATTTAACGTAGTTCAACTTCGCTTCCAAATACCCAATTTTCTCTGAAAACCCTAAAAGCAATATAAATCAAAATCACAAAAACATAAGTGTGGATTTGAGAAGCGAGAGAGAGAATCAATTCATGTGATCAACAAACTTGCCTCCTTGGATGGCCCTAGATATCATAGCTATTTAGGATTATAAATTCAAAAGCGATTACAAACTTACGTGTTGCAACGACTTAAGACCCCAATCTTATCAAATCATGCTTTTTCATCATCAGTAACATGTTTACATCATGTCCTCAAAGGAGGCATTTTCCTCCTCGGTGGTGGAAACTCAAACTAATCATCTACTTCTGATTTCATTAAAACTAAACAAGGGGCCTTTCTAACTTTCTAAATGTTTTTTTTTTGCATGCTGGCTTTGTGTGTGAAATTTCTTTTTTTTGAGAAAGAAAGGAATGCTATCGAATCACCGATAGCAAACTAAGAGAGCTATTATTAATAAAAATGAAATAATTACATGATCGAACCCCAATGCTGTATGAGACTCCAGCAAAAATTTACAATATTATCCATATACACTGGGGTCTCCTGAAAAACACACTCATTTCTAGCCCTCCATACAGCCCATAACATAGCCACCATATGTAAACATGGCTTATTCCCATCCACAAGACAGCGCCACAGATTTTCCCATGTGGGTAGAGATTCATTACATACTCTCCTCCATACATAATCAGTGATCGTACATGAGGAAAAGATATGAATGGTAGAATCATTATGCATCCCACATAGGTGACAAAACTGGGTGGGGGTACCCATCCTCCTGTGCCTCAGATCTCCAGTAATCAAGCCATCCCTTTTGCAGAGCCACAAAAAAATTTGTATCTTCAATAGTATTTTTAAATTCCATAGCTTCTTCCCCATCTCATCAAATTTTGCCATCCTGAAGGACATTATCAATCTGTCATAAGTAGCCGTAGTAGAAAATTTACCCTCCCATTTGTATGTGTCATATTCATGAGGCATGGGTTTGAAGGCAGCAAGTTCTTGCATGAGACATTCATTCTCTACTCGTGTTCTTGTTTCATGATTATTCCACCCAACATTATTGAAAGGCCATTACTCAGATTCTGCATCCCAATAATCGGACACCACAGCATTTTTATCCAAAGTCGTTGCATAAGCAAGGGGGAACCTGTCTTTAAACACCCCCCATGTACCCAATTTTCTAGCCAAAACGTGAAGCTTTTCCCATCACCTAATATAGATTTGAAAAAATTCCAATTGTCCCTCAGGGCGCGCACCACTGAAGACCAAAAGGGGGAAGGTTTACGGGGGTTTAAACGATTATTCTCATCATTAGCAGTCCCATATCTGTCTTGAATAATTTCTATCCATATTTTTTTTCTTCCTACAGCAACCAAACAACCCACTTCAATAGCAAAGTTTCATTGAATTCCTTAAGGGATCTAACACCCATACCTCCCATCTTTTTTGGCTTGAAAATTGAGTCCCACTTCAAAGGTTGAAAAAAAGTCCCTTGATGAGAGGCCCCTTTCCAGAAGAATCTTTTGTGCATCACATCTAGTTTTTTCCAGATTTAGTTCAAGGCTTTAAGGACAAAGAAGAATACTGGAATCGAAGTGATGACAGAATTCAGTAATATATACCTCCCTCCTTTTGATAGGTATCTACTGCTCCAGCCCTCCAATTTCGTAGCTACCTTTTCATAAAGGAAAGACCAATCTGCTTTCTTCATCTTAGAACATTTTAAAGGTAGACCCAGATATTTAATAGGAAATAAAACCATGGGTGTACCCAGAATGATAGAGATGTCATTCTGTAACACACTATTCATCACAAAGCAGACCAGGGAGGATTTATTTCCATTCAGTCTGAGACCAGAAATCTCTCCAAAAATCTTTACCATATGTATAAGTGCTTCCGCTTCCCTCTTCCACCCTTCCACAACAAAAATAGTATCATCTGCATACTGGAGTATAGGGGCTAGAGACCTATGATTAGACATTGAATACCCCCTTATAAAACCATCCATTGCCAGGCATATCTTGCCAAAGTATCCATAGCAAGGTTGAAAATCGGAGGAGCAATTGGGCAACCTTGCCTAACTCCACACTGGGGCTGAATCTAAGAGCGGCATGGTTTCCCATTTATCAATGGGGAAAAAGAGGCTGGCATAATGCACCTCTTCACCCATTGTATCAATAAAGGTGGAAACTTCCTTGTTTTAAGAATCTCCCACAAGTATGACTAGGAGATTGAATCATAGGCCTTGGAAAAATCTACTTTCCATAAAAAGGCCTTGGTCTTTCTCCTGTGCCAACCCATTACCATCTCCTGTGCAACAATGAAGGACTCTTGTAATGATCTCCCAGGAAGAAAAGCTGACTAAACAGGCATTATCAAGTCCTTTAAAACCTCCCGCAATCTGTTGGCTATAACCTTACTAATAATAAGATAGATGGAATTAGATAGTGCAATGGGTCTTTAATCAGAAAATCTCTCCGCACCTGATTTCTTAGGAAGTAGAAACAGATAGGATTTGTTCAACCTCTCAAAACCAGAGTTGGCCAGTTCAAATTCATGAATAACCTTTAAAACATCCACCTTAACAACACTCCACAGCTCTCTGTAAAAGAACACCTGAAATCCATCCGGACTAGGAGAACCTTCATTATTTAAATCTTTAATAGCTTTTAGTACTTCTTGTTCAGATATAGGGGTGACAAGCATGTCTCTCTGATCATCACCAACACAAGGGAAATCCACCGATGCCATCCTCCAAGAACCTCTTGGAGCAGCCTTGAATATTTCTTTAAAATATTTACCTACTTCAATTCTGATTTCACTAACAGAGGTAACAGTTTTCTCTTCCACTTTAACTGATGAGATAAGATTGAATTTCCTCCTAGCACTGGCAGCAAGATGGAAAAACTTCATGTTCGCATCACCTTCTTTGAGCCATAGCTGTCTTGATCTTTCATGCCAGTCCATTTTTGTTTTCAGATCCTCTTCCCCCACTGCAGCTTGCATCTGCTGCCTCAGTTGCTGTTCCTGGTGGTTCAAGGATTGCCTGCATTCTTTCAGATCCAAGTCCCTGATTATTGCCAGAGCCTCCCTCCTCTTCTGTTCTCTGATCAGAGTCACGGCCTGCCCATATTCTTTAAGCACATCAAGCAGGCCTGACAATTTTGCAGCCAGCTGCTGTGTAGCAGTACCTTGCACAGCCTTGTTCTGCCACCATTGGGACACCATTTGCACAAAACCTTCTTCCCTAAACCAAGATCTCTTGAGTTTGAGGTATGATCCAATATCTGAACTCATCCCATTGTCCCATACAAGCGGAGTGTGATCAAAGAAAGGCCTATCAAGGCTCATAATTGCTGATAATTGATGCCTCTCCAACAGGCTAGGACTGCCAAAAAACCTATCCAATTTGGAAACCTGTCCACTGCCATTTCTCCAAGTAAACTCCACACCACTAATGGGGTATTCAGTCAGTCCCATGTTCTACACAGCCATTTGAAAGCCTGCCATTGAGCTATCCACTCTCCCATCTGGGTTGTCATCACCTAAGAGATAACAGTTGAAATCACTCCCTAGTAGCCATGGGACCTCTTGCACTCTTTGATGCATTGCAGAGAGCTCCTCCCACAAGCCAGCCCTGTCTGCAGCCACAGAAGGACCATAAATGCAAGACATAAACCATTCCATATCTCCTTGGGGAGGCTGACATCTGCAAGAAAGCATGTACCTATCACAAATAACTTCAGTTACTGAGAGGCAAGACTTTCTCCACCAAAATTCCATTCCACCAGACCTACTAGAGGCACCCTTAACCACAACATCACTGCGACCAAATTGCTTAAAGCAATCCCATTCCTGACCATTCTCCATCTCCAAATGTGTCTCTTGAATGAGAGCACAATCAATCTCCCACTCAGAGAGATATCTACACAAGGAAGTCCTTCTCATCTTATTGCGCAACCCATGCACATTCGAAGTCATCGCTCTCATTCCTTATTGGACTGGCTCCCTTGGGCCATACAACCCACAAATTCAACCATAATAGAATTAGCAATATTCTGCTCCTCAATAGGGGGCAAGTTCTCCTTCCTTCTCCTTCTTAGCATGTAGGGAGATCTATCCACACCTCTTTTCTGATTGGATCCACTGCAATATTTCATATCAGTAGGAATTGAGAGCTGCATCTGGTTTGCCTCTTTCAGCACACCACTATCATTTCTGAGCACCAGTTCCCTTCCTATCCTACCCTCCTCTTTACTGCTAAGCATCTCTGAATCTGTCACTGAATTCTCAGCAACCTCCAGATAACCATCCTCTTTGACTACCATGGCTTGTCTACAATCACCATCTGTATCAACCTCTTCCATCTGGTCCTCCTCAGCATAGACCTGGTGGCAGTCCTTCCTCTTTTTAGACTTAGGGGCATCAACAGGAGGAATGCGGCCATGCCTTTCATTCTGTTTCCTCACTTCAGTGTTGGCTCCAGACGTCGTATCCTACCCTTATTCAACCTGCCCAGGCACCTGTCCAAGTACTGCTAGCCGAATAATCCAAGAAGTGCCCCCACATCTAATTGTAACCATATCAGGAATTAAGCCAGCACTGAAGACATCAGCCTCAATTCTAAGAGATCTGATGTCCCCCTCTCCAATCAAAAGTTCAAACCCATCAAAGATGGAAGCAAAGCCTACTAGCATCTTAGAAATGACCCCCTTTGATCTCAGATGTAACGGCAGGCCAGAAATCTCAAGAAGAATCCTCCTAGAGCCCACTCTTTGTGGAGGCTGATCAGGAAGAGCCCCATCAAAGGGAGACACCATTCTCCAAATCACAATAAATTCTTGAAAGGAGCTCGAACGAAATCTCAGTCATTCAACATCCATCATACCCAAACCATATACCAGGAATCGAGAATGGGATATCATGGCTACCTTCTAGCCCGCAGACAAGAGATTTAAGGAACATACCAAGTTTTGAAGCCTATCTATCGATGGTTTGCCTGCCATGATCTCGCCAATCAAGGCACCCCTCAGCATGATCTCTGCAGATGAGATCTCTTCAGGAGTCGGGATCTCAACTTCGATTGAGTGCCTGCCCAAAGCTGACGGCAGCAGCGGTCGGGCTTCTTTCTTTACCCTCTAGATAGGGTGTGAGAATACCCTCTTTGTCTGCAGAGGAACCCTCTTAGGGTATGACTCACATTTATGCCCTTCTCCCCTACATGCCAAGCAGATCAGAGGGTTTTTGCAAATCGCCGCCACATGTCCCCTTTGTCTGCATCTGAAATAAAGAACGTCACCGTTCATCCTCCTCCAGGGTCTTCTTGGAACATTTTTAGACTTCCTACGAAACCTCTCCTGCCAGACCCACTCCCTTCTCCTCCAAGCCCTCGATCTCCACGTCCTCCACTTGCCTCCTTCTCCAGCCTTAGATGGCTCCACCACACCACCGCCTGCCACCCGACGCCGGTTGCTCTCTCACCCTCTCTCTCTCATTTCTTTCCTCGGGCCTTAGAATTTTACTTGTTTTTCTTTGTGTGTGAAATTTGACACAAGAATTTTACAAGAGATGCAAATTTTTGGATCAGAAACTAAGCAAAGTAATTTTCAGGTCACAAAAAGAGATCAAGTCACCTGAATCATCATGAGTTCAAGTTGAATTTAGAGGAGAATACTTGATCTAGTCTAAAAATGGACCTAGAGATTCTAATAGTAAGATCTGCATCCTAATCTTTAGTTTGTTAAAGATTAAATCCCATTGTACCTTAAGATGAATCTTCAAACTTAGTCCCGATTTCAAGATTTCCTTAAAAAGTTTTCAAAATTTTTATTTTTTAGCTATGCATGGAAAGAAATAAGACAAATATTTGAATGTTTTTAGGTTTTGAAATTCATGAATTGATCATCAAAATTTAAAAACACTCCCCATGCTTAAGATATGTAATGTCCTCATGCATTAAGAGGGAAAAGAAATCACCTTTATGAAGGCAATCAAAAGCAGGATAGTCAAAACCTTTGAAAAATAGGAAAAATGATGGGTTACCTCTTATCTAGTGCTATCTTTAACGCCATTCATCCAAGAAAGAAATGCATCAATGATCATCAAAAGGTAAGTCAATTAAATCAAGAGTGTTAGATGAGAGATTCGGGGAATTATCTAAGTAGGGTTTTAAGTGTTGGTCGTTGACTTGAAAGGTAGTATTCCTTTTTGGATCAAAAATGTCAACTATGTTGTATCGATATGTTTTCAGGATAACAAATGAGTTGGTCCATTTGGATTTAAGTTTGCTTGGAAAAATGTGTAAACATGCATTGAATAGCCAAAAGTGCTGATTGACATCGAAATGCTTCTGAACAATACATTTATCATGATATTTATTTGTCTGATCTTTAAAAATCCATGTGTTTTAGTAAGAGAAATTAAGTAATTCTTCCAATTCAGTTAATTGTAATTTCCTTTGTTTACCGGCTTAAGATAAATCCAGGTTTAATTGTTTGATTGCCCAAAAAGTCCTATTTTGAGTTCTACTTGGAGATAGCATGCCTTTCCAAAAATGCGATAGAAAGGGGACATGCTAAGGGGAGTTTTGAATGCCATATGGTAGACCCATAAAGCATCGTCTAATTTATTAGACCAGTCTTTATGATCGGGCCTAACCATTTTTTGTAAAATGTTTTTAATTTCCTGGTTAGAAACTTTTGCTTGGCCATTTGTTTGGGGGTGGTAAGGAGTGGAAATTTTATGATTAACCCCATATTTAGATAAAAGGTGATGGAATTGAGAGTAAGTGAAATGTGATCCTCCGTCACTGATGATGGCCTTAGGGATGTCGAATCTCGAAAAAATATTTTTCTTGTTGAAATCAACAACAACCTTCTGATCATTAGTGCATGTGGTATTGCTTCAATCCATTTCGATATATAGTCGACTACGACTAGTATATATAAATACCCACAAAAGTTGATGAACATTCCCATGAAGTCGATGCCCCATACATCAAAAATTTTGACCTCTAATATCAGATTCAGGGGCATCATATCCTTTTGAGTCATGTTGCTGATGCTCTGGCAATGCACACAGGACCGAAGAAAAAAGTGAGCATCTTTGTGCAAGATGGGCCAAAAGAATCCAAAAGTGAGGACTTTAGCTGCAGTTTTCTTGCTCGAGAAATGGCCACCACAGGCCATTAAGTGACAATGTGTCAGAATATCATGAAATTCTGATTTGGGGACACACCGTCGAATGACCTAATCAACACAGATGCGGAAAAGGTCAAGCTCCTCCTAGAAATAATATTTAATGTCAGCAAAGAACTTATCCCGTTTGGATTTTGGCCAATCAGAAGGGATTCGTTCTATTCCTAGATGGTTTGCAATTGGTGCAAACCAGGGGAGGGTATTGGAAGCTAAAATTGTCTCGTCAGGGAAAACATTTGGAGGGGTCAACCTATCATTCATCATAAGACGAGAGAGATGGACAACCACTACATTTTACAACCTCACCTTATCCTTGATTTCTAGGTCAAATTCCTGGAGTAGCAGGATCAATGGATAAGGAGCGATTTTGCATCTTTCTTGTTCAGTAGATGTTTAAGTGCCGAGTGGTCGGTATAAATAGTGAGATGTGACCCCAATAGATATGTGCAAAATTTTTCTAGGGCAAAAACTATGACAAGAAGTTTCTTTTTCACTTACCGTGTAATTTCATTGTGCATCATCAAGGGTTTTACTGGCATAATAGATCACAATGGGATTCTTGTCAATACATTGCCCTAGAATGGCCCCCACAGCAAAATCAGAGGCATCAGTCATTAACTCAAAGGGACAATTCCAATCAGGTCCCTGTAAATTTGGTGCCTCTATGACATCCTTCTTCAATTGATTAAAACTCTCTAGGCATTATTCTGTGAAGTCAAAAGGCTAGTCTTTGGTGAGTAATTAACTTAAGGTCTTGGATATTTGGGAGAAATTCTTGATGAAATGGCAGTAGAAACCTAAATGCCCCAAGAAAGATCAGATCTATTTGACAGTAATAGGCAGTGGGAGTTTAGAGATAGCATCAATTTGGCACGATCTACTGTAATTCCCTTTTTAGAGATGACATGGCTCAGGATGATGCCTTCCTAGACCATGAAATGACTTTTCTACCAACTAAGGACCAAGTTAACTTCTATGCATATTTGGAGCGTCCTTTCAAGATTTTTAAGACATAAATCAAAGGGGTCTCCAAAAATAGAGAAGTCATCCATAAACTTCAAGACATTCACCTACCAAGTATGAAAATATTGCAAGTATACACCTTTGAAAAGGCACAGGTGAATTTCACAGGCCAAAGGGCATTGTCCAGAAAGAAAAGGTTTCGAAGGGGAAGGTGAATGTAGTTTCTTCTTGATCATCAGGATGGACTGTGACTTGATTATAGTCGGAATAACCATCGAAAAAGCAATAGTAATCATGTCTGGTTAACCGCTCCAAGATTTGATCAATAAAGGGGTTCCCTGCGACGTCCTCTGCAATGCAGACGCGGGGTTCCCTGTGACGTCCTCTGTCGCAGGGACCCGGCCATGCTCTCTGCCGGCCCCCATACCTTCCGTGCGAACGCGCGGAAGGTATGGGTCCCCTCTCTGGCCACGCTCCGGCAAGGCTGGCACGTCGCCGGCCCGTGCCTCCCTCTGCGCCAGCCCCTTTATAAGGACCGGCACCCCCTGATGGTTCCCCTAAGCTCTCTTTGACGGAGAACAACACCCCCACTTCATCTCCTCCTCCTCCGTCAGACGGCCCGCAACTTTCGGGGACCTCCTCCTCTTCCTCCTCGTCCCTCTGCCGCCTTACCTGCAGCAGGGTTCTCCTAGCCCTCTCGTCTATGCAATGCTGCACCCGCCAGCAACCTCCGCCTGCTTCCTCGTCGCCGCACTCCTCCTCCATGGTCCTTTCTTCCCCAGCTCCAGCAGGTACGAGTCGATGGCTCTGGCCCCCCGCCCTTCTTCCAAAACCTAGGTAATTAGCTTCCTCTCCTCCTCCCTTACATTTTCCCTCTCTCAATTTGTCTTTTCGCCTCACCACACACGACTTCCACCCCCGCCTTCTCCGTCTCCGACCACCCTCTCCGGTGAGCTCATCCCACCTCCACAGACCTTCTCACCCCTCGCCGACTACCCTAAAAGCTTCCCCTCACTCAACTCAACAAATCCCCCCTTCCCATCCACTGTCAGACGCCACCTGACGACCCCCCGAATAGACCCATCTCTCCGACCACAGTCCAACCTAGGGCTAGCACCATACGCCGCCTCATGCCTCGCCACCACCCGCACTGCCTTCTCCACACTTCTGCGAAGCTCCCTGCATCCTCTGATTGGGCTGAGAGGCCATATTCTTGTTTTCAGGTCAACGACCCTTCACCGCCATTACCGAGCTTCTGGAGCTACTTCACCTGCAGCTGCGGGTGCCCTCTCGCCCAGGCTCACGCCCCAGGATGCACGGCTTGCCTCCGTGAAGCATCCCAGGCCTGCAGCTGGGGTGAAGGCCTCGCGTGCTGCTACGATTGCCTGCAGCTCCTCAGCTGCAGGCGCCAATTTGGGTGGGACATTTAGTCCCACCTCGGCAATTCTAGAAGCACCGCAGCCAAATAAATGGAAAAAGTGTTGTAGGCTTATCGCCTTCAAACACAGGGGTCAGGTCCCTCACGCACGCCGCGCACCACGTGCTCGCCCTCGCCCTCACTCACGCCCCGCAGGTCTGGGTCAAATCCGATTACCCTAACCCGCGCACTCCTCGCCCACCACCGCATGCTGGTGGGCCTGGTCCGGCCGCGATACCCGTACCCGAATACTCGGCTCTGGGAGAGCGATCCTATGAGAGAAATCTGAGAGAGAAAGACGCGGGGAAGGGTAGAGGTAGGTTTTGCTTTCTAATCCTTGTGTGAGCGTGCAGGAATAGAAAGAAGAAGAAGGAAGGCGGTCGAAGCCTTAGCCTCACAGGGCAGAGAGGAAGAAGAAGAAGCAAGAGAGAAGAAATAGAGGAAGAGAAGCACTGTAGAAAATCTACAGTTAAGTCGTCTGACCGCTGCATCAGACGACGGCTGAGCAGCGGCCAGAGGAGATAAAGCAAGATAAGAAAGAAGAAGGCGGAAGAAAAAGAAGTCCGAAGAAGAAGAAGATTGTCACAGCCGCAGAAGAAGAGAAGAAAAAGAAAGAAAAAGAAGAACAAAGAAAGAACAGAAGAAAAAGAAGAACTCTGCGGAAGAAAAGAAGAGACACAGCCGTGAGCAGAGAAGAAGAGAAAGAAGAAGAAGCCAAGACAAGCTCCCTCTCTCTCTCTCTCCCTTATTTTTGTAATCTAATAGAGAACCTTTGTATTTCTAGGATTCCAGTAGCTCCCTGAGTTCGACCTCGGGAAAACCATTTCCGAGTAAAAAATTTTGTAATGATAACATGGTAGCTGCCTTATTACTACAACGACTGTAACTTGACATATAACAAACACAAACATGCTAACTAAGAAATGACAATGGTCTGGCTATCCAGTTAGCTTGTTTGTGTTTGTTATATGTCAAGTTACAGTCGTTGTAGTAATAAGACAGCTACCATGTTATTATTACAAAATTTTTTACTTGGAAATGGTTTTCCCGAGGTCAAACTCAGGGAGCAACTGGAATTTTAGAAATACAAAGGTTCTCTATTAGATTACAAAAATAAGGGAGAGAGAGAGAGAAAGAGAGAGAGGGAGCTTGTCTTGGCTTCTTCTTTTAGCTTCTCTTCTTTTACTCTTCTTTTTCTTCTTCTCTGCTCACGGTTGTGTCTCTTCTTTTCTTCCGTAGAGTTCTTCTTCTTCTTCTTCTGTTCTTTCTTTGTTCTTTTCTTTCTTTCTTTTTCTTCTCTTCTTCTGCGACTGTGACAATCTTCTTCTTCTTCTGACTTCTTTTTCTTTCGCCTTCTTCTTTCTCCTCTTGCTTTATCTCCTCTGGCCGCTGCTCAGCCGTCGTCTGATGCAGCGGTCAGATGACTTAACTGTAGGTTTGCTATAGTGCTTCTCTTCTTCTGTTTCTTCTCTCTTGCTTCTTCTTCTTCCTCTCCACCCTGAGCGGCTAAGGCTTCGGTCGCCTTCCTTCTTCTTCTTTCCTTCCTTCCTTCTTCTTTCTGTTCCTGCACGCTCACACAAGGATTAGAAAGCAAAACCTACCTATACCCTTCCCCGCGTCTCTTTCTCTCAGATTTCTCTCATAGAATCGCTCTCCTAGAGTTGGGTATTCGGGTACGGGTATCGCACCCGGGACCAGGCCCACCGGCGTGCGGTGGTGGGCGAGGAGTGCGCGGGTTAGGGTAATCGGATCCGGCCCAGACCCGCGAGACGTGAACGCGGGTGAGGGCGAGCGTGTGGCGCGCGGCGTGCGTGAGGGACCTGACCCCTGTGTTCGAAGGCGATAAGCCTACAACACCTTTTCCATTTATTTGGCTACGGCGCTTCCAGAACTGCAGAGGTGGGACTAAATGTCCCACCCAAATTGGCGCCTGCAGCTGAGGAAGCTGCAGGCAATCGCAGTAGCACACGAGGCCTTCGCCCCAGCTATAGGCCTGGGATGCTTCACGGAGGCAAGCCACGCATCTAGGGCGTGAGCCTGGGCGAGAGGGCACCTACAGTTGCAGGTGGAGCTCTAGAAGCTCGGTAATGGCGGTGAAGGGTCATCGACCTGAAAGCAAGAATACGGCCTCTCGGCCCAATTAGAGGATGTAGGGAGCTTCGCCAGAGTGTGGCGAAGGCAGTGCGGGTGGTTGCAAGGCGTATGGTGTTAGCCCTAGGTCGGACTGTGGCCGGAGAGATGGGTCTGTTCGGGGGGTCGTCGGGTGGCATTTGGCAGTGGATGGGAAGGGGGGATTTGTTGAGTGGAGTGAGGGGAAGCTTTCAGGGTAGTCGACGAGGGGTGAGAGGGTCTGTGGAGGTGGGATGAGCTCGCTGGGAGGGTGGTCGAAGACGGAGCAGGCGGGGGTGGAAGTCGTGTGTGGTGAGGCGAAAAGACAAATTGAGAGAGGGAAAATGTAAGGGAGGAGGAGAGGAAGCTAATTACCAAGGTTTTGGAAGGGGGGGAGCGGAGCCACCGGCTCGTACCTGTCGGAGTTGGGGAAGAAAGGACCCTAGAGGATGAGTGCGGCGACGAGGAAGTAGGCAGAGGGTGCCGGCGGGTGCAGCACGGCATAGACGAGAGGGCTAGGAGAACCCTGCTGCAGGTAAGGTGGCAGAGGGACGAGGAGGAAGAGGAGGAGGTCGCCGGAAGCTGCGGGCCATCTGACGGAGGAGAAGGAGATGAAGTGGGGGGTTTGTTCTCCGTCAAAGAGAGATTAGGGGAACTGGCAGGGGGTGCCGGTCCTTATAAAGGGGCTGGCGCAGAGGGAAGAGTGGGCTGGCGACATGCCAGCCTCACCGGAGCGTGGCCGAAGAAGGGATTCATACCTTCCGCGCATTCGCACAGAAGGTATGGGGGCCAGCAGAGAGCATGGCTGGGTCCTTGCGACAGAGGACGTCGCAGGGAACCCTGCGTCTGCTTTGCAGGGCGGTCACCCCTCTCTGCACGGCGCCATGCTCCGCGCAAAGTCTCTGGAGCATGGTGCTGCGTAGAGTTTTGCAGGAGGGACCGTTCTTTAAAGAACAACTAAAAAGTTGGGGGCCAAAATGCAAGGGTTTTGAAAGATAAGGGTCAAAAAGTAAATGAAGAGGACCAAATTGCAAAGTTGGTAAAGGAGGTCTCCCCTTAGGCTCAAGTTTTTATACAAGACTAATTTGAACCTAAGGATTTTAATTGTGAATTTTATTTCTAGGTTGGACCATGTTTGACCAGCCAATTTACGTAAAAACCTAGATTAAGTCATTAATTGGGCAAGGTTCTCTTTATAGGTCAAAATAGGTTTCTAAGGCCAAATTTAAGGTTCTAAACCCTAGAGATTATTTTTCTATAAATTTTAGAGGGTTTATTTGATTTTTATCCTGTCTCAAACCTCATGAATTGAAGTGGGTTTGTTTTAGGGTTACAGAAGATCATTTAATTTCCTAAAGTTGCTATAACCCTTTTTAGATACGACCATCCCACTTTCCTTCTTATTAGGCTTGTTTGACCTATGTTTGGACCCTTAATTACCCTGTTTACAAACTGATTTGGTGAAATTGCAGTTTTACCCCTTATGATTTATTTTCTTCTTAAACTCAGAATTCTCTGAGTTAAGCCTTTCTTTAGGTTATGTAGGAGCTTTTTCTTACATATCTAGGTTAGATTGTGCTAGTTAAGGTTCATGATGAGGTTCTCATCATACCCCCATGCCTAGCTTTTGCTAGTCCCTTAGCAAAAACTTAAGGTTTCAACCTTTGTTCTAGACCATGAAGTTCTTAATGATTTCAGATAAGTGCTTTTTCATTTGAAACCTAGATTAGGTTAGAATGCTAACCATAGGCCTAAAAGGTACTCTAGTACCAACCAAGATCCGGATGTATCTAGCCTCAGCCACTATCCTTTGCAAAGGTTTTTAAGGCCTACAAGAACTAACCTAAAGTTTATTGGACTTTGTGGTTAAAGCACCCGTGCTTGAAATAATTTTAGGCCTGGCTCAGTTCGCAGTGCGTTTTGTAAGAAAGAGAGATAGAAGATTTATCTGTTTAGAGAGTTTTCTCTCTCTTTTTCTTTTTAATTCTAGCTTAGGATTGGCTTTTCAACATGGTCTGTATCAGATTCCTTGTCCCCATCATCAATCCTCAAGGGTTCCTGGTAGTCAATGCTTCGAGATAGCACCGCCCATGGTAACCCCCGGAACCCTAGCTATTGAGATTTCGAGATAATCCCATCCATGGTGTTCCGAGGCCGAATTCAGACCCTAGAATTGACATTTCATGATAATGCCATCCATGGAATCTGAACCAGCAGAGTGCTTACATGCCCCCGATAGGATATGTAAATATCCTAAGAGACAAGCCCCGAGGATATGATATTTTGTTACGCATCTTCGAGGGGAATTTCCCACCTCTTCGTGCTGGAAACTTGTCCAAATCAACTTGTGTTGATCGGCCGCTCCTACTCTACGTGTTATTTTCAGAATTTTGCGACGCTTCTGTGTGATTTTGATTTTTACGCTTACTGAACCAGGATATGTGTGAGGTTAGGGTGCTAAGGTTACTGAGTCCCGTAAACCAAAAGTTAGTTAATAAGGCCAAATACTTCCTAAGCCTTGGACCTAATACTTAAGCTTTTCATTTTCCTCAACCTCTTGAGGAATGTCTAGATCTTAATGGGTACTAAGAGTCTATCTACGAATGCCTAAGGTTTGCGTTCTTACTAATCTCACTGTGCACTTTTCAGTTCTTTTCTTGAATGAGGTCTAGAACTTAGGTTAATTCCTTAGTTTCTTACTAATGACTATCACTTTTCTCTCATTTTTGTGCTCCTTTTTCATTTTGTTTCTTTTTCCTTTCTCCACAAAATTTCTTTCCTCTTATTTTACTATGATGATATATATATATATATATTTTGGCTTATGTGAATTTTTTTGTTTAAAACCTTTTCTTACAAGTTTTGCACTTTCACAGTGAATTCCTAAGCCACAGCAACCTCCATCCCTTCACCTATTTAAACCCCCCTTCACCTAACCTTTGATCCTCATCTCTACCTTTGCTATTGCTACCTATTCTAGAGCTCTAGAAGCCCATCAAAGCTCCCAAAAGCTCATTCTCAAGCTCCAAAGGTCCCCTACTAGTGTAATGTCCCCTTGCTCCACCAAATATTCGTCTCCCCTCTCACCACCTTCATAGGGAGCCTTGGAGTCATCCTCCCACCTCCATTCCGGTAGATCACCTCCACCTCCTCATCCCCATTCCAAACCTTGGTGAAGCATTCCTCTACCCGACATCCTCCTGCATCTCACCCCCATTGTCCAGTTTCTCACCTCCTCCGTCTAAGCTACCGCTAAGCACCATCATCTAGCCAGAGAGCCATTTTAGGAGATTCCTTCTCACCCCTTCCTCTTTCTTTATTTTCCACTTGTTATAATAAGCATTTGAACATCATTTTGATATATCCAATTTGTTTTCTTTTATATTGTGAGCTATTGTGATTGTTACTTTACCACAAAAACACAAAAAAAATCAAAGCCTTAAAAATGCCAAAAGGAAACAACACGAAGCGTAGATTTCAACGAAAATAAACTTCGCCTCCCTGTGTTTGACCCAGGACTCCCTTGGAGTTTTGTTAAAATTGTATTTGATAACGTGTTTTGCAACTACAACAATGGGTTTCTCCTAACCCCAACTTTCCGTTTGTCAAAATGCGTCAATCATTTTGGCATCGTTGCCGGGGAGGTAACGGAATTCGTTTTCTTATTTTCCATGTTTCTTTGCATTTACTTCTTACTAACCCCGCTTGCCTCTGATTTATTGTCTTGCAGGTATTTTAGCAAGGAGATCCAAGTACACTAAATCAGAGTAAAGTGCAGGTAGAGTAGTTTGTAAGTGCCACCACATTGCCCCCCACTAGTTTCACTTTCGCCACATCAATAACCAAGACCTAATCTGCTTAGGTGTTTGCATAAACCCTAGGATATAATGTATTTGTCTTGTTTGCCACCTACATTCATCTCACCCCCACATATAAAAAAAAAAAAAAATTATCTTCTGATTGTGGGACAAATCAACATACACACTACATACACCCACATTTGAGGCACATAACCTTTTGTGATTTTATCTACTCAATTGGGATTCTGACCTGTGGAACTGGTACAGATACAAAATAGCACATAATGGAGTAGAAATCAGACTAGGTTACTCACCTTTTGTGTGCCTTAATTGGTGGTGCATCTGGGGCAGTTGATTGAATTGTTTGTGGTGCACCACCTAATCTAAAAGAAATTCATCATGTAGCTGCCCCATAGGATTCAATAGTTAGGTCAAGCCAGGCACTCAATTTTTTCTTGGTCCATAAAGGAAAATACTTCGACACATGCTTCCAAACTTGGTTTGCCTCTTGAACATTTGGTTCAATATACCTAATACTTGAATCCTAAAAGCTACTAAGCAAGATCTGAATCTTAAAACTCACTCCATCCTCAATAATCTTCCTTGAAAACTTTTTGGTTGTGCACATACACACATTCTCAAATGAACCATTAAGGGCACAACCCATTAAGGGCCTATCACATTCCAAAAGCACTACCATCCCAAGCCTAACTAAAATTGAGTAGACATTGGCCCTAGGATTCACAGCTCCATTTTAGGGTACTCTCTTGAATGAGCTTCGAATTAGTCACATCTGCTTACTCAAAAAGGTGCTAAGTTAGGGGGCCCAATTGTCAAATGACTTAAGTAGGGGTTAGGCACAATTAGCTGCTGATAAACACACATGAATTCATGATAAAATACATATTTATGATAGTTCCTAGGCTTAGCATTGCATATCATGTTATAAATACTGCATAACATCCATTGCATGCCATTTAGGATAGTTGTATGTTATGTACACTAATTCTTCCATTTTACATGGCAAGGAGGTAGTGCGACACTTTTACCAGCTTCGGATGAAGAATCTAACTGTATGGATGAATCTAGAGCGACGATCGCAGTCCGTCAACGTGAAAATCACCCCGATCGGAGCTTCGTAGCACCCTCTACAAGAAGAAGAAGACAGACGGCCCAGATGGTGCCACGTGGCACCATCTAGGCCGCCCCACTTGAGCTGATGCATTCTCAACGCCACCACAAGATAAGATCCAACGACTGAGGGGCACCCCAACCATGCAGCCTCAGCACATCCTCTCGACACATTTATGGATGCAGCGCAATGGTGGAGGCGCTAGACCGCAAGGGAGGGGCGCGAGATCGAGACTGCAGCGCCCCTGCAATTCGTTAATTGTGTGTGCCAACGGGCATGACAATGCACGCCAGCGAGCAGCCAACACGCACAAGTAGCACACGCATGCACGTACACTAGCTCATGCCAGTGTGCACGCTAGTAAGGCCTTCACGCAAGCTATGCGCATGATGGAGGGACAGCATAGCTTACATGGGCAGGTGTGAAGCGGCTTCAACGACAGCTTGGCGGACATTTAGTGACACTTACAGTCGTCACTAATTGTTCACAGGCGCAAGACTAGCTGCGTGCGTGAGCAGGCATGAGCTGGCTACAGCGACCTCCTGGAGGTCACTAATGGCCCATGCCTATTCTAACCTCTTCCCATCCACTATGTAAGGGCCTACACCCCTTCCCTTCCAAGCCATCTCTACCTACTCTACTCCCTCCTACTCCTAAGCTCTAGCAAGCCTACCAACGCTCTATTAGAGCTTACTCTCAAGCTCCCAAGGCGCCTATTAGTGTAATGAAACTCTATCCCACCAAATACTCCTCCATCTTCCCATCCCCATTCATAGGTCACCTTGGAGCCGTCCTCCCACCTCCATTCCGGTAGCAAATCATCTCTGCCTTCTCACCTCCATTTCGGAGCCACGCTGAAGCTTTCCTCTACTCGATGTCCTCCCACTTCTCACCTCCATCGACTTGCTTCCTAAATCCTTTGTCCGAGCTTCCGCAAGGCGCTATCATCTCACAGAATAGTCGCTTCGGGAGATTTCTTCTCACCACTTTTCTCTTTTACACTTTCATAGTTTACTGTAATTGACATTCATGAAATATATCATATTTGATTCCATCTCTCTTTTTTGATTGCTTCTCATTTTATTTCAAAAATAAAAAAAATAACAAAACCACAAATTGCCAAAAAGAGACAAATCGAAGCGTGATTTTCATACAAAGTAAATGTCGCCTCCCTATGTTCGACCTGAGACTCCCTTGGAGTTTTGGTATAAATTATATTTGATTATGATTTTTGCAACTACGATGACGGGTTACTCTTAACCTTGATTTCAAACATGCAAAACCTGTGCGATCATTTCTGCACCATTACCGGGGAGGCAACAGAATTTACTTTATTATTTTCTACGCTTCTTTGCATTTACATATTATTAACCTCGCTTATCTCTAATCTATTGTCTTGCAAGTACCATAGCATAGAGATCCAAGTATAGTAGACCAGAGTAAACTGTGAGTAGAGTAATTTGTAACTGTCCCACACATTCCCCCCCCCCACTAGTTTCATTTCACCACACTCATAACCAAGACCAAATCTACTTAGGTGCTCGCATAAACCATAGGATAGAATTGTTTGTCTTGTTTGCCACCTCCACTCATTTCACCCATGCATTTTATATAAAAAAAACAAACAGATACTTTCTGTGGGATGAATCAATATACACACTTTATACACCCACATTTGAGGTACAAAACCTGGCTTGATTTTCATTTACTAAACCGGGATTCCGACCTATGGAACCGGTACACCAATTCAACACATAAAAGAGTAGAAATCATATTAGGTTAATCACCTTTCTGTGTGCCTTAATTGGTGGTGCATTTGAGTCGATTGATTGAATTATTTGGGTCGCACCACCTAATTTAAAAGTCACTCATTTGTAGCTGCCCCGTAGGATTCGATATTTAGGTCAAGCCAGGCACTCCATATTTTCTTGATTTCTAAAGGAAAATACTTGAACATGTGCTTTTAAAAACAAACTTGGTTTGCCTCACAAAACTTTCTTGAAAACACCTAATATTTGAATCTTAAAAGCTATTAAGCAAGATTCGAACCCTAAAACTCACCTCATCATTAATAAACTTTCTTGAAAACCTCTTGGTTGTGAACATTCACACATTCTCAAACCAATCATTAAGGAACAACCCATTAAGGGCCCATCACATTCTAGAAGCACCAATTTTCCCAAGCCTAACTAAAATCGATTAGACGTTGGCCCTAAGGATTCATTCACTCATTAGGATCCAGATTGAGATTATTCATGATTAACCTACTTATACTAGTCAATCTGATGTCTAGCTAAGGGAGTAGCGTCAAACAACTATGGCTGGGGGGTACACTGGAACCGGAGGCGTAAGCCAAAGGAAGAACCTTCCTTGCAGTTGATATAGACACATCTATTTAGGTTAAAATGCCTAATCAAGCATGTTCCTAGGCGTAGATTTGCATTTCATGTTATAAATATTGCATAGCATGCATCATTTTGCATTTAGAGTAGTTGTATATAATTTAGGTTAATTGCATCCTTTTTGTGGTCATGAGAGAAGGATATTTATTTCAGAGCCTCAGATTGATGATCCAACCATATGGATCTGATCAAGACGACAATCGGAGTCCAACGCCTCCAAAATTGCCTCGATTGGAGTCCTGTAGCACCATATGAAATCCAAGGAAGATCAATGACCGAGGGACTAGGTGGAGCAATCTGGAGTGTCAAACGACAAATTTGACTACACGGATGGATTCAAGTTAACAATCGCAGCCCAACGGTGTGAAAATCGACTCAATCAGACCTCTGTAGTATCCCCTACAAAGGAAAGAAGATGGACGACCCATATTGCGCCACATGGTGCAAACTAGGCCGCCCATAAGCACGCACGTGCCACCGCATGTGCACAGCAGTGTGGGCATGCGTGTGCACACGGAGGCATTGAAGTCGTCGGTTTTATGTGACCGGGTCCTAATTTGTTATAACGTTGTAGTAAAGCCGGTTATTACCAACACTTCAAATATAAATTTTTTTTACTCGGAAAATAAAAGAGTTCCCGAGGTCGAACTCAGGGAGCAAGTTGTATTCTAGAGATATACATGTTTCTTTTACAAAAAGAAAGAGAGAGGGAAAGAATTTGTTGTTTTCTCTTTGTTCTGCAGAGGGGATGCTTTTCTTTCTCTCTTTCTTTCGATCTCCTTCTTTCTCTTTGTTCTGCAGAGGTGATGTTCTTCTTCTGCAATGGTGATGCTCTTCTTCTTCAGAGCTCCGTGTTCTTCTTCTTCGTTCTGCAGAGGTGATGCTCCTCTTCAGATCTCTTTCTTCTTCTTCCTTGGTTTCTGCCTTGACCTCTCTTCTTCTTTTTCTGCAATTGTGGTGACCCTTTCTCTTTTCCCTTTTCTTCTTTATGGCTGCAGAGCTTCTGCCTTCAGCTACTAAGTCTTCCTTTCTTCTTCTTCTGCTTTGGCCGTTGCTCTTCTTTTCTTCTTCAGCCTGCCTTCTTTCCTGCTCTGGCTGCTGACCTTCCGTCGTCTGACCCGGTGCTTAGACGACTTAACTATGCATTTGCTACAGTGCAGCTCCTTCTTCTTCCGCGGGTCTTCTTCTTCGCCTGTGCCTGCACACTTCAGGGTTTTTCGTCAAGAGGCAAAACCTACTCTACCCTCCCCCCCCGCGTCTCTCTTTCTCTCTGAAACCACTCTTGGGAAAGCTCTCCCAGAGCTACCGGGTAATCGGGTTCGGGTCACGCCCGGGTCCAGGCCCACCGGCGTGCGTGGTGGGCGAGGAGTGCAGGTCAGTCAAAGTCGGGTCGGGTCAGGTCCGCGGGGCGTGAGCGCGGACGAGACCGGGTAACCGGGCGGGTGTAAGGGGACCTCACCCCGTGTACTGAGGCAATAGGGCTAGTGCACGAAATCAATTTAAACAGTGGAACGGGTGTGAGGCTTACTGATGTGGGACTAAACGCAGACCGTTCCTCGCGTGCGCCTGCTGGGAGACCGCGGCCTGGCTTCTGCAGCTGCGGCTTCTATTGGCATAGGTTGCTGGCTGGCTACCTTCGCAAGATTCCCCGTACTCCGCAGCAGCTGGAGACCTGGAGTCCTCAAGCCTGGAGCGCGGGAGAAGCTGCTCCAATGTGCGTCAATGGCGGTCGAACCTCAAAACCTGTCGGACACGAATATGGCCTTGCGGCCTGATCAAACCACTGGGGAACCTTCGCCGTGGCACGGCGAAGGTGAGGAGCTGCGCGGCAGGCTGCAAGGAGGTGTCTGGCGGCAGTCCTGGGTCGGACTGCAACCGGAGGAATGGGTTTGTTCGGGGGAGTGTTACGGAGGTGTGGAGTGGCAGTGGAGGGGTGGGGGGTGCTCAGTGTGATGAGGCGGAGGTTCGGTGAGGGTCGGCGAGCCGTGTGGGTTGCTGAGGTGATGGGAGCGGCTCGCCGGAGGGTGGTCGGAGGCGAAGGGGGTGAAGGTGGTCAGGGTCGATAGAGGGCTTAATTGAATAAATTGAAAGCGGGGAAAGAAAGAGGAGGAGAAGGGGAGTATCTCTAGCTTACTTGCAGGGACGAAGGGGGAGGAATAGGGCGACAGTCGTATCGACTGTCGCCGGAGAAGACGATGCTCAGGGAAAGGGGCGGCGGCGAGCAGAGAGCCGGAGAGGCGCCAGCTGGGTGCGGCGTGGCGCAGGAAGAGCGGGGGAGGAAGTCTCTGCTGCTGGTATTGCGGCAGAGCAAAGAGGTGGAGGTGGAGGAAACCGCCGGAGCTGGTGAGCGTCTGCCGGAGGAAGAAGAGAAGAAAGTTGGGGATTTTCTCCGTCAGATCCAGGCTGCCCTGGTCGGTGGAGCAGCGGGGGGTATTTATAGGGAGAAAATAGGGAGGAAGGCGGAGGGAGACGACGTGTCTCCCTCGCCGGAGGATGGTCGGAAACAAGAACCCATACCGTCCGTGCGTTCGCACGGCCGGTATGGTGGGTTACAATGACCAGGGGGGTGTCCCTGCGACGGCTGACGACGCAGGGCACCCCCGGTTTACTTGCCAGGTCCCCTACCTCACCCTGCGCGGCGCCATGCTCCGCGCAAGGTCGCCGGAGCATGGTGCTGGCAGGTTTTGCAGGAGGGACCTGATTGCAAAGAACGAAGGAGAGTTAGGGGCCAAAATGCGAGGGTTCAAAAGTTGAGGGCCAAAGAGTAAATATATGAGGACCAAAGTGTAAAGTCGGTCAAGGAGGTTTCTTCTTAGGCTCAAGTTTTTATACATGACTAATTAGGACCTAAGGAATCTGATGGTGAATTTCATTTTCATATTAAACCTTGTTTGACCGGTCAATTTGCGCAAAAACCCAAATTAAGTTATTAATTGGGCATGGTTCTCAATGTAGGTCAAAATGGGTTCTAAAGGCCAAATTGAAGGTTCTAAACCCTAGAGATTATTTTTCTATGAATTTTAGAGGGTTTATTCTATTTTTACTTTGCCTCGAACCTTGTGAATTGAAGTGGGTTGCTTTAGGGTTACAGATTATCATTTGGTTTCTTGGAAGTGCTGTAGCCCTTGCTAGATCATTTCATCCCACTTTTATTCTTATTAAGCTGTTTTGACCTATGTTTGGGCCCTGAATTACCCTGTATGCAGATTATACTGGTAAAATTGCACTTTTACCCCTTATGACTTGTTTTCTTCTCAAACTCAGAATTCTCTGAGTTAAGCCTTTCCTTGAGTTATGTAGGAGCTTTTATCCTTTGTATTGGGTCAAAATGAGCTAGTTATGGCTCATGATGAGGTTCTCATCATACCCCCATGCCTAGCTTTTGCTAGTCCCTTAGCAAAAACTTAAGGTTTCAACCCTTGTTCTAGACCATGAAGTTTTTAATGGTTTTAGATAAGTGCCCTTTTTTATTTGAGCATAGATTAGGTTAGAATGCTGACCATAGGCCTAAAAGGTACTCTAGTACCAATCAAGATCCAAATCTGTCTAGCCTTAGCCTCAGTCTTTTAGCAAAGGTTTTTAAGGCCCACAAGAACTAACCTAAGGTTTATTGGACTTCGTGGTTAAAGCGCCCGTGCTTGAAATGATTTTAGCCCTGGCTCAGTTCGCAGTGTGTTTTGTAAGAGAGAGATAGAAAGTTTTTCTATTTGGAGAGTTTTCTCTCTCTTTTTCTTTTTAGTTCTAGCCTAGGATTGGCTTTTCAACATGGTCTGTATCAGATTCCTTGCTCCCATCATCAATCCTCAAGGGTTCCTGGCGATCGATGCTTCGAGATAGCACCGCCCATGGCAACCCCCGGAACCCTGGCTATTGAGATTTCGAGATAATCCCATCCATGGCATTCCGTGGCCGAATCCAGACCCTGGCAATTGACACTTCGAGATAATGCCATCCATGGAATCTGAACCAGCAGAGTGCTTACATGCCCCCAGTAGGATATGTAAATATCCTAAGAGACAAGCACCGAGGAGATGATATTTTGTTACGCATCTTCGAGGGGATTTCCCGCCTCTCTGCGCTGGGAACTCGTCCAAATCAACTTGTGTTGATCGGCCGCTCCTATTCTAGGTATTCTTTTCAGATTTTTGTGACGCTTCTGCGTGATTCTGATTTTTACGCTTACTGAACCAGGCTGTGTGTGAGATTAGGGTGCTTAGGTTACTGAGTCCCGTAAACCAAAAATTAGTTAACGAGGCCGAATACTCCCTAAGCCTTAGACCTAATACTTCAGCTTTTCATTTTCCTCAACCTCTTGAGGAGTGTCCAGATCTTAATGGGTACTAAGAGTCTATTCAAGAATGCCTAAGGTTTGCATTCTTTACTAATCTTATTGTGCACTTTTCAGTTATTTTCTTGAATGAGGTCTAGAACTTAGGTTAATTCCTTAGTTCCTTACTAATGACTATCACTTTTTCTCATAATTTTGTGCTCCTTTTTCCTTTTGTTTCTTTTCTCCTTCGCAAAATTTCCTTCTCCTCTTTTCCTCTTGTTCTTTTTCGAAATTTTTTTTAATTTTTATGGTGTTTTTGGCATATGTGAATTTTTTTGTTTGAAACCTTTTCTTACGAGTTTTTGTTCTTTCATACCCCCCCATGCCTAAGATTTGCAATGTCCTCATTGTAACCTAGGGGGTCTTAGTTCATTCCTTAAGACAGAAATTTGGGTGAGTGGATGGGTCGGGTTGAATTTTTGCGGACGATTTCAAATCTCAGATGCGAACATCTGAGTTGGGGTCGGCTGTCTATAAGGGTGAACTTCGAGTGCTGAAAGGTGTCAGAACAAGTTTCAGGTTTTCAAAGAGAATGACGGGCTGCCTCCCGTTAAGCGCTGAGTTTTACGCCATCGGCTGGGCGCAATAAGCTCAAGGGGAACGGAGGATATAAGATGCCTCAGCCAAATCAGTAGAAGTTACATCAATGAACGGCTTGAGTCTCTGACCGTTCACGATGAAAGGTTCAGAATCGTGGCTGAGTGGACTGATTTCGATTGCTCCATTTCCAAAAACCTGTCGGACCAAATATGGTCCGACCCACTTAGATCTCAGTTTTCCTGGGAAGAGTTTGAGTCAGGCATCAAAGAGTAGGACCTTTTGACCAGGATGAAAGATCTTTCTCGAGATGTGTTTGTCGTGGAAGGCTTTAACCCGCTCCTTGTAGATTTGCGAGTTCTCGTACGCGTCTATGCGTAATTCATCGATCTCGCTGATTTGGAGTTTTCTGTGGGTCCCAGCCTTAGAAAGATCCAGATTACAGTTCCGTACTGCCCAATAGGCTTTATGCTCCAGTTCGACGGGAAGGTGGCATGCCTTTCCGTACACCAATCTAAAGGGAGACATGCCCAATTGGGTCTTGTGGGCGGTCCTATAGGCCCACAATGCTTCCGGAAGTCGGGACGACCAGTCCTTCCTGTCAGGTCGAACAGTGACTTGCAGGATTTTCTTGATCTCCCGATTAGACAGCTCAGCTAGACCATTAGTTTGGGGGTGGTAAGGAGTAGAGATTCGGTGAGACACCCCGTATTTGGTCATCAGTGACCTAAACTGAGCATTTGTGAAATGGGTCCCCCCATCAGAGATTATTGCACGAGGAATCCCGAACCTTGAGAAAATGTGTTGATGAATGAATTTGAGAACGATTTTGTGATCACAGGTTCGGGTCGGTATTGCTTCGATCCATTTGGACACGTAGTCCACAGCCAACAGAATGTATTCGAAACCATCCGAAACAGGAAAGGGGCCCATAAAATCAATCCCCCAAACATCAAAGATTTCGCATACTAGAATCGGTTGCATAGGCATCATGTCGCGACGGCTCATGTTGCCCAAAGTCTGGCAACGACTGCATGCCTTGCAATGACTGTATGCGTCTTTGAACAGTGTGGGCCAGTAAAAGCCGCACTGGGGGACTTTTGCTGCGGTTTTATGCCCGGCAAAATGGCCACCGCATGCCTGGTCATGGCAGAAAGAGAGGATATTGTTGACTTCCCCTTCCGGGACACATCTCTGGATGATCTGATCGGCACCTATGCGGAAGAGGTACGGGTCTTCCCAAATGTAATACTTGGCATCGGAGCGTAATTTGTCTTTCTTGGCCTTCGGCCAATCGGACGGGGTCTGATGAGATGCCAAGTAATTTACAATGTTAGCGAACCATGGAAGGCTAGTACCAATAGTCAGCAGGTGCTCATCGGGAAAATGCTCCGTGATGGGTCCGGAGGGGTCAATTATTTCAGAAGGAAGACGGGACAAGTGATCAGCTACCACGTTTTGTTTTCCCGCTTTATCGCGAATCTCAAGGTCAAATTCTTGCAACAGCAAGATCCATCGGATCAATCGAGGTTTCGCGTCCTTCTTTGCAAGGAGATGCCTCACAGCCGTGTGATCCGAGTATATGATGACATGGGAACCCAGAAGGTACGATCTGAACTTCTCTAGGGCAAATACTACAGCTAGCAGCTCTTTCTCAGTAACCGTATAGTTACGCTGAGCCTCATCGAGTATTTTGCTGGCGTAGTAAATGACCACAGGTTTCTTGTCATTTTTCTGCCCCAAAACCGCTCCTACAGCGAAGTCGGATGCATCACACATGATCTCAAAGGGTTGAGACCAATCAGGGGACTGTAGGATCGGGGCTTGGGTGACTCGGTCACGCAGGATTTCAAATGCTTGAGTGCATTCCTTGGAGATTTCGAAGGGAACATCCTTGGAGAGAAGAGTGGTCAGGGGGCGTGCGATTTTTGAAAAATCAGGGATAAATCGTCGATAAAAACCGACATGCCCTAAAAAGGATCGGATGTCCCTGATCGAGCTAGGCATAGGAAGGTGAGAAATCAGATTAACCTTAGTTCGATCCACTTGGATACCTTTCTCCGAAATTGAGTGTCCCAGGACAATTCCCTCAGGCACCATGAAATGGCTCTTCTCCCAGGAAAGAACCAAATTCACGTCGATGCACCGCCTGAGTATCTGGACCAAGTGTTGGAGGCAATCGTCGAATGATGCTCCGAAAACTGAAAAGTCATCCATGAAGACTTCCAGATAATCACCTACCATATCTGAGAATATGGCAAGCATGCATCGCTGAAAAGTAGCGGGTGCATTGCAAAGACCGAAAGGCATCCTTCGGAAAGCGTATGTTCCGAAGGGGCAGGTGAACGTGGTCTTTTCTTGGTCCTCAGGATGGATTGCCACCTGGTTACAACCGGAGTACCCATCAAGAAAGCAGAAGAACCTATTTCCCGCTAGTTTTTCGAGAATTTGATCAATGAAGGGTAGTGGGAAATGATCCTTCTTCGTGGAGGAATTGAGTCGACGGTAATCTATACAGACTCTCCACGAGTTGGCTAATCGGGTAGGAATGATTTCTCCGGTCTCAGTCGTTATAGTGGTGAGTCCTGCCTTCTTGGGCACGACCTGAATTGGGCTCACCCAACGACTATCGGAGATCGGGTAGATGATTCCGGCATCTAACCACTTGATGATCTCCTTTTTCACGACCTCCTGCAGATTGGGGTTTAAACGTCTCTGCATTTCACGAGAAGGTCGTGTGCCCTCTTCTGAATAGATATGATGAGTACAATAAGAGGGACTTATTCCAGTCAAATCATCGAGAGTCCATCCGATGGCTCTGCGATGTTGCTGGAGGACAACAATCAGACGGGATTCCTGTTCAGGAGTGAGGTTGGAATTGATGATCACAGGAAGGGTCTGATTAGAACCCAAAAAATGTATTTTAAATGAGCAGGAAGGGGTTTCAGTTCGAGGATGGGGTTTTCAGCAGCAGCGGGTGGTTCAGTATAGATGTGAGGTTCAAGGGTGGAAGTTACTGGGTTGTTCACATCTGGATTTGACTCCTCTGTTTGCGGGTCAAGATCCTTCTGTGGTTGATGAGGCATACTCAAGTCCTTCTGGAGGTGTGATTCATCAACCAAAGTCTTGATGTCACAAATTTGCTCGATGACGCCGCAATTAATTCCTTGTTGGGCCTTAAATATATCAATTTTCAGTGTTTGATCTCCAAACTTAAGCTCTATTTGGCCCTCCTCACAGCTGATGTTGGCTCTAGCAGTAGCCAAGAAAGGTCTCCCTAGAATGATTGGTGTATCCCTAGGGTTCTCAGGTGCATCCATGTCTAAGACTATAAAGTCTACTGGAAAATAGAAATCCCGCACTCTCACGATAACATCCTCGAGAATCCCTTTTGGTGACTTTATAGATCGATCTGCTAATTGTAATGTCACCTCGGTTGGTTTCAGCTCAGATTCTTCTAGATGGTCAAGTAAGGATGTGGGTATCAGATTTATAGATGCACCTAAGTCTAACAATGCTCTATCAAATTGGGTACCACCTATCTTACAGGAGATCAGGGGAGTTCCAGGATCTTTTGCCTTGGGTGGGAGTCTACTAAGGATTACAGAGCTGGCTTGCTCTGACAGAACAATTGGGCTCCCTCCCTTGGTTCGCGGCTTACGCTGGGGTGTACATAAATTCTTTAGAAATCGTGCGTAAGCTGGTACGTGGCGGATTGCATCCATCAAGGGGATGTTTATGTGGACCTGCTCAAAGAGCTTGACCAGGTCCTCCTCAGGGGCCACGGGTTTTGTGGTCTTCTTTCCCTTGGTCAGGGCCTCGGGAAACGGGATCTTGGTTGGTTCTTCTAGGATAGGTCCAGGTTGTGGGTCTGGAACAGCGGTACCTTGGATAACTATCCTAGGGTCATGGTTATCAGGCTGGGAGTGGTTTGGGTAATGCGGGTCTTGAGTTGTCTTACCACTACGTGTTGTTACAGAATTTAATCCAGCCTGATTTTGGTTTGGGTTTGGTAGGAGGGGTGGCTGCTGCTGAAATCCCGCACGAGAAGTTGAGGCTTCCATCTCGTCTGGAGATGGAGTAGTAGGGGCCTGATAAATCCATTGAGCGTGGCCTAAACTTGGATTCATAACGCGCTTCTGGGTTGGCACGTTATTTGGGTTAGGAAGAGGTTGGGAAGGGAGTGTGCCTGGCTGGCGAGAATTTGCCAACTGGGCCAGCTGAGTTTTAACTTCAGTAAGCTCGTCCTTGTGCTGTTTTTGAATAGCCGCATTCGATTTTTGAATGTCAGCCAGAGTCTGAAGGATTAAGGACATTTGATCTTGATTTGGCCCTGATGGATAAGTAGGGTTGGGCCGAGGCTGAGGCGGCTGGTAGTGATGAGAGGGCTGTGGGCGGGACTGAAAAGGTGGTCTTTGGGTTTGGGAATTTCCCGCCCACTGAAAATTGGGATGGTTTCGCCATCCAGGGTTGTAAGTGTTGGAGAATGGGTCGTTCTGGATGGCGTTGAGGTCCTCGCAGGTCTGAGGAACCTCCTGAGAATCAGGGAAAGGAGGAATGGAGTTCCCCCGGTTGGTGTAGAAAGGATCGGATGATCTTCTAGTCCAAGAATCAGATGGGGATGGATATGGATCCATCCCAGGGGAGGATCGGTGGAGGATGTTTTGCACAGTCTCCTGTGTGGAAGGAGGTTGTGCAAAGGAGTTACGCGCAGAGGTGGCTCGCTGCAAGTGCTGAGTCAGCTCATCCACCTTCTTTTCAATGATTGAGACCTTGTCCAATCGACTGGCCATTAATTCCAGGTCGACTGATGCGGACAGGCCCTGTGTCTCATGTGCCCCCTTAAGATTCGTCGCTGCGCGGGTATTCGTCCTGTCGAATAATCCCATGGAGTCATTGTTGATGGAGTTCTCGCACATATTTTCGAGAATCTCCCATACGGTGTCTTCATGTTGACCCATGATGTTTCCTCCGCAAGTTGCATTGACGAAAAGGCGGATGTCCTCACGGAGTCCCTGGTAAAAAGATTGGACTTGTTCCCATTTAGGAACTCCGTGATGGGGGCACTTTCTCATGAGATCCTGAAAACGATCCCATGCCTCATGGAGAGGTTCTCCTGATTGTTGAGTGAAGTGTGTAATCTGATGGCGCAAGGCGTTGGTCCGACCAACGGGAAAAAACTTTTTCAAAAATTCGGATTGAAGTTCTTCCCAAGTGTTGATCGGCCGGGTCTGAGTTTGATACCAATGGGCGGCCTTGTCCATAAGAGAAAAGGAGAACATCTTCATGAGAAGAATATCCCGATTTTGCGCATCTGATCCAAAAGTGTGGGCCAGATGCTTTAGCTATTTGATGTGCTGGAAGGGATCTTCAGAATTAAGCCCATGGAATTTAGGTATAGCATGAATCATGTTGGGCTTTAGTTCGGAATCAGGTCCTCCAGTCGGGATTCTGACTCGAGGCTCAATGGCCACCGTAGCAGGATTGTAGTGGTCCCGCATCATAGGACGCTGTGGTGGGTGCACGAAGTTTTGGAAGAGGTCATTGAGTCGCTGGAGCTGGTGTTCCAGATTATTTTCTTCCTCAACTGGCTGAGCCATGATGGGGGAAGAAGAAGAACTTGGTTCTGAATCAGAAGAGAGAATAATGTGAGGGTGTTGCTGCACAAACACGGACGTCGAGGCTTGGCCTTGACGAGAGTGAATTTCTAAAGGAGGTCTTAAGGGTGGTCCTAGGGACCTCCTTCCGTACATGCACAGTTGGAAGAGGTAAGTTTAGAAGGTGCTGGACCCAATCAAGACACCCAAAAATATGTTGGGTGACTATAGAGGTGCGGGGCAGATGGACCCCTTGATCAGAAAGATCGTCCACCTGAGAATTACCTGGGCAGCCAGAGAGGGAGAGTCCCGCGAAGACCCCTACACGGTAGAGCGTCCCCACGGGTTACAGGGTTTCCCCCACCCGACCTCTCTTGTCACTGCGGTTCCAGGTAGACCAGAATGGGGATCTTGACCTCTTAAGTCTACCAATTTTAAGATCAGGGTGCTTAAGGTTTCACTTGAACTTTAGTCTTTTTAAGTGCAAAGAGTGACCTAATTTAAGGTTGGTTAACCCAAAGGGGTCAACTTTACCTCTTGTTTTCTTTGAGAGCTTTCTGGGTCCTTTCTTTTAGGGTTCAAGCGTTTAGAGAGAGCCAATTGTTTAGGATTTTTCTTGTTAATTATTTTCAATCAATGGTTTGGGCACTCCTCTTTTGGATTTCCTCAATTCTTGATTAAGGGGTGTGTCTCAACTGAAATCCTATTGTTTAACCTTATGTTGGCTCTACTTGGTCCATTTAACTCTTTGTTGGGCAATTAGGGCTCAAGCAAGAATGTGTTAGCCCTTAAATACCCTTAATAGTGTGCAGGAGTGATGAGTTGAAAACATGCAACTCTTTATGGTTACTAAGTATGGAAGACAGGTTAGCCCTATATTGCTTGTTCTTTTCTTTTCTTCCTCTTTAGAGTTTAGGGGTTAATAGTGAGAGGAAAGATTTACCTGTCTTCGGAGTGGGTGTCGTGTGGTTGCTTGTCTTCTTGAGTTCCTGTAGCTGCACAAAAGAGAGGAGATTATCAGAAATTAAAAGAAACAGGAATGTTTACCTCTAGAATAGCCGTTGCTCCCCGGCAACGGCGCCAAAAATTAAGTTGTCGGTTTTATGTGACCGGGTCTTAATTTGTTATAACGTTGTAGTAAAGCCGGTTATTACCAACACTTCAAATATAAATTTTTTTTACTCGGAAAATAAAAGAGTTCCCGAGGTCGAACTCAGGGAGCAAGTTGTATTCTAGAGATATACATGTTTCTTTTACAAAAAGAAAGAGAGAGGGAAAGAATTTGTTGTTTTCTCTTTGTTCTGCAGAGGGGATGCTTTTCTTTCTCTCTTTCTTTGGATCTCCTTCTTTCTCTTTGTTCTGCAGAGGTGATGTTCTTCTTCTGCAATGGTGATGCTCTTCTTCTTCAGAGCTCCTTGTTCTTCTTCTTCGTTCTGCAGAGGTGATGCTCCTCTTCAGATCTCTTTCTTCTTCTTCCTTGGTTTCTGCCTTGACCTCTCTTCTTCTTTTTCTGCAATTGTGGTGACCCTTTCTCTTTTCCCTTTTCTTCTTTACGGCTGCAGAGCTTCTGCCTTCAGCTACTAAGTCTTCCTTTCTTCTTCTGCTTTGGCCGTTGCTCTTCTTTTCTTCTTCAGCCTGCCTTCTTTCCTGCTCTGGCTGCTGACCTTCCGTCGTCTGACCCGGTGCTTAGACGACTTAACTATGCATTTGCTACAGTGCAGCTCCTTCTTCTTCCGCGGGTCTTCTTCTTCGCCTGTGCCTGCACACTTCAGGGTTTTTCGTCAAGAGGCAAAACCTACTCTACCCTCCCCCCCCCCCCGCGTCTCTCTTTCTCTCTGAAACCACTCTTGGGAAAGCTCTCCCAGAGCTACCGGGTAATCGGGTTCGGGTCACGCCCG
Source organism: Thalassia testudinum (assembly GCA_037157565.1). Taxonomy (NCBI): domain Eukaryota; kingdom Viridiplantae; phylum Streptophyta; class Magnoliopsida; order Alismatales; family Hydrocharitaceae; genus Thalassia; species Thalassia testudinum. The sequence goes on from JAZHRO010000063.1 coordinate 125,098,093, forward strand.
GGTCCAGGCCCACCGGCGTGCGTGGTGGGCGAGGAGTGCAGGTCAGTCAAAGTCGGGTCGGGTCAGGTCCGCGGGGCGTGAGCGCGGACGAGACCGGGTAACCGGGCGGGTGTAAGGGGACCTCACCCCGTGTACTGAGGCAATAGGGCTAGTGCACGAAATCAATTTAAACAGTGGAACGGGTGTGAGGCTTACCGATGTGGGACTAAACGCAGACCGTTCCTCGCGTGCACCTACTGGGAGACCGCGGCCTGGCTTCTGCAGCTGCGGCTTCTGTTGGCATAGGTTGCTGGCTGGCTGCCTTCGCAAGACTCCCCGTACTCCGCAGCAGCTGGAGACCTGGAGTCCTCAAGCCTGGAGCACGGGAGAAGCTGCTTCAATGTGCGTCAATGGCGGTCGAACCTCAAAACCTGTCGGACACGAATATGGCCTTGCGGCCTGATCAAACCACTGGGGAACCTTCGCCGTGGCACGGCGAAGGTGAGGAGCTGCGCGGCAGGCCGCAAGGAGGTGTCTGGCGGCAGTCCTGGGTCGGACTGCAACCGGAGGAATGGGTTTGTTCGGGGGAGTGTTACGGAGGTGTGGAGTGGCAGTGGAGGGGTGGGGGGTGCTCAGTGTGATGAGGCGGAGGTTCGGTGAGGGTCGGCGAGCCGTGTGGGTTGCTGAGGTGATGGGAGCGGCTCGCCGGAGGGTGGTCGGAGGCGAAGGGGGTGAAGGTGGTCAGGGTCGATAGAGGGCTTAATTGAATAAATTGAAAGCGGGGAAAGAAAGAGGAGGAGAAGGGGAGTATCTCTAGCTTACTTGCAGGGACGAAGGGGGAGGAATAGGGCGACAGTCGTATCGACTGTCGCCGGAGAAGACGATGCTCAGGGAAAGGGGCGGCGGCGAGCAGAGAGCCGGAGAGGCGCCAGCTGGGTGCGGCGTGGCGCAGGAAGAGCGGGGGAGGAAGTCTCTGCTGCTGGTATTGCGGCAGAGCGAAGAGGTGGAGGTGGAGGAAACCGCCGGAGCTGGTGAGCGTCTGCCGGAGGAAGAAGAGAAGAAAGTTGGGGATTTTCTCCGTCAGATCCAGGCTGCCCTGGTCGGTGGAGCAGCGGGGGGTATTTATAGGGAGCAAACAGGGAGGAAGGCGGAGGGAGACGACGTGTCTCCCTCGCCGGAGGATGGTCGGAAACAAGAACCCATACCGTTCGTGCGTTCGCACGGCCGGTATGGTGGGTTACAATGACCAGGGGGGTGTCCCTGCGACGGCTGACGACGCAGGGCACCCCCGGTTTACTTGCCAGGTCCCCTACCTCACCCTGCGCGGCGCCATGCTCCGCGCAAGGTCGCCGGAGCATGGTGCTGGCAGGTTTTGCAGGAGGGACCTGATTGCAAAGAACGAAGGAGAGTTAGGGGCCAAAATGCGAGGGTTCAAAAGTTGAGGGCCAAAGAGTAAATATATGAGGACCAAAGTGTAAAGTCGGTCAAGGAGGTTTCTTCTTAGGCTCAAGTTTTTATACATGACTAATTAGGACCTAAGGAATCTGATGGTGAATTTCATTTTCATATTAAACCTTGTTTGACCGGTCAATTTGCGTAAAAACCCAAATTAAGTTATTAATTGGGCATGGTTCTCAATGTAGGTCAAAATGGGTTCTAAAGGCCAAATTGAAGGTTCTAAACCCTAGTGATTATTTTTCTATGAATTTTAGAGGGTTTATTCTATTTTTACTTTGCCTCGAACCTTGTGAATTGAAGTGGGTTGTTTTAGGGTTACAGATTATCATTTGGTTTCTTGGAAGTGCTGTAGCCCTTGCTAGATCATTTCATCCCACTTTTATTCTTATTAAGCTGCTTTGACCTATGTTTGGACCCTGAATTACCCTGTATGCAGATTATACTGGTAAAATTGCACTTTTACCCCTTATGACTTGTTTTCTTCTCAAACTCAGAATTCTCTGAGTTAAGCCTTTCCTTGAGTTATGTAGGAGCTTTTATCCTTTGTATTGGGTCAAAATGAGCTAGTTATGGCTCATGATGAGGTTCTCATCAGGCATGCATGAGCAAGTCCAACGATGTGTGCAACAGCGGTGCATATCACACGTGCACACGCGACAAGGGAGCGTACAGCATGTGCCAGTGATGTAGCAGCAGGGGCACGTGAGCAGGATCTTCAACAACATTTGTAGCAGATCTTCAACGATGTTTATGATCGTCACTAAATGTCCCATATACAAATTTGATTCTTACCTCCACAATAAAAGGACCCCTACCCCTCTCATTTTTCTTCATCTCTTCCTTTCTTCCTCTCACCACCTCCAAGGCTATAGAGAGAGATTGTCCCAAGCCTGGGATGCTCTTCTACAATAGAAAATAAATATTTGTTCCTGCCTCTCATCCCTATTCGTGGAGCATCCCATGGCCGTCCTCTCATCGCCCTTCGAAAAGAAGATTCTAGCCATGATGCCATCCTGCCCCGCCCTCAATCCTCCCGCTCCGTCCCCATTCATCTTGCCCCTCACCACCTTCCTCTAGGTGATGTTAGAGCAAGTCGTCCTCAGAGCGACCGTCGAGGGGGATTTCTCTCACCTCTCTCTATCTTTTTACGCTTTCGTAGTGTAGATTTCCCACTTTTGTAGTGTAGCAAACATTCATTTATAAATAGATGATTGTTTCTCTCTCTCTCTCTCTCTCCCTCTCTCTCGTATACTATTGCAAGTAGATTAGCTAGATTTCATCAGCCAGATCTCTTGCTTTCTAGAAACAAAAAAAAAATTAGAAAAGATAAAAAATGACAAAAAGAAATAATAGAGAAATGCAGATTCAAAACCAAACGTTCACCTCCCCATGTTTGACCTAGGACTCCTTTTTTGAGTTTCAGTTATACATTTATCTGATAGATGCATTTTGCGAGCTACGACGATAGGTCCTCCGAACCCTAATTTTAATTCGTGAAACACGCTCCAGCACTTTGGCACTGTTGCCGGGGAGGCAACACTCTAGTTTTTTTTCGTGTTTTTCTGCCTTACGTAACTTTTATCGCTCTTTTACTCTAATCTTACTATGATTGCAGGTACTCATCCAAGGTGGGCCAGAGCGGTTAGATCGGTGAAAAGTACGAATGAAGGTTTTGTAAGTTTATCCTCACCACCCCCACCCTAGTTTTCATTCCATAACCTAATAACTCAAACCCAAATCAACTTAGGTGCTTTTTCTAAACCCTAGGATAGATCTGGTTGTTTGTTTTCCACCTCCACTCATCTCACCCCCGCATATATAAGAAAATAAAAAGAAACTCTTCTGTTGTAGGAATTTCTGAAAGAGACACACATTAACACCCCCAACTCTCGACTTAAGGTGCACTACTCCACTTTGATTCTACCATTTAACCGGGATCTAACCTGTGGACTTGGTACACTTAATTCAACACACAAATAAGTGAGTAGACAATTTAAATAGGTTAAACATCTTGTGTGCCTTAATCAAGTGGTGCAACAGGCCAATTGATTGAGCTGTTTGGGCTGCACCACTCAAATTAAAAGCGATCCATCAATAGCTAGCCACTTAGGGTTATCTTTAGGGCAGAACCAGGCACTCCACATTATATTTTTTATTTTTAAAGGAATCTATCACCACCAGTGCTTTCAAAAGTTGGAGTGTTCTACTAAACCTGATTGAATGAACTTAAAGATTAAACCCTAAAAGCTACTAAACAAGGTTAAACCCTAAAAGACACATCATCAAATAACCTTGTTTGCAAACCCTAGTTGTGCACGCACACACATTTTAGCTGATCATTAAGGGCACAACACATTAAGGGCCCATCACATTCCAAGAGCACAATCATCCAAGACTAATTAAAACTGAGTAGACGTTGGCCTTAAGGATTGATTCGCTCTTTGAGACTCAGACTGAGATTTTTTTCGATTAATCTGCTTCTGCTGATCCATCTGATGTCTAGCTAGGGGAGTAGCGTCAAACGACTGCGACTGGGGGGTACACTAGGAACCATAGGTGCAAGCCACAGGAAGAACCTTCTCCCTAGTCCCTCCTACCTGGTTGGATTGACTGGATAAAAGTAGACTAAATCCTTTATAATCTCAAGATGGGTCCTAGGAATCTATAGGTCTTTAGGCTACCCACATAAGGACAGGTTTGGTTGATTGTACTATAGGGCACCTTTCTCTCTTCTGTTTTCCCTCCTACTCCACAATGTATCCTTCCACATCTTTTACACATTTCCAATCCTATCCTCCTACCACCACTTATCCCCAAGATGATTACTATTCCGACTTAACTTGTAATTACCCATCCACTAGCCGGGATGACTTTGATTGGGGATGTGAATAGGGACCTCAGTGTCCAGGGCCTAACCCTGGACAACAAGACTATGATTACTATCCTTCCCAGAGCTACAATGATTATATAGCTTCATCCTTTGATCACCAAACCAACCCGATCTATAATCAGGAAGGATATAATGATTATAACACCTACTCTCCCTAATATTCCACTGAATATAGGTCGCCACCATCCTTTAAACAACCTAAAATGACCTACTATTAGGGAGGGACCTAAGAACCTTGATATCTTGACTCCCCTAGATCTAACTCAAACCCACCCAAACTTGAACCGAACCATTTGGTTCTGGTGAACCAGATCCAGGATAGGGTGTTGGCGAATTTGAGGAACACTATACAATCTTTAGAAGCTCAGCCAACACCATGCACAGAAGCATTGGAGCCTATGATCAAAATGATTGATGAACTTAATAGTTCTCTATTGGATTTGCTCCAAAGTGTTAGGGATAGGGACCTAGGTGAGTTTCTTCTTGGGAATTGTCGAGGTTGAGGATGAAATTTGTGGTTGCCCTAGTTAAATCTTGGGATGATTCTCAAGATGAACCCCCTTCAGGAGATCCAATGTCTGAACCCGCTCAGGCACCTGTCAGGGGGGATACATTTTCTAAGATCGGGGATGACCAGATTGGGCTAGAGCAACCCATTGAGGATGAACCAATTGATTCACCTAATATCCCCAAGCCAGGGAGTGAAGAAAAATATGTCTCTGTGAACCAGGAAATGACAATCAATTTTGAGACATATATAAATGAGGATCATGAATTCTTTAACTCTGAGGGTGAAGAATCTCTTAGTGAAGTCTCACTTGAGTGTAAGGAAGATGATTTTAGTGAGACAAACGGGCCTAAAGAATCTGATGAACCATTTGACAGCCCGATAATAGAGGAAATTGATCATACTGGGTGACGAGTCGACTTTCTACTTTGCGTTGTAGTATTTAAGTGGTGGAAAAATCGACTAATCAAAAATAAAAATAACCACTCATAGAAGAGCAGCTCATGTCCATAGGGATGCAATTATGCAAAAAACTCTCGATTATTTTATATTCTTTCGGTAAATTGTGAAATCCCTATTCAAATCTGACATAAAATGCGATGGAAAGTAGATTCACAATTGCTTAAAAAGATAATGGTATATGTGCAATTTTCCCTCACTGAAATCTTCAATAAATCTATGATGATTTTATGTAATTGTCACGTGACGTGTTCTAGACAAAATTAGTGCACAGGTTAAGCCCAAAACCAATCTTGAAATAGGTGAATATCATTAATGTGCAATTATCAGAGAATATGAGTGTGCATGCACAATTTCACCATAATATAATAATAAATAAAAATCAAATTCTGGTGGCAATGGCAGTGTATGCAAATTTTAATTGACTTCAAAACAAAGCATTTGCTCTCTCTCCTCCTCACGAGAGAGAGAGAGCATCGGCGGGCGGTGGACATGCTAGGGAGGTCGGCGAGGATGAGGGCTATCCAATGGAGGCCATGGCATCGACGGAGATGGCCGAAGGTGGCCAATCGGCGGATGAGAGGATGCCGGAGGAGGCTGCTACTGCCATGAAGCTGCTGCTTGATGAGAGGCGCGGGGAGGTGTGCGCTTGCGAGCGCGGCCTGGTAGAGGAGGATGGGTGCTGCCGCGTGTGCTACAGATGACGCACTGCGGGTTGAAGGAGCTGGTGGGTGGAAGGAAAGGCAGGCACTGGAGGCTGAGGCGCTAGAAGGTGGGTGCGGTGGGGCACCTTCGGGTGTGCCTGTAGGGGCACTTGGTGCGGTTGGAGGATGAAGGCAGGCGTGCTTGCAGGCACAGGTGGCTAGGCGGTCTGCAGAGAGTGCTAGGGCGTGGCTGCAGATGCTTGCAGGGGCACGCGCCTGCGGGGAGGCGCTGGAGAAGGGCGGTAGTGCCTGTGGGTGTTGAAGCGAAGTGAGCGCTAGAGAGGGTTGAAGGTGCTGGTGTGCGGGTGCTCTGCAGAGGTGCGGGCGGATGCGCTTGAGGTGGCTACAGGCTTGGTGGATGGGCGCTCAAGGGCGCTTAGCGCTTGCGTGAAGGCACTGCTTGCGGTCGCGCAAGGTGCATGGCATTGTGAACGCTGGAAGGGTGCGGAGATGGTGCTGGCAGGTGCAGGCTTGGTGCGATGCGGCTGCAAGTTGAAGGGAAGAGGAGCCTGGTCCACAGTGCATGCTGGGATAGTTCCCCACAAGGGGGAAGATGGCCCTCCACAATGCACCCCACCTCCTCACTTTAACTCCTCTCTCTCCCCGCATGCGCCAATCAAGGAATTTTCAAATCCCTTTTCTAATTTTGGCAGGAGACTGTTGGGGAGGCATTCTTCAGGCCAGCGGCTGTTGAGAGTGGCCGATGGAAAGGGAAAAGATGTCATCGGTTGTTGGGGAAATTTACTCCCCAACCCTTGTTCTTTCTAAATATAATTCCTGCACATAAAAACAAAAAAATCATTACATATTAAGTTATAGAATGTTATAAACTTAAATCATGATGCATACAAATATTCTACAACTTAATTGTAGTTATTAACCCACCTAAACGGTATGATTAAAGTTAATTAGGCGTAATATTAGTCCATTAAAATGGACTCATCAAATACCCCCATGCCTAAGATTTGCTAGTCCCTAGCAAAAATGAAAAATAATAGAAGTAATCAGAAGATTTCTTCTTTTCTTACTTCAAAACTTTAGAAATCCAGACAAATGTGAAGTGCCGATAGCCTAGGTAATAGATCCAAGTGAAAGAGCCAATTTGCATTGGAAGTTCGTACTTCACCCTTGGTAAATATTGCATCGGGATAGGCAACTACTTCCCTCGGGGATAAAGCAGAGGATAATCTGTAATTTGACCCCGACATTTGGCTTAGGTGGGAGATATCGAGTTGAAAGGATTTATATTTGGTGGCACACACTCATCTGGTGCTACAAATAGTCTAGTATTGCAAATCTAGATCTCTAGACTATTAGACAAGTCAACTCTGAGAGAGGCTACACAATTGTGCTCTCTTGATGTTCCTGGGCACTCCCTCGTTTCTTTCTTTTTGAGATCACAAATCTCGCCAGATTTAGAAATTGTACTCACTATTTGGTGGCCTCACATGGCATCCATACTTCAATTAAAGTCCTAATAACTCTACAACTAAGTTAGAGTCCTCAACCAGTGTTCGGGTGATAAGAAATACTAGAAGGTAGGCATGGGTCATATTTGATGGAACGCGATAGGTGTTCTGTTGCCTCAAAAATAGTGTTACATCATAAACTTGGACTTTTCTTTTTTCTTCTTATTTTTGTTTCTTTTTCAATCAACAACACGGTACAGACTTCTATTTACGAGGCAATATTAGGGATGATGATGGTCAAGAGGAAGTTGTGTGGCTTATTTAGTGGAAGTGCCTATTCTCGGCACGAGGAAGGAATGGATAGGACAAGCGTATTTCTGACCTTTGACACTAATACCCTCCTTCAGCCGAGGACTCTATGAAGGACGGTCGTAACCATCCACCATAGTTATAGCTTTATTAAGACTCAATCTCTGTGTATCTGCCTTATTTGGTGACTCTCAGGAATTCACACAAATTATGTACACAGGAACAGAGAGTGAAAACTATGCCTAACTCTGAAGTATCATCATCTAATTATCCAAAATTAAGAGTCCTTGCACTAGACTTAGAGCACCAGTAATCTCTCTATTTTCTTCTCACAAATATGAGGTGGATCTACTAGAAGATAGTATGCCTGACTCCCTATAAACTGTCCAAGGGTTTAGTAGACTATAAATGCTTATTAGTTTTCTTCAATGATCTATTACCAAGTCTACGTGCACGTGAAATAAATGTACAGGATTCTAAACTTAAGAAATAATTCCAGAACAAAAACCTCCAATGATAAAGGTATTTTGCTAAGGACTAACCTATTTAGCGAAAGAAAAGACAAATATTTTTTTATTTTTTTTATACTAACCTAAATGCATGAATACTACCTAAAATGCAAATGCACTCCCCCATGCCTAAATTCTACAATGTCCCCATTGTAAAATTAAAACAGGAGGAGAAAGGAAAGAAATCACCTGATGACGGTGTTATTCTGACTGCTGGGTTGCCTCCCAACAAGCGCTGCATTTTCTGTTAGCAGCCAGACTTAGAAGGAACTTATACGTCTGGTTCCAAACAGAAATGGTTAGGCCCTAAGAATATGCATAACAGTGCAGGCCTAGAAAACAGGTAGCCACGGATGTTGGTGAGCTGATGATGCAATGTAATTCCAAATGTTTGCCAGAAGAAATGAAAACAAAAAATCTCGTTGGCTACCTAGGGAGGTCTAGGAATAAGAAAGGGAATATGAAAAGAGGCCTCCCGAAATGGAATAAGTGGAGGATAACAAGGATCCTCCAAAGCAGAATGGGTTTTAAAAGATATAATCATTATTAGTTCAAACCCTTGAATGGCGAGAGTAAAAGTACAAGCATCAATCCATACTCACCATTCTACCCTAGGATGTACTGGCCTGATATATTCTCCAGAAAGAATGTACATGAGCAGAGATCTGAGCCAAGGATCGATTAGGGAGTATAAGGGTTGTTTGTAGTGTTGGAAGGTAATGGTTAAGTCCAATGAGGGCTTAGTCGGGTCCAATTCCAACAATGATTCAGATTGTGTACACTCCCTAGTTGTAGACAACTTCACGTTACCCTTCCTAGTATTAATGATCGGAGTCATATTTGAATCAAGGGTAGACTCCAAATAACTCTTTGATGGCAGGGTCAAAATGTAAGAATCATTATCATTTAGCTCATCCCCAGATTATTCTCTCAAATATTTGTCAGGGTGTATATGTTATTCATTAGGAGTTAGATCAGTATCCTCAATTATTTCTAAAGGAGGATCAGTCTTAATATTTTGGAGCAAGCCTATATCATTGAATTTGTTATTGTTCTCGGGGTATAAATCCTCAATTGACGTATTTTGTCCCTGAGAGTCTCCCATAGACTTATCACTATTTTGTTTTTCCTCCTTAATAGCAACTCCTGATTTGATGGAGGATGACTCTCAAAAGAAGGGAGGAATCTGGATTTAATCATATTATTTCTATCTTCTTGAGGTAAATCCTCAAAATAATTCCCCTGTGGTTCATTCCAGATTTTCAGTCCAGGTTCCTCTATTGGGGCATCCTCATTTTTTGAATTAGACTCTTCATATCCCTGAGACCAGAATTGATCATCCTTTATTCCCTTAGGGTCACCTTCATTGGGTGCATTTGAATCCTCAGGATATTGAATGATAGGTGTTGATTCCCTAAGTGGAGGGTCAGGAGTAGGTTCACTAAGGGTAGAATGGGATTCCACCTAATAATCAATAGGGGAAGTGATAGGAATAATATAACCTTGACCTGGTTTGGTAGGGGTAAAGAGAATACTGTCATTGGGGTCAAAGTCCTCAAGAGGTACCATCTTCCCTTACTTTTGACTCCAATATAGTTTAGGTGGATAATCTCTATGATCGTTGTAATCTAGTGGCCATGCCTCATTGGGAGAGTCTAAGTGATAGCTACATAAAATTGGATCCCTATTGTCATTAAGTTCCTCAGAATTATTTTCATGATCATGGTCTATTGGGTAGGGATTAGGATTATTGGGAAGCATGTAGCTAAGTTGTCTTATTTCCTCATTTAATTGTTGACTATTCCTCAACATCTCTCCCATTGATTCCATCACTTCCTTTTGCTGTTTTTGCATTTCTATCATAAAAGAGGAGAGGCTACTATTATCAGGTTGGGGAGGATAGTCAATTTCAGGCTCTGGTTGCCTAGGGGTATCGGTCCAACCTCGATACGGAAAATCATGAAGGGTGAGAGGGTTGGGTGTTTGCATGGAAGTAGGGATTTCAGGATTGGAAAATCCCGCTCCTAGGCTCATCTCAAAAGTGGGAGTTATTAGGCCAGTACTCCTAGGATAAGAATATGAATGATCCCGTGAATTGTCAATGTACCCATCAAAGGATGGATACGCTTAAGGCATGGGATCCTGATTAAAAGATGGGAAGTATTGACTCTGATAATTTGAATGATAGGAGTAAGAGTAATCCATTTCTTTAAGCAAAACAATTTTAACTCTCTTAGGATTTAGCAAAATTCATAATATAAGCACAAAACTTCCTAGAGAGTTCTATTGTCAAAGCAAATGCAAATTCAAATGGATCTATTTTTAGTAGATTGTAGGTCTTAGAGTTATATGTTTAGTTGGTGGCCAAACAAGTTTTGCAAAAAATTATGCTTCCTAGGCCAACCTTCACTGATGCCTATAACCTACTCGCAACGGATGGAAGTCACAAATCGAGCCCACACACGAGGAACCGAAGTAACTTGGTGGATAGGCTTGTTGATTTCCGACTAACTTCCCTTGTGGTGCAAAAGAGGAGAGGGAGAAATTTATCTAGTGACCTTATGTGTGAGGTGCAAAGTGTCTTAAGTGTGCAAGCATACGATCGTGTTTTGATTTTTTTTTTTTGAAATTCCGCAAACAGGATCCTTTTGCACACAATTTTCAGTCACAGATTTTAAAGTCCAACCTCTTAGCAGTCCTAATTTTTAAAGTGACCACTGAATTAATTTGATTCAAGCACTTTAGTGGTCTTAGATTTAGGTTCAATGCATATGCATGACAAGTAATTGATGCTTAAGAAAAGAGGTACCTTACTCCAGCTTTCTTCGTGCAATGTATGAATGCAATGCAATAAAAATAAGCTAGATGCTGCTCATTCAGTCCTACATGGTCGTCCTATAGATATGCAGCTTCTAGCAGGCGGTTCAAATATATAATATATATATATTTATATAATAAAAAAATAGACCTAATCTAACTAACTAACCGAAATTCAGTTCAAATAGTCCTATAATATAAATAAATGGGAACACACTCCCGAAAATATGCTCCCGCATACAAGAGCGATAAGAAATAAAGTGTCACTGGGAACACGTTCCCAAAAATACCCAACAAGGGTCCAAAAGACAGTAATTTAATTCTAATGTCTATCTAACTAAATCTAACTAAATTAGAAATAGGCTTCTTCGTAAGCCTATGTGAGTGGGATCAAGGCCCACGTGTTCCTGTTGCTGTCCTCTAGGTGGCGTCAAGGTCCACCAAGAAGATCGTCTCCGCCGTACGCGTCATTCAGGTTCAATGTCGTCACTCTGTTGCGCCTCATCATGTTAGATTCCTCACACAATAGTAAAAATGATTAGATGATTGCACAACTCATAATATTCAAAAATAATAATAACGTGAATCTATTGCGTCTGTTGCCTCCTTGGCAACGGCGCCAATTTGACGAGTCGACTTTCCGCTTTGCGTTGTAGTATTTAAGTGGTGGAAAAATTGACTAATCAAAAATAAAAATAACCACTCATAGAAGAGTGGGTTGTGTCCACAGGGAGGCAAGTATGCAATAAACTCTTGATTATTTTATATTCTTTCGGTAAATTGTGAAATCCGTATTCAAATCTGACATAAAATGCGATGGAAAGTAGATTCACAATAGGTTAAAAAGATAAGGGTATATGTGTAATTTTCCCTCACTGAAATCTTCAATAAATCTATGATGATTTTATGTAATTTTCACATGACGTGTACTAGGGAAAATTAGTGCACAGGTTAAGCCCAAAACCAATCTTGAAATAAGTGAATATCATTAATGTGCAATTATCAGAGAATATGAGTGTGCATGCACAATTTTGCCACAATATAATAATAATAAATAAAAATCAAATTCTGGTGGCAATGGCAGTGAATGTAAATTTTAATTGAGTTCAAAACAGAGCATGTGCTCTCTCTCCTCCTCGCGAGAGAGAGAGAGCACCGGCGGGCGGTGGACGCATTAGGGAGGTCGGCGAGGATAAGGGCTATCCGATGGAGGCCGCGGCGTCAACGGAGATGGCCGGAGGTGGCCGGCTGGCGAAGGAGAGGACGCCGGACGAGGCTACTGCTGCCATGAAGCTGCTGCTTGATGAGAGGCGCGCGAAGGTGTGCGCCTGTAGGCGTGGCCTGGCAGAGGAGGACAGGTACTGCCGCACGTGCTGCAGATGGCGAGCTGCTAGTTGAAGGCGCTGGCGGGTGGAAGGAAAGGCAGGCGCTGGAGGATGAGGCACTAGAAGGTGGGCATAGTGGGGCGTCTGCGGGTGCGCCTGCAGCGGTGCTTGGTGCAGTTGGAGGATGAAGGCGGGCGTGCTTGCGAGCGCAGGTGGCTAGGCAGTCTGCAGAGAGCGCTAGGGCGCGGCTGCAGGCACTTGCAGGGGAGCACGCCTATGGGGAGGTGCTGGAGAACGGGGGTAGCACCTGCGGGTGTTGAAGCGGAGCGGGCGCTGCACAGGGTTGAAGGCACTGGTGTGCGGGCACTCTGCAGAGGTGCGGGCGGATGCACCTGAGGTGGCTGCAGGCTTGGTGGATGGGCACTCAAGGGCGCTTAGTGCCTGCATGAAGGCACCACTTGCGGTCGCACAAGGTGCATAGCATTGTGAACGATGGAAGGGCGCGGAGATGGTGCTGTCAAGTGCAGGCTTGGTGCGGCGCGAGTACAAGCTAAAGGGAAGAGGAGCCTGGTCCACAGTGCATGCTAGGATAGTTCCCCACAAGGGGGAAGATGGCCCTCCACAGTGCACCCCGCCTCCTCTCTTTAACTCCTCTCTCTCCCCGCTTGTGCCAATCAAGGAATTTTCGAATCCTTTTTCTAATTTTGGTAGGAGACTGTTGGGGACGCATTCTTCAGGCCGGTGACTGTTGAGGGTGGCCGATGGAAAGGGAAAAGATGCAACCGGTTGTTGGGGAAATTTTCTCCCTAATCCTTGCTCTTTCGAAATATAATTCCTGCACATAAAAATAATAAAATCATTACATATTAAGTTATAGAATGTTATAAACTTAAATCATGATGCATACAAATATTCTACAACTTAATTGCAGTTATTAACCCACCTAAACGGTACGATTAAAGTTACTTAGGCATAATATTTGTCCATTAAAATGGACACATCACTGGGGCTAACTTGGTCGATATGAATCCTGATGATTCAATCTATAGCCCCATTGCTCAACCACACCCTGAAGAGCTGAATTATGATATTTTTGAGATCACCAGACCCAAGTCAATCCTAATTGAGCCACTATTGTTGGACTTGGGTATTTTAGATGGGGTGTACAACGATTTGAAGGTCCCAGAAACTTTGATTTTAGATGTTAGGAAGTTGGAAATGAAAATTTGGGAGGCTAAGTCTGAGGGAAATACGATTTTTGATATAAGGGTTCCTCTTGACCTGAAACCACCTACCTTCTATCAGGACCCTTACAATATCTTTCACGTGTGACCCAAGTTTGGAATAATTCACTATCTTCCTGAGCTGAACTATAAGTGGACACCTGATTTTAATGAATCAGATCAATCCGTTGTCTGACACTTTAGTCTTGGGTTGCACACCACCAAATCGCCGGCCCGACCCCGCAAACACAATAATCTTAGGTTCTGGGTGATTTTCATCCAGAACCTCAGAACCACTCGACCTTGGGGCACGGGTTTGCACCATAATCTGGTCCACGTCTTTGAACATCTTCTGCTGGTGGGTCAGAGGATTAATCTTTTGATTTTGATTCTGACCCGCACTTGTGAATTCTCAATTTCTTCCTTGTATGTATGTTATGCAAAGTTGAAGGCATTAAATTTAGCACATGTTTATATTCCATGTTCTCTACGGAGCTGATCGGATTTTCACGTTATTCAGGTGATATTCTGTTTACTCTGCCTTTTCATGTCTTCATTTTTACAGTAAGGACATTGCATCATTTAGGCATGGGGGTGGATAATTAATTCCTGAAATCATTTTGTTAACTCCGTAGAATTTCTTTTAGTTTCTTTTTTTAAAAAATTCAAAAAGATTAAAAAAAAAGAATTAGGAGAACAGAACTTAGGCTTTTAAGCATTTTTAACTTTAGGAAATGATACGAGAGGACCTAAACACTTAGACTCTTCAGGTCTTCGAGCTTAATTAGCCTGGGTGTCCACTCAAATGTGGACTTAGTATCGAGTCCTCACCAAATAATTGTATTTTAAACTGGTCAATAAACTGGGGTGATAAGTATATGACTTATCAACCCACCCTCTGATTTGAGGGGACTTTAAGACTAAGCATCTACACACTTTTCGCACTGACTCACTTTTCAGCTATTTCTTCGGAAATTGGGTAGCTAATGAACTGTCTAGGGTGGTATGGCTGGTAAGTTGTCGGTGGTAATAGCTCATCAGCTAGTTGTCTAGAACCTAGCCACAAGACCATTTTCTTCGTATTGCCTTTTGGTAAATCATAGATCAGGAAAGCCACCTACCCAAAAAAAAAGTAAAAATAAAAAAAAAGGAAAAGGAGAAAATTAAAAAATAATAATAATAAACAAATAAAACTACACTTCAACTCATGAGTTTGGCTGGCAAGTTGCCGTGTGTAATATCCCATTGGCCAGTTATCCAGAGCCTAGCTTATAAAAATGCACAAAAATTCTCAAAACACTTAGGAAGAAGTGGGGAAGTAGAATAAACTGGGGAGATATACACCAGGTTCACCCTTGTGTTGACCCATAAATAAAAGCAGGGAGAAAGCTACCGTTCGAAAAGATAAACCTCTAGGCAAGGTCACCTAGGGTCGTAAAACCCAAAGTCCATTTTAATGGCCACCAAGTGAGTCTTTCACTCTTTTCACTAGATGCTTAGCACTTAGAGTCCTTTTCGAGTCTTGGGTGGGTCAGGTAGCCGTAAAAAGTTACCTCGAAACTCTTAAACTTCAGAAGTCTAAAAAAATTAGAAAAGAAGAAAAAAGCAAAAAAATGTATCTTCCCTTTTCAAATAAGGTGAGGACTTGGGCGGTCTGCATTCTGGCAGACGCCTGGGTACTATTGAGTCTTCCTAGTTTAGGACCATAGTTGAAATTTTCTATTATTAATAAACAACTTAAACCTAAGCAATTGAATCCTAATTCTATTTTTATACATAACATAGCATGTAGTTTAATTTTGCTAGGGACTAGCAAAAGATAGGCATGGGGGTATGATATGGACACATCCATTTAGGTTAAAATGCCTAATCTGCATGTTCCTAGGCTTAGATTTGCATTTCATGTTATAAATATTGCATAGCATGCATCATTCTGCATTTAGAGTAGTTGTATATAACTTAGGTTAATTACATCCTTTTTGTGGTTAGGAGAGAAGAATATTTATTTTGGAGCCTCGGATTGATGATCCGACCATAAGGATCTGATTAAGACGACGATTGGAGTCTAACGCCTCCAAAATCACCTCAATCGGAGTCCCATGACACCATATGCAATCCAAGGAAGATCAACGGCCGAGGGACTAGGTGATGCAACCTAGAGCATTAAACAACAAATTCAACTGCATGGATGGATTTGAGTCGACGATCGCACCCCAACGGCACAAAATTGACTCAATCTGATCTCTGTAGCATCCCCTACAAAGGAAAGAAGATGGACATCCCATATTACGACACGTGGCGCAACCTAGGCCACCCATGTGAACGCACGAGCCATTGCACATGCACAGCAGTGCGGGGGTGTGCGCGCACACAGAGGCACGCACGCGCAGGTGCAACAGCATGCGCGCAGCGCAGCGCGCATGTGGAGGCAACGACAGTAGTGGCTCGACGTCCCCACACGACAAGGGTGTGTATAGCTCATGCCAGTGGTGCGGTAACAAGGGTGCGTAAGCGGGATCTTCAGCAATGTTTGCATCGGATCTTCAGCGATGTTTATGACCGTCACTAAATGTCCTGTATGCGAATTTGATTCTTTCCTCCATTATAAATGGACCCCTATCCCTCCCATTTTTCTTCATCTCTTTCTTTCTTCCTCTCACCACCTCCAAGGCTCTAGAGAGAGCTTGTTCAAAGCTCGGGATGCTCCTCTAGAGTAGAAAATGATATTTGTTCCCTCCTCTTATCCCCATTCTTAGAGCATCCTGTGGCCATCCTCTCACTACCCTTTGGGAAGAAGATCCTCACCGCAACACTGTCCTGCCCTGCCCTCCATCCTTCAGCTCTGTCCCTGCTCATCTCGCTCCTTACCACCTTCCTCCAGGCGGCGTTAGAGTGAGTCATCCTCCGAGCAACCGTCAAGGGAGATTTCTCTCACCACTCTGTATGTTTCTACGCTTTTATAGTGTAGATTTCCCGCTTTTGTAGTGTAACAAACATTCGTTTATAAATAGATGATTGTTTCTCTCTTTCTCTCTTTCTCCCTCTCTCTCTTATATTGTTGCAAGTAGATTAGATAGAATTCATTAACCTAACCTCTTGCTTGCTAAAAACAAAAAAAAATTAGAAAAGATAACAAATGATAAAAAGAAATAAAAGAGAAATGCAGATTTTCAAAAGCAAACGTTCGCTCCCTATGTTCGACCCGAGACTCCCTTTTTGAGTTTCGACTATAAATTTATTTGATAGACACGTTTTGTGAGCTACGACAATGAGTACTCCAAACCCCAATTTTAATTCACGAAGCGTGCCTCCATCAACAGTCCCTCCTTCTAACTAGTTTGATTGCCTGGACATAAGTAGAGTAAATCGTCCATAATCTTAGGACAGATTCTAAGAGTCTATAGACCTTTAGGATACCCAACCTAAGGACAGGCTTGTATTTTTATGCTGCAGAGTCCCTTCTATTCCTCGTCCTTTCAGCTTCCTTCTAGTGTATGCTTGGAAGGAGGTCATTGAACCTTAGATTGGAAGGACCTTGTTGAGAGTGTTGAATCAGGATTTAAAAATATTGCGTTGTAGTACAACCAAAATAGCATTCAAAATAGATACAATTTATTACTCGAAAAGATTTCTGAGGTCGAACATAGGGAACAAATTAGTATTTAGAAATCAAGATCACAATTTAAACTTGAAAGAAATTGCAATAGTAGCAATGTCAGAGTGCAAAAATATGGGAGTAAAATGGTGATGTAGATCACAAGATACTCCTACAATATCACCAAATGATTCAATATATAAATATGCAATGGAAACTAGAATCTGTCATTTGATTCCTTGATCAGATGACTAAAAGTGTCTGAGTTTTTCTTCTCTTTCTCTTCTCTGTCTTCTCCTTCCTTCTTCTTCTTCTTTGGCTTTTGTCTGACTTCCTTTGTCTTTGCCTTCACTATTCTTCTCTTTCTCTTTTTTTCTTTTGTGATCCTTTTCTTTCTCTTTAGCTTTCTCTGTCTTCTGCATGTGCTTCTCCTTCTTCCTTCTTCCTTTCTTCTACTAGACTTCTTCAACTCCTTTTCTTCTTCTTCTGGCTTCCACTTTCTCTTTATATTGTGGCTAAGTGTTAGCCAAAGAACCTTGCAGCAAAACCTACCCCAACCCATGCATAGATCTCCTCACTTTCTCTCTCAGGATATGCTCTCCCAGAGCCACACAGACAGCCGGGTAATCGGGTCGTCTACGTACTCAGGACCAGGCCCACCCACGTGCGGTAGTGGACGATTTTGGAGAATAAGGGGTGGAGAAGAAAATAGAGGGGAGAAGGAGCTTATCTAGGAGGTCAAGAAATGAAGGGGGCAAGCGGAGGCATCGAGTCTGGTGTGGCTGACGTTGGAGACAAAGTAGCTTCGGTGAGTGGAGATCAGTAGGGACGAAGAGAGGGAAATGCCTGCTGGCACGGCGAGGCGTGGACGAAGTCAGGGCAGAAGGATCCACCGCAGGTATGGTGGTCGGACAACGAGGAGGAGCAAGGAAGGTCGTCGGATGTCGAAGAGCCAACATCCATGAGGAGAAGAAAGGAATTAGGGAGTTCACGGCCGAATTTGAGCGTGGGGAGATCGGAGAGGTCTAGGCTCCTTTAAATAGAGCTTTGAAGGTCGGTTAGGGCTTGGGAAGTAAGCTTCCCAAGCAAGGAAAGCTCACCGACGATGGAAATCATTGTGATACCCATATCTCTCATGCGTTCGCAAGACAGATTGGAAGGGAATCAGATCTCAAATAAGGGTTTAGACGAGAGAATTTCTCAGAGGATCACCCTTCCAATTTTGGAGGAGATCCTCCAACCAATCAAGGAGATTTGCCTTGTCAAAGTTCGCCGGAGTAGGTTTCCTCCGCTATAATGTTTGAGGGACCTAATTGCAAAAATGATGAAGAAGCTAGGGGTTGTTTGTTGGGGTTTTTGAAAGATAGGGGTAGAAATGTAATCAAGCTAGACCATTTTGTGAACTAGGTCGAGGCAAACTCATCTTGGGTCCAAATTTTGGTACAAACCTAATTTGAACCTAAGGAATCCAATGCTGAGGTAAGATTTTGGGTTTGACCATGTTTGACTAGGAAATTTATGCAAAAACCTGATTTAGGGCAAATATCTATCTAAGACCCCATTCTAAGTCAAGATGGGTTCTAATGGCTAAATTAAAGGTTCTAAATCCTAAAGAATACTTTTCTATGGTTTTTACAGGGTTTAAGTAAATTTTATTCTGACCAAAACCTTGGTTAATCAGGTGGGTTTGTTTTAGGGTTTCAAGAAGTCATTTAATTCACAGAACTCACACAAACCCTTTTCTGTCAAATCCAACCCAGTTGTTGTCTTGTTAAGACCATTTAACCTTTGTTTATCCCTTGATTAAACCTGTGGTTGAACTGCAATGCTAAAATTGTAGTTTTACCCTAGCTTCTTATTTTCCTCTCAGAAAGGTTATTCAGTGAATTACGACCTTCAATTGGTTATGCAGGAGCATTTATTCTCTTCATTGGGTCAAAATGATCTAGTTAGGGCTCATGTTGGTGTTCCCATCATACCCCCATGCCTAGCTTTTGCTAGTCCCTTAGCAAAATATTAAGGTTTCAACTTTGATTCTAGACCATGTAATCTTTTGATGCCCAAAACAGTGATGTGTGCTTTCTTCTGTAGATTAGGTTAGAATGCTGATAGTAGGCCTAGAGGTACTAAGTACCAACCAAGATCTGGACCTAACCAGCTCTAGCCTTAGTTTGTCACGAAGGTTTTTAAGGCCCACAAGAACTATCCTAAGGTTCATTGAACTCTGCGGTTAAAGCACTCATGCTTGTAACATATTTTAGCCTTGGTTTAGGTGGCAGTGCATTTTTGTAAGAGAGAGAGACAAAGGAATTTTCTTTTTAGAGAGTTTTCTCTCTCTTTTCTTTTTATTTCTAGCTTCGAATTAGCTTCACAACATGGTTTGTATCAGATTCCTAGTCCCCATCATTAATCCTCGGAGGGTCCCTTGCAATCGATGCTTCAGCATAACACTGCCCTTGGCAATCCCCCGAACCCTAGCTTTCGAGATTTTGAGATAATCCCACCCATGGCATTCTGTAGCTAAATTCAAACCCTGGAAATTGACATTTCACAATAATGTTGCCCATGGCATCTGAACCAGCACAGGGTGCTTACATGCCCCTGGTAGGATATGTAAATATCCTAGGCGACAGGCACCGATGAGACGATATGTTATTGCGCATCTTCGAGGGGAATTTCCTACCTCTCCGTGCCGGGAACTCATCCAAATCAACTTATGTTGATCAGCCACTCCTAATCTAGGTGACTTTTTCAGAGCAATTTAAATGCATTTGCGTGATTTTGATACTTATGCGCACTGAACCAGACTGTGTGTGGATTGGGGTGCTTAGGTTACCGAGTCCCGCAAACCAGAGGTCAGTTAACGAGGTCGAATACTCCCTAAGCCTTTGACCTAATACTTAAGCTTTGCATTTTCCTCAACCTCTTAAGGACTATCTTGATCTTAGCGGATACTTGAATTTTTAAGCCTAGGAGAATAGCCCAAAAGGCCTAAGATCAGCGTTCCTACTAATCTCTTCTGTGTTTCATTAGCACTTTTTGCCTTTCATTTTTTTTCTTGATATGGTCTAAAACTAAGTTAATTCCATAATTTCTTACTAATGAGTAACTTTTTCCTTTTTCTTTTCAACTTGTGCTCCTTTTTGACAGTTTTCACTTCTCCCCTTTTTCTCCTTATAATTGATATGCCCTTAAAATTTTCTCTCCTCCCTTTTTTGTTGTTCTTTTTAGGAATTTTTTCATTTTTTTGGTATTTTTGGGATGTGTGATATTTTTGATGAAACCCTTTCTTGTGAGATGATTTTCACAGTGTTTTGCACTTTCATACCCCCCATGCCTAAGACTTGCAATGTCTCCATTGTAAACTAGGTGGATTCGAGTTTAGCTTAGATCATTCATTAGAACAGGTTCTTGGTGGGCAAATGGGTCAAGATGACTATTGTAAATGATTTCAAGCTCGAGTATGGGTACCTAAGGTGGGGTCGGCAGTTCTAATGGATGAATCCTAAAGTGCAATATGAATTCAACATAAGAATGTCAAGAAAGGTTTCAAGTTTCTCAAAAATAATGGGTTGCCTCCCATTGAGCACTGAGTTTAACTCCATCAGTGGGTGCAATGAGCTCAGGGAGAATGGAGGGTAAAGGATGTCTCAACCAAATTTGTATCATTAAGGTCAATGAACCGTTTGAGTCTCTGACCATTCACGACGAAAGGTTCTGAATTGTGGCTGACTTAATTGATCTTGACAGCTCCATTTCCAAAGATTCATCAGACGAGGTAAGGTCCGATCCATTTTGATCTGAGTTTTCTTGGGAACAGTTTAAGCTTGGCATCAAAGAGTAGGACATTTTGACCAGGGTAAAAGATCTTTCTGGATATGTGCTTGTCGTGAAAGGCTTAACCCACTCTTTGTAAATTCGCGAGTTCTCATTTGTGTCGTGGCGTAATTCATCGATTTCGCTCATTTGAAGCTTTCTGTATGTTCCTACCTTAGAAAGATCTAGATTGTAATTCTGTACTGCCCAATAGCCTTTGTGCTCCAATTCGACGGGAGGTGACATGCCTTCCCAAACACTAATATGAAAGGAGACGTCCTAATTGGGTTTTGTGGGTGGTCCTATAAGCCCACAAAGCTTCTGGAAGTCGGGATGACCAATCTTTCCTGTCAGGTCGAACAGTGGACCTGGAGAATTTTCTTGATCTCCCGATTTGATAGCTCAGCTGGACGATTAGTTTGTGGGTGATAAGGAGTAGAGATTTGGTGTGACACCCCGTATTTGGCCATCAGTGACTTGAACTGATCATTAGTGAAATGGGTCCCTCCATCAGAGATTATAGCACATGGAATCTTGAACCGTGAAAAGATGTTCTGATGAATGAATTTGATAACCACCTTATGATCATTGGTTCTAGTCGAAATGTCTTCGATCCATTTGGACACGTAGTCAACAGCAAGTAGAATGTACTAGAAGCCGTCCGAAAGAGGAAAGGGTCCCACAAAATCAATCCCCCAAACGTCGAAGATTTCGCATACGAGAATCGGCTATAAGGGCATCATATCTTGCCGGCTCATGTTGCCTAAGGTCTAACAAGGAGTGCATGCCCTACAGTGATTGTATGCATCTTTAAAAATCATGGGCCAATAGAAGCCACACTGCAGGACTTTCGCTGCGGCTTTATGACCAGAGAAGTGTCCACCGCATGCCTAGTCATGGCAAAAGGACAAGATGCCCTGAATTTCCGCTGCCGAGGCACATCGTTGAATGATTTGATCAGCACCGATGTGGAAAAGATACCGATCTTCCCAGAAGTAATACATAGCATCGAAAAGCAATTTTTCCTTCCTGGCCTTCGGCCGATCGGACGAGATCTGATGTGATGCCAGGTAGTTTACTAGATCAGCAAACCATGGAAGCCCTGTATTAATAGTCAGGAGGTGCTCATCCGGAAAATGTTCCATAATGGGTCCGAAAGGGTTGATAATATCAGAAGGAAGGTAGGATAAGTGATCAACTACCACGTTCTGTTTTCCCACCTTGTCGCGAATCTCGAGGTCAAACTCTTGCAATAGAAAGATCCAATGTATTAGTTGAGGTTTCACGTCCTTCTTTGCAAGGAGATGCCTCACAGCTGTGTGATCAGAGTAAATGATAACACGAGAACCCAGAAGATACGATCATAACTTTTCCATTGCAAATACTATGGCTAGCAGCTCTTTCTCAGTGACCGTGTAGTTACGCTGAGCCTCGTCAAGTGTCTTGCTAGCATAGTAAATAACCACGGGTTTCCTGTCAATTCTCTACCCAAGTACAACTCCCACAGCACATCGCACATGATCTCAAAGGGTTGAGACAAATCAAAGGACTGTAGGATTGGAGCTTGAGTAACTCGATCATGTAGGATCTCAAATGTTTGAGTGGATTCCTTGGATATTTCAAAAGGAACATCCTTAGATAGTAGAGTAGTTAGGGGCCACGCGATCTTTGAGAAATTAGGAATGAATCGACAGTAAAAATCGACGTGCCCCAGGAAAGATCGGATGTCCTTGATTTAGTTAGGCATAGGGAGTTTGGAAATCAGATTCACCTTAGCTCAATCGACCTAGATGCCTTTTTCTGATATGAGATGTCTCAGGATAATTCCTTCAGGCACCATGAAATGGCTCTTTTCTTAAGAAAGAACCAGATTCATGTCAATGCACCACCTGAGGATCTAGACCAAGTGCAGGAGGCAATCGTCAAATGATTTGCCAAACACTAAAAAGTCATCTATGAAGACTTCCAGATAGTCACCTACCATATCTGAGAATATGGCAAGCATGCACCACTGAAAAGTAGTGGGTGCATTGCAGAGATCCAAAGGCATCCTTCAGAATGCGTACGTTCTGAAAGGGTAGGTGAAAGTGGTCTTTTCTTGGTCTTCAGGATGGATTGCCACCTGGTTATAACCGAACTACCCGTGCAAAAAGCAGAAGAACCCATTTCTCGCCTGTTTCTTGAGGATCTGATCGATAAACGGTAGTGGGAAATGATCCTTCTTTGTGGAGGCATTGAGTTTTCTATAATCAATGCAGACTCTCCATGAATTCGCCACACGGGTCGGTATGATTTCTCCTATTTCAGTCGTGATCATGGTGAGTCCTGCCTTCTTAGGAACAACTGGGATTGGACTCACCCATCGACTACTGGAGATCAGGTAGATGATCCCAGCATCTAACCACTTGATGATCTCCTTTTTCACGACCTCCTGCATATTAGGATTCAAACGTTTCTGTATTTCACGAGAAGGTCGTGTGCCCTCTTAAGTATAGATATGGTGTGTGCAGTAAGAGGGGATGATGCCAGTCAAATCATCAAGAGTCCATCCAATGGCCTTTCGATGTTGCTGAAGAACAGTAATCAGACAGGATTCCTGATCAGGTGCGAGTCTGGAATTGATAATCACAGGAAACGTCCAATTGGAACCTAAAAAGGTGTACTTCAAATGCTCGAGAAGAGGCTTAAGTTCCAAAATAGGGTTATCAGTAGCAGTGGGTGGTTCGAGGTGTGTGTCAGGAGCAAGGAAAGGAGTTATGGGTGTGTCTAGGTTAAGTTTGGACTCCTCTGATTGCAAGTTTTGATCCTCTTGTGGTTGATCAGAAGTAGTCAAGTTTTCCTCAATATATGGGTCGTCAACCACAGCCTTGATATCTGGTGTCGGACCCGGTTAGGTTGTTAATATGGTGATTTTATTGTTGAAGTGTGTATAGTGGTTAACCTAAATCAGACCTAACCATCTCTTTACAAAATTTTTTAACCTGGCCTACTCGATTTTATCTTGGTCACTTTTAGGCCCGGGGTCGAACTCAGGGAAGTGGGGTTACAAGTCAAGTTTCTACACCTTTCCTACAACAAGTCTCTTCCGTTCGTTTATTGTGTTTTTGGTGTTTTTCTATTTATATTTTTTTCTGATAATCTTGGTCCTTGAGGCACACCATCAAAATTAGGTTCAGGTCTTGCTACTCGCAAGACGGAGTACCTGCAAGTCAAAGATTATCTTTTCTCTTTTATATATTTTTTTATCTTTTTATGGGCATGCAAGAGAAATAGAAATAAAGTAAACATAGTATAGATATATATGTATATACTATATATGTATAAAGGGGTGGGGGTGGAGACGAAGATAGAGTGTAGTACGGTGTCGAGTCGGTCGTAGTCTAGAAAGACGCAACTGACAGGACGAGGTGCCGCGTGGAGTGTACGATGGATGGTAGAAGATGTGTGCGACCACGCTTTTTGTATGCGTGTATCTGGGAATATCAGCAACTAGTGCAGATATTCCCGTGATACCACGTATGGTAAATAATGTGAAAATATATATATATGTATGTAAATATATCTATATATATATATGGTTATAAATATATAGGTATATATATGTAGTTATATATGTATATATGTATATGTATATATATATAGGTATGTAAATATATATATGTAAGTATATGTATAGATAGATATATGTATAGATCTACATATATATATAAATATATATATATATGTATATGTATGTATATGATACTATATAGATGTACATATATATATATTTGTGTATGTATATAGTAATATATGTATATATTGATATATGTAGATAAGTATATATATATATATATATATGTATGTATATATAGTTATAGATACATAAATATGTATATATATGTATGTATATTTGTATATATATATATATATATAAGTATATAAGTATATGTATATATGTAGATATATATGTATATATATATATAAGTATATATATATATATGTATGTATGTATGTATATAGACTAATACATAGTTATATAAGTACTAATATATATATAGATATATATATATATAAGTATATGTATATATGTATATATATATATATATAAGTACATAGATATCTGTATATATATATATACTAATACTTAGTTATATAAATACTACTATGTATATAGATATAAGTATATATATATATGTATATAAATATATGTATATATCAATATGTATATGCATACGTATATGTATATATGTACATAATATTGTATAGGTGTGTGTGTGTATGAAAGTGTGAGTGTGTGTGTAAGCGTTAGTCAAGAGAGTGAGAGAGTGTTGTGAGAGAGAGAGAGAGAGCGCTCGGTTCTACAGAAGCTGAAGTTAAGCCATCTCAAGCTTCCAAGTGCCGTCTAGAGCTTCCACGTGCATGCACAGGCGTGCATGCACTCGAGGACGTGCGCATTGGGGGGAGATGGGCGTGGAGAGGACCGCAGTGCCGAACGTTGCGTGGAGAGCTGGAGCGGGCACTGGCAGGCGTACGCGGTGAAAGGAGCAGGCGAAGGTAGGCGCTGGGAGTGGCGGGCGCATGCAGGCGTACACGGGTGGGTGCAGGGGATGCAGGCCGAGACGTGCGCGCGAACTGCGGCCGGTTGCAGCATGCCAGGTGACCAGATAAGTGAGAAGCTTACCGATCACCCCACTGTAGCCACACTGTTCCGCAGAAACACGTGAACAGTGGCTACAGTGGCCGAGCGAGCTGCGCAACCGCTTGCTGTAGGTGCTACGAGTGCGGACGGCTCGGCACGTGCGGTGGAGTGGCTCTGGCTGGTGGCTTGCGGACGGGATGTCGCGATAGAGCACGCAGAGAGGGCTGCTGGCATGTGCGATGGAGGGCGAGGGCGACCTGCTGCTTGGGCGGAGGCTTGCGGGTGCTAGCTGGGGTGCGTGGTGAGGCTTCGTCGACCGCTGCAGTGGCTCGCGGTGGCTGGTTGCGGAAGAGAGAGTGCGACAAGGTGCTTGCGCGAAGAAGCTGGAGGCGAGGGTGCCTGCAGGCACACGCGGAAGGCGAGGGCGGCCTTTAGGCTTGCGCGGAAAGGGCTGGGCGGCTGCTGCTGCGTGCGGAGCTTTGAGCTTCAAGCTTGAAGCTCCTGCTCCAATGGCTGAAGTGGCGTGGTCGTTCAATAGGGAAAAGAAGGCCGCCACGCCCACCGTCTCTTTGAAGAGCTGGGCGATGGTGGTCTCACTGTGGTTGGTGTGCACCACAGTGAGTTGCTCCTGTCCCCCGGGTGTCTCATCGGAGGAGGAGGGCAGGCATGTGGAGGGAGAGGGAGAGGACGGTGGCCTGGAAGGAGAAGTGCTGGGTTTTTTGGCGTTTGACCAGGTTGCTGCAAGAAGAAGCCATGCCCTCTTTTTAAAGAAGAGGAGAGCATGCACAGCCATGCCCTGGCTGTGCATGGCTCATGCATGGCCGGCAGGGAGATGCGACTGCAGGGCTAGCAGGGAGAGGGGGAGTAGGACATGGCACGGAGAAGAAAAGGGTTTTCCATGCAGCCGCGAGGAAGATTTCAAAATCAAGTGAAATAAAAATAAAAAGATGGTGAATTTTGCAAAGATGCACTTGAGGAAAGATGTTAATAGCAAGGCCACTTATTTCATACTCCTCCCCTCTCAATTAAATGCATGCATGCATGTATTTTTACAAATGCGACTATGGAAACCTAATATGCATAGGTAATGCTAGGAAATAGCACAAGATGGCACAATTGCAGGTGTATTTTTGCGGTGCAATCAATATCACATATCTGTTCTATAACTCAGCAATTAATCCCTTGTTGGGCCTTAAAGATGTCGATCTTTAATGTCTGGTTTCCAAATTTTAGTTCAATTTGGCCCTCCTCACAATTTATGTTGGCCTTAGTAGTGGCCAGAAAGGGTCTCCCTAGTATGATTGGTGCGTTCCTCAAATTTTCTAGAGCATCCAAATCCAAGACTACGAAGTCCACTGGGAAGTAGAAGTACCGAACCCTAACAATGACATCCTCAAGAACTCCTTTAGGTGACTTAATAGATCGGTCTGCCAACTGTAGTGTCACCTTTGTTGGTTTGAGCTCAGATTCCTTTAGATGGTCAAGTAGGTGGGAAATTAGGGGAGTACCTGGGTCTTTTACCATAGGTGGGAATTTTCTCAAAATTACAGAGCTTGCTTGCCTTGACAATACAATTGGGCTCACTTTTGGTTCACGGGTTACGCTTAGGTGTACACAGGTCTTTCACAAATGGTGCGTAAGCCGGTACGTGGCAAATTGCATCCATCAATGGGATGTTTATATGGACCTATTCAAAGGGCTTGACCAGATCCTCCTCAGGTGCCACAGGTTTGGTTGTCCTCTTTCCCTTGGTCAAGGCCTCAGGACATAGAACCATAGATGGTTCCTCTAGAATAGGTCCAAGTTCTTGATCAGGGACAAGGGTGTCCTGGATGACTATCCTAGGGCTTGGCTGAAAGTGTCTTGGGTAAGGTCGGTCTTGTGTTGCTTTGCCACTAAGGGTTATTACTGAGTTTAGTCCTGCCTAGTTCTGGGTTGGTGTCGGTAAAATAGGTGGCTACTGCTGAAATCCTTACTATGATGTCGAAGCTTCCATCTTGTCGGGTGATGGAGCAGAAGGGGCCTGATAAATCATGTGGGCTTGGCCCGGATTTGGGTTCATTACGTGCCTTTGGTTCGGCACATTATTCGGATTTGACAGTGGTTGCGAAGGGAGTGTGCCAGGTTCGCAGGAATTTACCGTTTGGGCGAGTTGATTGCGAACCTTTGTGATCTCGTCTTTGTGCTGTTTTTGCATAGCCGCATTCATCTTTTGAATGTCAGACAGAGTCTGAAGGATGAGAGTCATTGGATCTATCTGAGTTGGCCCAAACTGATAGGTAGGGTTGGACTGAGGCTGAGGTAGCTGATATGGATGAGGAGCTTGTGGACGGGGTTGATAAGGTGGCCCTTGATTTTGATTGTTCCTCACCCATAGGAAATTGGGATGATTCCACCATCCAGGGTTATAGGTATTACAGAATGCGTCATTCTGGATGGCATTGAGGTCCTCGCAGGTCTGACAAACCTTAGAAAAGTCAAAGTATGAGGGTTCAGAGTTACCCCAACTAGAGTATGCAGGGTCGGAGTTTCCTCCGATCCAAGTGTCAGATGGGGGTGGATACCGGCCCATCTCCTGAGATGATCGGCGATAGATGTTATGCACAACTTCCCTCCTAAAGGGCGGCTGTGTAAACGGGTTTTGCGTAGAGGTGGCTCGCTGCAGATGTTGAGTTAGCTCATCCACCTTCTTCTCAATGATAGAGACCTTGTCCAAACGACTGGTCATCAATTCCAAGTCAACAGATGGGGACAGGCCCGGCGTCTCATGTGCTCCCCTTGGATTCATCGATGAGCAGACATTCGTCCGGTCGAATAAGCCCATGGAGTCATTATTGATGGAGTTTTCACACATATTCTCGAGAATCTCCCACATAGTGTCTTTGTGTTGACCCATGATATTTCCTCCGCAAGTTGCATTGATGAATAAACAGATATCTTCACGGAGTCCCTAGTAAAAAGACTGGACTTTTTCCCATTTAGGAACTCTGTGATGGGGGCAGTTTCGCATGAGATCCAAGAAACGATCCCATGCTTCGTGAAGTGGTTCTCCAGGTTGTTGTGTGAAGTGTGTGATCTAGTGTTGTAAAGTATTTGTTCGACCAACTGGGAAGAACTTTTTTAGAAAATCGAATTGCAGTTTAACCCCTGTGTTGATAGGATGTGTTTGAGTCTGATAACAGTGAGCTACTTTGTCCATGAGAGAGAAGGAGAACATTTTCATGAGAAAGATATCCCAATTTCGGACATCTAAACCGAAGGTCTAGGCCAGATGCTTGAGCTATTTGATGTGCTAGAAAAGATCCTCGGAATTGAGCCCATGAAACTTTGGAATAGCATGAATCATGTTGGGCTTGAGTTTAGAATCAGGACCTCCAGCTGGGATTTCGACTCGAGGTTCGATCGCCACAGCGGTGGGATTGTAATGATCTCGCATCATAAGACGCTGTGGTGGATTCACAAAGGCTTGGAATAAATCATTAAGGCACTAAAGTTGGTTCTCAAGGTTATTCTCTTCTTCTGCAGGTTGTGCCATGATGATGGATGAAGGAGAATTTGGTTTAAATGAATCAGAGGAGATGTCTATGTGATGGGGTTGTTGCACAAACACGAAAGTCGAGGCCTGGGCTCGACGGGAGTGAATGACTAAAGGAGGCCTCAAGGATGGTCTTAAGGACCTTCTACCGAACATGCACCGATGGTCTATATGAGAGTAGAATGTGATGGACCCAATCAAGACACCCAAAAATTTGGATGACTATAGAGGTTCGGGGTGGATGATACCCCTTAGTCTGAAAGTCGTCCACCTAAGAAATACCTGGGCAGCTGGTCGGGCAAGTTTCGCATGCTAGAAATCAGGATTACAAGTAACCCATCATCATAGTTGCAAAACACGTCGATCAGATAAAATTTATACCGAAACCCCAAGGGAGTCCTAAGTCGAACATAGGGAGGCGACGTTTACTTTACGTGAAAATCGCACTTCATTTTTTTTTTTTTTTTGTGTTTTAGGGTTTTGATATTTTTTTTGTATTTTTGAAATAAAAGAAAACAAGCAAATGTAACAAAAGATAGAGATGTGGAACAAATCTGATATATATTACTTCCAATGCCAATTACAATAAACTATGAAAGCATAAAAAGAGAGGGAGGTGAGAGGAAATCTCCCGAATCGGCTGTTCAGCGAGACAATAGCACCTAGAGGAAGCTCGGACGAAGGAGGTGAGGAGTGGGACGACGGAGGTGAGGTGTAAGAGGACGTCGGGTCGAGGAAAGCTTCAGCGTGGCTCTGGAATGGTGTTGAGAAGACGGAGGTGATCTGCTGCCAGAATGAAGGTGGGAGGACAGCTCCAAGGCATCCTATGAAGAGAGATGGGAAGTTGGAGGAGTATTTGGTGGGGCAGAGGTTCGTTACACTAATAGGCACCTTGGGAGCTTGAGAACAAGCTCTAATGGAGCGTTGGTAGGCTTGCTAGAGCTTAGGAGTAGGTGGGAGTAGAGTAGGTAGAGATGGCTTGAAAGGGAGGGGGTGTAGGTCCTTTTATAGTGGAGAAGAGGCTAAAAATGGATAGAAAACCTTTAGCGACATCCAGACCATCGTTGGAAACGTTGCTGTAGACAGCTCACATCCGCTCACGCCCTTAGCTGGCTCTACTGGCTAGCAATGAAGTAGCGATGGCTGTAAGCATCGCTGTAGGTCAGCCCAGCTGTCACTAAAAGTTGGCCCCAACCGCGCTTGCACCCACGCTGCACTGCCTCGCCTATCAAGTGCGCTGATCGCGCGGTGCCCTGCTGTGTGTGCACTGCCATGTGTTAGCGTGTACGTGCGCGCGCGCTGCACTGCCGCTATGCATGCACTGCTGCTACTGCTACCATGTGCCCGGCCGAATTGTGAATTACGAGGGGGCTACAGGGATTCAAACCCGCGCCCCTCCCTTGCAAACCAACGTTCTAACCATTACGCTAGATCTTCCCTTGTGTCGCGAGGAGCAGCTTGGTGCAAACGCTTCCCAACCGTTGGATCTTGATCCAACGGCTAGGATTCAAGGGCGCGGATGAAGAAGGAATTAGGCGGTGCTGCTGGCCGGTGTTGGGCTGCCAGGATGGTACCACGTGGTGCCATCTGGGCCGTCCATCTTCTTCTTCTTGTAGAGGGTGCCACGATGCTCAGATCGACATGATTCTCATAATGCCGAATTGCGATCGTTGCTCCAGATCCATCGATACGATCATATTTTCCATCTGAATCCGGTATGGATGTCGCATTGCCCCCTGGCCATATAAAATGAAGGAATCAATATACAAAACATACAACTATCCTAAATGACATGCAATGGATGTTATACAATATTTATAACATGATATGCAATGCTAAGCCTAGGAACTATCATAAATAAGCAATCTATCCTGAATTTATGTGTGTTCATCATACCCCCATGCTTACTTTTTTCTAGTCCCTAGCAAAATTATCCTAAATGCCATGTATAAAAGTAGAATCAGGGTTCGAGTATTTAGGCAAAATTCATTGATTGCCTTAGAAAATCTCAACCCCAAGACCTAATTACAAAAACTCAACAGTTCCCAGGTGCCTGCCAGAATGCAAACCATCCAAGCCCTCACCTTATTTGAGAAGAGAAGATAAAAAATTTTTTCTTGTTTTTCTTCTTTTCTAGTTTTTTTTGTACTTTTGGAGTTTGAGAGTTACGGGATAACCTTTTACGGCTACCCGACTCGCCCAAGACTCGAAAAGGACTTTAAGTGCTAAGAATCTTGTGAAAATAGTGAAAGACTCACTAAACGACCATAGGTGACCTTGCCTAAACGTTTATCTTTACGATCAATAGCTTTCTCCCTACTTTCTTCTATATAGGGTCAACACAAGGGCGAACCCACTGTATATCTCCCCAGTTTATTCTACTTCTCCGCTTATTCCCTAAGTGTTTTGGGAATTATTGTGCTTTTTTTTTTGTGTGAGCTGGGTTCTGGACAATCGGCCGATGAGCTGTTACCACCGACAACTTGCCAGCCATACTCGTGCAGTGAAGTGTGGTTTATTTGCTTTTTTTATTTTCTCCTTTTTCTTTTTTCTTTTCTTTCTTTTTTCTTCTTTTTTTTTAAGTAGGTGGTTTTCCTGATCTAAGATTTACCTAAAGGCAGTACAATGAAAACAGTCATGTGGTTGGGCTCTCGACAACTGACCGATAAGCTGTTACTACCGACAACTTGCCAGCCATACCACCCAAGTCAGTCCATTAGCTACCCAATTTTCGTAAAAATCATCGAAAAGTGAGTCAGTGTAAAAAATGTGTGTAGATGCTTAGGCTTAAAGTCCCCCCAAATCAGAGGGCAGGTTGATATGTCGCATACTTATCATCCAAAATTATTTACCAAATTAAAATAAATTTTAATTGGTGACGACTCAAGACTAAATCCACATTCAAGTGGACACCTGTGCTAATTAAGCTTGAAGACCTAAAGAGTCTAAGTATTCAGGTCTTAAAGTATCAATTCCTAAAGTTTACAACTCCTAATGCCTAAGTTCTCGTCTCCTAATTCTAAATTTTTTTTTATCTTTTTTAAATTTTCATATTTTCATTTTTTTTAACAAGAATCAAATAACAGGAAATCACTATTACAGCTGACAAAATGGTTATAAAATATGTCCACCCCCATGCTTAGCTATTGCAATGTCCTCATTGTGAAAATTGAAAGCATGCAGGAGAGTAGAAGTGGAAGAATGGCACCTGGTTTCCATGAGATTCTGGTCAGCTAGGAACAATCTTTACATGTGCTGAGTTTAGTACCTTCAACTGGGCAATGATCAGCTCGCGATTGATTCTAACATTAGGTTAATTCTAACATTTATTTAGCATAAATTAATTCATATTTCTAATTTAATTACATAATTCATGCATTGCATTCATATTTTAAATGCATTTAGAATTAACTTAGAATGGCATTCATTTAATTAGTTAACCAATTAGGTACATTGTTTAAGTTAACATAAAAGTTGAGGGTTTGTATATAAATAACCATAATATTTTAATAATATCCTTTATTCTTCTTCTTTTCAGCAATGGCTCGACTGTCGCTGCAACGCCTCCTGCCACACTAAAGCCACATTCATGGAATAGCGGAGAAGGTGGATATGCTCCCGCTTCTCCATTCAAATTCGTGCAGGCAGCAACAAAAAGAGGAGAGAGGCTGCCGAGTGGAGGAGGCCTCCACCCCCAACCCACACTGTGCAAAGAGTCCATCTCCTCCATTCCACACCGCCAGCCTCAACCGCGGCGACGAGTCTCCACCATCGAGGGCGTGTGGTGTGACAGGCCACACCACCATCTGGAGCTCGTCCACATTACCGTGAGCACCTCGCCGTGC
Source organism: Thalassia testudinum (assembly GCA_037157565.1). Classification (NCBI taxonomy): domain Eukaryota; kingdom Viridiplantae; phylum Streptophyta; class Magnoliopsida; order Alismatales; family Hydrocharitaceae; genus Thalassia; species Thalassia testudinum. The sequence goes on from JAZHRO010000063.1 coordinate 125,131,095, forward strand.
ACCTCCCTCGCCGTCTGACAACGATGGCTTCGAGAGATAACCGGGTTTTATTGTTATGTCGTTGTAATATAGCCAGTTATTGCCATCATTTCAAATATATAATTTTTTTACTCGGAAAATAAAAGAGTTCCCGAGGTCGAACTCAGGGAGCAAGTTGTATTCTAGAGATACAAGTTTCTTGTACAAAAAAATAAAGAGAGAGAGAGAGAGAGAATTTGTTGGCTTCTTTCTTCTTCTCTTCTTTTCTCTTTGCCTATCTTCTTCTGCTTGGCTCTTCTGCTTTATCTGCAGCAGTAGTGATGCTTTTCTTCTTTCAGTTCTTGTTTCTGCTCGTCTCTTTCTTTTTCTTCTCCCTTGCGGTCCTGTTCTTCTTCTTCTTCTTTCTTTCTTCTTTTCCTTTCTTCAGACCTTCTTCTTTCAGCTCTTTCTGCTTGTCTCTCTGTGTTCTCCTCTGCCTCGCCATCCTTCTCCTTCTTTGCCTTCAGGACGTCGTCTGATTTTCCAATCAGACGACTTAAACCGCCGCTGCTACAGTGTCGCTCGGTGATTCTCCTTCCTTCAGCCTTCGTCTTCTTCCACGGTTCTTCTTCACCTGTGCCTGCACACTTACACAGCTTGATCAGAGAGGGGCAAAACCTATCTCTACCCTCCCCCGCATCACTCTCTCATAGAATCCGCTCATAGGATAGCTCTCCCAGAGCTGCCGGGTAGCCGGGTACGGGTCGCACCCGGGTCCAGGCCCACTGGCGTGCGTGGTGGGCGAGGAGTGCAGGTCAGTCTAAGTCGGGTCGGGCCAGGTCCGTGGGGCGTGGTCGCGGACGAGACCGGGTCGAAAGAGCGAGTGAGTGAGAGGGACCTCACCCCGTGCTCAGGAGGCAACGAGCATAAGGCACTTTTTGCCTTTATGCGGGCGCTCTCCTTTGAAAGGTTACGAGGTGGGACTAAATGTCCCACCCCAATTTTGGTGCCTGCGCGGAGGAATCAGCGGCCGTCGAGGCGAAGCGCGGGGGCTTCGTGTGAGAGCTTCGACTCGACTGCAGCCTGGTACTTCGCGAAGGCGCCTCGCGCTATCTGGGAGCGTAACCTGGGCGTGGCGCACCTGGGGCAGCAGGTGAAGAAGCTGCTTCGCTTCAACAATGGCGGCAACGAGCGCAGGTACCTGCCCACAGAAAAACGGCCTCTCGGCCCAATCAGAACCGCGGAGGACCTTCGTCGTGGCACGGCGAAGGTGGTCGGGGGGTGTGCAGGCGGCGGGGCGGAGCCTAAGGGCTGCCCTAGGTCGGACTGTGGGTCGGGAGATGGGTTTGTTCGGTGGAGTTGCAAAGGGTGATTTGGGGGAAGTGGAAGGGCGGAAATGGATCAGGGTGAGGAGGTGGAGATTATGTGCAGGTCGGCGAGCCGTGTGGGATGCTGGAGTGATGGGAGCGGCTCGCCGGAGGATGGCCGGAGGCGGAGAAGGTGAGGGTGATTAGGCGCGGTCGAGGGGTAATTAGATAAAAATAGCAGGGGGAAAAGAGAGAGAGAATAGAGGGAAGTAGTTCTAACCTAACTAAAGAGACGAAGGGGGCGAGGAGGCGGACGGCTGTACCTGCTGTCGCCGGAGAAGAAGGTGCCCAGTGGGGGGAGGACGGCGGTGACGACGGGGCAGAGGCAGCGCGCGCCGGTATTGCGCGACGCGGGAAGAGTAGGGGAAGAAGTCTCTGCTGCTGGTATTGCGGCAGAGCGAAGAGGAGGAGGAGGAAGAACCGCCGGAGCTGGTGGGCGTCTGCCGGAGTGAGAAGAGAGGAAAGTTGGGGGTTTTCTCCGTCAGATCCGAGCTGGGAAGAACGGTGGAGCGACGGGGGTATTTATAGGGACCGAATCAGAGAGGAAGGCGGAGGGGGACGACGTGCCTCCCTCGCCGGAGGATGCCGTAGATGGAAACCCATACCGTCCGTGCGTTCGCACGGCCGGTATGGTGGGTTACAGCAAGCAGGGGGGTGTCCCTGCGACGGCTAACGACGCAGGGCACCCCTGGTTTACTTGCCAGACCCTCCCCCTCACCCTACGCGGCGCCATGCTCCGCGCAAGGTCGCCGGAGCATGGTGCTGGCAGGTTTTGCAGGGAGGACCTGAACGCAAAGAACGAAGGAGAGTTAGGGGCCAAAATGTGAGGGTTCAAAAGTTGAGGGTCAAAAAGTAAATATATGAGGACCAAAGTGTAAAGTTGGTCAAGAAGGTTTCTTCTTAGGCTCAAGTTTTTATACATGACTAATTAGGACCTAAGGAATCTAATGGTGAATTTTATTTTTAGATTAAACCTTGTTTGACTGGTCAATTTACGTAAAAACCCAAATTAAGTTATTAATTGGGTATGGTTCTCAATGTAGGTCAAGATGGGTTCCTAAGGTCAAATTGAAGGTTCTAAACCCTAGAGATTATTTTTCTATGAATTTTAGAGGGTTTATTCCATTTTTGCTTTGCCTTGAACCTCGTGAATTGAAGTGGGTTTGTTTTAGGGTTATAGATTATCATTTAGTTCCTTGGAATTGCTGTAGCCCTTGCCAGATCATCTCATCCCACTTTTATTCTTATTAGGTTGCTTTGACCTATGTTTGGACCCTGAATTACCCTGTATGCAGATTATACTGGTAAAATTTCATTTTTACCCCTTATGACTTGTTTTCTCCTTAAACTCAGAATTCTCTGAGTTAAGCCTTTCCTTGAGTTATATAGGAGCTTTTATCCTTTGTAGTAGGTCAAAATGAGCTAGTTATGGCTCATGATGAGGTTCTCATCATACCCCCATGCCTAGCTTTTGCTAGTCCCTTAGCAAAAACTTAAGGTTTCAACCCTTGTTCTAGACCATGAAGTTCTTAATAGCTTTAGATAAGTGCTTTTTCATTTGAGCTCAGATTAGGTTAGAATGCTGACCATAGGCCTAAAAGGTACTCTAGTACCAATCAAGATCCAAATCTGTCTAGCCTTAGCCTCAGTCCTTAGCAAAGGTTTTTAAGGCCCACAAGAACTAACCTAAGGTTTATTGGACTTTGTGGTTAAAGCACCCGTGCTTGAAATGATTTTAGCCCTGGCTCAGTTCACAGTGCGTTTTGTAAGAGAGAGATAGAAAGTTATTTTGTTTGGAGAGTTTTCTCTCTCTCTCTTTTTTTTTTTTTTTTTTTTTTAGTTCTAGCCTAGGATTGGCTTTTCAACACGGTCTGTATCAGATTCCTTGCTCCCATCATCAATCCTCAAGGGTTCCTGGCAATCGATGCTTCGAGATAGCACCGCCCATGGCAACCCCCGGAACCCTGGCTATTGAGATTTTGAGATAATCCCATCCATGGTGTTCCGTGGCCGAATCCAGTCCCTGGCAATTGACACTTCGAGATAATGCCATCCATGGAATCTGAACCAGCAGAGTGCTTACATGCCCCCAGTAGGATATGTAAATATCCTAAGAGACAAGCATCGAGGAGATGATATTTTGTTACGCATCTTCGAGGGGATTTCCCGCCTCTCCGCACTGGGAACTCGTCCAAATCAACTTGTGTTGATCGGCCGCTCCTATTCTAGGTGTTCTTTCCAGAATTTTGCGACGCTTCTGCGTGATTTTGATTTTTATGCTTACTGAACCAGGCTGTGTGTGAGGTTAGGGTGCTTAGGTTACTGAGTCCCGTAAACGAAAAATTAGTTAATGAGGCCAAATACTCCCTAAGCCTTAGACCTAATACTTCAGCTTTTCATTTTCCTCAACCTCTTGAGGAATGTCTAGATCTTAATGGGTACTAAGAGTCTATTCAAGAATGCCTAAGGTTTACGTTCTTACTAATCTCATTATGCACTTTTCAGTTATTTTCTTGAATGAGGTCTAGAACTTAGGTTAATTCCTTAGTTCCTTACTAATGACTATCACTTTTTTCTCATAATTTTGCACTCCTTTTTCATTTTGTTTCTTTTCTCCTTCTCCTTCACAAAATTTCCTTCTCCTCTTTTCCTCTTATTCTTTTTCAAAAAATTTTTAATTTTTATGGTGTTTTTGGCATATGTGAATTTTTTGTTTGAAACCTTTTCTTACAATTTTTGCACTTTCATACCCCCCCCATGCCTAAGATTTGCAATGTCCTCATTGTAACCTAGGGGTTTTTATTCAACTTAGTTCATACATTAGGACAGATGTTTTGATGAGTGAATGGGTCGGGGTGACTGTTGCGGACGATTTCTAATCTCAGATGCAAGCACCTGAGGTGGAGTCAACTGTCCTAAAGTGTGAACTTCAAGTGCAAAAAGGTGTCAGAACAAGTTTCAGGTCTTCTAAGAGAATGACGGGCTGCCTCCCGTTGAGCGCTAAATTTGATGCCTTCAGCCAAGCGGGAAATGCGATGGAGAGGGGATGGTCAAATCAGCAGGGTTTCGTAAGACAAGCACCTTGATTAAGAGCCTGGTTGGTCCAACCAGGTGCTTGTTCAGATCAACAGGCTGATGATGCAGCCCAAACCCAATCATTCTGGTGGGTTGATAGATGTGGATAAAAAGGTGTGGAACCCACCATATACTATGAAGCTCAGATGGATGTGGAAGTGTAAACGCAGGGTTTGGCTGAGTCGAATCAGCCTGGTCAGAGTAGGGATCCGTAAAATAATCAATGAATGACGTAGAAACCCTACAGGGGTGATCAGAGAATGATGGGGCATGGTATGTAGTCTGATCAATGTTCAGAACCCGATGTGGAAATGCAATCGGCTTGGTGAGAGGTGAATCTGAATAGAAATTGAGTCTGGTTGCAGGTCGAGGTTGGGAAGACGTTTTGATCCGTTCTGTGTGTGCGGATGAGGTGGCCATTGTGTACGAGGGCTCTTCTAGAAAAGGATGATAGGTGGTTTCCTGTAGAGAGTCCTCTAGGTAACTATCAAATGCCGGAAGAGTGTCTCCAGGATGAAAGAAATCGGATTCGAGAAAAAATTTGGATTCTGGGTTACAATCACTCTTGGCATTTTCTATTTTTGGTTCCTAAGGATCGAAAAGGAATGATTCTGTGTTATCAGTGATCTCGGGAATCAGGACCTCAGAGTCGGAGTCAGAGTCATGAGAACTGAGGTCGTAGATAGGCCTGGCGTGTTCAGGAAGGGGAATCTCTCCGCAATTATAGTCAGATCTGAAATTGTCGGGGAGTTGGCGAAAATGAGATTCATGATCATGAATTCCACCACAGCAAAAATCATCAGATGTGGAATCAGCAGCCTGATTGGGGTCTAGCCTATATGTCAATTCTGGGCTCGAAAAGGTATTCTGTCTAGGCTCAAGCTCCAAGCTGGTAGGATAGTCCCAATTAAAATCCAACTCGTCCAACTCCTCAGTTTCTGTATCATAAATTGGCATGTTTTCTGGAAAATCGATCAGATTTTCTGAAGATGTTGGAGAGGAATATTCATCAAATAGAGGCCCAGAATCATATTCTGCAAAAATTTGATCTTTCTCAAAAGGGGACTCATAATCTTCCCAATAAGTTTCGGATCTAGGTTCTAGGCTTAGGATGTGGGTAGAATTATTAGAACCTAAGTCCGAATAACCTTCGAGGGCCACCTTATCAAAATAAGGGGCAGAATTTATACCCTCAAAAGGTTCAGTTCTGATCTCATTATTGCAAGAGTTTTGAAATTCTAGGCTTGGCAATTCATGGTCTAAGTTTGGCTCATCATTGTGTTCTCCTGCAATATCCCAACCTAATTCAACATTGTCTTCTATTTGGGTTGGGATTTCACAACCACTTTGTGCCCCAGTCCCGAGATCTGGGAAACTGGATTGTTCCTTAATATTGTTCCAAGATGGTTCATCCTCTATTTCTGGTGTATACGGGTATTTCTGGTTGATAATTTATTCTACTGATTTCATCATTTCTACCCGTTTTATAAGGGCATCTTGGTGTTGTTCCCAAAGTACAGGATTTGTCAAGCATTGAAGGTATTCAGATTGGTGTAATTTTTCTATCTCAATGTATCCTGTCTTGAGCATATCTCGGGTTGATCCTTTTGAAATTTCAGTCAATAGAATTTGGGCACAGTTTATGATGAAAGCTGTGGTTGTTGGGACATCAACCTGAATGTTTTCTACTGGTGTTGAGGGTTTGATTTCATAGATTTCAAGGGCATCCTCAATCATCTTATCTTTCATGGATCTCAGATATTCAGGTTTTTTGAATGGTAGTCTTGCTAGGTAATTAGGCTGCATAATTGGATCAGGTGGTGGAATCAAGATATAGAATCACAGTTTGAATCAAGATGGAAGAAGGGGATTTTGTTCAGAATCAGAGGAAAGAGGGGCTATGTGAATGATTTCTGCAAAAACAAAGGAGCCGAGGCTTAGCCTCGGGGAGAGTGAATTTCTATAGGAGGTTTCAAGGACCTCCTAAAAAATACTGAAGGACTGGATGAGATAAGCAGGTGCTGGACCCAATCAAGACACCCAAAAATTGTTGGGTGACTATAGAGGTGCGGGGCAGATGGACCCCTTGATCAGAAAGATCGTCCACCTGAGAATTACCTGGGCAGCCAGAGAGGGAGAGTCCCGCAAAGACCCCTACACAGTAGAGCGTCCCCACGGGTTACAGGGTTTCCCCCACCCGACCTCTCTTGTCACTGCGGTTCTAGGTAGACCAGAATGGGGATCTTGACCTCTTAAGTCTACCAATTTTAAGATCAGGGTGCTTAAGGTTTCACTTGAACTTTAGTCTTTTAAGTGTAAAGAGTGACCTAATTTAAGGTTGGTTGACCCAAGGGGTCAACTTTACCTCTTGTTTTCTTTGAGAGCTTTTAGGTCTTGTCTTTTAGGGTTCAAGTGTTTAGAGAACCAATTGTTTTAGGTTTTCTTTGAATAGGTATTTTCAATCAATGGTTTAGGCACACTTCTTTTGGATTTTCTCCATTCTTGATTTAAGTAGTGTGTCTCTAAAACCCTAATGTTGAATCTTATGTTGGCTCTACTTGGTCCAGTTAGTTCTTTGTTGGGTAATTAGGGCTCAAGCAAGAATGTGTTAGCCCTTAAATACTCTTAATAGTGTGTAGGACTAATGAGTTGAAAACATGCAACTCTTTATGGTTACTAAGTATGGAAGACAGGTTAGCCCTATATTGCTTGTTCTTTTATTTTCTTCCTCTTTAGAGTTTAGGGGTTAATAGCGAGAGGAAAAATTTACCTGTCCTCGGAGTGGTTGTCGTGCGGTTGCTTGTCTTCTTGATTTCCTGTAGCTGCACAAAAGAGAGGAGATTATCAGAAATTAAAAAGAAACAGGAATGTTTACCTCTAGAATAGCCATTGCTCCCCGGCAACGACGCCAATTGACAACGATGGCTTCGAGAGATAACCGGGTTTTATTGTTATGTCGTTATAATATAGCCAGTTATTGCCATCATTTCAAATATATAATTTTTTTACTCGGAAAATAAAAGAGTTCCCGAGGTCGAACTCAGGGAGCAAGTTGTATTCTAGAGATACAAGTTTCTTGTACAAAAAATAAAGAGAGAGAGAGAGAGAGAGAGAATTTGTTGGCTTCTTTCTTCTTCTCTTCTTTTCTCTTTGCCTATCTTCTTCTGCTTGGCTCTTCTACTTTATCTGCAGCAGTAGTGATGCTTTTCTTCTTTCAGTTCATGTTTCTGCTCGTCTCTTTCTTTTTCTTCTCCCTTGCGGTCCTGTTCTTCTTCTTCTTCTTTCTTTCTTCTTTTCCTTTCTTCAGACCTTCTTCTTTCAGCTCTTTCTGCTTGTCTCTCTGTGTTCTCCTCTGCCTCGCCTTCCTTCTCCTTCTTTGCCTTCAGGACGTCGTCTGATTTTCCAATCAGACGACTTAAACCGCCGCTGCTACAGTGCCGCTCGGTGATCCTCCTTCCTTCAGCCTTCGTCTTCTTCCACGGTTCTTCTTCACCTGTGCCTGCACACTTACACAGCTTGATCAGAGAGGGGCAAAACCTATCTCTACCCTCCCCCGCGTCTCTCTCTCACAGAATCCGCTCATAGGATAGCTCTCCCAGAGCTGCCGGGTAGCCGGGTACGGGTCGCGCCTGGGTCCAGGCCCACCGGCGTGCGTGGTGGGCGAGGAGCGCAGGTCAGTCTAAGTCGGGTCGGGCCAGGTTCGCGGGGCGTGGTCGCGGACGAGACCGGGTCGAAAGAGCGAGTGAGTGAGAGGGACCTCACCCCGTGCTCAGGAGGCAACGAGCATAAGGCACTTTTTGCCTTTATGCGGGCGCTCTCCTTTGAAAGGTTACGAGGTGGGACTAAATGTCCCACCCCAATTTCGGTGCCTGCGCGGAGGAAGCAGCGGCCGTCGAGGCGAAGCGCGGGGGCTTCGAGCAAGAGCTTCGACTCGACTGCAGCCTGGTACTTCGCGAAGGCGCCTCGCGCTGTCTGGGAGCGTAACCTGGGCGTGGCGCACCTGGGGCAGCAGGTGAAGAAGCTGCTTCGCTTCAACAATGGCGGCGACGAGCGCAGGTACCTGCCCACAGAAAAACGGCCTCTTGGCCCAATCAGAAGCACGGAGGACCTTCGCCGTGGCACGGCGAAGGTGGTCGGGGGGTGTGCAGGCGGCGGGGCGGAGCCTAAGGGCTGCCCTAGGTCGGACTGTGGGTCGGGAGATGGGTTTGTTCGGTGGAGTTGCAGAGGGTGATTTGGGGGAAGTGGAACGGCGGAAATGGATCAGGGTGAGGAGGCGGAGATTATGTGCAGGTCGGCGAGCCGTGTGGGATGCTGGAGTGATGGGAGCGGCTCGCCGGAGGATGGCCGGAGGCGGAGAAGGTGAGGGTGATTAGGCGCGGTCGAGGGGTAATTAGATAAAAATAGCAGGGGGAAAAGAGAGAGAGAATAGAGGGAAGTAGTTCTAACCTAACTAAAGAGACGAAGGGGGCGAGGAGGCGGACGGCTGTACCTGCTGTCGCCGGAGAAGAAGGTGCCCAGTGGGGGGAGGACGGCGGTGACGACGGGGCAGAGGCAGCGCGCGCCGGTATTGCGCGACGCGGGAAGAGCAGGGGAAGAAGTCTCTGCTGCTGGTATTGCGGCAGAGCGAAGAGGAGGAGGAGGAAGAACCGCCGGAGCTGGTGGGCGTCTGCCGGAGTGAGAAGAGAGGAAAGTTGGGGGTTTTCTCCGTCAGATCCGAGCTGGGAAGAACGGTGGAGCGACGGGGGTATTTATAGGGACCGAATCAGAGAGGAAGGCGGAGGGAGACGACGGGTCTCCCTCGCCGGAGGACGCCGGAGATGGAAACTCATACCGTCCGTGCATTCGCACGGCCGGTATGGTGGGTTACAGCGACCAGGGGGGTGTCCCTGCGACGGCTGACGACGCAGGGCACCCCTGGTTTACTTGCCAGACCCTCCCCCTCACCCTGCGCAGCGCCATGCTCCGCGCAAGGTCACCGGAGCATGGTGCTGGCAGGTTTTGCAGGGAGGACCTGAACGCAAAGAACGAAGGAGAGTTAGGGGCCAAAATGCGAGGGTTCAAAAGTTGAGGGCCAAAAAGTAAATATATGAGGACCAAAGTGTAAAGTTGGTCAAGAAGGTTTCTTCTTAGGCTGAAGTTTTTAGACATGACTAATTAGGACCTAAGGAATCTGATGGTGAATTTTATTTCTAGATTAAACCTTGTTTGACTGGTCAATTTATGCAAAAACCCAAATTAAGTTATTAATTGGGTATGGTTCTCAATGTAGGTCAAGATGGGTTCCTAAGGTCAAATTGAAGGTTCTAAACCCTAGAGATTATTTTTCTATGAATTTTAGAGGATTTATTCCATTTTTTCTTTGCCTTGAACCTCGTGAATTGATGTGGGTTTGTTTTAGGGTTATAGATTATCATTTAGTTCCTTGGAATTGCTGTAGCCCTTGCCAGATCATCTCATCCCACTTTTATTCTTATAAGGTTGCTTTGACCTATGTTTGGACCCTGAATTACCCTGTATGCAGATTATACTGGTAAAATTGCATTTTTACCCCTTATGACTTATTTTCTCCTTAAACTCAGAATTCTCTGAGTTAAGCCTTTCCTTGAGTTATATAGGAGCTTTTATCCTTTGTATTAGGTCAAAATGAGCTAGTTATGGCTCATGATGAGGTTCTCATCACCGTCGTCACCAACAACCATCGTCGCACCTACTGCAATCACTCCTCATCCAGTTAAAATGTCCAGGAAGTTTCCTGGACGTTTGAAGCTTCAACCTCCCCACTCCAGCAGCAGCCACACTCGCCCACTTCACCACCAACTGCCTGCCCTCGCCCGCTCACCTGAAGCGCCAGCCCTCATCCGCTCGCTCCACACACGCGCATCACGGCCAACAGCACTGCACGCCTGCAGCCTTCCCGCGCCTGCAGCCTTCCCGCACCTGTAGCCTCCCCGCCGCTACCTGCAGTGCCGCACTAGTGCGTGCGCGCACTCACCTACAGCACCAAGCCCACGCCCTCTAGCAGCCTGTAGTAGCGTCAAGCCCGCGCACCCGTTCCAGTGCACCAGCATCATCCGACAACAACAGTGCACCCCACTTCCACTCCAGTGCACGCACTCGCCTGCAGCGCCTTCCTCCAATAGTAGAACACCCTGCTTCCGCCTGCAGCGCCTCGAGCAAAAGGTGCGGAATCAGTGCGCGCAACAACAAGCGGCATGCACCGCCCGCAAGCAGCCTTCGTGCATCCACGCACATCACCTCCAGCAACTACAGCCACCGTTGGCAGCCACCTTCGCCGGAGCTCCATCCGGCCAGATCCAACCACCGCGCGACTCGCCACCACTATCGCTGCGAAGCCCTCGGTCCAAAGAACTTCCTCCGAGCTTCCCGCCTCCGGCCGTCCACTCCTCTTCACGCATGGCCAAGGGGAATAAATCCCCTGTTTTGCTACAGTATTCATGCCATTAATAATTACATTTTCTTCCATTGTCATCTTTTAATGATATTTTATTGAATCTGCATTACAACAAATATCCTCTAGTTATTAAGAATTGCTATTTCAGCATGATTTCTTGATTCAACCTTAACCTGAAGGCAAATTTGGCATGATTCTCATCTAAGCTAAATACGAACAAACGTTTCTAACCGGTGCGAATTTAAATACGTCATTGCCTCCCTGTGGATACAACCTGCTCTTCTGTGAGTGGTTATTTCTTTTTAAATATTGATTAGTCAATTTTTTTTCCACCACATAAAACTACAAACGACTTTTAAAGCGAACAATCGACTCGTCAAATGTCGCCGTTGCCAGGGAGGCAACAGACGCAATAATTTCACCTGATTTTATTTTGATTATTTCTCAATTGCACAGTGATTTGACCATTTATTATTTTCTTTTCTGTGCGAGAAATTTTGTGCGAGGAATCAGCCATATTGAGAGGCGACCCTTGACGTCGCCAGAGGAGAATTGGTCGAGCTATTTTGAAAAGGAGGAGAAGGACGAGGATGCGACGGTCATCATTGTACATTTAGTCGCTAATCTGATTAGAATAGAATTAAGACTTTAGATTTAATTTTTCATTGCATTTGGTTTGAAACCCTTGTTCTGGGGTATATTTTGAGGGGTTTGTTCCCCGATTATGTTTTAGGCCCGTGTTGGGTAATTTTTGGGAGCCTGTTCCCTTTTCTTTAGATTTAGATTTTTAATTTATTGATTAGTTTTATTTGCTTGTGCATAAGTCGTTTAAAAAAATAATAATAATAAAAAAAATGAGCTGCCTACTAGAAGCTACCTACCCTTAGGATTGCGTGCATTCTTGCATCGTTGATTGCTGGAAGCAAGGTACGCATTCTCTTACTTTGCATCCTATTCTTGGTCACGCATTGCATTTGGATTTAATTCAAAGACCACAAAATTTGTCTTGAAGCGATCTAACAAGTGGTCACATATATTTGTGAAAAAGGACTAATTAAAGGAGGGACATCTAAAAATCAAGGACTTGATTGTAAAACGTGGTGTGCGATTCAAAATTCAAAATCCTTTTGCGGTGAATGAACACTTATATCTTTTGCACCACAGCACTCATTTAGACACTCCTAAGTCGTGAAATGACTAGGACAAAAGCCCTCCTACTGGATTCTGAAGTGTTCAGAACTTGAGATCAAAGGTTTTGTAAATCCAAAGAGGGAGATACCCTGTCACAGATTTTTGGGGGTAGTTGAGAAGCACCGCGAAAGCACAACTTCAAAGGAAGGCTTAAGCCTACTTGCATCCCTCGATCTTCCATCTTTGGATTTACTTGACCATTTGAGATTTAGGGAAGAATACCTAAGCTCCAACTAGGTCTTTTTAGGCATTTCGAAGGTTTACAATAGGCGCATAATTGATTGGGAGACTTGCTTTGTCACCTACAATTTGAACTAAAGTCAAAAGCCTAAATTTGTAAAAACCGAACAAGTCCTTTTGAATTGTGTTTGTAGTGCATGCTTAGTAGGCGTTCTCTTAAGAGACAACTTGTGTTTGATCCTGAACCTGAAAGAATCCTAAGAAGAGACCTTCCAAGGGTAGAAATGGCCGGTCAAAGGAGCCTTAAGGAATATTTCATCCCAACCAATCAAGCTGGCCCTGCACTACGTAGACCTGGAGGGGACAATCCGTATGAGATCAAAAGTAGTACCATATCCTTGCTACCCTCCTTTTATGGTACTACTAGGAAAGACCTTTATAGGCATATAGAGGAATTCACCGAGGTCTGTTCCATGGTGAAGCTGCAGGGAGTTACTAATGACGCTCAAATGCGGACCCTCTTTCCCTTCTCCCTTAAGGACAAAGCCAAGTATTGGTATCACACCCTTGATAATATAAATACTTGGGATGCCCTGAAGAAGGAGTTTTTGAAGAAGTACTTCCCCATGAGCAAAACAAATCACTTTAGGAGGGAAATTATGAGTTTTGTTCAAAAGGATGGGGAAGCATTCCATGATGCGTAGGAGCGCTTTAACGACTTGCATAGACTTTGCCCACATCACCAGGTGCCTAAATGGCAACTGGTTGAAAGGTTCTACACCGGACTTAATGATTCGCATAGGCAAACTGTGGATGGTGCTTGTGCAGGAACCTTTCTATCTAAGACTGAGGATGAAGCTTGAAACTTATTTGATACTTTGAGTGAGAATTCTATTCACTTGAATTCTGCCTACATGGATAGAAAGCCCACTCTCATGCAAAGAAAGTTGCAGGCGAATGAGGCAAGGGACACCCAGAATTTAGCCTATCAGATTCAATTATTGAATCAAAACATGGAAAGGCTTATGTTGAACCCGAGTTCTTTCGTACCTAACACCTCCACTTCCCAAGCTTTCGAATGCTTAATTTGTCAAGGCAAGACACATGCCACTGTGGATTGCCACTTGGCCTCCCAATTCCCTGAGCTTGTACAAGCAGATTTGAATGCCACTCAAGGGTTTCGTCCAAGACCTCGTAATGACCCTTTCTCCAAAACTTATAATGAGGGATGGAGGAACCACCCAAACTTTTCATGGAGACAAGGAAATGTCTCAAATTAAGGGAATTGCAAACCACAATCCTTTCAAAACCATCAAATGAACCAACCTCAGACCTTTGCCCAACCTAAAACCTCTGAGATGGATGAATTGAAGGCGATGTTGAAAACTATGCAAGAAAGTCAAAGTGCCATCATCCAATCTCATGACAAGGCTATACATGAGATGAAATCACAAATTGGATACCTTGTTGAGGCCGTTAGATAGAGGGAGACTGGGAAGCTCCCTAGTACTGCTGAGGAAAATCCTAAAGGAAAAGGGATTGTCTTTAGGGAGCATGCTCAGGCGGTGACTATTCTGAGGAGTGGGAAAGAAATTTCCAAACCCGATGCTCCTATAGTCTCACCCCCTAAAAAAACATCCACCCCGACTTTCACCCCCACCGGAGAAGACTTGCCCAAATCTTCTCCGCTTGAAATCACCTCACCGGAAGAAGTTGCCCCCGTTCCACCCCTTACTCGACATGACAACCCTTCCACCTAGAGATCGAGAGTGCCTTTTCCAGAGCGCTTATCCACCTCTGGGTAGACTTCTACTAGCTCATCTGGAGCCAAAGATAAGATGGATGATATTATGGAAACTTTCAAGCAAGTGCAGATTAACCTGCCTTTGCTTGAATCTATCAGGAAGATTCCATCTTATGCCCGCTTCTTAAAGGACCTGTGCACGAAAAAGCGGCAATCTAGAAAATAAGTCCAATCAAAAGTTGTCCTGCTTGATTCTGTTAGCTCAATTGTTCAACATGGCACACCCCCGAAACTTAAGGACCCAGGAGCCCCATACATCTCTGTAGTTATTGGTGACTTACAAATTGATGAGGCTCTACTTGATCTGGGTGCGGGGGTGAACATCCTTCCGAGCTACGTGTATGAACAACTTGGGGGAGGCAATCTGAAGCCTAGCCCTGTAATCCTTCAAGTTGCTGATCGATCACTTAAGACACCACGGGGAATTTTGGAAGATGTCCTCATAAGAGTGGAAAATTTCTTCTTTCCCGTTGACTTCTTAGTTTTGGACACTGACCGTACCAACAAGCCAACCAAACCCTCCATCATTTTGCTCCGTCCCTTCCTTGCAACTTCGCATGCTTCAATCAATTGCAATACTGGGGCATTGAAAATGGGCTTTGGGAACAGGAAAATCCGGCTTAATGTGTTTGATGCTTACAAACAAGCCGGACTTGAGGATTGTTCTCAGGTTAAGGTGATAGATGACCTGATTGAAGAGGCAACTCCTACAATGTTATGTGATGACCCCCTTCAGCATGTCATGCTAAATGAGCATTCCCATCTCTTGGAGGAATGTGAAGGGGATATACTAGAACTTGAGGAATTGCTAGGAGTTTCTACTGAGTCTCTTCCCCCATCATTTCTGCCCAAGGTAGATTTGCTACCTGAGATGGGGACATCTATTATCAAACCCTCAACCATACAAGCCCCTGACCTTGAGTTGAAACCCCTCCCTGACACTCTCAAATATGTTTTCCTAGGTGCCAATGATACACTCCCGTTATCCTTTCGGCTGTGTAATCTGAGGCACAGGAGGGAGCCTTGATTGAATGCCTGTCTAGGCACAAGGAAGCTATTGCTTGGAGCATTGCTAACATAAAGGGTATAAACTCTACACTCTTCATGCACCACATTTATACTGATGATTCCATCAAGCCTTTTAGGGACATGCAGAGATGTCTGAACCCTAATATGAGGGAGGTAGTAAAAAAGGAAATCCTGAAGTGGTTGGACACTGAGATCATATATCCCATTGCTGATAGTAAATGGGTCAGTCCCATTCATGTCGTGCCAAAGAAGGCAGGCTTTACTGTGGAACTCAACGACCAAGGTGAACAAGTTGTCACTAGACCCTCAACTGGATAGAGGGTCTATATTGATTACCGCAAGCTGAACACCGCTACCCAGAAGGATCACTTTCCTTTGCCTTTTATTGATCAAATTCTCAAAAAATTGGCAGGGAATAAGTACTATTGCTTTCTCGATGGATATTCTGGGTACAATCAGGTGGCAGTCTTTCCTGATGACCAGGAAAAGATGACATTCATGAGTCCTTATGGTACTTTTGCATTTAGGCGTATGCCATTTGGATTATGTAATGCCCCTGCAACTTTCCAGCGGTGTATGATGTCTATCTTTTTGGACATGATTGACGAGTGTGTTAAAGTGTTTATGGATGACTTCGCCATTTATGGCTCGTCTTTCGACTAGAGTCTCTTGCACCTGGAGAATGTGTTGAAACGATGTAAGGAGACTGGTTTAGTCCTCAGGTGGGAGAAAAGTCACTTCATGGTACAGAAAGGAATTGTACTTGGGCATGTTGTATTCGAGAAAGGTTTGGAAGTAGATAAAGCCAAGATTGATTCTATTTCCAAACTTCCATTGCCTACGAATGTCAAACAAATTAGATCCTTTCTGGGCCATGCTGGCTTTTATAGGCACTTTATTAAAAATTTTAGTAAGATTTCTAGGCCACTTTGTGACTTGTTGGCGAAGGAATCTTCCTTCAGTTTTGATTCAAAGTGTGCCAAGGCCTTTCAAACTCTAAAAGGGGCCTTGATCTCTGCGCCTATTCTCCAAGCTCCTAATTGGACACTCCCATTTGAGCTTTTGTGTGATGCTTCGGATTATGTAGTGGGAGAAATCCTTGGATAAAGGGTTGAGGGAAAACCTCATGTGCTGCATTATGCAAGCAAGACTTTAACCGAACCTCAGCAAAGCTACACCGTCACTGAAAAAGAATTACTTGCTGTAGTTTTTGCTCTAGAGAAGTTTAGGTCTTATCTACTTGGGTCTAAGGTGGTTATTTTTACTGATCATGCAGTAGTGAAACATCTCATTGCTAAGAAAGATTCCAAGCCACGTCTGATTAGGTGGATCCTACTCCTTCAAGAATTTGACTTGGAAATACGTGAAAAGAAAGGAGTAGAAAATGTTGTGGCTAACCACCTGTCTCGCCTTCCTCTTAATGACTCTCTTTCTGGAGACATTCGCGAGACATTTCCTGATGAAACTCTGATGGCGGTAACACCAACTTTACCTTGGTATGCAGACACTGTAAATACTTGGTCACTGGACAAACTCCTGGCTCTTGGGATGAGCAGAAAAGAAAGAGATTCATTTCTCAAGCAAGATATTTTCATTGGGAAGAGCTAGAATTATTTAGAATTGGACAAGACCAAGTATTGAGACGTTGTGTGCCTGAAGAGGAACAACAAAGTGTGCTTAGTTTTTGCCACGAACGTCATTGTGGAGGACACTTTGGTGCTAAGAAAACTTCTTTTAAGGTTCTCCAGTCTGATTTTTGGTAGCCTTCCTTATTTAAGGATTCTCAAAATTTTGTTAAGGCCTGTATTAGATGTCAACGGACTGGAACGATTGGGAAGAGGAATGAAATGCCTCAACATCCTATTCAATCTGTTGAAATTTTTGATGTGTGGGGAATTGACTTTATGGGCCCCTTCCCGTCGTCCCATGGTTATGAATATATCTTGGTAGCAGTTGATTATGTCTCTAAATGGATAGGGGCCATTCCTACATGCACAAATGACCACTCTATGATTTTGAAATTTGTGAAGGCCAATATCATACCTCATTTCGGCTGCCCCAAGACTATTTTAAGTGATGGGGGACCTCATTTCCAAAACCACCACTTCAATTGGTTAATCAGAAGTTTGGGAGTGACTCACAATGTTGCTACTCCTTACCATCCTCAGACAAGTGGCCAGGTTGAAGTGTCAAATAGGGAGATAAAAAATATTTTGGAAAAGATCGTTAGACCTGATAGGAAAGACTGGTCCCAAAAGCTCGATGATGCTTTGTGGGCTTATCGAACGGCCTATAAGACCCCTTTGGGTACTTCTCCCTTTTGGATTGTGTATCGAAAGGCATGCCATTTACCTATTGAGTTGGAACATAAAGCACTTTTGGCTATTCGAAGTGTTAACATGGATTTAGAGAAGGCAGGTAAGGCACGACTTCTACAATTAAGTGAGCTTGAGGAGATGAGGAATGATGCTTATGACACCTCTCAAGCTTATAAAGAAAGAACTAAGGTCTTGCATGATAAGTTTATTCTTCGAAAGACCTTTGAGCCCAACCAACAAGTCTGGCTTTTCAATTCCAGACTTAAGCTTTTTCCTGGGAAGTTAAAATCTTGTTGGGATGGGCCTTACATAATCACCAAAGTATTTTTGCATGGAGCTGTGGAGATCAAAAATCCTTCCTCTTCAGCAACTCCCTTTATCGTCAATGGTCAACGGTTAAAACCATACATAACTTTAGATGGCCATCTGGTTGACGAAGTTAATCTTGAGGAGCCTTAGCTCCTACCATTCTCTGCCTCAGGTAATATCTTCCTTTAGCTATTTTTGTTTTCAATGAGGACATTGTTTGAACTAGGCATGGGGGAGAGGACCGAAGGCATTTTGTTTATAGCATGCATAAAAAAAAAAAAAAAGTTTTGAGCTTAACTGGCTAAGTCCTGCATTCTTAAGCAAATCAGAACTCTAGGGTAGACTAAATTAATTCTAGGGTCAACCTTTAGAAGCTAAATGAGCTATTAGGTTTAGACCTTTAGGGTCCTTTGTGGACTTAAAAACTTAAGTAAGAGTTAAGTTACGGACCATTCCTCAAGAGGTTGAGGAAGGAAAGCTAGGGTTTGAGTTAAAAGGTGGGGTAGTACCTGGAGTCTTGTTCTACCTTTTGGTTTACGAGTCCTTGTAACCCAAGCATCCAAATTTCACACACTTGGTCTGGTAATCAACTTAATTTCTTTCTTTCTTAAAAGAGATTTGGTTCTCTTAGTTTTGACTTAGGAAAGGCTTGAAAACACAATTTGATTGGAAGAGTTCCTGCCACAGGAGAGGTGGAGTATATACTCACCTTGAGGATGCGATGACAACATATTACCTCCTCGGTGCTTGTCTCTTAGGATATCCATCCTAATGGGGGCATGTAAGCGCATTGCGCAGTTCAGGTACCATGGGTGGCCCTATCTCGAAGTGCCGATTGCCATAGGCCTGAATTCGCTTAAAAAATCCATGGGCGATACTATCTCGAAGTGTCGATTGCCAGGAGTTCTTGGGGTCGTTATGGGCGGTGCTATCTCGAAACATCGAAAGCTAGGCACCCTTCTCCATTCAAATTTGTGGATCTGCTCCCGCTTCTCCATTCAAATTTGTGCAGGCAGCAACAAAAAGAGGAGAGCGGCTGTCGAGCGGAGGAGGCCTCCACCCCCAACCCACACTGTGCAGAGAGTCCATCTCTTCCATTCCACACCGCCGGCCTCAACCGCGGCAACGAGTCTCCACCACCGTGGGCGTGTGGTGTGACAAGCCACACTACCATCCGAAGCTCATCCGCATTACCATGAGCACCTCGCTGTGCACCTCCCTCGCCGTCGTCACCAACAACCACCATCGCAGCTACTGCAATCACTCCTCAGCCAGTTAAGACATCCGGGAAGTTTCCTGGACGTTTGAAGCTTCGACCTCCCCACTCCAGCAGCAACCACACTTGCCCACTTCACCGCCAACCGCCTGCCCTTACCCGCTCACCTAAAGCGCCAGCCCTCATCCGCTATCTCCACGCACGTGCATCACAGCCAGCAGCACCGCACCCCTGCAGCCTTCCCACGCCTGCAACCTCCCCGCCGCTACCTGCAGTGCCGCACCAGTGCGTGCGTACACTCACCTGTAGTGCCAAGCCCACGCCCACGAGCAGCCTGTAGCAGCGTCAAGCCCACGTGCCCGATCCAACGCACCATCATCTTCTGCCTGCAGCGCCTTCCGCCAACAATAGCGCACCCCGCTTCCTCTCCAATGTGCGTACTCACTTGCAGCGCCTTCCGCCAACAGCAGCGCACCCTGCTTCCGCCAGGAACACCTCGAGCAGAAGGTGTGGAATCAGTGCGCGCAACAATAGGCTGTGTGCACCACCCGCAAGCAGCCTTCGTGCGTGCACGCGCATCACCTCCAGCAGCTGCAGCCACCGTTGGCAGCCACCTTCGCCGGAGCTCCGTCCGACCAGCTCCGGCCACCGCGCGACTCGCTGCCACCATAGCTGTGAAGCCCTCGGTCCAAAGAACTTCCTCCGAGCTTCTCGCCTCCGGCCGCCCACTCCTCTTCACGCACTGCCAAGGGGAATAAATCCCCTATTTTGCTACAGTATTCATGCCATTAATAATTACATTTTCTGCCATTGTCATCTTTTAATGATATTTTATTGAATCTGCATTGCAACAAATATCCTCTAGTTATTAAGAATTGCTATTTCAGCATGATTTCTTGATTCAACCTTAATCTGAAGGAAAATTTGGCTTGATTCTCGTCTAAACTAACTACGAACAAACGTTTTTAACCGGTGCGAATTTAAATACATCATTGCCTCCCTGTGGATATGACCTACTCTTCTACGAGTGGTTATTTCTTCTTAAATATTGATTAGTCAATTTTTTTTCCACCACATAAAACTACAAATGACTTTTAAGGCAAACAATCGACTCGTCAGTGGTGGTTACAACAAGGTAAGAGCAACCTTGTCTGAGACGGATTCTGGGAGCACATGGTCAACAAAGGGTTTGAGACATTGTCCATTGACCTTGAAAATACTACCCGTCTTTGGGTTAGAGATTTCGATGGCCCCATTAGGGAAAATCCACTCAATAACGAATGGGCCGCCCCACATAGACCTGAGTTTACAGGGGAAAAACTTCAATCGAGAATCGAAAAGCCATACCTTCTGGTTCGGCTCAAAGCTCTTATGTGAAATCATCTAGTCATGGAGAGCTTTGGTGCTTGCCTTATAGATTCTAGCATTTTCATAGCATCATTTCGAAGCTCCTCCAACTCAGATAATTGGAGTTTCCTGGTTTTCCCGGCCAACTCAAGGTTCACATTACATTTCTTTATGGCCCAAAATGCCCAATGTTCAAGTTCTACGGGTAAGTGACATGCCTTACCAAACACTAGATGGAATGAAGACATACCGATAGGCATTTTGTATGCCGTATGGTAAGCCCAAAGAGCGTCATCTAGCTTTTGGGTCCAGCCCTTCCTATCAGGCTTAACGGTTTTCTGCAAAATGTTCTTGATCTCCCGATTGGAGACCTCGACTTGTCCGTTTGTCTGAGGGTCATAAGGTGTGGAAATCCAATGGCTCACCCTGTATTTCCCAAGAAAATTCCAAAACTGGGCATGAGTGAAATGTGTGCCACCATCACTGATAATTGCCCTAGGAACCCCAAACCAACTGAAGATATTTCTCTTCACAAAATCGATGACCACCTTGTGGTCATTGGTCCGAGTGGGAATTGCCTCAATCCACTTGGACACGTAATCAACAGCGACCAGAATATACTAGTGTCCAAATGGAGGGAAGGGTCCCATAAAGTCGATGGCCCAAATGTCGATAATTTCGACGGAAAGAATTGGGTTCAAGGACATCATATATCTCTTAGCCATGTTCAAGAGTGTCTGGCATCAGGTTCATGACTTAGAGAATTCCTGGGCATCCTCAAATAATGACTATTTTTGTGAAGCGAGATCAATTGTTAAAATCAATGCATCGTAGTATAGTTGAAATCGCTCGAAAACAAATTAATTTTATTACTCGAAATTGTAAATCTGAGCTTGAACATAGGGAGCAAATTGGGGTCTAAAAATCAAGATAACAACTTTCAAATTGGATATAATATGCAATGAAAAATCAGAGTTATAATGCAAGAAATATAATGTCAATGTATATAGAGCACAAAAAATATGGACATCTGATTTTGAAACTTAGACGTCTTAAATATGAAATTACTACAGTGCTTCTCTTCTTTGTCTTCTGTCTGATATCCTTCTCTCTTTTCTTTCTTCTATTCTCTATCTCTAATGGCCTTCTTTCTTCTTGGCTTCTTCTTCTTTCTTCTGTGATTTCTTCTTTCTTCTCGGATTTCTTTCTTTGCTCTGGCCCTTATCTTCTTCCTCTTCTTTCTCCTTTCCTTCTATCTCTGACATTAGCTCCTTTTCAGCTTTCTCCTCTTCAGCCTTGCTTTCTCCTTCCTTGGCTTTCTCTTCTTCTCTCGAGAGAAAAACCTACCCCTACCCTCCCCCATGATCTCTCTTCTTCTTTCTCTCTTAGGCTCGCGCTCCCAGTGCCTTCTCGGGTTATTAGGTCAGGTATGCGTGCCCGGGACCAGGCCCACTGGCGTGTGTGGTGGGCAAGGAGTGCAAGCTAGTTGGGTATACAGGTCAAGGCTAGGTCCACGGGCAGTGGTCATGGATGAGGCAGTGAGAGCGAGTGGGACCTCACCCCATGGTCAGGAGGCGATAAGCCTCTGTGACTTTTTCAACTTATATCACTGCGCCTGCTCACGATCTTTCGAGGTGGGACTATGTTGTCCCACCTTCCTTCGCAAACGCCAACAGCGAATGTTTCCCTTTATTACAGCAGCTACGGGGCCTTCATTACCAATTGCTGGGCTAAGGATGTGCACGAAGGGAATCCGCGCGACCTGGGAACTAGAGCCTAGTGCCTGGAGTCCTAGATGAAGCTTCCAAGCAAGCTTTGTGCTTCGTCAATGGCGACGAAGGCCTTAAACCCTGGCAGCAAGAAAACAGCCTTACAGCCTCGTTAGAAAATGCAGGGAGCTTCGCCTGAACACAACGAAGGTGGTACGGTGGTCAGTGTGGCATGGGGTGGCTGGAACGTGCTTGCATAGGTCACCCTGTGGGTGCGAAGGTGGGTGTGTTCGAGGGGCGTTCTGAGGGCTTGTCACAGTGAATGGAATGAGGGTTTAAAGTATGTGAGGTGTAGCGGTGCTCGTGAGGTAGTTGGCGAGGTGGGTGGAGGCATGGAGAGGTGGGAACACCTCATCGGAGGTCTGACCGGAGGTGGAGAAGGTGTTCGTGGTTTGCAAGTGTCGAGGCATATTTGCAGAAATAAATGATAGAAAAATGATGAGAAGAGAGATGACTTAACTGAGTGTGGATAGACGAAGGGGGATCCAAAGGAGGCGGCCAGCTCGTATTGTCGTTGCCAGAGACGAAGGACCCAGTGGGAGGAGAAGGACAACGAAGAGTGGGTTGTAGAGACATCGACTGGTGCGGCGCAACACGGACAAAGAGGATAAAGGGAACCCTGCCACTGGTATTGTGGCAGAGCGACGAGAGAGAGAGAGAAGGGTTGTCGGAGCTTGATGGGTGGTTGATCGGAGGGGGAAGAGAAGAATTATGGGTATCTCAGGCCAAGTTCAAGCTTAGGAGGTGCAGAATGATCTGGGAAGGCTTTTATAAGCTCTAACAAGAGATCTTCTGCTTGGAAGCCAAGCTTCCGAGCACGGTCATGTCACTGGAGATGGAAACTCAGAGAGATTCAAATCTCTCATGCGTTTGCATGAGAGATTGGGTAAGAATTAAGGCTTGATAATGGGTTCACATGAGAGGAGATTTCTCAGAGAATCTCCCTTTCAATTTTGAAAGGGATTCTCTGAGGAATCAGGGAGTTCTTTCCTTTGATACCTCCCCAGAGTAGGATTCCCTCCGCTGTAATGGTGGAGGGACCTAATTGCAAAGAATGAAGAGGAAGTTAGGGGGTTTTTGTAGAGGCTTTCAAAAGTTCGGAGTAGAAATGTAATTGGGTTGGACCTGTATGCAAAGTTGGTCAAGGTGAATTCCCCTTAGGTCCAAATTTTGGTACAAACTTAATTTGGACTTAAGGAATCCAATGGTGAAGTTGAATTTAGGTTTGACCACGTTTGACTAGGCAATTTACACAGAAACCTAATTTAGGGCAAACATTTGACTAAGACCCCAATTTAGGTCAAAATAGGTTCTAAGGGCCAAATTGAAGGTTCTAAACCCTAGAGGATATTTTTCCATGAATCTTAGAGGGTTTAGGTGAATTTTATTCTTATCAGAACCTTGTTAAATTAAGTGGGTCTATTTTAGGGTTACAAGAAGCCATTTAATTCCCAGAATTCACATGAACCCTTTTCTATTTGAACCAACCCACTTTTTATCTTGTTAAGACTATTTAACCTATGTTTAGCCCATGAGAAATCCTGTTGTTGCACTGCAATGGTAAAATTGCAGTTTTACCCCTTGTTTCTTACTTTTCTTTCAGAAGGGTTATTCATTGAGTTAGGACTTCCAATTGATTATGTAGGAGCATTGTTCTCTATTCTGGGTTAAAATGAGCTAGTTAGGGCTCATGATAGTGTTCCCATCAATGACGGCCAATAGAATCTAGATTGCAAGATTTTTGCTGCCGTCTTTTTCCCGGAAAAGTGTCTACCACACGTAGATGTGTGCCAGAACTGAAGTATGCTATGGAACTCGACTTCCGGGATGCATCGACGAATAATCTGGTCTGCACCAATGCAGTACAGCTCAGGATCATCCCAAAAATAATATTTGGCCTCGAACACAAGTCTATCCCGTTGTTATTTGGTCCAATCCTGGGGGATTTGACCAATGGCCAAATAATTGACAATATCCACAAACCAGGGGGTTCAGATACCCGAGACTATGAAGATAGTTTCATCCAGAAAAGCATCAGAGATCAGAACATCCAGATGAGGGGAATCAATTAGGATTCTCGAGAGGTGATCCGCCACTACATTTTGTGCCTCAGCTTTATCCTTGATTTCAAGATCGAACTCTTGAAGCAGCAGAATATAGCGAATAAGCTGGGGTTTGGCATATTTTTTGGCCAAGAGATGTTTCAAGGCTGAGTGGTCGGTATAGATGATGACACGAGAACCTAACAGATAAGCCCTGAATTTTTCTAAAGCAAAAACTACGGCTAGCAATTCTTTTTCAGTAACGGTGTAGTTCCTCTGGGCCTCGTCCAGAGTTTTGCTAGCGTTGTAAATCACAGAGGGCTTTTTCTCAATCTTTTGACCCAAGACAGTCCTAATGGCATAATCAGATGCGTCAGCCATAATCTCAAATGGGGATGTCCAGACCGGTGGTTGCAATACGGGGCACATGTGACTGCCATTTTCAATAAATCAAATGCTCTACGGCATAATTCATCAAACTCGAACGGCGCGTCTTTGGCCAAAAGGTTACTCAACTATCGAGCAACCTTCAAGAAATCCTTAATGAATCTTCTATAAAAACCCACATGCCCAAGGAAAGAGTAAATCTGTTTTACGGATGTGGGTGGAGGAAGTCTAGAGATAGCATCCACCTTAGCTCTATCAACTTCAATTCCCCAATTAGAGACCACATAACCCAGGATGATGCCTTCCTAAGTCATAAAGTGGCTCATTTCCCAGCTAAGGACCAGGCGTGTTTTGATGCATCTCTGAAGGATCAATTCCAGGTTAGCCAGGCAAGACTCAAAAGAATCTCCGAAAATGGAGAAATCATCCATGAACACCTCAAGACAATCTCCCACCATGTCAGAAAAGATGGCCAGCATGCACCTTTGAAAAGTCGCAGGTGCATTGCAAAGCCCGAACGACATTCTACAGAATGCAAAGGTTCCTTAAGGACATGTGAAAGTTGTCTTTTCCTGGTCTTCGAGTTGGATAGGGACTTGGTTATATCCCGAATAACCGTCTAGGAAGCAAAAATATTTCTACCCAGCTAACCTTTCGAGGATTTGATTGATGAATGGCAAGGAAAATTGATCCTTTTTAGTGGCTGTGTTCAGCTTTCTATAGTCAATACAGACTCTCCAAGCAGAAGCTGAATGAGTGGTGAAGGTTTCCCCTTTCTCATTAGTCGTAACAGTTATTCCCACCTTCTTGGGTACAATCTGAACGGGGCTAACCTACAGACTATCTGAGATTGGGTAAATAATCCTAGCATCAAGCCACTTGATTATCTCCTTCCTGACGACTTCTCTCATATTCAGCTTTAGTCTCCTTTGCATTTTGCGAGAAGGGCAGGATCCATCTTCCATGAAAATATGATGATTATAATAAGATGGCTTGATCCCCCTAAGGTCATGGATGGTCCAACCAATTGCCTCCTTGTTGTTCTTAAGGACCTTAATTAACCTCAATTCTTTCTCCTTAGCTAAATCAGCACTAATAATCACAGGGAGAATGTTTTCAGGTCCTAAGAACTCATTTTAAATTTTTGGGAAATGGTTTTAATTCCAGTTGGGGTGGGTTTAGAATAGAAGGAAGGGAGGATGCTGATGAAGATTTATCAGGATGATCCAGTGGAAGAGGCTGGGAATGAACAAAATCAATAGCCTCTTCAGGATGTGGCAAGTCTACCACGAGGAAGGGTTATGGGTTGGGTTCACTAAAGTTAATGGAGTCCTCGAGTGCATTGATTGTCGTACACATCTCAAGATCCTGATCCTCGAGTTCCTCAATGAATCCACAATCCTCAAATCCTCTTGTCACCTTAAAAATATCCAGAGTTAATTTCTTATCCCTAAAGGCGATCTCCATACTACCGCTTTCACAGTTTATGTTGGCCTTAGCTGTAGCTAGGAACGAATGCTCCAGAATGTTGGGCGTGTTCCTCAAATCATTAGGTACATCCATGTCAAGGACAAGGAAATCTACAGGAAAATAGAAATCCTTGACCTTGGCAATTACATCCTTAATAATGCCTCTCAGTGTGGTAACCGATCGGTCTGCTAATTGTAGCGTTATTGAGGTTGGCCTAAGTTCACCTAACCCAAACCTCTCATAAATAGAAGTTGGGATTAGGTTGATGGATGCACCTAGGTCCAATAGTGCCCTATCAAAAGTGTTCCCTAATAATGCATGAGATCAATGGGGCACCTGGATCTTTCTTCTTTTGAGGAAGGTGATGCAGGATCATAGAACTTGCCTACTCAGAGAGAATCATCTTCCTCGGAGTGGGTTCTCTCGGCTTACGCTTTTGGGTACACAGTTCTTTCAAGAATTTAGTGTAAGTTGGGATGTGCTTAATAACATCGAGGAGAGGAATACTGATCTCTACGCTCTTGAATAAATTCGAAAGCTCCTCGTTGTTGTCTAGGGTTTTCTTCTTCTTGGTTTTCAATAGGGCCTCAGGGAATGGGATATGGGTGGAATTTTCAATTTCCGATCCCTAGGCTTTATTGTCTTCTTCAACCTCCTCCTTCTCTTTCTCAAGCTCCCCAGGATTTTGACTTCTAGAAGGTAATTCTGGGCTCTAGGTCTACTTCCCACTTCTCAAGGTGACAGAGTTTGTAGAGGCATAAGGTTTTGGGTCTTGAGGTGGATTAGTGAAGATTGGAGGGCCTTGGTTGGCCATGTAACCAGAAGAAGAAGAAGAGGGACCCTACTCAACCACCTGAGCATGTGCGTGTGGGTCCCTTTGATTCCCATACCCTTGGGCTCTATTTCCCTGATTTTGCACATTACGCGGGTTGGGTACGGGTTGAGATGGTAGGGATCTAGGTTCTCGGGTGTTTACAATTAACCCGGATTGCAAGTTATCCAAGGATGTCTTCATTTGTTGCATAAGCTGAAGCATGGACCCTTGCATTACCACCATCAGCTGGTTTAAATCAGCCTACCCTGCGGATTGTTGGGCATTCCAAGATGGCTGATTAATCGATCTCGGCGGCAACTGGGTGTATACTTGACCCTGACCCATAGGTTTTTGAGATGCATAGTTGCTAGGTCGAGATTGGGTCTATTGCCCCTGATTTTTCCAGGAGAAGTTAGGTTGGTTCCTCCATCCCGAGTTAAAAGTGTTGGAATACAAGTTGGACCTAACATTCTCCTGCATTGCATATGCATCCTCATGAAATGAGGATGAAGAGATGGAAGGATTAGAGAAACTGGGATCAAAGGCCCCAATTTGGAACCTATATGGTTCTGAGAAATCTTGGCTCACAGGTTGAGCCGAATTGAGTTGGTTCACGAATTCCCACCCCGTGGGAGCTCGTGAGGAATGGAATCCCAAATTCTTGGATTGAGTGGGTAAAGAAGTGTTTCCTAAATTCCCAGACATCCATTCTTCCATTTTCTTAGCAACCAAGTCCATTTCATCCAGTTTATTACAAATTAATTCCATGTCAAATGAATGAGAATCCTGGATCTCATTAACACTTGACCTAGGTTGTTGGGACCGGTTGAATGCATCCATGGAGGAATGATTAATTGAGTTCTCTCTCATTTCCTCAAACAGGTCGTATGCGCTATCTGCATCCCTATTGAGGAAATTTCCTCTGCAAGAGGCATCTACATGATTACAGAGTTGCTCAACCAACCCGTGATAGAAAATCTGCATGAGTTGCCATTTTGGCATCTCGTGGTGTGGACACTTCCTCAAAAGTTCTTGGAATTGCTCCCAGGCACCATGAAGCGGTTCCCTCGGCTGCTGGGCGAAAGTGGTAATTGCCGATCGCAAGGCATTGGTCAATCCAATAGGGAAGAATATCTTCAAGAAAGCCGACTTAGGAGCAGCCAAAGTTTCAATCGGCCTTCCTATAGTCTGGTACTAATGTGCGGCCTTATCCCTGAGAGAGTGGGGGAAAAGCCTCATGATCATTTGCTCTTCATTCACATTCCTTGCTCTGGTGGTCTGAATCAAAGTGGTTAGATCCTCCAGGTGTTGGAATGGGCCTCCGAGCTAAGCCCATGGAAATGCTTAATCAAACTTAAGACTTGGGGCTTGATTTCTATGTCTCTGGCGAGAATCATGATGCTGGGACGTTCCCCACAGTTTGAAGGATCATAAAAATCCTTCAAGGGCTAAGCACCCTGACCCTGCATACGTTGGAACCATTGCTGCATCTGCTTCAATTCTTCCAACTACCTCTGAATCAGCTCCTGCTGGTTCAGAGGCGGGGGAGGTAGTTGTTGATCAGTCATGGGATCTACTTGGCTATAGCTCAACCTCTGCCTCCTAGAATGGTCTAAAGATCCTTCCAATCTAGGGTTCAATGACCTCCTCCTAAGCATACACTGGAAGGAAGTCGAAAGGATAGGGAAAAGAGATAACCCTACAACACAAGAATACAAGTTTGTCCTTAGATGGGGTAGCCTAAGGTCTACTGACTCTCAGAATCCGTCCTAAGATTATGGACAATTTACCCTACTTATTCCTGGCAACCCAACTAGTTAGGAGGGACTGGGGAGAAGGTTCTTCCTTTGACTTGCGCCTCCAGTTCCTAGCGTATGCCCCAGCCGTGGTCATTTGATGCTACTCTTCTAGCTAGACATCAGATTGCCTAGTATAAGCAGGTTAATCATGAATATTCTCAATTTGGATCCCGACGAGCAAATGAATCCTTAGGGCCAACGTCTAATTGATTTTAGTTAGGCTTGGGAAATTGGTGCTTTGGAATGTGATGGGCCCTTAATGGGTTGTCCCCTTAATGATTTGTTTGAGAACGTGTGAATGTGCACAACCAAGAGGTTTTCAACCAAGATTATTAATGATTAGGTGAGTTTTAGGATTCGAATCTTGCTTAATAGCTTTTAGGATTCAAATGTTAAGTGTTTTCAACCAAGTTTGTTGTTGAAAGCACGTGTTCAAGTATTTGCCTTTAGAAATCAAGAAAAATATGGAGTGCATGGGTTTACCTAATTATTGAATCCTATGGGGCAGCTAGAAAATGAACCTCTTTTAGTTTAGGTGGTGCGGCCCAAACAATTCAATCAATTGGCTCAAATGCACCACCGATTAAGGCACACAAAAAGGTGGTTAACCTAATATGATTTCTACTCTTTTATGTGTTGAATTCATGTATCGAGTCCACAGGTTGGAAGCCCGGTTGAGTAGATCAATTCATGTATCAAGTCCGATTATGTGCCTCAAATGTGGGTGTATAGAGTGTGTATATTGATTTGTCCCACAGAAAGTATCTTTTATTTTTATTTTTTTATATGTGGGGTTGAGGTGGATGAAGGTGGCAAACAGGACAAACAATTCTATCCTAAGGTTTATGCAAACACCTATGTAGATTAGGTCTTGATTATGAGTGTGGCAAAATGAACTAGTAGGGGGGATGTGGGGAACACTTACAGAGTACTCTACCCGCACTTTACTCCGATCTACGGCACTTGGATCTCCATGCTAGGGTACCTACAAGACAGTAGATCATAGACCAGTAGGGTTAGTGCTGTGAAAATGCAAAGAAACACAATAAATAATAAAGTAAATTCTATTGCCTCCCCGGCAATGGCGCCAAAATGGTCAGGCGTGTTTCGCGTGTTAGAAATCAAGGTTACAAGTAACCCATCGTCGTAGTTGCAAAGCACGTCGATCAGATAAAATTTATACCAAAACTCTAAGGGAGTCTCGGGTCGAACACAGGGAGGTGACATTTACTTTACGTGAAAATCGCGTTTCGTTTTGTTTCTTTTTGGTATTTTAGGGTTTTGATATTTTTTTTTGTAGTTTTGAAATAAAAGAAAACAATCAAACATATCACAAGAGAGAGATGTGGAATAAATATGATATATATTACTTCCAATGTCAATTACAATAAACTATGAAAGCATAAAAAGAGAGGGAGGTGAGAGGAAATCTCCCGAATTGACTATTCGCCAAGACGACGGCGCTTGGCGGAAGCTCGGCCGAAGGAGGTGAGGAGCAGGACGACGGAGGCGAGGTGCAGGAGGACATCGGGTCAAGGATAGTGTGGCTCTAGAATGGAGGTGAGAAGACGGAGGTGATCTGCTACCGGAATGGAGGTGGGAGGACAGCTCCAAGGTGACCTATGAAGGGAGATGGAAAGTTGGAGGAGTATTTTGTGGGGCAGAGGTTCGCTACACTAATAGGAAGCTTGGGAGCTTGAGAACAAGCTCTAATGGAGATTGGTAGGCTTGCTAGAGCTTGAGAGTAGGTAGGAGTAGAGTAGGTAGAGATGGCTTGAAAGGGAGGGGGTGTAGGTCCTTTTATAGTGGAGAAGAGGCTAAAAATGGATAAAGGACCTTTAGCGACCTCCAGACCATCGCTGGAAACGTTGCTGTAGATAGCTCACATCCACTCACACCCTTAGCTAGCTCTACTGGCTTGAAATGAAGCAACGACGGCTATAAGCGTCGTTGTAGGTTAGTCCAGCTGTCGCTGAAAGCTGCCCCCAACTACGCTTGCACTTGCGTAGCGCTGCCCCGCCTATCATGAGCACTGATCGCGCGGTTCCCTACTGCGTGCACGCTGCCATGCACTGGCGTGCGCATGTTGGACTGCCGCTATGCATGTGCTGCTGCTGTTACTGCCATGCGCCCGGCCAAATTGCAAATTGGGGGGGCCACGAGGATTCGAACCCACGCACCTCCCTTACAAACCAGCGCTCTAACCATTACGCTAGATCTTCCCTTGTGTCGCGAGGAGTAGCTTGGTGCAAACACTTCCCAGCCATTGGATCTTGATCCAATGGCTAGGATTCATGGGCACGAATGAAGGAATTGGGCGGTGCTGCTAGCCGGTGTTGAGCGACCTGGATGGCACCACGTAGCACCATCTGGGCCGTCCATCTTCTTCTTGTAGAGGGTACCACGGTGCTCAAATCGAGATGATTCTCGTGATGCCAAACTGTGATCGTCTCTCCAAATCCATCCGTACGGTCGAATTTTCCATCCGAAACCCGTATGGATGTCGCATTGCCCCCCTGGCCATATAAAATGAACGAATTAATATACAAAACATGCAACTATCCTAAATGCCATGCAATGGATGTTATGCAATATTTATAACATGATATGTAATGCTTAGCCAAGAAACTATCATAAATATGCAATCTATCATGAATTTATGTGTGTTCATCAGCAGCCAGAGAGGAGAGACCCGCAAAGACCCCTACACAGTAGAGCACCCCCATAAGTTACAGGGTTTCCCCCACCCGACCTCTCTTGTCACTAATGTTCCAAGTAGACCAGAATGGGGACTTGACCTCTTAAGTCTACCAGTTTTATTAAAGAGTAAGGGTGCTTAAGATTTCACTTGGACTTTAGATGTATTGAGTGCAAAAAGTGACCTAATTTCAAGGTTGGTTGACCCAACAAGGTGGGTCAATTTCGCCTATTTGTCCTTTGAGAAGTTTTAGGTCCCTTCTTTTAGGATTCAAGTGAGATTAAGAGCCTGAATTTTAGGGTTTGCTTGAATAAATCACTTCAACCAAGCCTTAGGCACATGCCATTTTAGAGAGTTGATTCTTGCTTATGAAAGTGTCTCTAAAGCCCTAAATTGAAATCCTTAATTGGCTCTAATTTTGGTCCAATTTAAATTGCCAAATGTGGTATATAGGGCTCAAAAAAGGAAGTGGTAGCCCTAGTTACCTTAAATGGGTGCACAAATTAGATTTTGTTGGTTAAATCAAATCAGGCAACTTGATGAATTAGCTAAGAATGTAAAGCAAGTAGCCCTAATTGATGTTATCCTTTTTTCTTTTTCAGAATGAGGGTTTTAAGAGAGAGAGTAATCAAAAATTACCTGCCCCTCATGTGTTTGATGTGTGGCTGTCTTTCTTTGAATCTTCTCCCTGAAACAACCACAAAAAAAGAGATATATCAATTTAGTACCAAATCAGGAATTGTAATCAAGAATTCTTAATTTCCCGTTGCTCCTCGGCAGCGGCACCAAAATGTTGAGAGCGCTGAATCGGATTTTAAAAATATTGCGTTGTAGTACAGCCAAAATAGCGTTCAAAATAGATACAATTTTATTACTCGAAAAGATTTTCGAGCTCGAACCTAAGGAGTAAATTGGTATTTAGAAATTAAGATCACAATTTGAAATTGAAAGAAATTACAATAGTAGCAGTGTCAGAGTGCAAAAATATGGGAGTAAAATGGTGATGTAGATCACCAAATACTCATACAATATCACCAAATGATTCAATATATAAATATGCAATGGAGACTAGAATCTGTCATCTAATTCCTTGATCAGACGACTTAAAGTGTATGAGTTTTTCTTCTCTTTCTCTTCTCTGTCTTCTCCTTCCTTCTTCTTCTTCTTTGGCTTCAGTATGACTTCCTTTGTCTTTCCCTTCACGATTCTTCCCTTTCTCTTCTTCTTTTCTTCTATGATCCTTCTCTTTCTCTTTAGCTTTCTTTGTCTTCTGCTTATGCTTCTCCTTCTTCTTCCTTCTTCCTTTCTTTTGGCCTTCTTCTTCAACTCCTATTCTTCTTCTTCTGGACTCCTCTTCCTCTTCAGATTACAACTAAATGTTAGCCAGAGAACCCTACAGCAAAACCTACCCCAACCCACGTGTAGCTCTTCTCACCTTCTCCCTTTGGATACGCTCTCCCAGAGCCACACAGACAGTCGGGTAATCGGGTTGGGTGCATACCTGGGACCAGGCCCACCGATGTGCGGTAGTGGGCAATTTTGGAGAATAAGCGGTGAAGAAAAGAGAGGGGAGAAGAAGCTTGTCTGGGAGGTCAAGAGACGAAGCGGGCGAGCGGAGGCATCGGGTCTGGAGTGACCGACGCCGGAGACGAAAGTAGCTCCAATGAGTGGAGATCGGCGAGGACGAAGAGAGTGAAACGCCTGCTGGTACGGCAAGGCGTGGATGAAGTCAGAGAAGGATCCGCTGCAGGTATGGTGGTCGGACGACAAGGAGGAGGAAGGAAGGTCACTGGACGATGAAAAGCCTACGACCATGAGGAGAAGAGAGGAATTAGGGGAGTTCGCAGCCGAATTCAAGCGTGGGGAGATCAGAGAGGTCTGGGCTCCTTTAAATAGAGCTCTGAAGGTCAGTTAGGACTTGGGAAGTAAGCTTCCCAAACAAGGAAAGCTCACTGGTGATGGAAATCATTTAGATACCCAAATCTCTCATGCGTTCGCATGAGAGATTGGGAGGGAATCAAATGTCAAATAAGGGTTCAGACGAGAGAGAATTTCTCATAGGATCTCCCTTCCAATTTTGGAGGAGATCCTCCAAGCAATCAAGGAGATTTGCCTTGTTAAAGTTCATCGGAGTAGGTTTCCTCTGCTATAATGGTGGAGGGACCTAATTGTGAAAATGATTAGGAAGCTAGGGGGCAATTTCTAAGGGTTTTTGAAATATAAGGGTAGAAATGTAATCAGGCTGGACCTTTTTGCGAACTAGGTCAAGGTAAACTCATCTTAGGTCCAAAATTTGGTAAAAACTTAATTTGGACCTAAGAAATCCAATGGTGAAGTAATATTTTGGGTTTGACCACGTTTGACTGGGAAATTTATGTGAAAACCCAATTTAGGCCAAATATCTATCTGAGACCCGATTCTAGGTCAAGATGGGTTCTAATTGCCAATTTAAAGGATCTAAACCCTAGAGAATATTTTTATATGATTTTTAGAGGGTTTAAGTAAATTTTATCCTGACCAAAACCTTGGTTAATCAAGTGGGTCTGCTTTAGGGTTTCAAGAAGTCATTTAATTCGCAAAACTCACACAAACCCTTTTCTATCAAATCCAACCCACTTGATGTCTTGTTAAGACCATTTACCCTTTGTTTAGCCCTTGAGAAAACCCGTGGTTGTACTGGAATGGTAAAATTGAAGTTTTACCCTAGCTTCTTATTTTCCTCTCATAAAGGTTAATCAGTGAATTATGACCTTCAATTGGTTATGTAGGAGCATTTATTCTTTTCATTGGGTCAAAATAAGCTTGTTAGGGCTCATGATGGTGTTCCCATCATACTCCCATGCCTAGCTTTTGCTAGTCCCTTAGTGAAATTTTAAGGTTTCAACTTTGATTCTAGGCCATGTAATCTTTTGATGCTCAAAATGATGATGTGTGCTTTCTTCTGTAGATTAGGTTAGAATGCTAATAGTAGGCCTAAAGGTACTCAATTACCAACCAAGATCCAGACTTGACCAACTCTAGCCTCAGTTTGCCGCAAAGGTTTTTAAGGCCCACAGGAACTATCCTAAGTTTCAATGAACACTGCGGTTAAAGCACCCATGCTTGTAACATATTTTTGCCTTGGTTCAGGTTGTAATGTGTTTTTGTAAGAGAGAGAGACAGAGGAATTCTACTTTTGGAGAGTTTTCTCTCTCTTTTCTTTTTAATTCTAGCCTCGGATTAGGTTCACAACATGGTCTGTATCGGATTCCTAGTCCCCATCATTATTCCTCGAAGGGTCCCTAGCAATCGATGCTTCGAGATAGCACTGCCCATGGCAACCCCCAGAACCCTGGCTTTTGAGATTTTGAGATAATCCTACCCATGGCATTTTGTAGCTAAATCCAAACCATGGCAATCAACATTTCGGGATAATGTCGCCCATGGCATCTGAACCAGCACAGGGTGCTTACATGCCCCTGGTAGGATATGTAAATATCCTAGGAGACAAGCACCGAGGAGACGATATGTTATTGTGCATCTTCGAGGGGAATGTCCCACCTCTCTGTGCTGGGAACTCGTCCAAATCAACTTATGTTGATCAGCCACTCCAAATCTTGGCGACTTTTCCAGAACAATTTAAATGCATTTACGAGATTTTGATAATTATGCGCACTGAACAAGACTATGTGTGGATTGGGGTGCTTAGGCTACAAAGTCCTGTAAGCCAGAGGTCAGTTAATGAGGTCGAATACTCTTTAAAACTTGGACCTAATACTTAAGCTTCGCATTTTGCTCAACCTCTTGAGGACTATCCAGATCTTAGTGGATACTTGAATTTTTAAGCTTAGGAGCATAGCCCAAAAGGCCTAAGATCAGCATTCCTACTAATCTCTTCTGTGTTTCATTAGCACTTTTTTCCTTTCATTTTTTTTTTCATGATATGGTCTAGAACTAAGTTAATTCCTTAATTTCTTACTAATGACTATCTTTTTTCTTTTTCTTTTCAACTTGTGCTCCTTTTTGATAGTTTTCACTTCTCCCCTTTTTCTCCTTAAAATTGATATGCCCTCAAAATTTTGTCTCCTCCCATTTTTTTTTGTTCTTTTTCAAGAATTTTTTCATTTTTTTTGGTATTTTTGGGATACGTGATATTTTTGATGAAACCCTTTCTTGTGAGATGATTTTCACT
This sequence comes from Thalassia testudinum, assembly GCA_037157565.1. NCBI lineage: Eukaryota > Viridiplantae > Streptophyta > Magnoliopsida > Alismatales > Hydrocharitaceae > Thalassia > Thalassia testudinum. The sequence goes on from JAZHRO010000063.1 coordinate 125,166,451, forward strand.
GTGTTTTGCACTTTCATACCCCCCATGCCTAAGATTTGCAATGTCTCCATTGTAAATTAGGTGGGTTCGAGTTCAGCTTAGATCATTCATTACAACAGGTTCTAGGTGGGTGAACAGGTCGAGATGACTGTTGCGGACGATTTCAAGCTCAGGTACGAGTACTTGAGGTGGGGTCGGCTGTTCTAATGAATGAACCCTAAAGTACAATATGAATTTAGCATAGGAATGTCAAGAAAGGTTTCAGGTTTTTCAAAAATGACTGGTTTCCTCCCCTTGAGCGCTGAGTGTAACACCATCAGTGGGCGCAATGAGCTCAGGGAGAATGGAGGGTAAAAGATGTCTCAGCCAAATTTGTATTGGTAAGGTCAATGAACCGTTTAAGTCACTGATCGTTCATGATGAAAGGTTCTGAATTGTGGCTGAGTTGACTGATCTCGACAGCTCCATTTCCAAAGATTCGTCAGACGAGGTAAGGTACGATCCATTTTGATATGAGTTTTCCTGGGAACAGTTTAAGCTTGGCATCAAAGAGTAGAACTTTTTGACTAGGGTAAAAGATCTTTTTGGATAAGTGCTTGTCATGAAAGGCTTTAACCTGCTCTTTGTAAATTCGTGAGTTCTCATACGCGTCGTGGCGTAATTCATCGATCTCGCTCATTTGAAGCTTTCTGTGGATTCCTGCCTTGGAAAGATCTAGATTTTCGTTCCGTACTGCCCAATAGCCTTTGTGCTCCAATTCGACGAGGAGGTGACATGCCTTCCCATACACTAATCTGAAGGAAGACATACCTAATTTGGTTTTGTGGGCAGTCCTTTAAGCCCACAAAGCTTTTGGAAGTTGAGATGACCACTCGTTCCTGTCAGGTCGAACAGTGACCTGGAGAATTTTCTTGATCTCCTGATTTGATAGCTTAGCTCGACCATTAGTTTAGGGGTGATAAGGAGTAGAGATTCAGTGTGACACCCCGTATTTGGTCATCAGTGACTTGAACAGAGCATTAGTGAAATAGGTCCCTCCATCAGAGATTTTAACACATTGAATCTCGAACGACGAAAAGATGTTTTGATGAGTGAATTTGATAACCACCTTATGATCATTGGTTCGGGTCGAAATGGCTTCAATCCATTTGGACACGTAGTTAACAGCGAGTAGAATGTATTCGAAGCCGTCTGAAGCAGGAAAGGGTCCCATAAAATCAATCCCCCAAACGTCGAAGATTTCGCATACGAGAATCGACTGTAAGGGCATTATATCTTGGTGGATCATGTTGCCTAAGGTCTGATAACGAGTGCATGCCCTATAGTGATTGTATGCGTCTTTGAAAATCATGGGCCAATAGAAGCTGCACTGGAGGACTTTCATTGTAGTTTTATGACCAGAGAAGTGTGCACCGCATGCCTGGTCATGGCAGAAGGACAAGATGCCCTGAATTTCCGCTTTCAAGACACATCGTCGAATGATTTGATCAGCACCAATGCAGAAAAGATACGGGTCTTCCCAAAAGTAATACTTAGCATTGGAAAGCAATTTGTCCCTCTTGGCCTTCGGCCAATCGGATGGGATCTGATGTGATGCCAGGTAGTTTACTGGATTAGCAAACCATGGAAGCACTGTACTAATAGTAAAGAAGTGCTCATCCGAAAAATGTTCCGTAATGGATCCGAAAGGGTCGATAATATCAGAAGGAAGGAGCGACAAGTGATCAGCTACCACGTTCTATTTTCCCACCTTGTTGCGAATCTCGAGGTCAAACTCTTGCAACAGCAAGATCCAGCAGATTTGTTAAGGTTTCGCATCCTTCTTCGCAAGGAGATGCCTCACAGCTATGTGATCAGAGTAAATGATAATACAGGAACCCAGAAGATACGATTTAAAGTTTTCCAGGGCAAATACTACGACTAGCAGCTCTTTCTCAGTGACTGTGTAGTTACACTGAGCCTCGTCAAGTGTCTTGCTATCATAGTAAATGACCACGGTTTTCCCAAGTACTGCTCCTACAGCAAAATCAGAAGCATCGCACATGATCTCAAAGGGTTGAGACCAATCAAGGGATTGTAGGATTGCAGCCTGAGTAACTCGATCACGTAGGATCTCAAATGCTTGACTGCATTCCTTGGAGATTTCAAAAGGAACATCCTTAGATAGTAGAGTAGTTAGGGGGAGCGCGATCTTTGAGAAATCAAGAATGAAACGACGATAAAAACCAACGTGCCCCAGGAAAGATCAGATGTCCTTGATCTAGCTAGGCATAGGGAGTTTGGAAATTAGATTCACCTTGGCTCGATCGACTTGGATGCCTTTTTCTGATATGAGATGTCCCATGACAATTCCTTCAGGTACAATGAAATGGCTCTTTTCCCAGGAAAGAACCAGATTCACATCAATGTACTTCCTGAGGATCTGGACCAAGTGCAGGAGGCAATCATCAAATGATTCGCCAAACATTGAAAAGTCATCCATGAAGACTTCCAGATAATCACCTACCATATCTGAGAATATGGCAAGCACGCACCGCTGAAAAGTAGCGGGTGCGTTGTAGAGACCGAAAGTCATCCTTCGGAATGTGTACATCCCTAAGGGGCAGGTGAAAGTGGTCTTTTCTTGGTCCTTAGGATGGATTGCCACTTGGTTATAACTGGAGTACCCGTCCAAAAAGCAGAAGAACTTATTTCCTGCTTGTTTCTCGAGGATCTAATCAACGAACGGTAGTGAGAAATGATCCTTCTTTGTGCAGGTATTGAGTCTTCTATAATCAATGTAGACTCTCCACGAATTCGCCACACGGGTCGGTATGATTTCTCTAGTTTCAATCGTGATCACGGTGAGTCCTGCCATCTTAGGCACAACTTGGATTGGATTCACCAACCAACTATCGGAGATCCGGTAGATGATCCCAACATCTAACCACTTGATGAACTCCTGCAGATTAGGATTCAGACATCTCTGTATTTCACGGGAAGGTCGTGTGCCCTCTTAAGTTTAGATACGGTGTGTGAAGTAGGAGGGGCTAATGCCAGTCAAATCATCGAGAGTCCATCCAATGGCTTTTTGATGTTGCTGAAGAATAGTAATCAGATGGGATTCCTGATCAGGTGCAAGTCTGGAATTGAAAATCACAGGAAACGTCCGATTGGAACCGAAAAAGGCATACTTCAGATGCTCGGGAAGAGGCCTAAGTTCCAAAATAGGCTTATCAGCAGCAGCAAGAGGTTCAGGGTGTGTGTCAGGAGCAAGGGAAGGAGTTATGGGTGTGTCTAGGTTAAGTTCAAACTCCTCTGATTGTGGGTTTTGATCCTCTTGTGGTTGATCAGATGTAGTCAGGTTTTCCTCAATATATGGGTCGTCAACCACATCCTTGATATCTCATATCTGTTCTATAACTCTGCAATTAATCCCTTGTTGGGCCTTAAAGATGTCGATCTTTAATGTCTGGTTTCCAAATTTTAGTTTAATTATGCCCTCCTCACAATTTATGTTGGCCCAAGCAGTGCCCAGAAAGGGTCTCCCTAGTATGTATGATTGGTGCGTTCCTCGGATTTTCTAGAGCATCCATATCCAAGACTACGAAGTCCAATGGGAAGTAGAAGTTTCGAACACTAACGATGACATCCTCAAGAACTCCTTTAAGTGACTTAATAGATCGATCTGCCAACTGTAATGTCACCTCTGCTGCTTTGAGCTCAGATTCCTCAAGATGGTCAAGTAGGGATGTAGGTGTTAGGTTTATGAAGGCTCCTAGATCCAATAAAGCTCTATCAAATTGGATGTCACAAATTTTATAGGAAATCAAGGGAGTACCTGGGTCTTTTGCCTTTGGTGAGAGATTGCTCAAAATTACAGAGCTGGCTTGCTCTGACAATACGATTGGGCTCTCACTTTTGCTTCGTGGCGTATGCTTAGGTGTACAAACATCTTTCAGAAATCGTGCGTAAGCTGGTACGTGGTGAATTGCATCCATCAAGGGGATGCTTATATGGACCTATTCAAAGAGCTTGACCAGATCCTCCTCAGGTGCCACAAGTTTGGTTGTCCTCTTTCCCTTGGTCAAGGCCTTAAGAAATGGAACCATAGATGGTTCCTCTAGAATAGGTTTAGGTTCTTGATCAGGGACAGGGGCATCCTGGATGACTATTCTAGGGCTTGGGTTAGCACTACCAGGCTGAAAGTGGCTTGGGTAAGGTGGGTCTTGTGTTGCTTTGCCACTACGGGTTGTTACTGAGTTTAGTCCTGCCTAGTTCTGGTTTGGTGTCGGTAAAATAGGTGGCTGCTACTGAAATCTCGAGTATGATGTTGAAGCTTCCATCCTGTCAGGTGATGGAGCAGAAGGGGCTTGATAAATCATGTGGGTTGGCCTAGATTTGGGTTCATAACGCACCTCTGGTTCGGCACGTTATCCGAATTCGGAAGAGGTTGCGAAGGGAGTGTGCCAGGTTGGCGGGAATTTGCCATCTGGGTGAGTTGATTGTGATCCTCTATGATCTCATCTTTATGCTATTTTTGCATAGCCACATTCATCTTTTGAATGTTAGCCAGAGTCTGAAGGATGAGAGTCATTCGATCTGTCTGAGTTGGCCCAGATTGATAGGTAGGGCAGGGCCGAGGCTAAGGCAGCTGATATGGACGAGGAGCTTGTGGACGGGGTTGGTATGGTGGTCTTTGATTCTGATTGTTTCCTACCCATAGGAAATTGGGATGATTCCGCCATCCAAGGTTATAGGTATTAGAGAATGGGTCATTCTGGATGTCATTGAGGTCCTCGCAGGTCTGAGGAACCTTAAAAAAGTCAGAGTACGAGAGTTCAGAGTTCCCCCAACTAGAGTATGCAGGGTTGGAGTTTCCTCTAGTCCTAGAGTCAGACGGGGGTGCATACGGGTCCATCCCCTGAGAAGATCGGTGATAGATGTTATGCACGGCTTCCCTCCCATAAGGCGGCTGTGCAAACGGGTTTTGCATAGAGGTGGCTCACTGCAGATGTCGAGTTAGCTCATCCACCTTCTTCTCAATGATAGAGACCTTGTCAAAACGACTGGCCATCAATTCCAAGTCGATAGATGAGGACAGGCCCTGTGTCTCATGTGCTTCCCTTGGATTCATCGATGTGCGAGCATTCGTCTGGTCGAATAAGCCCTTGGAGTCATTATTGATGGAGTGCTCACACATATTCTCGAGAATCTCCCACACTATGTCTTCATGTTGACCCATGATATTTCCTCCGCAAGTTGCATTGACGAATAAATGGATATCTTCACGGAGTCCCTGGTAAAAAGATTGGACTTGTTCCCATTTAGGAGCTCCGTGATGGGGGCAGTTTCGCATGAGATCCAGGAAACGATCCCATCCTTCGTGAAGTTGTTCTCTAGGTTGGTGTGTGAAGTGTGTGATCTGGTGTCGTAAAGCATTCGTCTGACCAACTGGGAAGAGCTTTTTCAGAAACTCAGATTGCAGTTCGACCCATGTGTTGATAGGATGTGTTTGAGTCTGATACCAGTGAACTACTTTGTCAATGAGAGAGAAGGAGAACATTTTCATGAGAAGGATATCCCAATTTTGGACATCTGAACCGAAGGTCTAGGCTAGATGCTTGAGTTGTTTGATGTGTTGGAAAGGATCCTCGGAATTGAGCCCATGAAACTTTGGAATAGCGTGAATCATGTTGGGCTTGAGTTTAGAATCAGGACCTCCAGCCGAGATTTTGACTCGAGGTTCGATTGCCACTGCAGCGGAATTGTAATGATCTCACATCATAGGACGCTGTAGTGGATTCACAAAGGCATGGAATAAATCATTAAGGCACTGAAGTTGGTTCTCAAGGTTATTCTCCTCTTCTGCAGGTTGTGCCATGATGATGGATGAAGGAGAATTTGGCTCAGATGAATCAGAGGAGATGTCTATGTGATGGGGTTGCTGCACAAACTCGAAAGTCGAGGCCTGGCCTCGACTTCCGAGTTTGTGCAGCAACCCCATCACATAGACATCTCCTCTGATTCATCTGAGCCAAATTCTCCTTCATCCATCATCATGGCACAACCTGGCCTCGACGGGAGTGAATGACTAAAGGAGGCCTCAAGGATGGTCTTAAGGACCTCCTACCGAACATGCACCGATGGTCTAGATGAGAGTAGAATGTGATGGACCCAATCAAGACACCCAAAAATTTTGATGACTATAGAGGTTCGGGGTGGATGATACCCCTTAGTCTGAAAGCCGTCCACCTGAGAAATACCTAGGCAACCAGAGAAGGAGAGTCCCTCAAAGACCCCTACACGATAGAGCGCTGTTCAAGGGCGTTTCGTGCGGATTTAAAGCGTATTATGTTGTAGTATAACCGACAAAACGTTCGAACAAATACAAAGTTTTTATTACTCGAAGACCGGAGTATCCGAGGTCGAACACAGGGAGCAAATGGAACTTACCACTAAATCAAAATGTAATTGAACACTCTAATTTACTCAAAATAAAAATTTAGGTATTAATGTATGCGATTAAAAGGAGTTAGGGCAAAAAATATGAAATTGGACGTCTGATTTTGTGATCAGACGTCTTAAAAGCATCTCTCCTTTTCTTCTTGATTATTCTTCTTCTTCTTCTGCTGCAGTCTTTGCTCTGTCTTTTCTTCTTCTGATCTCTGCAAAGTTCTTCACTTGGCTTCTCTGTGCCTTTGCTTCTGGCTTGCTCTTTTCTTTCTTCCCCTGCGAAGGCTTCTTTCTTGCTGCTTCTTCTCTGCCTTGTTTCTTCTTCTTTCTATTCTTCTCTACCGTTCCTTCTTCTTTCTTTCTTTTCCTTCTCGCGGCCAAGTCCTTCTCCTCCTGCGTTCAGCCTGCCTGCACAGGAGCAAAACCTAACCCTTCTCCCTCTACCCACGCGTCTCTCTCTCTCAAGCAATTCACTCAAACCGCTCTACCAGAGCCACAACCTTAATCGGGTCGAATCGTACCCGGGACCAGGCGCACCTGCAGGTGTGTGATGCGCGAGGAGTGCGTAGGTCTAGGTCGGGTCGGATCCGCCAGGTCCGCGTGGTCAGGCCGCGGACGAGGCGGGTGGGATCAGTGAGGGACCTCACCCCTGTGCTTACTGAGGCGATAAGAGTAAAACACAAAAACAACTTATATGGTCCCTGAAGGTTGCAATCCCACGATGTGGGACTATCTGGTCTCACCTTCACGCGCGCCGGCAGAAGCCTCGTCGTGCGATTGTCCCGCAGCTGCTGGCTCTGCTAGCGCTCCTTGGCTGGACTCGTTCACCTCGCGACACTCGCGCTAGTATGCAGCACCTGTAGCCTGGAAGACCGGGTGCCTGGAGCTTCGTGGGAGCTTCATCAGAGGTCGTCCATGGCGGCAGCGGCTCGAATCCTGTCGTACACAAAACGCACCTCTCGGCCAAATCAGAATAGCTAGAGACCTTCGCCGTGGCACGGCGAAGGCGGTGGGCAGTGCAGCAGGCCGCAGGTCGGCCTAGGCGTGCGTGCCTAGGTCAACCTGTGGCCGGAGATGGTGGGTTGGTCGGGGGGTGATTGTGGAGGGCTGGAGTGGCAGTGGTAGGGTGGAGTGTGTTCCTGGAGGTGAGGTGGAGCTTTCGAGGTGGTTGGCGAGCCGTGTGGAGGGCTGGAGTGGTGTGGGCGGCTCGCCGGAGTGCGGTCGGAGGCGAAGACGATGGACGTGGTTAGCGTCTGTCGAGGGTCGCTCAAGGGAGATAACAGGGGGAAAAAAAAGAGAGGAGAGGATGGAGAGGAGTTCTAACATAACTGTAAGGATGAAAGGGGACAGAAGGCGAACAGCAGTACCTGCTATCGCCGGAGAAGATGACGCCCAGTGGGGGAGGACGACGGCGACGACGGGGCTGAGGCGGCGTGCGCTGATACTGCGCGACGCGGAGGAAGGTCAGGAAGTTAACTCTGCCACTGGTTTTGTGGCAGAGCGAAGAGGGAGGGGAGGGGGCCTCGCCGGAGCCTGCTGGGAGTTTGGCCGGGCAGGAGGAGAGGAATTGGGGGTGGAACCTCGGCCAAACCAAGCTCAGCCTCTTCGGCCGGAGTTGTGGGTTCTTATATAGGCGCTGGACTTGGTGTGCAGGGCGTGAAGGGCACGTAATTGCCTGAGGTTGGTCGCCGGAGATGGAAAGGAGTTAGGATACCCAAATCTCTCGTGCGTTCGCACGAGAGATTGGGTTCACACCAGGGATCGATATCGGTCTTAAATGGAAGGCAATTCTTCAGAGAATTCTCCTTCCATTTCTGGGAGGGAATCTCTGAGGGATTAGAAAGCAATCCCTCTCCGAACCTCGCCGGAGCTCGGTTCTGCCCTAGCAATGGCGGCAGGACCGGTTTGCAAAGGAGGCGAAGAACCTAGGGGGTTCTCTGCAACGGTATTCAAAAGATAGGGACCAATTTGTGATTTGGGTGTACTAAATTGCAAAGTAGGTCAAGATGACCTCTCCTTAGGTCCAAATTTTGGTATAAACCTAATTTGGACCTAAGGAAACCAATGGAGAAGTTAGATTTCAGGTTTGACCTCGTTTGACTGGATATTTTGCGTAAAAACCCAAATTAGGTTAATTGAAGAGTTAGGACCCTCATCTAGGTCAAACTAGGTTCCAAAGGCCAAATTAAGTGTTCTAAACCCTAGAGTATGGTTTTCCATGATTTGTAGAGGGTTTACTTGCTTTTTGTTCTGACCGGAACCTTGTTAATTTAAGCAGGTCTGTTTTAGGGTTACCAAGTGTCTTTTAGTTCTTAGATTGCACATGAACCCATTTCTGATTGACTCAACCCACTTTTTATCTCATTTAGACCATTTGACCTATGTTTTGCCTCTGAGAAATCCCGTTTATCTACTGCAATGGTAAAATTGCAGTTTTAACCTTTATTTCATGTTTTCTTCTCAGAGCACTTGTTCCTTCAGTTAGGCCTTCTTCTAGGTTATGTAGGAGCTTTTATCTTCTTTATTGGGTCAAAATGAGCTAGTTATGGCTCATGATGAGGCTCTCATCAAGCGCCCCCACAGGTTACAGGATTTCCTCCACCCGACCTTTCTTGTCACTAATGTTCCAGGTAGACCAGAATGGGGACTTGGCCTCTTAAGTCTACCAGTTTTATTAAAGAGCAAGGGTGCTTAAGATTTCACTTGAACTTTAGATGTATTAAGTGCAAAAGGTGACCTAATTTCATGGCTGACCCAACAAGGTGGGTCAACTTCACTTTTTTGTCCTTTGAGATGTTTTAGGTCCCTTCTTTTAGGATTCAAGTGAGATTCAGAGCCTAAATTTTAGGGTTTGCCTGAATAAATCACTTCAACCAAGGCTTAGGCACACATCATTTTGGAGAGTTGACTCTTGCTTATGAAAGTGTGTCTCTAAAACCCTAAATTGAAATCCTTAATTGGCTCTAATTTTGGTCCAATTTAATTTGCCAAATGTGGTATCATGGGCTCAAACAAGAAAGTGGTAGCCTTAGTTACCTTAAATGGGTGCACAAATCAGATTTCGTTGTTGAAATCAAATCAGGAAACTTGATGAATTAGCCAAGAATGTAAAGCAAGTAGCCCTAATTGATTTTATCCTTTTTTCCATTTTAGAATGAGGGTCTTAAAAGAGAGAGTAATAAAAAATTACCTGCCCCTTGTGTGTTTGATGCGTGGCTGTCTTTCTTTGAATCTTCTCCCTAAAACAACCACAACAAAAAGAGATATATCAAGTTAGTACCAAATCAGGAATTGTAATCAAGAATTCTAAATTGCCCGTTGCTCCCCAGCAATGGCGCCAAATTGTTGAGAGTGCTGAATCGAGATTTAAAAATATTGCGTTGTAGTACAGCCGAAGTAGCGTTCAAAATAGATATAATTTTATTACTCGAAAAGATTTCGGAGGTCAAACACAGGGAGCAAATTGGTATTTAGAAATCAAGATCACAATTTAAACTTGAAAGAAATTGCAATAGTAGCAATGTCAGAGTGCAAAAATATGGGAGTAAAATGGTAACGTAGATCACCAAATACTCCTACAATATCACCAAATGATTCAATATATAAATATGCAATAGAGACTAGAATCTATCGTCTGATTCCTTGATCAAATGACTTAAAGCGCCTGAGTTTTTCTTCTCTTTCTCTTCTCTATCTTCTCCTTCTTCTTCTTTGGCTTCAGTCTGACTTCCTTTGCCTTTGCCTTCATGATTCTTCTCTTTCTATTCTTCTTTTCTTCTGTGATCCTTCTCTTTCTCTTTAGCTTTCTTTGTCTTCTGCCTGTGCTTCTCCTTCTTCCTTCTTCCTTTTTTCTTCTGGCCTTCTTCTTCTTCAGCTCCTTTTCTTCTTCTTCTAGACTCCTCTTCCTCTTCAGATTACGGCTAAATGTTAGCCAGAGAACCCTGCAGCAAAACCTACCCCTAGCCGCGCGTAGCTCTCCTTACCTTCTCTCTTTAGATACGCTCTCCCAGAGCCACACAGACAGTTGGGTAAACGGGTTGGATGCGTACCTGGGACCAGGCCTACCGGCATGCAATTGTGGGTGAATTCGAAGAATATGGGGTGGAGAAGAAAATAGAGGGGAGAAGAAGCTTGTCTGGGAGGTCAAGAGACAAAGGGGATGAGCGGAGGCATCGGGTCTGGTGTGACCGACGCCGAAGATGAAAGTAGCTCCAATGAGTGGAGATTGGCAAGGACGAAGAGAGCGAAACGCCTGCTGGTATGGCACGGCGCGAACGAAGTCAGGGAAGAAGGATCCGCCGTAGGTATGGCGGTCGGACGACGAGGAAAAGCAAGGAAGGTCGTCGGACAATGAAAAGCCTACAACCATGAGGAGAAGAGAGGAATTAGGGGAGTTCGCAGCCGAATTCAAGCGTGGGGAGATCAGAGAGGTCAGGGCTTCTTTAAATAAAGCTCTGAAGGTCAGTTAGGACTTAGGAAGCAAGCTTCCCAACCAAGGAAAGCTCATCGGTGATGGAAATCATTGAGATACCCATATCTCTCATGCATTTTCATGAGAGATTAGGAGGGAATCAGATCTCAAATAAGGGTTCAGACGAGAGAGAATTTCTTAGAGGATCTCCCTTCCAATTTTGGAGGAGATCCTCCAAGCAATCAAGGAGATTTGCCATGTCAAAGTTCACCGGAGTAGGTTTCCTTAGTTATAATGGCTGAGGGACCTAACTGCAAAAATGATGAAGAAGCTAGGGGGCTATTTATAAGGGTTTTTGAAATATAGGGGTAGAAATGTAATCAGGCTGGACCCTTTTGCGAACTAGGTCAAGGTAAACTCATCTTGGGTCCAAAGTTTTGTACAAACCTAATTTCAAACTATGGAACCAATGGTGAAGTTGGATTTTGGTTTGACCACGTTTGACTGGAAAATTTATGCAAAAACTCAATTTAGGGCAAATATCTGTCCGAGACCCCATTCTAGGTCAAGATGGGTTATAATGGCCAAATTAAATGTTCTAAATCCTAAAGAATATTTTTCTATGATTTTTAAAGGGTTTAAGTGAATTTTATTCTAACCAGAACCTTGGTTAATCAAGTGGGTCTATTTTAGGGTTTCAATAAGTCATTTAATTCACAGAACTCATACAAACCTTTTTCTATCAAATCCAACCTACTTGTTGTCTTGTTAAGACCATTTGACCTTTGTTTAGCCCTTGAGAAAGTTCATGGTTGTACTGCAATGGTAAAATTACAGTTTACCCTAGTTTCTTATTTTCCTCTCAAAAAGGTTATTCAGTGAATTATGTCCTTCAATTGGTTATGTAGGAGAATTTATTATCTTCATTGGGTCAAAATGAGCTAGTTAGGGCTCATGATGGTGTTCCCATCATACCCCCATGCCTAGCTTTTGCTAGTCCCTTAGCAAAATTTTAAGGTTTCAACTTTGATTCTAGACCATGTAATCTTTTGATGCTCTAAATGGTGATGTGCACTTTCTTCTATAGATTAGCTTAGAATGCCAATAGTAGGCCTAGAGGTACTCAAGTTCCAACCAAGATCCATACCTGACCAGCTCTAGCCTTAGTTTGCCAAGAAGGTTTTTAAGGCCCACAGGAACTATCCTAAGGTTCGTTGAACTCCGCGGTTAAAGCATCCGTGCTTGTAACATATTTTAGCCTTGGTTCAGGTTGTAGTGCATTTTTATAAGAGAGAGAGACAGAGGAATTTTCTTTTTAGAGAGTTTTCTCTCTTTTCTTTTTATTTCTAGCTTCGTATTAGCTTCACAACACGATCTATATCGGATTCCTAGTCCCCATCATTAATCCTCCAAGGGTCCCTAGCAATCGATGCTTCCAGATAGAACCATCCATGGCAACCCCCAGAACCCTGGCTTTCAAGATTTCGAGATAATCCCGCCCATGGCATTCTGTAGCTAAATCTAAACCCTGGCAATCGATATTTCAGGATAATGTCGCCCGTGGCATCTGAACCAGCACAGGGTGCTTACATACCCTCGATAGTATATGTAAATATCCTAGGAGACAAGCACTGAGGAGACGATATGTTATTGCACATCTTTGAGGGGAATTTCCTGCCTCTCCGCGTCGGGAACTCGACCAAATCAACTTATGTTGATCAGCCACTCCTAATCTAGGTGACTTTTTTAAACAATTTAAATGCATTTGCATGATTTTGATACTTATGTGCATTGAACCAAATTGTGTATGGATTGGGGTGCTTAGGTTACCGAGTCCCGCAACCTAGAGGTTAGTTAACGAGGCCGAATACTCCCTAAGCCTTAGACCTAATACTTAAGCTTCTCATTTTCCTCAACCTCTTAAGGACTATCCAGATCTTAGCGAATACTTGAATTTTTAAGCCTAGGAGTATAGCCCAAAAGGCCTAAGATCAGTGTTCCTATAAATCTCTTTTGTGTTTCATTAGCACCTTTTTCCTTTCATTTTTTTTTCTTGATATGGTCTAGAACTAAGTTAATTCCTTAATTTCTTACTAACAACTATCTTTTTTCTTTTTCTTTTCAACTTGTGCTCCTTTTTGACAGTTTTCACTTCTCCCATTTTTCTCCTTAAAATTGATATGCCCTCAAAATTTTCTCTCCTCCCTTTTTTTTGTTCTTTTTCAAGAATTTTTTCATTTTTTTAGTATTTTGTAGATATGTGATTCTTTTGATGAAACCCTTTCTTGTGAGATGATTTTCACGGTGTTTTGCACTTTCATACTCCCCCACGCCTAAGATTTGCAATGTCCCCATTGTAAATTAGATGGATTCGAGTTCAGCTTAGATCATTCATTAGAATAGGTTCTAGGTGGGCGAACAGGTTGAGATGATTGTTGCAGACGATTTCAAGCTCAGGTACAGGTACCTGAGGTGGGGTTGGCTGTTCTAATGGATGAGCCCTAAAGTGCAATATGAATTGAGCATAGGAATGTCAAGAAAGGTTTCAGGGTTTTCAAAAATGATGGGTTGCCTCCCGTTGAGCACTGAGTTTAACACCATCAGTGGGCGCAATGAGCTCAGGGGGAATGGAGGGTAAAGGATGTCTCAGCCAAATTTGTATCGGTAAGGTCAATGAAATGTTTGAGTCTTTGACCGTTCATGATGAAAGGTTCTGAATTGTGGTTGAGTTGACTGATCTCGACAGCTCCATTTCCAAAGATTCATCAGACGAGGTAAGGTCCAATCCATTTTGATATGAGTTTTCCTGGGAACAGTTTAAGCTTGGCATCAAAGAGTAGGACTTTTTGACCAAGGTAAAAGATCTTTCTGGATATGTGCTTGCCGTGAAAGGCTTTAACCTACTATTTGTAAATTCACGAGTTCACATATGCATCATAGCATAATTCATCGATCTCGCTCATTTGAAGCTTTCTATGGGTTCCTACCTTAGAAAGATCTAGATTGTAGTTCCATACTGCCCAATAGCCTTTGTGCTCCAATTTGACGGGGAGGTGACATACCTTCTTGTACACTAATCTGAAGGGAGAAATACCTAATTGGGTCTTGTGGCCGGTGCTATAAGCTCACAAAGCTTCTGGAAGTCAGGATGACCAGTCTTTCCTATCAGGTCGAATAGTGACCTGGAGATTTTTCTTGATCTCTCTATTTGATAGCTCAGCTAGACCATTAGTTTGGGTGTGATAAGGAGTAGAGATTTGGTGTGACACCCCGTATTTGGTCATTAGTGACTTGAATTGAGCATTAGTGAAATGGGTCCCTCCATCAGAGATTATGATCATTGGTTCAGGTCCCGAAAAGATGTTCTGATGAGTGAATCTGATAACCACCTTATGATCATTGGTTCAGGTCCAAATGGCTTTGATACATTTGGGCACATAGTCAACAGCGAGTAGAATGTACTCGAAGCCGTCCTAAACAGGAAAGGCTCCCATAAACTCAATCCCCTAGACATCGAAGATTTTGCATACGAGAATCGGCTATAAGGGCATCATATCTCGGTGGCTCATGTTGCCTAAGGTCTGACAACTAGTGCATGCCCTACAGTGATTGTTTGCATCTTTGAAAATCGTGGGCCAATAGAAGCTGCACTGAAGGACTTTCGTTGTGGTTTTATGACTAGAGAAGTGTCCACCGCATGCCTGGTCATGGCAGAAGGACAAGATGCCCTGAATTTCTACTTTCGAGACACATCGTCAAATGATTTGATCAGCACCGATGTGGAAAAGATACGATCTTCCCAGAAGTAATGCTTAGCATCAGAAAGCAATTTGTTCTTCTTGGCCTTTGGCCAATAGGACAGGATCTGATGTGATGCCAGGTAGTTTACAAGATCAGCAAACCATGGAAGCCCTATACTAATAGTCAGGAGGTGCTCATCTGGAAAATGTTCCATAATGGGTTCGGAAGGGTCGATAATATCAGAAGGAAGGTGGGACAAGTGATCAGCTACCACATTCTTTTTTCCCGCCTTGTCACAAATCTCGAGGTCAAACTCCTGCAACAGCAAGATCCAGCAGATTAGTTGAGGTTTCACGTCCTTCTTCACAAGGAGATGCCTCACAGCTGTGTGGTCAGAGTAAATGATAACACGGGAACCCAGAAGATACGATCTAAACTTTTCCAGGGCAAATACTACGGCTAGCAACTCTTTCTCAGTGACTATGTAGTTACGCTGAGCCTTGTCAAGTGTCTTGCTAGCATAGTAAATGACCACGGGTTTCCCGTCAATTTTCTGCCCAAGTACCACTCCTACAGCAAAATCAGAAGCATCGCACATGATCTCAAAGTGCTGAGACCAATCAGGGAACTATAGGATTAGATCTTGAGTAACTCGATCACGTAGAATCCCAAATGCTTGAGTGCATTCCTTAGAGATTTCAAAGGAACATCCTTAGAAAGTAGAGTAGTCAGGGGGCGCATGATCTTTCAGAAATCAAGAATGAATCGATGGTAAAAACTGACGTGCCCCAGGAAAAATCGGATGTCCTTGATCTAGCTAGGCATAGGGAGTTTGGAAATCAGATTCACCTTGGCTCAATCGACCTCGATGCCTTTTTCTGATATGAGATGTCCCAGGACAATTCCTTCAGGCACCATGAAATGGCTCTTTTCCCAGGAAAGAACCAGATTCACGTCAATGCACTGCCTGAGGATCTGGACCAAGTGCAGGAGGCAATCATCAAATGATTTGCCAAACACTGAAAAGTCATCCATGAAGAAGTGGTTAACCTAAATCGTTGAAATGAGTATAGTGTTAATATGATGATTTAATCGTTGAAATGAGTATAGTGGTTAACCTAAATCGAGCCTAACTATCTCTTTACTAAATTTTTTTTTTTTACTTGGCCTACTTGATTTTATCTTGGTCACTTTTAGTCCCAAGGTCGAACTCAGGGAAGTGGGATTAGAGGTAAAGAAGTTTCTACACCT
Source organism: Thalassia testudinum (assembly GCA_037157565.1). Taxonomy (NCBI): domain Eukaryota; kingdom Viridiplantae; phylum Streptophyta; class Magnoliopsida; order Alismatales; family Hydrocharitaceae; genus Thalassia; species Thalassia testudinum. Next base: position 125,182,268 of record JAZHRO010000063.1, read on the forward strand.
GTCTTACAACGAATCTCTTCTGTTCGCTTATTATGTTTTTGGTGTTTTCTATTTAATATTTTTTTCTGATAATTTTTGTCCTTGAGGTACACCCTCAAAATCATGTTCTTGGCTTTGAGCCAAATCAGGGTTTCAAAACTGGTTTTGCTATTCGCAGGACTAAGTACCTGCAAGGTCAAGGATTATCTTTTCTCTTTTGTATATTTTTTTATCTTTTTAATGGCAGGAAAGAGAAATAGAAATAAGTTAAATATAGTGTATATATATGTATATATTATATATGTATATAGGGGTGGGGGTGGAGGTGGAAATGGCGTGTAGCACGGTGTTGAGTTGATCATCTTCTAGGAAGACGCAACCAATAGGACGAAGTGCTGCATGGAGTGTAGGCTGGATGGGTGGAAGATGTGTGCAAAAATGCTTTCTGTACACGTGTATCGGGGAATATCAGCAACGGGTGCAGATTTTCCCGCGATACAACATGTGGTATTTGATATGAAAATATATATATATGTCTATATGTATATATATGTATATATATATAGATATGTAAATATATGTATAGATAGATGTATGTATATGTATATATATATATATTTATTATTGTATATATATGTATGTATATATAACTATATATATAGATATAGATATGTGTATATATATATATATATATGTATATATATAGTAATATATGTATATAGATATATTAGTATAAGTATCTATGTATATAGATATATGTAGATAGATATACATATATATATATGTATTTATAGTTATAGATATATGTATATATGTATGTATATTTGTATATATATATATATATGTATAAATATATGTGTATATATATGTATATATATCTATATATGTATATATATATGTATATAAATATATATATGTGTAAATATATATATGTATATATATAAGTATATAGTAGTGTATAAGTGAGTGGGTGTGTGTACGAGAGTGTGTGTGTGTATGTGTCTGCAAAGAGAGTGAGAGAGTGCTGTGAGAGAGAGCGAGAGAGAGAGAGAGAGCGTCTGCTAGCGTGAAGAAGCGGCGAGTTAAGTCGTCCGGATCCAGTGGCCGACATTTGATGGCACATGCAGGCGGGTAGGCACGCAAAGAAGCGGGTGCACGCAAGAGGGAGTGAGCGCGAGGGGAAGGACCGCAGCACACCGCACTGCGCGGTGAGGCGGGTGCGAGTGAAGATACTGGTGGGTGCAGACGCGAGAGAGGTCGAAGATGGGGGCACAGACAGGTGCGGGCACTGGCTTACGCAGGAGTGGGCACATGCATGGAGCGGGAACGGGCTGGAAGCGGTCACAGGCTGGAGAGAGAGTGCGTGGTGACCGGATAAGTGAGAAGCTTTTCGGTCACCGCACTGTAGCTACAGTGTCGCGCTCTCTAGCGTGAGCAGTAGCTACAGTGCCGCGCGCTGTGAACAGCCGGTGCAGCGTGCGCGGGCACGCGGGAAGGCGCCTGCACGCACGGAAGTAGGCTGCGGTCGGTGCCTGCGTGCGCGTGGGCAGCTGCTGCTGCTGCGGAGCTTCAAAGCTTGAGTCCTGCTGCAATGGCAAAAATGGCTAAACGACGAAATCAGAGAAGAGAACCACCTCGCCCATCGGCTCTTTGATGAGTTGGGCGGTGGTGGGACTCACAGTGGTGGTTGTGTACCACTGTGAGTTGCTCCTGCCTGCAGCGTGGCTCTTCAAGAAGAGAGGCTGCGTACGGAGGGGAGAGGGAAGGAGATGGCCTGGAAGGGTGTTGCGTGTGTTTTTTTTTCTCCGTTGGACCAGGCTCTCTTGCAAAGAAGATAGGCGTGCCTTTTTAAAGAGGAAGAAGGCAAGCACATCCATACCCTAGGCTATGCATGGCTGTGCATGGCTGGCAGGGAGTGGCTGTGCAGAGCATGGCGCTAAGAAGATCAAGCCATGCTTTACAGCTGCGGAGAAGAAATTCAAAATCAAATAAAAATAAAAATAAAGATGGCGAATTTGCGAGGTAGCACTTAAGGAATACGTTAATTTCAAGGCCATTTTATTCACTCTCCTCCCCTCTCAAATAAATGCATGCATGCGTGTATTTTCACAAATGCGACTATGGCTACCTAATATGCACTGGTAATGCTAGGAAATAGCACAAGATGGCACAATTGTTGGTGTATTTTTGCTATGCAATCACACCCCCATGCCTATCTTTTGCTAGTCCCTAGTAAAACATTTTTGTATTGTATTTAGAAATGATCTTTAAGCTGAAGATTTTCTTCTGAGGCAACATAGGTGTGTTTATTTGTTGGATATTGTGAGAACCAATTGTAGAGAAGTCTACCAGTACTTTAAGTCTCACATGACATAGACCATCTCTCAACTAACATGGACTCTTGATATTTAAACCTTAAGTACGATTTCCAGGACCCAGGAGGTTTTTGCCATACTCGAGAGCTCAAGAGATTATGGCTTGTGCTTAGTGAAGGATCAAGACTGACCAGATGAACATTAAGACTCAAGCCCAGGGTTTCACGAATTTTTAAGTGCAGGTTGGTCCCAATTTCAGCTGGTGTCTTTGGATTGACCCTTAAAAAGATGACGAAAAACTCAACTCCTACTTTATAACATTTGTGGCTCAAAGAAAATAGGGTATTTGTAACTTGCCCTGAAGAATTTTTGTAGGGGGAAGACTTTACAGATATTTACAAGATATACTGACTTATTTGCGATTTTTTTTTCTTTATAACACGTGTCAGTATATTTCTTACAACTTTATTTGGAGGAGCACACTTTTATTTTGATTTCCTTTTTGGTGGAAAGAGTCTCCCCTAAACACAAGACTAAAGCCTGGGATAAAAAGTCTACCTGCATGCACAGGTAAGGACTCCACCTTCCCTAATGAACACTGGGGTTGGATCTTATGTTCACTTGGTCTTTCTTGATATGTGTAGTGTGAACCAAGATTACTTAGGCTCTCGAGTAGAAGCAAACCAACGGATCCTGTACTGGTGTCTCAGGTACAAGAATACGTCCTAAGTTAGGAGAGATTCTGATCTATTTTGTCAATGCTCATGTGAATTAAGCCTGAGCCTGAGTGAATCAAGCTTCCATGGCCTGGAAAGTCTTCAAAACAGTGGTTGAATATTCATAAACACTTATTGTATTTTTTTGTTTCAGCCTTTAGATCATTACTAAACACCATTTTTTTTTTTTACATATTTATAGATAGATGGAAACTACATGATACCATAAAATACAAAGATCCTATGGATGCCTATCCAAACCCCCATGCCAAACGATGCTATGTCCTCATATGCATGCAGGGTAGGGTAGAGGAAGGACGAAAGATCGAGTAACGAGAGCTGAGGTGCAGGGTATACAGTAGGGTGGTAGGGTGGGTGGATGGTGGGTGGTGAAGTGAAAAGTGAAGTGAGCATGAAAATGGCGGAGTGTTGTTGGGGTGCCTCCCAACGAGTGCAGAATTTAGCATCCCCAGCTGGACTCAGAATGAGGCACATCATTAGTTACCCTCAAGCAGGGCGATAGTTTCTCCAACGGGGGCAGGTTCATGAGTAAGATAGGGTTTCAAATGCTGCCCATTGACCATAAATTTATGCCCAGATTTGGGATCTTCAATCTCAACGGCCCCGTTGGGAAATGGTCTCGAGACTAGGAAAGGACCAGTCCATTTGGACTCAGTTTCCCAGGAAAGAATTTGAGCCAGGCATTGTAGAGCTAGACTTGCTGAGAAGGCTGAAATTCCTTCCGCCGAATACAGCTGTCGTGAAAAGCCTTAGTGCGTTGCTTGAAAGTTAAGGCAGAATCATAGGCTTCACGACAGAGCTCTTCCAGCTCCTGGAGTTGGAGTTTCCTTTCTCGACCACATAGGTTTGGGTCGAGGTTACATTGGCGAACCGCCCATTAAGCGTGGTGTTCCAACTCCATGGGCAAATGACAAGGCTTCCCGAAAACAATTCTATAATGAGACATACCAAGGGGAGCCTTGAAGGAGATCTAATACGCCCAAAGTGCGTCAATCAACTTGTCAAACCAATCCTTACGGTCAAGCTGAACCGTTTTCTAGAGAATTTGCTTGATTTGCCAGTTCGACACCTCTGCCTGGCCGTTCGTCTGAGGATGATACGGGGATGCGATACGATGGTGGACTCCGTGTTTCCTCAGAAGTGCCTGAAAAGAAGCATGGGTAAAGTGGCTTCCTCTATCCGAGATAATGGCTCGAGGGATCCCAAAGCACGCAAAAATGTGGCCTTTAACAAATCGAGTGGATATAACATAGTCAGCACGACGCATGGGAATAGCCTCGATCCATTTCGAAACATAATCAACACCCACAAGGATAAATTCGAAGCTGTTGGAAGGAGGAAAGGGACCCATGAAATCAATTCCCCAAATGTCGAAGATTTCCACAGCTAGGATGCGTTGTAAGGGCATCATGTCATGACATGACATTGACCCTAATGACTGGCACCTAGTGCAATGTTTCGCATAATTGTGTGCATCCTAGTGAAGGGATGGCCAAAAGAAATTGCACTGCAACACCTTGGCTGCAGTTTTCCTCCCAGAGAAATGGCCTCCACAGGCCTGATCGTGGCAGAAGGATAGCACACTAGGGAATTCGCTGTCAAGAATACAGCGACGGATAATTTGATCAGCACCTATTCGAAAAAGAAGTGGATTATCCCAGAAATAATACTTTGCTTCTGCCATGAGATGCTCGCGCTGGTTTTTAGGCCAGCCACGTGGAAGGGATCCAGAAGCAAGGTAATTGGCAATGTCGGCATACCACGGTCCACTTGCCACATTAATTGCCAATAGGTGCTCATCAAGAAAAATCTCATTAATTGGTAGAGTAAGTCCAATATGGTCAGGGTCCAGTCTGGAAAGATGATAAGCTCCGGCCTTATCGCGGATCTCAATGTCAAATTCTTGGAGCAGAAGGATCCAATGAATTAGTCTAGGCTTGGCATCCTTCTTGTGCATGAGATGGCGAATGGCCGCGTGATCAGCTAAAATAATATCATGTGTGCCCAGGAAGTAAGAGCAGAATTTCTCCAGCCCAAAGACAATCGCCAGTAGTTCTTTCTCAGTGGTAGTATAATTACGCTGGGCCTCGTTCAATGTCTTACTGGCGTAGTACACCACGAAGGGGTGTCTATCACGTCTTTGTCCCAGGATGGCTCTAACTGCAAGGTCGGAAGCGTCACACATGAGTTCAAAGTTGAGGGACCAATCAGGTGGCTAGAGAACAGGGGCCTTGGTGACAGCATTACGCAGCTGCGTGAATGCTCGTATGCAATCGGGGCCCATATCGATGGGTACGTCGGTCGATAGGAGATGAGTTAAAGGTCGAGAAATCTTGGAGAAATCTTTGATGAATCTCCTATAGAAACCGACGTGTCCCAGGAAGGAGCAGATTTGTTTGATAGAGCCAGGCACAGGTAAATTAGCAATTACATCAAGCTTAGCTCTGTCAACCTCGATACCCCTATCGGAGATGATATGTCTGAGAATAATTCCCTCGTGTACCATAAAATGACTTTTTTCCCAAGAAAGCACGAGGTTGACATCAATACATCTACTAAGGATACTGGTTAGGTTGGCAAGACAGTCATCAAAAGAGGGTCCAAAGAATGAAAAGTAATCCATGAAGACCTCGAGAAAGTCACCCACCATGTCATGAAATATCGCCAGCATACATCTTTGGAAAGTTGCTGGCACATTACAAAGTCCAAACGGCATCCTTCTAAATGCAAAGGTGCCGAAGGGGCAGGTAAAAGTGGTTTTCTCTTGGTCCCGGGGGTCAATTGCCACCTGGTTATATCCTGAGAATCCATCCAGGAAACAGAAAAATTTATTTCCCGCTAACCGCTCCAGGATTTGGTCAATGAAAGGTAGCGAAAAGTGATCTTTCTTAGTTGCAGCATTGAGTTTCCTATAATCTACACACACTCTCCAAGATGTAGGAGTGCGTGTAGGGATGGATTCACCCCTGTCATTGACACGGATGGTGAGTCCTGCCTTTTTGGGCACGACGTGAATCGGACTCACCAAGGGGCTATCGCTGATCGGGTAGATTATACCCGCATCCAGCCACTTAATAATTTCCTTCTTAATGACCTCCCACATGTTAGGGTTGAGACGTCACTGCATCCCGCGGGAAGGTCGAGCCTCCTCCTCCGTATATATACGGTGAGTGAAGTAGGAGGGGCTAATGCCAGTTAAGTCTGATAAAGACCATCCAATGGTTGCCTTGTGTTCCATAAGGACCTTCGTTAGTTTGCACTCTTGCTCCCCGGTCAATTTTGAACTGATGATTACAGGGAGCGTTTCATTTGGTCCCAAGAAAAATACTTAAGTGTACTAGGTAGCTCTTTCAGCTCGGGAGTGGATGGTGAAAGATCTGGCATTTCTTGGGATGAGAGTATCCCAGGCGGATCAGAAAACAAGTCAGGAGGAAGAAGTTGGCCCTCAGATTAGCTGAGAAGAGGGGCTTCTTAGATAGATGGATCCAAAAAGGAATAGCCCCAGTGAGTAGTATATGGGCTCAAGGTCCCAGTGTGGAGTTGCAAATCCACCTGATTTGGCGGGAAAGAAAGGGCAATCCGGTCTTCAAGAGTGTGGACCAGCGGTGAGTAGCCCTGATATGACTCAGACCATGAGGTATGGGAAGTAGAGAAAACCTTGTCAGAAGTCTGGTCAGGAGGAGGTACAGGAATAGGGAGGGATGGGGGAATGTCACATTATGTGTTGGTCAGGCAATTATCAGTGTTTACAGGTAATCCGCAACAGTCAGAATAGGTCCCAATTAGTCCGATACACGCGCTGACGGCCATGTCCTCATTAGACGTGTCATCCTCAATGCAATCGCAATCAAAGTTCTTGGCTGCCTTGAAGATGTTAAGCTTAAGCTTTTCAGATCTAACGGCAATCTCAATACAGCCCAACTCGCAGTCGATATGGGTGCGGGCTGTGGCCAAGAATGGTCGACCAAGGATGATCGGACAATCATAAAGTGAGCTAGGAACCTCCATATCTAAAACATGAAAGTCAACAGGAAAACAGAAACTGTTGAGTCTAACCACCACTTCTTCCACCACACCCTTCGGAATTTTGACATAACGATCTGCCAACTGTAACGTGACAGGGGTGGGTTTTAGATTTCCCAAGGAAAATTTTTCGAGCATGATGGTTGGTATAAGATTGATGGAAGATCCTAGATCAAGCAGGGCACGATTAAAATTGCAGCCTTGGATGCTACAGGAAATAAGCGGTGTGCCCGGATCTTTCTGCTTCGGTGGTAGATTTGACAGTATAGCATAACTCACATGAGGCAAGAGAACCACCGGATTCTTAGTTTTCTTTGACTGTCACCTGGGTGTTGTGTAGTCTTTGAAAAATCGGGCGGCAGTAGGTATGTGTCGATAGCCTTGAGCAGGGGTACCTTGATTTCAACATCCCTGAACAAATTACATAGGTTATCAAAGGCCTGCGTATCCTTCTTCTTGCCTTTTGTCTCCCTCAGTAGAGCCTCAAGGAATGGGACTGATTCTGGCACCAATTTGGGTGTATCGTCCTCTCGCGAATGCTGCGCGCATCCCGAATGAGAGGGCGATGAAGAAGATGGGCTAGGATCAGGTCGAGGCAGGTTGATGGTCTACTTACCTCTCCTCATAGTGATCGCATTGGATGATACGGGTCCAGTGGGATCATAAGGCGGAGGAGGGTTCACAATGGGGACATAAGAGTGAGGTGCTGCAGCAGGATTAGCCTGAAATCCCGGTGGAATGCTCAGAGCCTGCAGAATTTGATGTACCTGCCCCTGAGAAGGTCGCACCTATGGTTGAGGACCACGGGGTACGAAATTTCTTGGGTTTGGAACAGGTTGGGCCGGAAGAGTTCCCTGAGATCGAGTCGCCATGCGTAGTTGACTGATCTCAGCATTCTACTACGCCAATTGGTGTTAAAGAGAGGTCATGTTCTCTTCATGGTGCTTTGACATTTCCGTCATCATTCGCATCAATTTATCAAGAGGACTTGATGCATGTTCTGTTTGCGGTACGCAAGGACCCGATGGCAGATTCGCCATAGGATTAGACTGGGCCCTTGGGATGACAGGTGTGGACGGTCGCATTGGTCCACCTGCGGGGTTTTGGCACTGCGAGTTGTTGGACCATGTGAAGTTCGGATGATTTCGCCACCGTGGGTTATAAGTGGCAGAGAACGGGTTGTTCCCCAGGGCGCAAGCATCTTCTATGCCAGAAGACACATCTACATGTAAATACGCATCCGAGCACATGGAGGCTTGGTCCTCCGTGTCAAAATACTGGCTCGCAGAAGCCAGATCCACATGACTTACCGAGTCGCTCGGCACGACACTTGGTAAGGAAGGTCTTACGGGGTTTCTCGGGATAAGCCTAGTGTTGGAAGAATTAGGATTGTGACGAAGTGGTGAGGTGGGGGTGTTTGCCATAGAACAGGCAGGGTTGGCCAGAAGCTCGTCCAGCTTCTTGTGCACGACGGAGACTTCATCCAATTTCTATGCAATAAGGCTGAGATCTGTGGATGAATGGGAGGGTCCCGTGTCAACTTCGTGGACATTACGGGGTAGGCTAGTACGATTAAAGGCGACAATGGAGGCATTGTTCATCGAGTTTTCGCTCATATTTTCAAATAATTCGAATGCTCCATTCTCATCTTTATTCATGAAATTCCCTCCACAGGAAGCATCTGCAATCTGCTTCAAAGTCTCATTTAGCCCATAGTAGAAAATCTGGGCTATATGCCACTTAGGCAGACCGTGGTGTGGACACTTCCTGAGGAGGTCATTATATCTCTCCCATGCCTCATGAAACTGTTCGCCGTTTTGTTGTGTAAATGAAGTGATAGCACGGCGAAGCGCATTGGTTCGCCCGATTGGGAAGAACTTCTTGAGAAACGCTATTCACATCTCTTCCCAAGAGTGGATGGTTCTCCCAAGGGTGCGTAACCACTGCGACGCTTTATCCCTCAATGAAAACAGGAACATTTTCATGAGGACTATAGGTAACCCGATATTTCTCGGTTTAACGATTTTAGCCAATCGGGTTAGGTCTTCCAACTGGAGAAAAGGATCTTCACTTGTAAGACCATGGAAGTGAAAATTTATTAGGCCAATTATGTTAGGTTTCAGTTCAAAGTCGTCCCTGCCCATGGGGACCCGAATTTGTCCTATGGTCTCTGTAGCAATGGGATTCTGATAGGAGCTAAGAGACCTAGGCTCCTCCCGTTCGAGAGGGTTCCGCATTTCCTCCAATGTTTCCCTTATGGCTTCAATTTGTTCATTATACATTTCCATTTGCGCTTGGAGGCGGGTTATGGGATCCAAGGCTCCACCACCTGGTGGGTTTTGAGGGCAGTTCCTCCCTCGGGATTTGGGGGTGGGCATGCAACCATGTTTGTGGAAGAGGATGATGCGGCTGCCTTTCTAAATTTATCAGACAATTCACAAAGTTCAGGGTTTCGTGACCTCCTCCCAAACATGCACTACCACAGGAAAAATTGGGGCAATACGAAGGGAAAAGAGATGAGAGAAATGACATCGCAAAGGTACACTTGATGACAAATCAATACAATCAAATTCCTAACCTCTACAGTGTGCCCTTAGACCTAAAGATCTAAGTTACCTACTATCACGACCTATGGAACCGAATGCGAGCACTGCGGAACCACCGGGCCAGATTGAAAGGTCGTTTGCCCCAGTCGTAGACACCTAATAGCACGCGGGAACCCTCACCAGCATGTAGGCACTACACGCAGGTAGTTACACCTCCAATCCTTACTAAGGGTCAAGTTGCTACCAGTTTTAATTAGAGGCTTAGGGTCAAGTACTTCTGGAATGTGAAGGGCGTTATTTATGGGTAATGCCCAAGTGATTGATTTTACAAAGTGTATAAACCAAGCATGCAACGGGGAAATCTCCCTAAATTGAAGTTTTAATTGGTGAATGGTTTTTAGAATTCAGCCTTAAGTAGTATGGATTTTAGGATTTCTCTGAATTACCAATTCAACCAATCTCCAGGTTTTGAGAGAATACGAGTTTTCTTCTAAGCCCAACAAACCCTTCTTCAATGTCAGTTGGTTAATGTATGCTAAAATGCAATGGGCTTCCCTAGATGGAGATTTCTATGTGTGGATGCACGAATCAATTTTAGATTAGTGTGAAAGGGAGCCAAAGCACTTCAATTCAAGTGCTCCCAATCACCAAAATGATTTCCACACACGAGGCTCAACCATAAGATAAATAAAATCAAATTATTGCGGTTGAAGTATTCAGGATCAAATCTTAGGCATGTGAAAGGTCGTGGTGGGGTTGGAATCAACTCAATTCCAAGTCTCCCCACCAAAAAGGTGATCCCGAATTGTAGATAAATGAGGCAAAGAGGGATGGCAATCAATCTTTTTTTTATTTTTGCCTCAAGACTTCTTCACATGGCAAAAGATTCAAGAATTAAGATTCTTGGATCTTAGCTATGAGAAATTTGGCAGGAAACCCGGGGTGGTGGGAGTGATGACAAACAAGGAAACAAGTGATTTTTAATCAACTTGCCCCAAGAGATCCCAAGAAGTGTTTTTTAGTTTTTTTTTTTTATTAAGGTGACAAGTTGACCTAAGTTGCTAAGAAAGAAAGACCTACCTGTTCAGCAACGTGGGCGAAGCTTCAGTGCGGTACCGGTGACTTCATGCTCTCGTTCCCGCCTTGGATCTGCCCACGTCTCCGACTTCGTCTGCCTACCTTCTCCTTGCAACTGGTTCACCTGCACACCAACAAACAGAAACACCCGTAAAGAGAAGGGTGTGAGAAGAGAAAAATTAAAGGAATGGAGTAGAAACTTTCTTGAATGCGCACTTCCCCGGCAACGGCGCCAGAAAGAGAGAGTATGTTCGGGCCCGGATAGGTTGTGTTAATATGATGATTTAATCCTTGAAATGAGTATAGTGGTTAACCTAAATCGAGCCAAACAATCTCTTTACAAATTATTTTTTTTTTTACCTGGCCTACTTGATTTTATCTTGGTCACTTTTAGGCCCAGGGTCGAACTCAGGGAACTGGGATTAGAGGTGAAGAAGTTTCTACGCCTGTCCTACAATGAATCTCTTCCATTCGCTTATTATGTTTTTGGTATTTTTCTATTTAAGATTTTTTTTCTGATAATTTTTGTCCTTGAGGTACACCCTCAAAATCATGTTCTTGGCTTTGAGCCAAATCAGGGTTTCAAAACTGGTCTTGCTATTCGCAAGACTGAGTACCTGCAAGGTTAAGGATTATCTTTTCTCTTTTGTATATTTTTTTATATTTTTAATGGCAGGAAAGAGAAATAGAAATAAGGTAAATATAGTATATATATATATGTATATAGGGGTGGGGGTGGAGGTGGAAATGGCGTGTAGCACGGTGTCGAGTTGATCGTCGTCTAGGAAGACGCAACCAACAGGATGAAGTGCTGCGTGGAGTGTAGGATGGATGGGTAGAAGATGTGTGCGAAAATGCTTTCTGTACACGTGTATCGAGGAATATCAGCAACGGGTGCAAATATTCCCGCGATACAACGTGTGGTATTTGATATGAAAATATATATATATATGTATATATATAAATATACGTCTATATGTATATATATATGGTTATAATTATCTAGGTGTATATGTAGTTATATATGTATATATATATATGTATATATATATATAGATATGTAAATATATGTATAGATAGATGTATGTATATGTATATATATATATATATATATATATTTATAATTGCATATATATGTATGTATATATAACTATATATATAGATATAGATATGTATATATTTATATATATGTGTATATGTATATAGATATATTATAAGTATTTGTGTATATAGATATATGTAGATAGATATACATATATATATATGCATAAATATATGTGTATATATATGTATATATACTTATACTTAGTTATATAGGTACTAATATATGTATAGATATATGTATATATATATATATATATCTATATAAATATATATATATATAAATATATATATGTATGTATATATATAAGTATATAGTATTGTATAAGTGAGTGGGTGTGTGTACGAGAGTGTGTATGTGTGTATGTGTCTGCGAAGAGAGTGAGAGAGTGCTGTGAGAGAGAGCGAGAGAGAGAGAGAGAGCATCTGCTGGCGTGAAGAAGCGGCAAGTTAAGTCGTCCGGATCCAGTGGCCGACATCTGATGGCGCGCGTAGGCGCGTAGGCACGCGAAGAGGTGGGCGCACGCAGGAGGGAGTGAGCGCGAGGGGAAGGACCGCAGCGCTCCACGCTACGCAGTGAGGCGGGTGCGGGCGGGTGCAGACGCTAGAGCGGGCGAAGATGTGGGTGCAAATGGGTGCGAGCGTTGGCTTACGCGGGAGCGGGCACACGCATGGAGCGGGAATGGGCTGGAAGCGGTCGTGGGCTGGAGAGAGAGCGTGCGGTGACCGGATAAGTGAGAAGCTTTTCGGTCACCGCACTGTAGCTACAGTGTCGCGCACTCTAGCGTGAACAGTAGCTACAGTGCCGCGTGCTGTAAACAGCCGGTTGCAGCCGGTGCGGCATGCGCAGACGCGCGGGAAGGCGCCTGCGTGCATGGAAGGATGCTGTGGTCGGTGCCTGCGTGTGCGTGGGCAGCTGCTGCTGCTGCAGAGCTTCAAAGCTTGAGTCCTGCGGCAATGGCAGAAATGGCTGAACAACGAAATCAGAGATGAGAACCACCACGCCCATCGGCTCTTTGATGAGCTGGGCAGTGGTGGGACTCACAGTGGTGGTTGTGTACCACTGTGAGTTGCTCCTGGTCGCAGTGTGGCTCTTCAAGAAGAGAGGCTGTGTATGGAGTGGAGAGGGAAGGAGATGGCCTGGAAGGGTGCTGCGTGTGTTTTTTTTTTTCTTTGTTGGACCAAGCTCTCTTGCAAAGAAGATAGCCGTGACTTTTTAAAGAGGAAGAAGGCAAGCACAGCCATGCCCTGGGCTGTGCATGGCTGTGCATGGCTGGCAGGGAGTGGCTGTGCAGAGCATGGCGCGAAGAAGATCAAGCCATGCTTTGCAACCGTGGAGAATAAATTGAAAGTCAAATAAAAATAAAAATAAAGATGGTGAATTTGCGAGGCAACACTTGATGAATACGTTAATTTCAAGGCCATTTTATTCACTCTCCTCCCCTCTCAAATAAATACATGCATGCGTGTATTTTCACAAATGTGACTATGGCTGCCTAATATACACTGGTAATGCTAGGAAATAGCACAAGATGGCACAATTGTTGGTGTATTTTTGCTGCGCAATCACACGCGCGTTGCTACGCTACTGCGCATGCGCGTGCTGTTGTGCTGCCGCTGCTGCTCCTTATCATGCCTCAATTGCGAGATTGAGGAGGGTCACGGTGGATGCGAGAAGGTGCCACAACCATTACGTCAAAGCTCCCGCTTGGTTGAATTTTGAACACGTGCATGCAGCTCCTCAACTGTCCGGTCTTAGATCGGACAACTTAAGTTACTTGATGAAGTGCCAGAGAGAGGGGGTGCTAGTAGTCGTTGATGGCTGGCATTAGGTGGCTTGAGTGGCACCACATGGCACCACCTGGGCTGTCCATCTTCTTTCTATTGTAGAGGGTGCCACAATGCTCGGATCACGATGATTCCCACACTCCTGGACTGTGATCGTCGCTCAGGATCCATCCGTACGGTCAAATTTTTTATCCGAAGCCCATAAAGATGTCACATTGCCCCCTGGCCATTGATCTTTCTCAGGCTTGTTATGGGAGCTATAGAGGTCAGATCGAAGTGATGTTGAGTCCATTGGAGTCCGTTTGTCGATCCGGATCCATCCATCTGTACAGTCGAATCGCTCATCTAAGACCTATTTTAAAATGAACTTGTGCGCATGGTCATTAAGCATTGATTCTAAGTGATTAAAATGTAAGGACCATGCAATATGCATGCAATGCTCCCAAGCCCATTATAATATGTCATTATCGCACAAGTACCCTCAAAATTGACTCTAATTGATAATATTAAGAGTGAAAATTGTTGAGTCATCATACCCCCATACCCACCCCTTGCTAGTCCCTAGCAAGGTTTAATCTAAACACTATTTACAACTAAAATTAAGAATTGATCGCTTAGGTAGAAGTTACTTGATGATTGGAGGAAATTTCTAATAAGAACCTAACTTGTAAAGACTCAACAATGCCCGGGTTGCCTGCCAAAATGCCGACCGCCTGAGTCCTCGCCTTATTCTATATAGAAGCAAATACATACTTTCTTCTTTTTCATCTTTTTTAATTCTTTTTTTGGATTTTTGGTGTTGATGATTTTGGGGTAACTTTTTACGGCTACCCAATCCACCCATGACTCAAAAAGGATTCTCAGTACTAAGCATCTTATTGTGAAAGTGATAGACCCAATGGCAATTAAAATGGACTTCGGCTTTCTACGCCCCTAGGTGACCCAAAAGAAAAAATGTTGCCTAAAGGTGTATCTATCTGATCAGTAGCTTTCTCCGTACTTTTTATTTTTGTGAGGTCAACACAAGGGCGAACCCAGTGTATATCCCCCTGGATTATGCTACTACACCGCGTTGTCCTTAAGTGTTTTGGAATTCTTGTGAATTTTATGAGTTGGGATCTGGACAACCGACCAATGGGCTGTTACCACGACAACTTGCCAGCCATACTCGTGGGTGAAGTATGGCTTTTTTTTTTTGAAACAATAAGTATGGCTTATTTCTTTTTTTTTCATTTCTCCTTTTCTATTTTCTTTTTTTTCTCTTTTTTTTAAGTAGGTGCTTTCCTGATCTAAGATTTACCTCAAGGCAGTAGTAAAAGAGAATGGTCCTATAACTAGACTCTGGACAACCTGCCAATGGGATGTTACCCACAACAACTTGCCAACCATACCACCCTAGAAGGTTCACTAGCTACCCAATTTCCATTAAAACCGCCGATGAGTGAGTCAATGTAAAACCTGCGTAGATGCTTAACCTAAAATTCCCCTTAAATCAGAGGGTGGGTTGATAAGCTGTATACTTATCACCCTACTGTTGAGAGAGGAAAACTATGCGATAAAAGTTGGATTTTGAAAATCCATCGTTGTAGTTCGATTTGCGAAGTAATCTGTCAACAGATAAATTTAACCGAAATTTGTAAAGCAATTCTGGGTCGAACACAAGGAGGCTATGTCAATCTTAAATCCGTGATTATATTTTTTATTTGAAAATGAGATTATTACAATGGAATTGATATAAATAATAAGAGAGAGAGATAGAGAGAGAATAATCACTTGATATAATAATAATGTTTTTACAACTAGAAAGCAGGAAATTCTATTATAGAAAGCAATTAAAAAGAAGAGAGAGAGATGTTATCCTCCTCGACGAATGCTTGGAGGACGAGCTTCCCACATCGCTAAAGCCCCTGAACGTCGCTAAAGTGTAGATTGGAGGGGGCAAATGGGTCATTTCATCTCAAATCATTAATTCAAGGCCTTTAGTGATGAATTTAAATGTCTCTAATGCCCCTGAACATAGGCATAAGGCCGCTCGCCCGTGCCTTGTCTCCTTCTACACGTGTCAATGCCAACGCACGTCTACATGCTCTCAGTCATCTAATCAGGCGATCAGACGGCTTAAAAATCATCCACGCTGCTTCTGCTTTGGGCGTTAATCACACACTTTTAAGAGGCGACGCAGCCTCATTCGCTGTTGTTGGATCGAAGATCAACGGCTCAGATTGTGTACTTGCAAGCCCTTTACAATCGTGCCTCCTACGTCAGTTGGCCCATCTGATAGCGCATCCACGATCCACACCTATCCGTGTAGCCACGTAGCTCACATCTCCGCTACCCCCTCACCATCTAATGACTGAATTATGCCCTCTCCCGCGCCCACGCCTGATTTGTGGCGTGCTGCGTTTCGAACGTGCGCCTTGCTTCTCGCTTGCAGCTGCATGACTGCTACACTACAGGCGATTTTTGTTGCATTTAGGAACTTGGTCGTTATATCAAGATCCAACGACTAGGATAGCGTGATGAAGAGCCCTTGGAGATGCAGCAGCAGGTCATAGGGTTGATTGGGTGGCTGAGATGGCAACACGTGCCGCCATCTTGGTCGTCCATCTTCTGTGTGTTGTAGATGGTGCCACGGATGTCGGATTGGACCGATTTTCATGCTGTTAGGCTGTGATTGTCAATCCAAACCCATCCGTGCGGTCGAATTTGTCATCTAAAGTGTAGTTTGGCACCATCTTGGCCCTTGATCTCTAGGCTTCCTTGGACTATAACAGGTTCTATGGATGTCCGATCAGGGTGATCTTGGAGTCGTTGAACTCCAATCGTCACCCTGATCAGATCCATACGATTGGATCTTCAATCTGAGGCCTCGATTAAAAGTTGCCCTATCCCTGGCCATAAAAGGAGACAATTACTATCAATTTATACAATTTGATCTAAATGGATGATTATGCATGTTATGCAATATTTACATTGCATGATGCTAATATGACACTAAGAACATACATTAATAGACATTTTTGTCTATTTAGATGTATGCACATCACACCCCCATGCCTATCTTTTGCTAGTCCCTAGCAAAAACTACATGCTATTTATAAGAGATTTAGGATTGGATTACTCGGGCAAAAGTCATTTTCAACATTAGGAAATTTTTACTTAGGACATGAACTTTCAAAGACACAACAGCGCCTAGGTATCTGCAAAAATGCAGACCGCCTCAAGCCCTCGCCTTATTCAAAGAAGGATCTCTTTTTCCCCTTTTTCTTCTTTTCTAATTTTTTTGGATTTTTAAGTTTAGGGTTACAAAGCAGCTTTCTACGACCACTCAACCCACCCAAGACTTGATGAGAACCCTAAGTTCTAAGCATCTTTCTATGAATGTGATAGACTCGTTGATTGGCAATCAGAATGAACTTTGGGTTTCTACGCCCCTAGATGACCTTAAAAGGAATTCTGCCTAAAGTTGTATCTATACGACCTGTAGCTTTCTCCCTACTTTTATTTTTATTGGGTCAACACAAGTGTGAATCCAGTGTATATCTCCCCAGCTTATTCTACTTCTCCGCTTCTTTCTAAGTGTTTTAGGAATTAAACGTGCATTTCTTGAGCTGAGTTCTGGACAACCTACCTATGAGCTGTTACCCACGATAACTTACCAGCCATACTCGTGCGGTGAAGTGTGGCTTATTTCTTTTTTTTTTCTTTTATCCTTTTTCTATTTTTTTAATTCTTTTTGGACTTTCTTTTTCTTTTTCGTTTTCTTTTTTTTTTAAGTAGGTGGCTTCCCTGGTCTAAGATTTACCTAAAGGTAGTAGGAAAAGAATGGTCCAGGGGGTGGGCTCTGGACAACCTACCTATGGGTTGTTACCCACGATAACTTGCCAGCCATACCACCCTAGAAGGTTCATTAGCTACACAATTTCCGTTAAAATCACCAAACAATGAGTCAGTGCGAATAGTGTGTACAAGCTGAGACTTAAAGTTCCCTCAAATCAGAGGGCGGGTTGATAAGTCGTGTACTTATCACCCAAACTTATTTAATAAAATTGAAACGGAATTCAGGATGGCGAGGACTTGATAAACAAATCAACATTTTAGTGGATACCTAGGCTGATTAAGCTCAAAGACCTGAAGGGTCTTAGTGTTCAGATCCTATTGTAATATTTCCTAAGATTGAAAAGTCCTAATGCCCAAGTATTTCTTCCAAATTCAATTTTTTTTTATGTATATATAAGAAAATAAGTAGAATTTACAAGAATTCCACAGAGCTAACAAAATGATTCAAAAATGAATCCACCCCCCATGCCTAGCTGTTGCAATGTTCGCATTGAGAATAAAAGACATGAAAGGAAGAGATAATGTAGAAGATATCACCTGAATATGATACTCGGGTTAGCTCTGAGTCAAACTGTACAACTACTAGTTTAATGCCATCAACTAGGTGAAGTCCAGCCAAAGAAATCACAACATGATAAGAGCAGCCGTGTCTGAGACGGGTTCTGGAACAATACGATCAATAAAAGGCTTCAGATGTTGACCGTTGACTTTAAATGAATTACTCATCCTTAGGTTAGAAATCTGAATATCCCTGTTTGGAAATATCTGATCAATGATGAATAGGCCATTCCATTTTGACCTAAGTTTGCCGGGAAAGAGCTTAAGTCAAGAATCAAAGAGCCAGACCTTCAGGTTCGACTCAAAGCTCTTGCAGGATATTAATTGGTCATAAAGAGCTTTGGTCCAAGCCTTATAGATCTTGGCATTCTCGTATGCGTCGTTTCTAAGCTCCTCCAACTCAGATAGTTGGAGTTTTTTTTTAACTGAAAAGGACTACTAACGAATCGTCGATAGCAGTCCAGGAGAGCTTTTATTGAATAAGTGAGGGCAAAAAATTACATGAGTGAACCCCATTGATGTATGAGATTCTAGCAATTGTTTACAATATTATCCACATTCACTGGTCTCTCCTGAAACAAACTATCATTTCTAGCTCTCCACATCGACCATAATACTGCCACCATGGGCAAATATGGCTTATTCACCCTCAAGAAGGAGCTCCAGAGGCTCTTCCACATGGGAATAGTTTCCCTGCACACCTTCCTCCAAACGCAATATGTAATCATGCAAGTGGAAAAAATATGAAGACTGGAGTCATTATGCATCTCACACAAATGGCAGAAATGAGCAGGGGTGCCCATTCTCCTATGCCTCAAATCTCCTGTTATCATGCCATCACTTCTGCATAACCACACAAAAAATTGTACCTTCAATGGTACCTTCAATTTCCATAGCTTCTTCCCAATCTCATCAACCTCTACCATCCTAGAGGAAATGATAAGTTTATCATAGGCAGCCGCTGAGGAGAAAGCCCCATCCCATTTGTATGTGTCACACTTCTCAGGCGTAGGTTTGAACACAGCAAGTTCCTGTAGAAGATGTTCATTTTCTGCCTATGTTCTTGTTCCATGGCCGTTCCCTACCCATTGTTCAACAGCCAATTCTCAGAAGCCATGTCCCAATAGTCACACACCAAAGCATTTTTATCAGTAGCTACCGAAAATGCAACAGGGTACCTGTCTTTTATCACCCCACCAGGCAGCCATTTTTCCAACCAGAATTTGAAGCTTTTCCAATCACCTAAGATAGACTTGAATAAACTCCAGTTATCTGCCAAAGCATGCACCACAGATGACCAGAAAGGAGATGACTTATGAGGATTTAAGCGGTTCTTCTCATCATTGGCCACCACATAGCTATCCTAGATGATTTCTGTCCACATTTTTTTCCCCCTTGGAGCAGCCGAATAGTCCACTTCCATAGTAGGGCATCATTAAATTCTTTGAGTGATCTAATTCCCATGCCACCATGCTTCTTAGGTAGACAAATTGAGTCCCATTTTACAAGTTGGAGGAAGGCACCTTGATGGGAAGCCCCATTCCAGAAGAACCTCTTGCACATTACGTCAAGTTTTTTCCAAATTGACTTTGGAGCTCTGAGAAAAGAGAAGAAGAAGATTGGAATGGATGTGATGACTAAATTTAATAAAATATACCTCCCCCCTTTCGACAAGTAGCGACTACTCCAGCCCTCTAGTTTCGTAGCCGCCTTTTCAAAGAGAAAAGACCAATCTATTTTCTTCATTTTTGTGCACTTCAGTGGTAAACCCAGGTATTTGATTGGCAGTGAAATCACAGGCGTGCCCAAGATGGTGGAGATTTCATTTTTGTCTATACCATTCATACCAAAGAAGACCAAGGAGGACTTACTTCCATTTAATTTTAAACCAGAAATCTCACCAAAAATTTTGACCATATAATATAGCGCCTGTGCTTCCCACTTCCCACCTTCCACAAAAACACAGTGTCATCCACGTATTGAAGAATGGGGGCCAATGCCCTATTGTTAGTCATCGAGTACCCCTTTATCAACCCATCAGCTGCCAGCTTGCAAGAATATCTTGCCAAGGTATCCACTGCAAGATTGAAAATCAAGGGGCTAGTGGGCAGCCTTGCCTTACCCCACATTAAGGCTGAATCCAGGTTCAACATGGTTTACCATTTATCAGGGGGGAATAGGAAGCAGTTGTGATTCATCTCTTCACCCATTGTATCAAAAGAGGGGGGAATTTTCTCCTTTTAAGAGTTTCTCAAAGATATAGCTAGGATATTCAGTCTTAGGCTTTAGTGAAATCAACCTTCCATAGGAAGGCCTTGGATTTTCGCCAATGCCATCCCATCACCATTTCTTGTGCCATGATGAACAATTCCTATAGAGACCTCACAGCTAAAACAGATTGGACAGGCCGATAGTTGGAGTTTCCTGGTCTTTCCGACTAAACTCAAATCCAAATTACACTACTTGATTGCCCAGAATGCCCTATGTTCAATTTCTACAGGTAAATGACATGCCTTTCCATACACCAGATGAAACAATGACATGCCGATAGGCGTTTTATATGCCATATGGTAGACTCAAAGAGCGTCATCAAGCTTTTGAGTCCAGTCTTTACGATCAGGCCTAACCATCTTCTGAAGAATATTCTTGATCTCCCGATTGGAGATCTCGGCTTGTCCATTTGTTTAGGGATGGTAAGGTGTGGAGATTCTATGATTTATCCTGTATTTTTCCAGTAAATTACAGAGCTGGGCATTAGTGGAGTACCACCATCACTGATGATGGCCCTCAGAATCCTGAACCGACTGAAGATGTTCTTCTTGACAAAATCAATGACCACCTTGTGGTCATTGATTCGGGTGGGAATAGCCTCGATCCACTTGGACACATAATCAACAGCGATGAGAATGTACTGGTGTCCAAATGAAGGGAGGAAGGGTCCCATAAAATCTTTGCCCCAAACGTCGAAGGTCTCGACAAGAAGAATCGGGTTTAGAGGCATCATGTCTCTCTTGGTTATGCTCCCAAGTGCCTGGCATCGAGAACATGACCTAGAGAATTCCTAGGCATCCTTGAATAAAGATTGCCAATAGAATCTAGATTGCAAAATCTTTGCAGTTGTCTTCTTCCTAGAGAAATGTCCACATGCAGATGCATGGCAAAACTTGAGTATACTTTTGAATTCATTCTCCGGAACGCATCGGCAAATAATCTGATCAGAGCCGATGTGATACAGTTTAGGGTCCTCCCAGAAGTAATATTTTTCCTTAGATTTGAGTCTATCTCATTGTTGCTTGGTCCAATCTTGAGGGATTTGACCAATGGCCAAATAATTTACGATTCTGCAAACCACGGAGTTTGGACACCTGATACTGCAAGGATAGTCTCGTTCAGAAAAGTATCAGCAATCGGAATATTAGGATGAGAAGAATCACTCAGAAGTCTCGAAAGATGATCTGCTACCACATTTTGTGTCCTAGATTTATCTTTGATTTCAAGATCAAATTCTTGAAGTAGAAGAATCCATCAAATAAGCCAGGGTATGCCATCCTTTTTGGCCAAGAGATGTCTCAAGGCTGAGTGGTCGGTATATATTATGACATGAGATCCTTAGAGATAAGCCCTGAATTCTCCAAAGCAAATACTACAGCTAGCAATTCCTGCTCAGTAATAGTGTAATTCCTCTGGGCCTCGTCCAGAGTTTTGCTAGCGTAGTAAATGACAAAGGGATTCCTGTTAATATTCTGACCCAAAACAACCCCGACCACATAATCAGAAGCGTCGGTCATGATCTCAAATGGGGCTACCCAAATTGGTGGTTGCAACACCGGAGCACAAGTGACTACCGTTTGAAGAAAATCAAATGCCCTATGGCATGATTCAATGAAATCAGACGACGTATCTTTGGCGAGAAGATTGCCCAGAGGCTAAGCAACCTTAGAGAAGTCCTTGATGAACCTCCTATAGAACCCCACATGACCAAGAAATCATCTAATTTGTTTGACAGATGTGGGAGGATGAAGTTTAGAGATAGCATCAACCTTAGCTTTGTCAACATCGATTCCCCGTTCAAAGATTACATGACCCAAGACGATGCCTTCTTGTGTCATGAAATGACTCTTTTCCCAACTAAGAACCAGTCTTGTTTTGATGCATCTTTTAAGGATCGTTTCATGATTAGCCAGGCAAGAATCAAACGATTCTCCGAAAATAGAGAAATCGTACATGAATACTTGATAAACGCTGGTTTATCATCATTATTATGCATTAAAACAAACCTAGCTCTTAGGATTTTTCTCCGCAAATGGGTTTTTGGGTTGCATTTAGGCATTAATTAGGTTAGGCATGCATTTCACTTTTTATTATTATTTTTAGTGTGTTTTTGTGAGTGTTAGGGATATATAGATTGCCAGATCCCTAGAACCCTAGCACTCAGGAAGGTAACTAGTGAAGGAGAAGCTCTCACCAGCTGGAACTCAACTTGATCCAGCTCACCATAGCTGGAATTCAGCCCACCTGAACTAGGGTTAGCTCATCCTTTCTCCATTTATCTCATCTCAGCTGAATGGCAGCTCAAGAGAGTTCATCTTAGCTCACCCTAGCTCAGGTCAGCTCAGATCCAACTCAACCTAGCTGAGTCTAGCTCATCTCAGCTCCCATTAGTCCACAGGGAGCTCTAGCTAGCTCAGCTGAGTTGACTGGATTTCACCCCAGCTCAGGTCCAGCTACATCTAGCTCCACTCAACTCCAGCCAGCTAAAGATGACTTCATTTCAGCTCAGGAAGCTCAAATCCAGCTCTCGAGGATTTAGCTTACCTCAACTCAATTGAGCTAAGCTACCTTAGCTGCCTCAACCAACTTGATGCTCCCCGGGAGCACCAGACCCAGCTCACCTCAGCTCATTATGGTAGAAGCCAGCTCACTTTAGCTTGGCTTAGCAGCTAGCAAAGAACTAGCAAGCTAAGCCAGCTAGAGTAGCTCCATGCCACCCTTTTCAACAGCTGCCAGCTCCAGCTCAAGCTCCAGACTTCTCCTCCTCAACTCCTATCCCCAAACCCTAGCTCCAACACCTCCTCCTTTACTCCACTACTAGCTAAGCTAGCTTAGCTTAGCTTAGCTTAGCCAAGCTCCAACTCCCTTAGCAATCCACCACCTAAAAACCCTTCCTACCTAGCTCCACCAACTCAACCCTACCTAAGCTCACCTAAGCTAGCTCCACCCTACTCCAAGTTGGCGCCACCACCATCATCACCTTTCACCCCTCAACCACCACCAAAGTGGCACCAACAAAGTGGCGCCAAAACCACCATAACCACCCCATGTTGGCACCACTTTTTCCCTCCAAAATCCCCTTCATCTCCACCATACACCTCTCCCAAAAATCATCTCCACCATCCACCTCACCTACCTTCTAGAAGCCCCATCATTGGTGCCAACCATAGGTGCCTCTTCATGGCCATAACCACCCCATGGCACCCCCTTGGTTGGCGCCAACTAATCTTAGCCCTAGGATCAACCTAACTACCCATAACCACCACCTAAATACATCCTAGCCATCCACCTAACCCACGCCTACTACCCCCTTCTCCACCTCTATAAATACCCATCATATTCCACCAAAAATGTTCACCCTTGGGTACAATTTTTCTACCTATATTTCCACCTACATAGAAGATCATGAGAAGAAGAAGAAGAAGAAGAAGATTAAGGGGATATTCTGTCCCCTTGGTGCCTTCCCCTCTTCTCTTCTCTCTTGTGCCCATGCCAGCCAAGGAAGGAAGCCAGGCATTGGAGGACAACCTAGGGTACATGCCTACCCTAGGAAGTGGAGGACTTGAGGGTGGTACACTACCACCCTTAGAGGAGGAATCAAAGGTGCTCCACACCACCTTAGGAGGAGCCTTTGAAGGTGGAAATCCATCCACCTTGGAGGAGTTAAGCATGCCCCTCTGAGGGCTTGCTAGTAGGAGACTATCTCTAATTTAAGAAAAAGAGAAGGAGGGCCCTTTTTAACTGCAGGAGCAGCTGCAGTTGGAGCAAGGAGCATTCCCTCTTCGCCATCATCATCCAGGATTTGTGTTTTAATTTTTTGCAGTTTTACTTTTTGTAGTAGAAGCTTTCCTCTACTTTTGTAAAATAGAAATCCGCTTAATATTAAGTTGCCTTTTTCTACTTGGTGTAGCCTCTTTTTACTTTAGTTTTTAGCACTTTCACTCCCTCTTCTCAATTATCCTAGGCCTTCACGTACCTAGGGTGAGCTTGAGAAGAGGACTTTCTTGTCACCTAGTAGTTAAATTAGATTTAGTCTTTTTCCACCATCTTGCGATTGCCCCTTTATTTCAAAAACCTAAAATAAATATATATTTGAAAAGACCAAAAAGAAAGGTGATTTTCGCATTTCCAAGCAAGAGATTGATTTATCAAATATTGCCTCCTTGGATGACCCTATATACTCCCCTATCTAGGTCTTACAAATTTTAAAAGCGAATCCGTTTTTATGCATTGCAATGACTTAAAAACCTAATTTAACAAACCGTGCAAAAACGTGATCACTTTTTGGCGCCATTACTAGGGAGGCACGGCTTTGCTTTTATCACTTTTCTTCTATCTCATGTGTGCAAGAACTACAGGAAGCAAGTTGGAATTCTGGAAAGAACTCAAATTCCTTGTCTTCCCATGGATTCATGTTGGTACCCTTTATCTTGTCACATAAAGCATTAAAAGACTACCAAAATATATTAAGCTTGGCTTTCGGGACCTTAAACAACTTAATTAAGTGAAGTGGTCAAGTGTAAAATTCATTGTTTGCTTGTAAACTTCATTAAACACCACACCAATTCAAGTGTTGATATTCTATTTCTCGGGTCCAGATTTCTATTCAGACTTGAAAAATCAATTCACAACACCACAAGCCTCCCAAACTTGACATTTTACTCAGAGATTCTAAATCAAGTAGGGAACATTTGTTCCAAGTTTTAGATCATATGACTTTGTATTTAATTTTTAATAATTCGCGGACTACATAAAGGCCACACCCTTTATTCTTCCTATTTTGTTACTGTCCATGAATTTTTAGATTTTTTCTACTTAACCAATTTTCATGAAATTTAGCTTTCTGGAATCCTTGTGAAATTTCACACATCATATAAAATCACCAAAAATTTTTGAGGCTATTGGTGGCATAGAAAGTCCAAAATACCCAGTGGTATTATTTCTGGACTTTGACACCAGCACAAATAAAAATTCAAAACAATTATCAAACGAATTCCTAAAATATTAAAAAAATATTTTATGGAATTCTTGTTTAATTTTTTTCAAAGTAGTTTTTTTGTTTGACTTTTTTGAACCACTACTTAATACAGAAAGCCTAAAAATAACTCATTGGTAGTAATTTTCTACCTTAGGATCAAATTGCATTAGGGTTTTCCTTTGTATTTCTAGAAAACCACTTTTAAAGGAAATTGACCATCACCAATACAACTTGTTTTCCTTTTATTGTGGATGTTTCAAACCTGTTTGAACATTTAAAAAGAGAAACCCTAAAATAAATTAAATTAAATTGAATCCTAAAAGACAGAAATACAAAAATTTTGTGACAACCTTTTTTTTCATTGGAATCAACTTCCAATCCTTGCACACACACACAAATTGAAATAACAGGGCAATACCCAAATCAACACCCTCCACATTCCATGTGCACATTAGTATCCTAGACCTAATTAAAAACTGTAGCAATTTGACCCCTAAGGTTTTATTAACTTAGGCTTGCTATCTAGGTCTTAAGTTCTCTTTAGTTGATATCAATTCTACCATCTATATCCTGTATTCAGGCTGAGGTGCCATGTCAAACAACCAGGTGTGGGTTTGTACAAGCACCTGGGATTTTCCTGGGAAACGCTTGGGCCCAACCTCCCCTTAAACAACTTGGCTAGATTTGTTGACAGAACGGGTATTCACTAGTGATTACTTATTTCCTAATAGACCAAGTCTTAGGTTAATTTTCTAGGGAGTCACACTTAAGTTAGGTCTAGAATTTGTTGTTTGATTTTACACTTTCATCTCCATCTCTTCTCCTCCCCTCTAATAGTGAAAATACGCGGCTTGTTAATTAGGTAATTTAGTATCGTTGCAACGCGTAAATCCGCTTTCGCTTTTAAATTTATATCCTAGATAGTGGGGTATCCAAAGTCGTCCAAGGAGGCCAAATGTTTGCAAAATTGATTCTCTTGCTTACAAAATAGATCTCAACTTTCTTTTTGGTCTTTTTCAATATATCATTTTTATGTTTTTGAAATTAAGGCAACATGCGAAATTGTGGCAGGAAAGTGACTTACACTTCAACTCAATATACTACTTCTAAAGTGGCAAGTAGAGCCTCTCCCTAAGCTCACTCTAGGCAAGTGGAGGCTAGAATAATTAGGGAGAGGGAGTGAAGAATGCTAAAAACAAAGCAATTAGAAATGCAAATAAAGAAATTGCAAAGAAGGCAACTAGATTAATGAAAAAGTGTTTTACAAAAAAGCTTAGTAGAGGAATGCTTCTACTACTAGAAAAATTGCAATAAATAAAAGCAAACACAAATCATCTAGATAGATGGCGAAGAAGAGGGCTTCTTGCTCCAAGCTTGGTAGCTCCCAAGCTTGAAAAGAGTCCACCTCCTTCCTTGCTATGCTCCGCCAAGGTGATGTCCTCCAAGGCAAGCCCTAAAGGGGCGTGCCCTAAGCTTCTCTCCAAGGGTGGATGTCCACCCTAGGTCCTTCTCCTTTGCCTTGCCATCCTCCTTGAAGTAAAAAAGTCCTCCTCCTTGGCGTGACCCAAGTTGAAGAGAGTGGGGAGAAGAAGGCACCAAAAGGGCTAGTGATGTGCCCCTTTAATCTTCTTCTCTACTCCTTCTTCTTGGTCGTAGGTGTAGGTGGTATAGGTAGCAAAATACACTAATGGAGGTTGCTCTCAAATGATGGTAGGTGGTGGTTTTTATAGAGTTGGAAGGGGGCTAAGGTGACTCTTGGAATGGAGGGCTAAGATGGAGAGATGGAAGTGGTTGGGGATCCTATGGCTAAGGGACACCTAGGGGGTGGTTATGGGTGGTGGCACCCCTTGATGTTGGCACCAAAATGGCTTCTAGAATTGGGTCTTAGGTGGCGCCAAGAAGGGTTCTAGAAGGAGGGGTAGGTGGGTGGCTAGGATAGGTTGTAAGGTTAGGTGTATGGTGGATGTAGGGGTGGATGTTGGTGCCAAAAAGAGGGGTAGTTAGGGCTAGGTTTTGGCACCAAAATTGATGCCTTTTGGTGGTGATGATGGGGTGAAGAGGTGACTAGGAGGTGGCGCCAACTTGAGTAGGATAGCTAGCTTAGGTAGGGCTTAAGTTGGTGGAGCTAGCTAAGGTTGAATTGAAGGTGGTGGATGGCCAAGGAGCTGGTTGCTAGCCAAGCTAAGATAAGGTAAGCTAAGCTAAGCTAGCTTAGCTAGCTATGGAGTACAGGAGGAGGTATTAGAGCTAGGGTTTGAAGAGAGGAGCCGAGGAGGAGAAGTCTAGAGCTGGAACTGGAGCTGGCAGCTGCTGAAGAGGCTGGCATGGAGCTACTCTTGCTGGCTTAGCTTGCTAGTTCTTTGCTAGCTGCTAAGCCAAACTAAAGTGAGATGGCTTCTACCATAATGAGCTGAGGTGAGCTGGGTCTGGTGCTCCCAGGGAGGATCAAGCTGGTTGAGGCAGTTAAGGTAGTTTAGCTCAACTAAGTTCTGCTAAGCTGAATCCCCGGGAGCTGGACTTGAGCTTCCTGAGGTGAGATGAGTTCTTCTTCAGCTAGCTAGAGTTGAGTGGAGCTGGATGTAGCTAGGTCTGAGTTGGGGTGAACTCCCGTCAACTCAGCTGAGCTAGCTAGAGCTCCCTATGAACTAGTGGGAGCTGAGATGAGCTAGACTCGGCTAAGTTGAGCTAGATCTAAGCTGACTTGAGCTAGGGTGAGCTAAGATGAACTCTCTTGAGCTACCATTCAGCTGAGATTAGCTTAATGGAGCTGGGATGAGCTAACCCTAGTTCAAGTGAGCTAGGTTCCAGCTGTGGTGAGCTGGATCAGGCCGAGTTCCAGCTAGTCTGAGCTTCTCCTTCACCATTTGCCTTCTTGAGTGCTAGGGTTTTAGGGATCTGTATATCTGTTCATCCTTAACACTCACAAAAACATATCAAAAAGACAATAAAAAAATGCAATGCATGCCTAACCTAATTTATGCCTAAATGCAGCCCAAAAACCCATTTACGGAGTAAAATCCTAAGAGCTAGGTTTGTTTTAATGCATAAGAATGATAATAAGCTAGCATTTATCACACCCCTATGCTTATCTTTTGCTAGTCTCTTAGCAAAACTTCAATTTTTTGGAAAATGGAATTTTTGGGAAAGCTAATTTTTTTTCAACTTTTGATGAGAAAAAGAGATTAAGGGACCTTGGTTGATCTAAACACAGGAGGTGCAGGATTTGTTAAATATAAACATCAGGATTTATTTTTGGATCCAACCATTAGACAAAACGGGATCAATATATCCTCTAGAAAATTCACAAATTAACCTCCTGTTAATTCAGATGACTTGAAATTTTTGTTTTTACGATTTTTCTGGCTCATGAATCTGATTCGCAACTTGCAAAATCCTTTAAAATCTTATGTCTGTGCTTGTGAAAAGCCAACATTTATAAGGGCGTGTTAATTTATTTATTATTACTTCTTTTTTTTTCTTCTCCCCCATGCTTCTTTTTAGCTTAGTCATACAATAGATGTGTTGGGATCATCATTCCCGTTACCATTCCTCGAGGAGGCTCTGGTGCCAGTACTTCGGGATAGCACTGTCCATGACACCACCCAGGAGCTCACAACCCCAAAACACGATGCAATTTAAAGGGGCGCTCCAAGCAAACTCAAGCTCTTGCTCCGACACTATAGGTAGAGCACCATCCAAGACACTTGAGCTACTAAAATGCACTTTAATGCTCCGTCTAAAGATATGAAATACAGATATGGAGCAATGCCGAGGCGGTAACAAGTTGACATCGCGTCCTTAAAGGAGGCATTTTCCTCCTTCTCAATGGTGGGAACTCAAACCAATGATCTGCTTCAGACTTTTACTAAGTCCAAACAAGGGAGTTTTTCAAATTTTTAGTTGCTTTTAAGTGTTGGCTTGTGTGTGAAAATTGACACAAGAAGTTTCTCAAGACATGCAAGTTTTTGAATCAGAAACTAAGTCAAATACTTTCCGTATTACAAAATAGGATCAAGTCACCTGAACTATCATGAGTTTAGGTGGAATTTTAGAGAAGGATATCTGATCTAGTCTAGAAATAGACCTTGAAATTCTAATGATCAGATCTATATCCTCATCCCTAGTTTGTTAAAGATTAAATCCCATTGTACCAAAAGTGAGTTTTTCAACCTTAGTCTCGATTTCAAAATTTTTTTCCTCAAAAAGGTTTTCATCATTTTTTTTTGGTATGCAAGCAGGAAATAAATTAAAGAAAAATGCATGTTTTTAGGTTTTGAACATCCTAAATCGATCGTCAAAATTTGAAAACACCCCCCATGCTTAAGATATGCCATGTCCTCATGCATTAGGAGGGAAAAAGGATCACCTTAGTGAAGAACGGTCGGGTTTAGGATGATCAAAACCTGGAAAAAGAAGAAAAAAGGAAAGCAGGAAGAAAATGATGGGTTACCTCCCATCCAGTGCTATCTTTTACGCCATTCAGTCGGGCGTGAAGGTATGCACAAAAGACAGAAAATCATGTAAATAGTTGGACACTTGGATGCCCGCAAAAAAGGTGTCTTCTTCTAGATCCCTAGAAAATTGATTAGAAGCAATATTGGGATCAAAGTTGGATGGAAAATGATAAGTGTAGCTCGAGTCTGGCCATGGTTTTAAATCAGATTGGATGCCAAACTCGGGCGAGGTTGGTGGCAGGTCCGTAAGAAAGAAGTTGGGGAAGGGATGGTGAGGATTGGGTGAAGTTAGTGTGGAAAAATTAGGTGAGTGAATAGTAGGTGGGTTAGGGTGCTTAAGGGGTGCATCAGGAATAAATTTGGGGTCAAGACAAGTTTCCAGATCACAGATTTTGCCGACCACTGATTCTGAATCAGAGTCCTCAAAAAAATTGTGGTTGGTAAGGGTATCTATTAATGCTCTCTCCTCCACCATATTGGAAATTTCAGTATCTGAGTCCTCAAAAAAGTTATCATCATGGAATCTACTGGAGGATTTGAAAATATCTAAAGTGATAGTTTGGCTTGCACAAGTGATATCCATTTTGCTTGTGTGGCAATTGATATTTGCCTTTGCAGTGGCCAAAAAAGGGCGTCCAAGGATTATTGGGGAGTCCAGTAATGATTCAAGTACCTCAATGTCAAGAACCAGAAAGTCTGCAGGGAAGACACAATTCTGGACCTTGACCAAAACATCCTCGATAATCCCATGAGGTTTGATTATAGATCAGTCGGCTAATTGCAGGGTAACCTCAATGGGTTTTAATTCACCGATCTGAAATTCTTCAAATAAACTCATGGGAATAATATTAACTGAGTCACCAAGATCAAGGAGGGCGCGATTAAAGGTAGTGTCATCAATAATTACAGAAATTAAAGGCGCCCCCAGATCTTTCATCTTAGGAGGCAGCTTACTCTGTATGATAGAGCTTACTGTCTTCGAAAGATGCACCTGTCCTAGATTTTTGGCCTGCCTTTTAGGAGTACAAATCTCCTTCAAAAATTTGGCATAGGCAAGTATATATTTGATGGCATCTAGGAGAGGAATATTGATATGAACTTGCCTAAATAGATCCATGAGTTCTTCTGTAGTGGGCTCAAATTTCTATTTTTTGTTGGTGGTGGGGTGGAGAGCTTGTGGGAAAGGGATAGGAATCTTGTCTTGAGATTTTTGTATTTCTTTTTCTTCCTGATGGGGAGGGGGGAGTCAATTTGCACAGGTATTTCACCAGGTTTGTGTGAAGGCCTGGGATCAGTGGTGGTTTTCCCACTCCTCAAAGTAACTACATGTGCAGTCAAATTATTATTTGGAGGAGGTGGGGGGGCCTGTGATTGCGGAAACCTGGGAGGCTACTGAGGTGGTGGATTAAGAGGAGGCTGATTCGGATAGTGTGGAGTTCTACCCGTATAATGGTTCCCTTGGTGATTAGGGTTGGGCATGGGTTGGGACCGAAGATGTCCTGCAGGTCTTTGCATGGGAGTAACCCCAATCTGATTGTTCAGATTTGTGATGGTGCGGGTTACTTCAGTCATTTTTGTTTGCATTTCCTGCAGGGTTCGCATCATCTGGGCATTGATGTCTTAGATGGCCCAGGATGGAAGATTGGATTCGACCCATACCCATTAAAATGATATGGTTGGGAAGAAACCTGATTATTCCAAGAGTTGTTCGGGTAATTTTTCCAATTGGAAGAATTTTTAAAGGGCTCCTGGATGGCAGAAATATTTTGAGTGGGGTTAAGATCTGGATAGTTGTAATTTCCCAATGAATCATCAGCAACCTCAGAATAATCAGCAGGAGTAGTGTTGAGATTGTGCAAATTTTCTCTTCGTGGAAAGTTAGGTTGGGTTAGATGTGGGTGTGGAGCTTGGGTTGATGTGGCCAGTCTTTCCTCAATTTTCTTTTGATTAATATGCATCTGGTCGAGTTTTTAAGCGATCATTTGAAGATCGTCTTGAGTGATAGGGATAGATTGAGTGCCTATTTCATGAACACCGAACTACGGGTTTTGGGTTCTATAAAATGTGTTCATGGAAGCTTGATTAAATGAGTTTTCACTCATTTCTTCAAACAGGTCGTAGGCACTTTCGGCATCTTTATTTAAGAAGTTGTCGCCACATGAGGCGTCGACAAAATGTCTGAGTTGATCTTCTAATCCACGATAGAAGATTTGCACAAGCTGCCATAAAGGAATCTCATGGTGCGGGCAACTTCTTAAGAGATCTTGAAATCTTTCCCAAGAATCATGGAAACTCTCACCAGATTTTTGGTGAAAGGTCGTAATAGATCTTCGCAAGGAATTGGTACGACCTATGGGAAAGAATTTTTTGAGGAAGGCGCTCTTGAGATGAGGCCAAGTTGTGATGGGTCGGCCAATGGTCCTGAACCAATAAGCGGCCTTATCTTTAAGAGATAATGGAAAAAGCCGCATCAGCCATATGTCTTCTTGCACATTTCAGGAATAGGTTGTCTGTGCAAGAGTCAGCTCTTCAAGGTGACTGAAAGGGTCTTCCCTAGGAAGGCCATGAAAGTGTTTAATTAGGTTCAGGACTGCAGGCTTGATCTCAAAGTCCCCCTCTGGTATGACCACCCCTGGTTGTTCCTCATAATAAGATGGATCATAGAAATCTTTTAGAGGAATAACAGGCTGCTGACGGGGTGGTGGGTTTGGCCTTTGATTGGCTAGGTTTTGGATGTTCCTAGTCAATGTTTATTGATTGGAATTTAATTTATCAATCTACTCAGCCATCACTTTTAAAAGATCAGGCAGGGGGTCTTGATGTTGTGTTTGGGGCAACTCAAGATTAGGGAGCTCCAAGTGTGGGAAGTTAAAGGTGGGTGGGTTTTGGGTGGAAGGGTTAGAATTAGGGTTAGTGGTGGGGTTAGAGGTAAGGTTAGAGGTGGAAGTGGAAGGGTTAGTGGACCTATTTTGTTGAATTTCCATTTTTTTAGAAGGAGAAGAAGACAGAAAAAGTGGTCTTTTTGCGCGGGGGGCGAAATCAACTAGTCCTTCCACGTGCGGATTTTGAGACCATCGCCCGTGCATAAAATGGAAGAACGGGAGGGGAGGAGAAGAGAAAGAGATGAGAGAAAGTGTGCAAATCAAACAAACAAAGCTAGACCTAACTTAAGTGTGACTTCCTAAAAATAAACCTAAGACTTGGTCTACGTAAGAAATAAGTAATCAATAGTGAATACCAATTTTGTCAACAAATCTAGCCAAGTTGCTTAAGGGGAGGTTTGGGCCCAAACGTTTCCCAGAGAAAACCCCAGGTGCTTGTACAAACCCGTGCCTGGTCGTTTGACACGGCCCCTCAGCCTGAACACCAGATATAGATGACAGAATTGGTACTAACTAAAGAAAACTTAAGACCTAGATAGCAAGCCTAAGTTGATGAAGCCTTAGGGGTCAAGTTGCTACAAGTTTTAATTAGGTCTACGATGCTATAGTGCACACGGAATGTGGAGGGCGTTTATGGGGTTGTTGCCCTGTTATTGCTATTTTTTGTGTGTGTGCAGGAATTGGAGAGTGGCTCCAATAAAAATCAAGTTGTCACACAACTTTTTTGTATTTATGTCTTTTAGGATTCAATTTAATTGAATGTGTTTTAGGGTTTCTTTTGTTAAATTTTCAAACAAGTTTGAAATTTCACAATCAAAGGAAAAGCAATTTGTATGGGTGATTGTATATTTCCTTTAAATTGAGTCTCTAAAAAGAAAGAATGAAACCCTATGCCAATTGTCCCTAAGATAGAAATTTAACTACCAATGAGTTATTTTTAAGGTTTCTGAATAGATAGTGGTCCAAACAATGCAACCAACACCACTACCTTAAGTGAAATCAAACAAGGATTCCAGAAAATATTTTTGTACGATTTTAGAAATTTGTTTGATAATTGTTTTGAATTTTTAATTGTACTGGTGTCAAAGTCCAGAAATGATACCTGTGGGTATTGTGGACTTTTCAATATTATCACCGACCTCATAAAATTTTTGTGATTTTATATGATGTGTAAAATTTCACAAGGATTCCAGTAGGCTAAATTTCACAAAAATTGGATTAGTATACAAATTTTAAAAATTCTAGGAAAGTAGCAAAATAGGAAGATTAGAGGGTGTGACCCCTCTGTAGTCCATGAATTTTTAAAAATTAAATACAAATCCAATTGATCTTAAATTTGGAAAATATGTTCCTAACTTAATTGGGAATCACTGTATGAAATTTTATGATTTTAGGAAGCTTGTGGTGTTAGGAATCGATTTTTCAAGTCCAGACATCAATATGGACCCGAAAAATAGAACACTAATACTTGCAAGGGAGTGGTGTTAAAGAAGCATTCAAGCAAACAATGGATTTTAAAATGCACCACTCCACTTAGTTAAGTTGTTTATGGTCCTGAAAGTCAAGTTTAGTGTATTTTGGTAGTTTTTTTTAGGTTAAGTGTGACAAGTGATGGGGAACCAACCTGAAATCCATGGGAAGAAAAGGAACTTTAGGCTTTCGCTTCAAATTCCCGCCTTCCCGCTGTAATTCCTGCACACATGAAAGAAAAAACGAGAAAGGGATGAGATCCACTTCAAGCAAGAGAAAATTAACTAATACAAAGCCGTGCCGCCCTGGCAACGGCGCCAAAAAGTGATAGCGAAAAAACGCAGTTTGTTAATTAGGTAATTTAGTGTCGTTGCAACGCGTAAATTCGCTTTCGCTTTCAAATTTATATCCTAGATAGTGGGGTATCTAGGGTCGTCCAAGGAGGCCAAATGTTTGCAAAATTGATTCTCTTGCTTACAAAATAGATCTCAACTTTCTTTTTGGTCTTTTTTAATATATCATTTTTATGTTTTTGAAATTAAGGCAACATACGAAATTGTGGCGGGAAAGTGACTTATAGTTCAACTCAATATACTACTTCTAAAGTGGCAAGTAGAGCCTCTCCCTAAGCTCACTCTAGGCAAGTGGAGGCCTAGAATAATTAGGGAGAGGGAGTGAAGAATGCTAAAAACAAAGCAATTAGAGATGCAAATAAAGAAATTGCAAAGAAGGCAACTAGATTAATGAAAAAGTATTTTACAAAAAAGCCTAGTAGAGAAATGCTTCTACTACTAGAAAAATTGCAATAAATAAAAGCAAACACAAATCCTCTAGATAGATGGTGAAGAAAAGGGCTTCTTGCTCCAAGCATGGCAGCTCCCAAGCTTGAAAAGAGTCCAACTCCTTCCGTGCTATGCTCCGCCAAGGTGATGTCCTCCAAGGCAAGCCCTAAAGGGGCGTGCCCTAAGTTCTCTCCAAGGGTGGACGTCCGCCCTAGGTCCTTCTCCTTTGCCTGGCCATCCTCCTTGAAGTAGAAAAGTCCTCCTCCTTGGCGTGGCCCAAGTTGAAGAGAGTGGGGAGATGAAGGCACCAAAAGGGCTAGTGATGTGCCCCTTTAATCTTCTTCTCTACTCCTTCTTCTTGGCCGTAGGTGTAGGTGGTATAGGTAGCAAAATACACTAATGGAGGTTGCTCCCAAATGATGGTAGGTGGTGGGTTTTTATAGAATAGGAAGGGGCTAAGGTGACTCTTGGAATGGAGGGCTAAGATGGAGAGATGGAGGTGGTTGGGGATCCTATGGCTAAGGAAAATTGGCACCAACCCAAGGGACATCTAGGGGGTGGTTATGGGTGGTGGCACCCCTTGATGTTGGCGCCAAAATGGCTTCTAGAAGAGGGTCTTAGGTGGTGCCAAGAAGAGTTCTAGAAGGAAGGGTAGGTGGGTGGCTAGGTGTATGGTGGATGTGGGGATCGATGTTGGCGCCAAAAAGAGGGGTAGTTAGGGTTAGGTTTTGGCGCCAAAATTGGTGCCTTTTGGTGGTGATGATGGGGTGAAGAGGTGACTAGGAGGTGGTGCCAACTTGAGTAGGATAGCTAGCTTAGGTAGGGCTTAAGTTGGTGGAGCTAGCTAGGGTTGAATAGAAGGTGGTGGATGGCCAAGAAGCTGGTTGCTAGCTAAGCTAAGCTAAGCTAAGATAGCTTAGCTAGATATGGAGTAGAGGAGGAGGTATTGGAGCTACTGTTTGAAGAGAGGAGCTAAGGAGGTGAAGTCTGGAACTGGAACTGGAGCTGCCAGCTGCTGAAGAGGCTGGCAAGGAGCTACTCTAGCTGGCTTAGCTTGCTAGTTCTTTGCTAGCTGCTAAGCTAAGCTAAAGTGAGCTGGCTTCTACCATAATGAGCTGTGGTGAGCTGGGTCTGGTGCTCCCAGGGAGGATCAAGCTGGTTGAGGCAGTTAAGGTAGCATAGCTCAACTTAGTTGAGCTAAGTTGAATCCTTGGGAGCTAGACTTGAGCTTCCTGAGCTGAGATGAGTTCTTCTTCAGCTAGATGGAGTTGAGTGGAGTTGGATGTAGCTGGGTCTGAGCTGGGGTGAACTTCCGTCAACTCGGCTGAGCTAGCTAGAGCTCCCTGTGGACTAGTGGGAGCTGAGATGAGCTAGACTCAGCTAAGTTGAGCTGGATCTGAGCTGACTTGAGCTAGGGTGAGCTAAGATGAACTCTCTTGAGCTACCATTTAGCTGAGATTAGCTTAATGGAGCTGGGATGAGCTAACCCTAGTTCAAGTGAGCTAGGTTCCAGCTGTGGTGAGCTGGATCAGGCTGAGTTCCAGCTAGTCTGAGCTTCTCCTTCACCATTTGCCTTCTTGAGTGCTAGGGTTTTAGGGATCTGTATATCTGTTCATCCCTAACACTCACAAAAACATATCAAAAAGATAATAAAAAAATGCAATGCATGCCTAACCTAATTTATGCCTAAATGCAGCCCAAAAACCCATTTGCGACGTAAAATCGTAAGAGCTAGGTTTGTTTTAATGCATAAGAATGATGATAAACTGGCGTTTATCACCCTCCAATTCTTCTAAAAAAAAAAAGTGCATGCACGAGCGAAGGTCCCAAAAACCACATCTTGAGGGGCCATCTGATTTTGCCTCCCGCACAAAAAAATCATTGTTTTCTTCTTCCTCTTCTAAAAAAATGGAAAACCCAGGAAACCGATAAAAAAATTCTGCTTCCGCTTATAACCCATCAGCCGACCCACAAGCTAACTTCCCCATCCCTAACCTCCCTCATTTGGAGCAACTAGAAATTCCTGTAGGGCCAGGTGACCCTCCATCCAAACTCAAAATACAAACCCCTTTGCCTTGATAGTCGACCATTTGGTTTGGCTACAACAAAATCATGAGAATTTGGCTAGGATTGTAACGAACCTTGCTAAACAAGGGCAAAACCCACTACCCCGCCAACAACCTGTCGTTCGGCTTAAGGATTTCTATGATCCTTCCAACTATGAGGAAAGACCCAGGGTGGTCATACCACAAGGGGATTTTGAGATCAAACCAGCCATTCTAAATCTTATCAAGCATTTCATGGTCTTCCAGGAGAGGACCCTTTTTGTCATCTCGAAGAATTAACTGTCCTCACTCAAACCACTTGTTCCCACAATGTGCAGGAAGAGGTGTGGTTGATGAGACTTTTTCCTCTCTCTCTAAAAGATAAAGCTTCACATTGGTTTAGAGCAGTTGGGCACCCGATTACCACCTAGCCCCAATTAAAGAGTGCTTTTCTAAAGAATTTTTTTCCGATCGGTTGAACTAACACTTTAAGAAGATCCATAACGACCTTTCAAGAAAAAATTGGTGAACCCCTCCATGAAGCTTGAGAAAGATTCCAAGAACTTTTAAGAGTTTCCCCCACCATGAAAGTCTGCAATGGCAGTTAGTGCAGATCTTCTATCATGGATTAGAAGATCAATTCAAGTGATTTGTGGATGCCTCATGTGGGGGTAATTTCCTTAATAAAGATGCCAAAAGTGCCTATCTCCTCTTTGAAGAAATGAGTGAAAACTTATTTAATATGACTTCAATGGACACTTATGGTAGAACACAAAACCCCAGACATGGAGTTAATGAAATTAACTCCAAATCCACCTCTGTTCCAGTCACTCATGATAATCTATATATGTTAGCTCAATGACTGGACCAGATGCAAACTCACCAGAAAAAAATGGAAGAAAAGCTCACAAACAAACAATCACCACACTTTAACTCTCCACACACTAACACTCCACAAATTCTCCGAAGAGAATCTGCACAATATTGATGCCACACCTGCTGGTCATCAATTTCCAATTGATTTCCGACAAAAAATTGACTGGGAATTTTGATTATTTGAATCAAAATATTCTTGATCCTACCATAGAAAATATTTATGCTCTCCAAGAGCAATTTAGAAACCCCTCCAACACTTATAATCAAAACTGGAGGACCAACCCGAATCACTCCTGGAAAAACCCAAACCTAATTCCTTTTCCCAAACAAAATCATTTTGGGAATTATGGGCAACCTACATATCAACCTGGACCATCCCAGGAAGATATTAATACGTCGGTCATGAAAACTCTACAAGGTATGCAGAATCAAATGACAGAAGTAACCCACATGATTACAAACTTACAACACCAAGTCAAGGTTACTCTTGATCATCGACCTACAGGGAATTTGTCTTCCCAACCCATGCCCAACCTGAATAATCAAAGGAATCAGTTCCAAGGTGGATATCCAGTAAACCCATTCAACCAGCACCTCAGCATCTCTCGGGTTTCAATAACAATCAGGCTTCCCGTCCTCATCCTAGAAACAACAAGACTGCAAATGTAGCTACTTTGATGAATGGGAAAACCACTCAAGACCCCCTGCCTGTTAAAGAAACTCATTTCAATGAAAAACATATCAACTCTTCCCCATCTTCCTCTAACATTGTTCAAGAACCTAATAATTCAAAATAGGGAAACCCTACACCATTTCCACAAGCCCTCAATTCTTCACAAAATAAGAAAAAGAAGAAATCCAAGCCCACCGATAAGGAATTAATGGATTTATTTGGGCAAGTTGAAATTAACATCCCTCTCCTAGATGCCATAAAATACATCCCTGCCTACGTAAAATTTCTAAAAGATTTGTGTACCCCAAAAAGGCATCCCAGAAATTTAGGAAAGGTGATCCTTCCTGAGACAGTCAGCTCAGTTGTGCAGAGCTGACTGCCTCTTAAGAGAAAAGATCTAGGCGCCCCCCTGATTCAAGTTATCATTAATGATACTTCCTTTGATCGCACCTTGTTGGATCTCGGTGCCTCAATTAATATTATCCCCACAATTATTTTTGAGGAATTTAAGATCAGAGACTTAAAGCTTGTTGAGGTTACTCTTCAATTAGCAAACTGATGTACAATTAAACCAAGGGGAATTGTTGAGGATGTCCTTGTTCGGGTCAAAAATTGTCTATTTGCAGTACACTTTTTAGTCCTGGACATAGAGGTACCGGAAGCATTAAAGTTTGCCCCTAGAATTCTTGGAAGACCATTCTTAGCCATTGCCTACGCAAATATTGATTATGATTTTGGTAAAATGAAGATCATGTGTGGCAATGAATCTGTAACCCTAGATATTTTTCAAGCTTCTAGGAGGTTCCAAGAACCTGATTTCTTTGATGACTCGGATTCAGAAATGGAAACTATAGTGGAGGAAACTTTGCAGATTTCACAATTAGGTTCCTATTTTTCCATTAACACGGTTCCTGAACAATCCACTTCCTCTCACCCTTCCACCCTAACCACACATTCAGCTAACACTCCAGCTGACCCTTTCACTCTCACTTCACCACTAACTCAAAAAGCAGAAATTCTTTCAGAGCCGGGCCCACAACTGGAATTAAAACCCTTGCCTGAATCCCTTAAATATGTTTTCCTGGGTCCAAATCAGACCCTGCCCTTGATTATAAATTCTGGACTTACTGGGGCACAAGAACATAAACTTCTCCAAGTTTTGAGTACGTATCAGAAAGCTATTGGTTGGACCCTTTCTGATCTTAAGGGTATTCATCCGTCCTACTGTACATATATTTAGAGGATGATTCATGCCCCTCCCACCAACCACAAAGGTACTTGAACACTAATATGCAGGAGGTGGTTAGAAAGGAGATTATTAAGTGGCTTGATGCCAATATCATCTACCCCATTTCTAACAGCTCCTTAGTTAGTCCAACACTAGTGCCCAAAAAGGCTGGACTAACAGTTGTCAACAATGACAATGGGGAGAATATAGCCACTCGAACTGCCTCTTCTTGGCGTGTGTATTGATTACAGAAGGACCATTTTCTGTTCCCCTTTATTGATCAAATCTTGGATCGATTAGCCACACGGGATTTTTACTATTTTCTGGATGGTTATTCCGGCAATAATCAGGTAGTGGTTCATCCTGAGGACCAAGACAAAACAACTTTCACCTGCCCCTTCGGAACCTTTGCTTTCCGAAGGATGCCCTTCGATCTTTGCAATGCACCTGCGACTTTTCAAAGGTGTATGCTTGCAATATTTTTGGACCTGGTAGGTGAATGCTTAGAAGTCTTAATGGATGACTTCTCTATTTTTGGAGATTCTTTTGACCATTGTCTCAAGAACCTTGAAAGAATGCTCCAAAAATGCATAGATGTCAATCTGGTCCTCAGTTGGGAAAAAAGTCATTTCATGGTCCAGGAAGGTATTGTCTTGGGCCATGTTATTTCAAAATAAGGAATTGCGATAGATAAAGTAAAAATAGATGCTATATCTAAGCTCCCACTGGCCACTACTATAAAACAGATCAGATCCTTTTTAGGTCATGTGGGTTTCTACTGTAGATTCATACAAAATTTTTCGCAAATCTCCAAGCCCTTAAATGAGCTTCTTACTAAAGACCAGCCATTCGATTTTAACGATAAATGCTTAGAGAGATTTTTGAGGTTGAAAAAGGAAGTTACCGAGGCACCAATTTTGAAGGGACCTGATTGGAATAGTCCCTTTGAATTAATGACAGATGCCTCAGATTTTGCTGTGGGGCCATTCTAAGGCAAAGAATTGGCAAGAAGCCCATTGTGATCTATTATGCTAGCAAAACTCTTGATGATGCACAATGGAATTACACGGTTACTAAAAAAGAACTTCTTGCCATTGTATTTGCCTTAGAAAAATTTAGATCTTATCTTTTGGGGTCACATGTCACTGTATATACCGACCACTCAGCACTTAAATATTTGCTGAAAAAAAAGATGTCAAACCCTGCCTTATCCGTTGGATCCAACTGCTCCAGGAATTTGACCTGAAAATCAAGGATAAGGTGAGATCGCAAAATGTAGTGGCCGACTGATGAGTCCATTTTAATGGACTATTGTTACGTCTAAGTTAACTTTATTCTTATATTTTATGTTTGTTAATAACTACATTAGGTCATAGAATTATTGCATACATCACTACTTAAGTTTACATATATTCTATTAAATTTTATAACTTATTGTATATAAATAATTATTTTATAAAATAAAACCTCCTCTCGCGCACGTGCGTGGCCAGCTGCCACCCCCTCCTCATGCACCGCCTTCCCTCACGCAACAATCCCCATGATGGGAACACCATCATGAGCCCTAACTAGCTCATTTTGACCCAGAAAAGA
This sequence comes from Thalassia testudinum, assembly GCA_037157565.1. NCBI lineage: Eukaryota > Viridiplantae > Streptophyta > Magnoliopsida > Alismatales > Hydrocharitaceae > Thalassia > Thalassia testudinum. Next base: position 125,223,484 of record JAZHRO010000063.1, read on the forward strand.
GAACAAAAGCTCCTACATAACCAACTGGAGGTCCTAATTCCATGAATAACCATTCTAAGAGAAAAGTAAGAAACAAGGGGTAAAACTACAATTTTACCATTGTAGTACAACAACGAGATTTCTCATGGGCTAAACACAGGTCAAATGGTCTTAACAATATAAAAAGTGGGTTGGTTCAAGCAGAAAAGGGTTCATGTAAATTCTAGCAATTAAATGACTTCTTGTAACCCTAAAACAGACCCACTTAATTTAATAAGATTCTAGTCAAGATAAAATTCACCTAAACCCTCTAAAAATCATGGAGAAATACTCTCTAGGATTTAGAACCTTTAATTTGGCCCTTAGAACCTATTTTGACCTAAATTAGGGTCTTAGTCAAATATTTGCCCTAAATTAGGTTTTTGTGTAAATTACCAAGTCAAACGTTGTCAAACCTAATTACCAACTTCACCATTGAATTCCTTAGGTCCAAATTAGGTTTGTACCAAAATTTGGACCTAAGGGGAATTCATCTTGACCTACTTCACAAATAGGTCCAGCCTAATTACATTCCTACCCCTATCTTTTGAAAACTTCTACAGAGACCCCCTATCTTTCCCTTAGTTCTTTGCAATTAGGTCCCTTCACCATTATAGAGGAGGGAATCCTACTCCGACAAGGTTTCGAGGGAAAGAACTCTCTCATTTCTTAAAAAATCCCCTTCAAAATTGAAGGGGATATTCTCTAAGAAATCTCCTCCAGTTTGAACACAATCAGAGGCTCTATTTGGTACCCAATCTCTCATGTGAATGCATGAGAGATTTGGGTCTCCTTCGACCTTCCATCTCCGGCGAGCTTGCCGTGCTTGGAAGCTTGGCTTCCAAGTAGAAATCCTTCCTCCAAGGCCTATAAAAGCATACCCAAATCCCTCTGCATCTTCCAAGCTTGAAATTGGCCTGAGAATCCCTCTATTTCGTCTCTTCCCCCTCCAACCAGTGGCTCAGTAAGCTCCGGTGACCTCCCTCTCTTTCCCTCATTGCCCAGCCACAATACCAGTGGCAGGGTTCCCTTCTTCCTGTTCATCCACGTCACGCCACACCCGCTGACGCCCCTGTAGCCCCTTCATCGTCACTGTCCTCCCCCCACTGAGTGTTTCATCTTCAGCGACGACAATACGAGCCAGCCACCATCTCTACCTCCCCCTTCATCTCTCTACATCCAACTAAGTCCTCTCTCTATTCTAATCATTTTTCTCTCTTTATTTCTTAAAAACAAGCATCGACGCACGCAACCACCATTACCTTCTTCATCTCCGACCAGACCTCCAACGAGGCATCCCCACCACTCCACACCTCCATCCGCCTCACCAACCACCCCATAAGCACCGCAACACCTCACTAATCCTAAACCCTCACTCCCCTCACCGTGCCACGCCCCCAGAACACCCCCCAAACACACCCACTCTCACGCACACAGGGTGCCCTAGGCATGCACACTCTGGCCACCCTACGCGATGCCGACCTCCGCACTACGTTCGCCGTGTCTTGGCGAAGCTCTCTGAGTTTTTTAACAGGGCCGCGAGGCTGTTTTCGTGTTGATAAGTGTTGGAGGCCTGTCGCCATTGAAGCAAGCAAGCAACTAGCTTGCAAAGCTCGTTCCAGGTCTCCTTGCTCCAAGTTGCACGGACTGTCCTCGCGCACGGTTCCAAGTAGGAAATTGGCACTGAAGACCCCAGTAGTAGCTGCAATCAAGGGAAGCCTCTTGCTGCAGACACTCACGATAGAAGGTGGGACGTTTAGTCCCACCTCGGAAGCTGTTGTGTGAGTGTAACAGAATAAAGTGAAAAAGTGAATAAGGCTCTTCGCCTCCTGACCACGGGGTGAGGTCCCACTCACCTATCACTGCCTCATCCATGACCCGATCCCCGTGGACCTGGCTTGACCCGTATACCCGACTTGCACTCCTCGCCCACCATCGCACGCTAGTGGCCTGATCCCGGGCATGCACCCAACCCGATTACCCGAGAAGCAGCTCTGCGAGAGAGAGCCTAAGTGAGAAAGCAGAAGAGAGAGCACAGGCGGGTAGAAGGGTAGGTTTTTCTCTCACAGGAAAGAAGAAGCCAAGGAAGAGGGCAGAAGCCAGAGAAGCTAAGGGAGGAGAAGGCAAGGACTGAAGAGGAAGTGATTGAAGGCTGAAGGGTTGAAGAAAGAGAAAGAGAAGGAGAAGGAACTGAAGGCAGAAGAAAGAGGAGCTGTAGAGAAAGAGAAGAAGAAGAAAGAGAAGAAGAAAAGGAAAAGAAGGAAAAGGAACAAGCACGAGAGCAGAAGAAAGGAGAAGAAGAAGAAGGAAGGAAGCTATTGTCAACATTTTGTGCAAGTTTAAAGTATATCACGTTGTAGTACAACCAACAAAACGTTTAAACAAATATAAAGAATTTTATTACTCGAAAATCGGAGTATCCAAGGTCGATCACAGGGAGCAAATAGAATTTACTACTAGTCAAAATGTAATTGAACACTCTAATTTACTCAAAATATCAATTCAACTATGAATGTATGTGATTAAAAGTAGTTAGGACAAAAAGAAATGAAATTGGGCGTCTGATCTTGTGATCAGACGTCTTAAAAGTATGTTCCCTTTTCTTCTTGATTATTCTTCTTCCTCTGCAGTCTCTCTGTTTCTTCTTTTTCTGCTGCTGTGTTTGCTTTCTTTTCTTCTCTTTCTTCTTCTCCTGCAAAGGCTTCTTTCTTTCTTCTTCTTCTCTGCCTTGTTTCTTCTCTGTCTTGCTCCTTCTTCTTTCTTTCTTTTCCTTCTCGCGACCAAGTCTTTCTTCCTCAACGTTCAGCCTCTACCTACACAGAGCAAAACCTATCCTTTCTCCCTCGACCCACGCGTCTCTCTCTCTCAAGCAATTCACTCAAGGACGCTCTCCCAGAGCAACAGCCATAATCGGGTCGGATCGTACCTGGGACCAGGCGCGCTTGCAGGTGGTGTGATGCGCGAGGAGTGCGTTGGTTTAGGTCGGGTCGGATCCGCCAGATCCGCGTGGTCAAGCCGCGGACGAGGCGGGTGTGGGGTCAGTGAGGGACCTCACCCCTATGCTTACGAAGGCAATGAGATTAAAGCACAAATTCAATTTATGGTATGCCCGCACCTCGCGATTCCATGATGTGGGACTAAAGGTTCCGCCCTGCCTTTGCGCGTGCCCGCAGACCTGCGTGCAAACGCCACAGCTGCTGGCTCTGCTGGTGCTCCTTGCTGGACTCCCTCACCTCGCGACACTCGCACGAGTATGCAGCACCTATAGCCTAGGAGACCGGGTGCCTGGAGCTTCGTTGGAGCTTCATCAAAGGTCGTCCATGGAGGTAGGAGCTCAAACACTGTCATGCACAAAACAAGCCTCTCTGCCCAATCAGCTCAGCTAGAGACCTTCGCCGTGGCACGGCGAAGGCGGTGGACGATGCTGCAGGTCGCAGGTCGGCCTAGGCGTGCGTGCCTAGGTCAACCTGTGGCCGGAGATGGTGGGTTGTTCGGGGGGTGATTATGGAGGCCTGGAGTGGCAGTTGTAGGGTGGAGTGAGTTCCTGGTGGTGAGGCGGAGCTCTCAAAGTGGTTGGCGAGCCGTGTGGGGGCCTGGAATGGTGGAAGCGGCTCGCTGGAGGTCGGTCGGTGATGTGGAAGATGAGGGTGGTCAGCGTCGGTCGAGGGATAATCAGATGAGATAACAGGGGGAAAAGAGAGAGGAGAGGATGCAGAGGAGTTCTAACCTAATTGTAAGGATGAAAGGGGATGGAAGGCGGACAGCAGTACCTGCTGTCGTCGGAGAAGATGATTCCCAGTGGGGGAGAACGGCGGCGACGACGGGGCTTAGGCGGCGTGCGTAGGTACTGCGCGACGCGGAGGGAAGTCAGGAAGCTAACTCTGCCACTGGTTTTGTGGCAGAGCGAAGAGGGAGGGGAGGGGGGCTCGCCGGAGCTTGCTGGGACTTTCGGCCGAGCAGGAGGAGACGAATTGGGGGTGGACACTCGGCCAAATCAAGCTCGCCTTCTGCAGCAGGGTCTGGGGGATGTTTTATAGGTGCTGGCAGCTCCTATCAGCGCGTGGAGAGCGTGCAATTAGGTCTGCCGGCTTGCCGGAGTTGGAAGGAAGGTGGATACCCAAATCTCTAGTGCGTTCGCACGAGAGATTGGGTTCACACCAGCGATTGTAATTGGCTTTATAACGAAGGGAATTCCTTAGAGAATCCCCCTACCATTTCTGGGAGAGAATCTCTGAGGAATTAGAGAGCAATCTCTCTCGAAACTTCGCCAGAGCTCGGTTTGCCCTAGCAATGGCGGCAGGACCGGTTTGCAAAGGAGGCGAAGAACCTAGGGGCTCTCAGCAAAGGTATTCAAAAGATAGGGACCTATTTGTGATTTGGGTGTACTAAATTGCAAAGTAGGTCAAGATGACCTCCCCTTAGGTCTAAATTTTGGTATAAACCTAATTTGGACCTAAGGAATCTAATGGCGAAGTTGGATTTCAGGTTTGACCTCGTTTGACTGGACATTTTGCATAAAAACCCAAATTAGGTTAATTGAAGAGCTAGGACCCTGATCTAGGTCAAACTAGGTTCCAAAGGCCAAATTAAGTGTTCTAAACCATAGAGGATGTTTTTCTATGATTTTTAGAGGGTTTACTTGATTTTTATTCTGAGCAGAACCTTGTTAATTTAAGCAGGTCTATTTTAGGGTTACCAAGTGTCATTTAGTTCTTAGATTGCACATAAACTCATTTCTGATTAACTCAACCCACTTTTTATCTTATTTAGACCATTTGACCTATGTTTTGCTTCTGAGAAATCCCGTTTATGTACTGCAATGGTAAAATTGCAGTTTTAACCTTTATTTCATGTTTTCTTCTCAGAGCACTTGTTCCTTCAGTTAGTCCTTCTTCTAGGTTATGTAGGAGCTTTTATCTTCTTTATTGGGTCAAAATGAGCTAGTTATGGCTCATGATGAGGCTCTCATCAGAAGCAGCCAAAGGCAGAGATCAGAGAAAAAGAGAAGAGAAGCAGCATTGTAGCAGCCAGAGTCCATTTTTTATGCTTTCTTTATATCCATTGATATTCAGTGTTTACATTTACATTTTTGCATTATAACTCTGATTTTCATTTCATATTATATTCAATTTTAAAGTTGTGCTCTCGATTTTTAAACCTCAATTTGCTCCCTGTGTTCAACTTCAAACTTCAAACTTCGAGTAATAAAATCTATTTATTTTTAAGCGATTTCAACTATACTACGACGCATCGATTTTAAAACATTGATCTCACCCGTTAAACATTTTGGCGTCATTGCCGGGGAGCAACGAACGATTTAGAAATCTTGATCACAATTTCTGATTTAGTACTAACTTGATACATCTCTTTTGTTATGATTGTTTTAGGGGAGAAGATTCAAAAGAGGATGGTTGCACAACAAACACACCCGAGGCAGGTAATCTCTGATTAGCCCTTTATCTTAATCCCCTCGTTCTGAAAAGGAAAAATAAGATAAAAAATCAATTAGGGCTACCTGCTTTCCATCTTTAGCTAAGTCACGAAAGTTTCCTGATTTGATTTCAACAAATATTGATTTGTGCATCCATTTAAGGTAACTAGGGCTACCACCTTCTTGATTGAGCCCTAGATACCATATTTTTGGCAACTAAATTGGACCAAAATTAGAGCTAACTTAAGGATTCCAATTTAGGGTTTTAGAGACGCATCTTTCTAAGCAAGAATCAACTATTCCAGAAAGAGGTGTGCCTAAACCTTGATTGAAAAGACTTATTCAAGAGAAACCCTAAAATTCAAGCTCTTAATTTCACTTGAATCCTAAAAGAAAGGACCTAAAACTTCTCAAAGGACAAATAGGTGAAGTTGACCTCTTGTTGGGTCAACCAATCTTGAAACTAGGTCACTTTTGCACTCAATACATCTAAAGTTCAAGTGGAATCCTAATCACCTTTGCTCTTAAATAAAAGTGGTAGACTTAAGAGGTCAAAGTCCCCATTCTGGTCTACCTAGAATCTCAGTGACAAGAGTGGTTGGGTGGGGAAACCCTGTAACTCATGGGGACGCTCTATCGTGTAGGGGTCTTTGCGGGACTCTCACTCTCTGGCTACCCAGGTATTTCTCAAGTGGATGACTTTCTGACTAGGGGGTATCATCCGCCTCGAACCTCTATAGTCATCCAAATTTTTGTGTGTCTTGATTAGGTCCAGCACAATCTAATCTCGTCCAAACCATCGGTGCATGTTTGGTAGGAGGTCCTTATGACCATCCTTAAGACCTCCTTTAGCGGTTCACTCCTGCCGAGGCCAAGCCTCGACGTCCGTGTTTGTGCAGCAACCCCACCACATAGACATCTCTGATTCATCAGAACCAAATTCTCCTTCTTCCATCATCATGGCACAACCAGTAGAAGAAGAGAACAATCTTGAGAACCAACACCAGCACCTGAATCATCTACTTCAAGCCTTTGTAAACCTATCGCAGCGTCCTATGATGCGAGATCACTACAATACTACTACGGTGGCATCGAACCTCGAGCCCAAATCCCAGCTGGAGGTCCTAATTTCTGAACTCAAGCCCAACATGATTCATGCTTTTCCAAAGTTTCATGGGCTTAATTCTGAGGATCCCTTCCAGCACATCAAACAACTCAAACATCTGGCCCAAACCTTTGGGTCAGATGTACAAAATCAAGATATTCTTCTTATGAAGATGTTTTTCTTCTCTCTCATGGACAAGGCAGCTCATTGGTATCAGATTCAGATGCGTCCAATCAACACATGGGTTGAACTGCAATCTAAATGCTTGAAAAAGTTCTTCACAGTTGGTCGGATGAATGCCTTACGCCACCAGATCACACACTTTACCCAGCAATCTAGAGAACCTCTTCATGAAGCTTGGGACCATTTCTTGGGTCTCATGCGAAAGTGCCCCCATCACGGAGTTCCTAAATGGGAACAAGTCCAGCCTTTTTACCAGGGACTCCATGAAGATATCCGTTTATTCTTCAATGCAACCTGTAGAGGAAATATCATGGGTCAACACGAAGACACTATGTGGGAGATTCTCGAGAATATGTGCGAGAACTCCATTAATAATGACTCCATGGGCCTATTTGACTGAACAAATGCCTGCGCATCGACAAATCTGAGGGGAGCACATCAGATGCAGGGCCTATCCGCATCTGTCGACTTGAAACTGATGGCCAGTCGATTGGACAAGGTCTCTATCATCGAGAAGAAGGTGATGAGCTGACTCGACATCTGCAGTGAGCCACCTCTGCGCAAAAGCCATTTGCACAGCCACCTCTTGGGAGGGAAGCTGTGCATAACATCCATCACCTATCTTCTCAGGGGATGGACCCGTATTCACCCCCGTCTGACTCTAGGACCAAAGGAAACTCCGATCTGACCTAATCTAGTTGGGGGAACTCTGAACCCTCTTATGCTGACTTTCCTGAGGTTCCTCAGACCTGTGAGGACCTCAACACCATCAAGAATGACCCATTCTCTAATACCTACAACCCTGGATGGCGAAGTCATCCCAACTTCTTGTGGGAGGGAAATAATCAGAATCAAAGACCTCCATATCAGCCCCATCCACAAGCTCCTCATCCATATCATCCACCTCAGCCTCGACCCAACCCCACCTATCAATCTGGGCCAATCCAAACAGATCAAATGACTCTTATCCTTCAGACTCTGGCTGACATTCAGAAGATGAATGCAGTGATGCAAAAATAGCACAAGGACGAGATCATAGAGGTTCACAATCAACTCGCCCAGATGGCGAATTTCCAACAACCTGGCACACTCCCTTCGCAACCTCTACCGAATCCAAATAAGGTGCCGAACCAGAGGCGTGTTATGAACCCAAATCCAGGCCAAGCCCACATGATTTATCAGGCTCCTTCTATTCCATCACCTGACGGGATGGAAGCTTCGACATCATATGCAAGATTTCAGCAGCAGCCACCTATTTTACCAACTCCAAACCAAAACCAGGTAGGACTAAATTCTATAACAACCCGTAGTGGTAAAGCAACACAAGACCCACCTTATCCAAGCCACTTTTAGCCTAGTAGTAACCCAAGCCCTAGAATAGTTATCCAGGACACCCCTGTCCCAGATCAAGAACCTGGACCTATTCTAGAGGAACCAACCAAGGTTCCATTTCCCGAGGCCTTGACTAAGGGAAAGAGGACAAACAAACCCATGGCTCCTAAGGAGGATCTGGTCAAGCTCTTTGAATAGGTCCATATAAACATCCCCTTGATGGATGCAATTCGCCACGTACCGACTTATGCACGATTTCTGAAGGACATATGTACACCAAAGCATAAGCCACGAACCAAAAGTGGGAGTCTGATCATACTATCAGAGCAAGCCAGCTTTGTAATTTGAGTAAACTCCCACCTAAGGCAAAAGACCCAAGTACTCCCCTGATTTCATGTACCATTGGTGATACCCAATTCGACAAAGCTTTATTAGATTTAGGTGCCTCCATAAACCTAATACCTACATCCCTCCTTGACCACCTTGAAGAATCCGAGCTTAAACCGACAGAAGTGACATTGCAGTTCGCTGACCGATCTATTAAGTCACCTAAAGGAGTACTCGACGATGTCATCGTTAGGGTGCGAGATTTCTATTTCCCAGTGGATTTTGTAGTCTTGGATATGGATGCTCCAGAAAACCCAAGGGATACACCAATTATACTAGGGAGACCCTTTCTAGCCACTGCTAGGGCCAATATAAATTGTGAGGAGAGCCAAATTGAACTGAAATTCGGGAACCAAACACTAAAGATTGACATCTTTAAGGCCCAACAAGGGATTAATTATGGAGTTATAGAACAAATATGTGATATCAAGGCCGTGGTTGATGAATTGTATATTGAGGACAACCTGATTACTTTTGATCAACCACAAGAAGATCAAAACTCGCAATCAGAGGAGTCTGAATCTAACTTAGATACACCCATAACTCCTCCCGATGCTCCTGACACATACCCTGAGCCGCTCGCTGCTGCTGATAACCCCATTCTGGTGCTCAAAACTCTTCCTGACCATTTGAAGTTCGTATTTTTGGGTTCCAATCAAACGTTTCCTGTGATTATCAACTCCAGACTCACACCTGACCAGGAATCCCGTCTGATTATTGTTCTCCAGCAACATCGTAGAGCCATTGGATGGACTCTCAACGATTTGACTGGTATCAGCCCCTCTTACTGCACACACCATATCTACACCGAAGAGGGCACACGACCTTCCCATGAAATGCAGAGACGTTTGAATCCTAATCTGCAGGAGGTCATGAAAAAGGAGATCATCAAGAGGTTAAATGCAGGGATCATCTACCCGATCTCCAACAGTCGGTGGGTGAGTCCAATCCAGGTTGTGCCTAAGAAGGCAGGACTCACCGTGATCATGACTGAAACCGGAGAAGTCATACCGACCCGTGTGACAAACTCATGGAGAGTCTGCGTTGATTACAAAAGACTCAATTCCTCCATGAAGAAGGATCATTTCCCACTACCGTTTATTGATCAGATCCTTGAAAAACTAGTGGGAAATAGGTTCTTCTCCTTTTTGGACGGGTACTCCGGTTATAACCAAGTGGCAATCCATCCTGAAGACCAAGAAAAGACCACTTTCACCTGCCCCTTCGGGACGTACACGCTCCGAAGGATGCCGTTCGGATTCTGCAATGCACCTGCTACTTTTCAGTGATGCATGCTTGCCATATTCTCAGATATGGTAGGTGATTATCTGGAAGTCTTCATGGATGACTTTTCAGTATTAGGAGAATCATTTGACGATTGCCTCCTGCACTTGGTCCAAATCCGCAAGCGGTGCATTGACATGAATCTGGTTCTTTCCTGGGAAAAGAGCCATTTCATGGTGCCTGAAGAAATTGTCCTGGGACATCTCATTTCAAAAAAGGGCTTCCAAGTCGATCGAGCCAAGGTGAACTTGATTTTCAAACTCCCTATTCCTAGCTCAATCAATGACATCTGATCTTTTCTGGGGCACATTGATTTTTACCGTCGATTCATTCTCGATTTCTCGAAGATCGCATGCCTCCTGACCACTCTACTTTCTAATGATGTACCTTTTGAAATCTCCAAGGAATGCGCTCAAGCATTTGAAATCCTCTGTGATCGAGTTACCCAAGCCCTTATCCTACAGTCCCCTGATTGGTCTCAACCCTTTGAGATCATGTGCGATGCATCTAATTTCGCTGTAGGAGCGGTACTTGGGTAGAAAATTGATGGGAATCCCATGGTCATCTACTACGCTAGCAAGACACTTGACAAGGCTCAGCGTAACTACACAGTTACTGATAAAGAGCTACTCTCCATAGTATTTTCCCTGGAAAAATTTAGATCTTATCTCTTGGGTTCCCGTGTTATCATTTACTCGGATCACACAGCTGTGAGTCATCTGCTTGAGAAGAAGGATGCAAAACCTTGATTAATCTGTTGGATCTTGCTGTTGCAAGAGCTAGACCTTGAGATTCACGACAAAGCAGGAAAACAGAAAGTGGTAGCAGATCACTTGTCCCACCTTTCTTTTGAGATCATTGACCCTTCCAGACCCATCATGGAACATTTCCCTGATGAGCATCTTCTGACAATCAATACAGGGCTTCCATGGTTTGCTGATATAGTAAACTACCTAGCATCACATCAAATCTCGTCCGATTGGCCAAAGGCCAAGAAGGACAAATTGCTTCCGATGCTAAGTATTACTTCTGGGAAGACCCGTATCATTTCCACATCGATGTTGATCAGATCATTCGATGATGTGTCGCAGAAGCGCAAATTCAGGACATATTGTCTTTCTGCCATGACAAGGCATGAGGTGGACATTTTTTAGGTCATAAAACTACAGCGAAAGTCCTCCAATGCGGCTTTTATTGGCTCACGATTTTCAAAGAGGCATACAATCACTGTAGGGCATGCACTCGCTAGCAAACCTTAGGCAACATGAGCCATCATGATATGATGCCCTTACAACCAATTCTTGCATGCGAAATCTTCGATGTGTGGGGGATTGATTTTATGGAATCGTTCCCTATTTCGAACAGCTTCGAGTACATTCTACTTGTTGACTACGTGTCCAAATGGATCGAAGCCATTCCGACCTGAACCAATGATCATAAAGTGGTTATCAAATTCATTCATCAAAACATTTTTTCACGGTTCGGGATTCCTCGTGCAATAATTTCTGACGGAGGGACCCATTTCATTAACACTCAGTTCAATTCACTAATGACCAAATATGGGGTGTCACACCGAATCTCTACTCCTTACCACCCACAAACTAATGGTCTAGCTGAGCTATCAAATCGAGAGATCAAGAAAATCCTCCAGGTTACTATTCGACCTGACAGGAAGGACTGGTCATCCCTACTTCTGGAAGCTTTGTGAGCTTATAGGACCGCCCACAAAACCCAATTAGGCATGTCTCCCTTCAGATTGGTGTACAGGAAGGCATGTCACCTCACCGTAGAATTAGAGCACAAAGCCTATTGGGTAGTACGGAACTGCAACCTAGATCTTTCTAAGGCAGGAACCCATAGAAAGCTTTAAATGAGTATGATCGATGAATTATGCCATGACACGTATTAGAACTCACAAATTTACAAAGAGCGGGTTAAGGCTTTCACGACAAGCACATATCCAGAAAAATCTTCCATCCTGGTCAAAAAGTCCTACTCTTTGATGTCAAGCTTAAACTGTTCCCAGGAAAGCAACGATCAAAATGGATCGGACTCTACCTCGTCCAATGAATCTTTAGAAAAGGAGCCATTGAGATCTGTCCACTCAGCCACGATTCAAAACCTTTCGTCGTGAACAGCCAGAGACTCAAACCATTCATTGACTTGACCGATACAAATTTGGCTAAGATATCCTCTACCCTCCATTCTCCCTGAGCTCATTGCACCCAGCCGATGGCGTAAAACTTAGCACTTAACAGGAGGCAACCCATCATTCTTCAAAAACCCGAAACCTTTCTTGACATTCTTACACTGAATTCATATTGCACTTTAAGGTTCATCCATTAGAACAGATGACCCCACCTCAGGTACTCGTACTCGAGTTTAGAAATTGTTCGCAACAGTCACTTTGACCCATTCGCCCACCCAAAACTTGTTCTAATGAATGATCTAAGCTAAACTCGAACCCACCTAATTTACAATGGGGACATTGCAAATCGTAGGCATGGGGGGGTATGAAAGTGCAAAACACCATGAAAACTCATCTCACAAGAAAAGGTTTCAACAAAAAATCACATATCATAAAAACACCAAAAAAATGAAAAAATCTTGAAAAAGAACAAAAAAATTCTAAGGGGAGAAAAAATTTTAAGGCCATACAAAACTTGAGGAGGAAAAGTGAAAACTGTCAAAAAGGAGCACAAGATGAAAAGAAAAAAGAAGAGATAGTCATTAGTAAAAATATTAAGGGATTAACTAAGTCCTAGACATATCAAGGAAAAGAATGAAAGAAAAAGTGCTAATGAGATACAAAAGAGATTAGTAGGAACGCTGATCTTAGGCCTCTTGGGCTAGACTCTTAGGCTTAAAAATTCAAGTATCCGCTAAGATCTGAATAGTCCTGAAGAGGTTGGGGAAAATGCGAAGCTTAAGTATTAGGTCTAAGGCTTAGGGAGTATTTGACCTTGTTAACTGACCTCTGTTTTACGGGACTCGATAACCTAAGCACCCCAATCCACACACAGTCTAGTTCAGTGCACATAATTATCAAAACCACGCAAAAGTGTTTAAGTCTTCTGAAAAAGTCGCCTAGATTAGGAGAGGCCGATCAACACAAGTTGATTTGGATGAGTTCCTGACGTAGAGAGGCGAAAAATTCCCCTTAAAGATGGGCAATAACATATCGTCTCCTCGGTGCTTGTCTCCTAAGATATCCACATATCCTACTGGGGGCACGTAAGCATCCTGTGCTGGTTCAGATGCCATGGGCAGCATTATCACGAAATGTTGATTGCCAAGGTCTGGATTTAGCTACAGAACGCCAGGGGCGGGATTATCTCAAAATCTCGAAAGTCAGGGTTCTGAGGGTTGCCATGGGCAGTTCTATCACGAAGCATCGATTACTAGGGACCCTTCGAGGATTGATGATGGGGACGAGGAATTCGATACAAACCGTGTTGAGAAGCCAATCCGAAGCTAGAAATAAAAAGAAAAGAGAGACAAAACTCTCCAAACAAAGAAAATCCTCTGTCTCTCTCTTACAAAAAATGCATTGTAAACTGAACCAAGGCTAAAATACGTTACAAGCACGGGTGCTTTAACCGTGGAGTCTAACGAACCTTAGGATAGTTCTTATGGGCCTTAAAAACCTTCGCGGAGGACTAAGGCTAGACTTGGTTAGGTCTGGATCTTGGTTGGTACTTGAGTACCTCTAGGACTACTATCAACATTCTAACCTAATCAAAAGGAAAAAAAAAGCACTCATCATAATTTCTTAACATCAAGGAACTCATGGTCTAGAACAGAAGTTAAAACCTTAAAATTTTGCTAAGGGACTAGCAAAAGCTAGGCATAGGGGTATGATGGGAACACCATCATGAGCCCTAACTAGCTCATTTTGACCCAGAAAAGAGAACAAAAGCTCCTACATAACCAACTGGAGATCTTAATTCCATGAATAACCATTCTGAGAGAAAAGCAAGAAACAAGGGGTAAAACTGTAATTTTACCATTGTAGTACAACGGGATTTCTCATCGGCTAAACACAGGTCAAATGATCTTAACAAGATAAAAAGTGGGTTAGTTCAAGCAGAAATGGGTTTATGTAAATTCTAGGAATTAAATGACTTCTTGTAATCCAAAAACAGACCCACTTAATTTAACAAGGTTCTGGTCAAGATAAAATTCACCTAAATCCTCTAAAAATCATGAAAAAAATACTTTCTAGGGTTTAGAACCTCCAATTTGGCCCTTACAACCTATTTTGACCTAAATTGGGGCCTCACTCAAATATTTGCCTTAAATTGGGTTTTTGTGTAAATTACCTAGTCAAACGTTGTCAAACCTAATTACCAACTTCACCACTGGATTCCTTAGGTCTTAATTAGCTTTATACCAAAATTTGGACCTAAGGGGAATTCATCTTGACCTACTTTGCAAACAGGTCCAGCCCAATTACATTTCTACCCCTATCTTTTGAAAATTTCTACAGAAACCCCCTATATTTACCTTTGTTCTTTGCAATTTGGTCCCTCCTCCATTATAGAGAAGGGAATCCTACTCCGACGAGGTTTCAAGGGAAAGACCTCTCTGATTTCTCATAGAATCCCCTCCAAAATTGAAAGGGAGATTCTCTAAGAAATCTCCACCAGTTTGAACACAATCAGAGACTCTATTTGGTACCCAATCTTTCATGCGAATGCATAAGAGATTCAGGTCTCCTTCAACCTTCCATCTCCAGCAAGCTTGCCATGCATGGAAGCTTGGCTTCCAAGCACAAATCCTTCCTCCAGGGCCTATAAAAGCATACCCAAATCCCTCTGCATCTTCCAAGCTTGAAATTGGCCTGAGAATCCCTCTATTTCATCTCTTCCCCCTCCGACCAATGGCTCAACAAGCTTCGGCAACCTCCCTCACTTTCCCTCGTCGCCCAGCCACAATACCAATGGCAGGGTTCCCTTCCTCCTATTCATCCGCGTTGCACCACACCCGTCGACGCCCCTGCAACCCCTTCATCGTCGTCGTCCTACCCCCACTGAGTGTTTCGCCTCCGGCGATGGCAATACACTCCGGCCACCCCACGCCACGCCGACCCCCGCACTCCTCTCCCACCACCGCATGCCGGTGGGCCTAGTCTCGGGCACGCACCTGACCCGATTACCCAAGAAGCAGCTCTGCGAGAGAGAGCCTAAGAGAGAAAGAGGAAGAGAGAGCATGGGCAGGTAGAGGGGTAGGTTTTGCTCTCGCTAGAAAGAAGAAGCCAAGGAAGAAGAGGGTGGAAGCCAGAGAAGCTAAGGGAGGAGAAGGAAAGGACTAAAGAGGAAGAGGTTGAAGGCTGAAGGGCTGAAGAAAGAGAAAGAGAAGGAGAAGGAACTGAAGGCAGAAGAAAGAGGAGCCACAGAGAAAGAGAAGAAGCAAAGGAAAAGAAGGAAAAGACACAGGCACGAGAGCAGAAGAAAGTAGAAGAAGAAGAAGGAAGGAAGCGGCCAGAGACAGAGATCAAAGAAAAAGAGAAGAGAAGCAGCACTATAGTAGTCATATTTAAGATGTCTGATTCATCCATTTTTTGTGCTTTCTTTATATCCATTGATATTCAGTGTTTATATTTACATTTTTGCATTATAACTCTGATTTTTATTGCATATTATATTCAATTTTAAAGTTATGCTCTCGATTTTTAAACCCCATTTTTCTCCCTGTGTTAGACCTCGAACTTCAAACTTTGAGTAATAAAATCTATTTGTTTTCGAGCAATTTCAAATATACTACGATGCATCGATTTTAAAACATTGATCTCGCCCGTTAAACACCCCATCCCTTATCCTAACGCACCACCCACTACATGCCACTCTTTTCTCCAACCGCAGAACAACCCATACAAGATATCTTCTCCTCTCGGCGGGGGATCATCTCCATATTCACCATCGTGACACAGGCCTCCACCGTGCTCCTCATGCATGCACCATTGACCAAACGAGAACCATGCAACAAGCATTCTCCAACTCTACTCAAGCCACTTCGACGGCTACGCTGTGACAATGTGCGGCCACAGCCTCACAGCCGGCCCCCCTTCACGCACGCAATGCCATCTCGTGCAACACACCAGCGTGAAGCCAGCACTTCCACTCGCTCCTGTCGTTGCAGCAGTACCTCCACACGCATGCAACCCACAGCAGCTCGCGCCCCTCAACTCCCATGCGTGCAAACCGTAGCCGCATCACCTCCTTGCGTGCCCTCTTCACGCGTGCACATAGCCCTTGCATGCACTCTTTCATGTGCGTGCATGCCTGCATGCCACCACCCAGATTCTTCTTCTTCTCCTTCTTCAACCCGCCTACAGCCCAATAGAAAAGAACCCAAAGAAGCATCCAACCACCTCCACGTAGCCTCGTCCAAAGGCCTCCAAACTCCACTCCATCGACACCGTTGAACTCTCCTCACTCTCACAAGGCCACTCACGTCCACGACTACTGCTGTCGACAACCCATGCACCGGCAAGCCGCAGGCACCGACGCCGCCCCTTCTCGTCTTCGGCGAGAGCCTCGACTACCGTTCCCATCGCCATGACCTTTGTTGGAACGGCCTCGCCTTCCTTGACCTCCTCAGAGCTTCACGCCTTCAACCGTGCCCTCTCCATCATGTGCGAGCACTCCTTCCATCTCCCCTGTTTTGCAACAATGCAAGGGGGTATTAAAATTTACCACTTATGCCATTTCAGCTTCTCCTATTCATTTATTTATCTATTTAATATATTACAGTAAATTTGCATGCATGTCCCTCAATTCTAATTGAATTGCATACACTCAAATTGATCTCATGAATAAGCAAGCATGTATATTTGTTATAGGGAACAAATTCTGATTTAATTAAATTTGATGATGCTTGTCAATATTAAGATAGTAATCTAGGTATTTCATTAGTGGTGATTTTGCATGTGCACCCTTACATTATTGATTAATTCTTTAAATCAAGAAATTATGTTGAAAACACATGCACCAGTTAGTATGCATACACATTGAGATTCCCGAATAAACAAGACATGATTCACTAGTTTAAATAGGCTAATTCTTCCTTATGGAGATGACCTAACTATTTTCGTGGTTAGATTCTGAGAATTAAAATGTTTTGGAAAGCAATTTTCTACCACGCAATTAAATACAATGACATATCATTTCATGCTAAAGTTTTTATTGAAAACGAAGATCACTCTTTCAAATGGTGCCGTTGCCGGGGAGGAATCATGCCTATTAATTTTTTTCAGGAATTTTATGTTATTTTTATGCTATTTTGAAAGCTTTTCTGAATTACAAACTGTGGATCTTCTTCTGTGAAAAAACACGCAACGAACGTGGCGAGCGCGCACGATGGAGGCGATATTTTTGGTGAACCTTGACGCCACCTAGAGGCCAGCAACAGGTGCTTATGAGCCTTGATCCCACGCAAGTAAGCATACAGAGGAGCCTTTTTCTGATTTAGTCATTAGATCTTAGTTTAGATTTAGTTTAGATAGACATTAGAATTTAATTTCTATCTTGTAGACCCTTATTGGGCATTTTTGAGAACGTGTTCCCAGTGTTTCTTTATTTCTTATCGCTCTTGTATGTGGGAGCATATTTTCAGGAGCGTGTTCCCATTTTATCTAGATTATAGGATTAGTCGAATTGTTTGAACTGCATATAGGTTAGTTAGTTAGCTAGATTAGGTTTGTTTGCTTAATATTATTATTTAAAAGAAAAAAAATCGAACTGCCTACTAGAAGCTGCATATCAATAGGGCGATCATCTATGACTAAATGAGCAGCATCTAGTTTATCTTAATTGCATTGCAAACATCCCTGCATTGAAGAAAGTTGGAGTAAGGTACGACTTTTTTCTTGAGCATCAATTACCTATCATGCATCTACATTGAACCTAAATCTAAGACCACTAAAGTGCTTGAATAGAATTAATTTAGTGGTCACTTTA
The DNA here is from genome assembly GCA_037157565.1 of Thalassia testudinum. Lineage (NCBI taxonomy): Eukaryota > Viridiplantae > Streptophyta > Magnoliopsida > Alismatales > Hydrocharitaceae > Thalassia > Thalassia testudinum. Next base: position 125,241,185 of record JAZHRO010000063.1, read on the forward strand.
AAAATTGGGACTGCTAAGAGGTTGAACCTTAAAATCTGTGACTTAAAATTTTATGCAAAAGGATCTTGTTTGCGAGATTTCAAAACTCAAAACACGAACGTATGATTGCACACCTGAGACACTATGCACCTCACACATAAGGTCACTAGATAAATTTCTACCTCTCCTCTTTGCACCATAAGGGAAGTTAGTCAAAAATCAACAAGCCTATCCACCAAGTTACTTCGGTTCCTCGTGTGTGGACTCGATTCAAGACTTTCATCCCTTGTGAGTAGGTTGTAGGCACCAACGAAGGTCAGCCTAGGAAGCGTAATTCTTGCAAAACTTGTTTGGTCACCAACTGAATAGCTAAGACCTAGAATCTACTAAAAATAGATCCCACTATATTTGCATTTGTTTTGACAGTGGTAGAACTCTCTAGGAAGTTTTTGATTTCTTTTAAATCCTAAGAGAGCTTAACCTGTTTAATTGAAAGAAATGGACTATCCTTACTCCTATCATTTTAAATAGGATCCCATGCCCTGAGCGTATCCATCCTTTGATGGGTACATTGATAATTCATGGGACCATTCATATTCCTATCCTGGGAGTACTGGCCCGATAGCTCCCACTTTTGAGTAGAGCCTAGGAGCGGGATTTTCCAACTTTGGAATCCCTACTACTATGCAAACACCCAACCCTCCCACCCTTCATGATTTTCTGTATCGAGGTTGGATCGATACCCCTAAGAAACCAGAGCCTGAGATTGACTATCCTCCCCAATCTGATAGTACTAGCCTCTCCTCTTTTATGATAGAAATGCAAAGACAACAAAAGGAAATGATGGAATCTATGGGAGAGATGTTGAGGAATAGTCAACAATTGAATAAAGAAATTAGACAGCTTAGCTACACTCTTCCTAGTAATTCTAATCCCTATCCATACGACCGTGATCATGAAAATAATTCTGAGGAAACCAATGACAATAAGGATCCCGTTTTATGTAGCTATCACTTAGACTCTCTCAATGAGACATGGCCACTAGAGAAGAACAATCCTAGTAATTATCCACACAATCTATATTGGAGTCAAAAGAAAGAGAAGATGGTACCTTTTGAGGACCTTGACCCCAATGACAGCATTTTCCTTACCCCTGATAACTCGGGTCAAGGTCGTATTGTTCATATCACTTCCCCTATTAATTATCTGGTGGAATCCCATTCTACCCTTTGTGAGCCTAATCCTAACCCTCCATATAGGGAATCAACACCTACCATTCAGCATCCTGAGGATTTAAATGCACCCAATGAAGGTGACCCTAAGGGAATGGAGGATGAATTAGATCAATTTTGGTCTCAAGGATATAAAGAGTCTATCCCAGAGGACGAGGATGACCCAATGGAGGAACCCAGACTAAAAATCTGTAGTGAATCACAGGAGGATTGTTTGTTATTCGAGGACTTACCCCTAGAGGATATAAATAATCTGGTGAAATCCGGATTCCTCCCTTCTTTTGAGAGTCATCCTCCACCAAACCAGGAGTTGATATTATAGGAGAAAAAGCACAATAGTGAGAAGCCTAAGGGAGAATCTCGGGGACAAAACACATCAATTGAGGATTTATGCCCCGAGAAGAATAAAGAATTGAGTGATATAGGCTTACTCCAGAACATTAAGACGGATCCTCCGTCAGAAATAATTAATGATACCGAAGCAACTCCTTTCTTTACTAAGGAATCACATATACACCCCGACAAAAATTTGAGTGAACCAAAAGAATTCAGGGATGAGATTAATGATAATGATTCAGTTGCTTCGACCCTGCCATCAAAGAAATTTAATTTGGAGTCCACCATTGATTCACATATACTGGAGGGTGAAAATATGACTCCAATCATTAATGATAGGCAGGGTGACTTGAATTTTTCTGCAATAATTGTTAGGGAGAATACACAATCTAAATCGTTGTTGGAATTGGAATTGACACTGACTAAGCCCTCCTTGGACTTAACCATTACCGCCCAACACTATAAACAACCCTTCCACTCCCTAACCGATCCTTGGCTCAGGTCTCTACTCACTTACATTCTTTCTAGGGAGAATATCAGGCCAGTACATCCTCGGGTAGAATGGCGAGTTTGGATTGATGCTTGTATGTTTAGTCCCGCCATTCAAGGGTTTGAAATAATTATGTTTATATTTTTAAAACCCTTCCTGCTTTGGAGGATCCTTGTTATCCTCCACTTATTCCATTTCGGGAGGTCCCTTTTCATATTCCTTTTGTTATTCCTAGACCTCCCCAAGTAGCCTACGAGGTTATTTGCTTTCATGTCTTCTGGCGAGAATTTGGGATAACGTTGTATCATCAGCTCACCAACATCTGTGGCTACCTGTTTTCTAGGCCCGCACTGTTACGCATATTTTTAGGGCCTAGCATTTTCTGTTTGGAACCACACTTACAGGTTCCCTATAAGTCTGACTGCTGACAGAAAATGCAGCACTTGTTGGGAGGCAACCCAGCATTCTGAATAACACCATCATCAGGTGATTTCCTTCCTTTCTCCCCTTGTTTTAATTTTACAATGAGGACATTATAGGATTTAGGCATGGGGGGTGCATTTTGCATTTTAGGAAGAATTCATGCATTTAGGTTAGCATATTAAAAAAAAAAATTCTTTTCTTGAGCTGAATTGGTTAGTCCCTAGCAAAAAATCTTTTTCATAGAGGTGTCATTAAAGATTTTTCTTCTTAAATTGTTTCTTAAGTTTAGAATCCAATCTATTTACTTCACTTGCACGGAGACTGGGTAATAGATCTTTGAAGAGAACCAATAAGCATTTTTAGTCTACTGAACCCTTGGATAGTTAACAGGGAGTCAGACATACTATCTTCTAGTAGATCCACCTCATATTTGTGAGAAGAAAGTAGAGAGATTACTGGTGCGCTAAGTCTAGTGCAAGGATCTTAAGTTTTGGACAATTAGATGATGATATCTCAGAGTTAGGCATACTTTTCGCTCTCTGTTCCTGTGTGCGTACATTGTGTGAATTCCTAAGAGTCATCAAATAAGGCTGATACACAGAGATTGAGTCTTAAAAAAGCTATGACTATGATGGATGGTTACGACCATCCTTCATAGAGTCCTCGACTGAAGGAGGGTAATAGTGTCAAAGGTCAGAAATACGCTTGTCCTATCCATTCCTTCCCGATGCCGAGAGTAGGCACTTCCACTAAATAAGCCACACAATATCCTCTTAACCATCATCATCCCAAATAATGCCTCATAAATAAAAGTCTGCATCATGTTGATTTACAAAGAAAGAAAAAGAAGAAAAAAAGAAACAAAATAAAAAAAATAAAAAAATAAAAAAAGAAGAAAAGAGAGAGAGAGAAAAGAAAAAGAAAAGAGTCCAAGTTTATAATTTTATCTTTGTGACTAATAAGACGATTTTCTCTTTCGAATAATGTATTAAGATGATTTGTCATTGTAGGATCAAAGTGGTGGAAAATCGCTTAACAAAATAATTAAAAAAAAATTAAACCACTCGCAGAAAAGCAGGTCGTGTCCACAGGGAGGCAATGATACAATAAAATCTCGAATATTTTTTCTCGTATTCATTCAATCAAGTGCGAGATCCATAGTCAAATCTGACATGAAATGCGACGAAAAGGAGATGCACAATAACTCAAAAATGTAAGGGAAGATTTGCAATTTTTCCTCACTGAAATATTCAATAAATATGTGATGAATCTATGTAATTTCCAATTGACATGCATTAGAGAAAATTCATACACATCTTAATCCAAAACCAATGTCAAAAGATGTGAATCACAAAAGCCACGCAATTATAAGAAAGCTTAAGTATGAAGTCGCAATTTCACTCAATATTTCAAATATTAAAACAAAAATGAAAGTTTGGCAATGGCATTCAAATGTAATTATTAATTAGAGTAAAAGCAGAGGATTCTACCTCTCTCCTCCTTGCACACGGGAGAGAGGCTCATTCGAGGAGCTACTCCTACAAGAGATCGGCTGAAGCGAGGCCTTCGCGATGGTGGCAGTGGTGCGTCATGAGATGGCTGGAGCTAGCCTGCCGGAGGAAAGAAGTGGCGGCAGTAGAGGAGGCTATTGCTGGCCACGCTTGTTGTAGGTGCAAGGAAGGCAGCGCGCACGGGTGCTAGGGGCACTGCAGGCACGTGGAGGCGTGGGCGCGCGGGCGCTCTGTAGGCCGCTTGGGTGTGTAGGCTCTTGTGGTCATGCGGTTGCAGGTGCTACAGTGGGCGACGCGCGAGCGCTACAGCGGGGGTAGGTGGAGGTGCGGGCTCTGCAAGGCTCACAGGCATGCACGGTGGTTCTGTTGGTGCTGCTGCAATGCTGTAGAGGGTGCTGTAGGTGATGGCACAGGCACGTGTAGTGGCTGGGGTGCTTGGCAGGGTGTGTTGGAGATGAAGTGAGGGTGCACGGTGGGTTTCAGACACTGCAGTGGGTGACGAGTGTTGGTCAAGGCACGCGCAGGCAGATGGTGCGTGGTGTTGGTGTGTGTGCTGGAGGTGGATGCGGTGGAGGATGGACGTGCGGTGGCATGCTTGGCAGGGCTGAAGGTGGCTGTGGTGAGGAGCAAGCAGGTGTGTGCAGCAGCTGGGAGCTGCGCATGGAAGTGGCATGGTTTTTGGGTTCCTTTTGGTTGAGTGGAGGAAAAACAGAGGATGGGAAAGAAGATGGAGGTGGATGCTAGTGATGGCAGTGAAGATGGTAGCATGCACTCCTGTGTGTGCCTATGGTGGAGCAGCTTGCATTCACGGTGATGCGAGCAAGCTCCGAATGGAGATGCGGCCTGTCACACCACACGCCCACGATGGTGGAGGCTTGCTGCCTCGGTTGAGGTCGGTGGTGGTGGAGTGGATGAGAGTGGTGCACTCTCTACACAGTGATGAATAGGGGTGGGGGCCTCCTTAACAGCAACTCTTCCTTCTCCTTTTGCAGCCACGGCCACACTGATTTGAAATTCAAAACACCGTAGAATGAATGTGATGCACAGGAGGAGGAGGCAGAGCCGGAGGAGTTACCTGTGCAAAGGAGAAGAAGAATAAAAGAATAAAATAATTAGGGTTATTTATACATAACTCCTTAACTTCTATGTTAATTAAAATAGTACACCTAATTAATTAACTAATTAAATGTATGCAACCCTAGGTTAATTCTAAATGCATGAATTATGTACTTAAGCTAAAAATATGAATTAATTTATTTGCATCCTAATATATGCTATCTAAATGTTAAAATTAACTTAATGTCTAGACATTTAGATACTTAAATAGCCCACAAATATGGGCTAATCAAATACCCCCATTCCTAGCTTTTGCTAGTCCCTAGCAAATCCAAGCAAAACCTAGCACTCCAAGTAAACTACCCAACCCAATCGATCTTCCTTTAGAAACATATTAAATTCAGACTTTAGACCTAAGGTTCCCAAGTAGTTGCTAAGTTACAGACTAGGTCGGCTAAAGACGAGTTGCAGGCACAAGTTTCCCTGATTTCTGACTCTACCCTAAGGTTTATTGATCCCTGAGATTAAAGCATCTGTGCATGTGCATTGGTCTGAGTTATTTGAGGTTGGTATGATTGCCAACCTAGAAAGGAAAAAAGATTTTCTTTTTTTTTTTTTGAATAATATATTTTTTTTTTGTTTGATTCCTCTAAGTCTAACCTCGAATCAGCTATCAACAAGATCTGTGTCGGATTCATTGTCCCCATCACTGTACCTCGAAGGGTGCCTGGCTTTCAATGCTTAGCAACCCCAAGAACTCTTGGCAATCGACAGTTCAAGATAGTATGGCCCATGGAATTCTTAAGCGAATTCAAGCCTATGGCAATTGGCACTTCGAGATAAGGCCACCCATGGTACCTGAACCGCACAATGCGCTTACATGCCCCCAGTAGGATGGATATCCTAAGAGACAAGCACTGAGGAGGTAATAATATGTTATCATCACATCCTCAAGGTGAGTATATACTCCACCTCTCCTGCATCAGGAACTCTTCCAATCAAATTGTGTTATCAAGCCTCTCCTAAGTCAAAACTAAGAGAACCAATTTTTTTTTAAGAAATGAATTAAGGTGATTACTTACTTACACAAGACCAAGTGTATGAAATTTGGATGCTTAGGTTACAAGGACCCGTAAACCAAAAGGTAGAACACGACTAAAGGTACTACCCCACCTTTTAACTCAATCCCTAGCTTTCCTTCCTCAACCTCTTGAGGAATGGTCCGCAACTTAACTCCTACTTAAGTTTTTAAGTCCACAAAGGACCCTAAAGGTCTAAAGCTAGTAGCTCACTTAACTTCTAAAGTTCGACCCTAGAATCAACTTAGTCTAACCTAGAGTTCTGATTTGCTTAAGAATGCAGAGCCCAGCCAGTTAAGCTCAATAATTACAATTTTTTTTTTATGCAAATGTATGCAATGCAGAATGCTTTAACTAAATGCATGAATGCACTATGTATAAATGCTATGTATATCCCCAAGTACACCCCCCCATGCCTAAAATCTGCAATGTCCCCATTGCATAGAAGGATATTACCTAGGTTAGAGATGGGCTGCCGTTCTTTTGTTAGCAGCCGAGTAGCCAAAGAACCTGTAAATCAGGTTCAAGGATTGGAGAAATAGGCCTTAAAAATGAGCAAAGTAATGCTGGCCTAGAAAACAAGTAACCTAGGATGTTAGCGAGCTGATGATGAATCCCAATAGCAAATGCTCGCCCAACTAAGATGGGAATGAAATCTTCCCAGGTCACCAGAAGAGGTTCTAAAGGATAAACTGACATAACAATCTCCAAAGGGCTTGGGGGAGGATGACAAAGATCCTCCGAAAGGAATGGGGAAGGAATGGTGTAGAGATAAACCCCCAGGGTAATGGACTGACTAAAGAAATCATCAATCCATACCCAATACTCCATTACAGGAAATATTAGTCTGTTAAGCCCCCCGCTCAGAACAAAAGTGAGCATATCTCTAAGGCAAGGATCATCTAGGGTGTCCAAGTTTCGAGGTTGCGGGATGGCCATAAGATCTAGGTTGGATTTAATCAGCTCGGTGTCCATCCCTAACAATCTTTCCAAATCCTCAATTGCATCCCTAGCATTCCTTACACTATCACATGTATCTTCCTGCACTTCATCAGGAGTCACAATTTCGCCTTCAGACACAAGAGAATCAAAGGGTGACTTCGAATCAAATGAAGGCAGGTTGGAAGCAACAGATCTGGGGATATCCTATCAACGTCATCCCCGAGTTCTTTACTCAAATATTTCCCGGAGTCTATATGTGTATCCACATAAATATTAGAAGTTGCTTCCAAATTTTCCATCATTTCATCATGAGGAGAAATATCATCGATGGGTGTGCTAAGAAAACTTAATTTGGTCAAATTTGTGATATCCTCAGGGGTTACCTCTTCAAATAAGACATAATCACCCTTAGTGTCACTCCAAATCTTGAATGTAGGTTCCTCATATAATTTATCCTTCTCCTCATCATACAATTCATCATATACCCACGGTCTAGAATCATCTAAAATCTTAGCAGATCCCCTAGGGTACTCTATTTGAGGTAAACGGTTTACACTGGTAACATCGGACTCCTCAAATAGGTCAATTTCTTCAGGGTTAAGTTCCCTAAGGGTGGGCTTGAGTTCCATCTCATGATCAGAAGGGAGGGCAGGATTAACAACTTGACTTCATCCCACTTCATCAAATGTCACGAAAATACTATCATCTGGTCAAGGTCTTCCAATGGTACCATCATTCCCTTCTTTTGACTCCAATATAATTCAGGTGGATACTCAACCTTATCATCATCTTCCTCGGGTTGCCACCTTTCTTCATCCAATGCATAGCTACTTTCATATGTATCTTCCTCCCACTTAAGGCGTGGATCTCTCAAGGAAGTTTCATCTAACAGGGAGGTTTCAAAATCGATCCTCGAAAAGTAGCTATTCTCCCTTCCATAATCCCCAAAATTTCCCTCCAACTTAAAGTGTAGCTCTCCCACGGCAGATGCATCAATTGTAGATGGGTGTACGTCATCCTCAATGGGGTAGATTAGGTGGCTAATTTCATCTCTTTCTTGTTGGCCTGCTCTCGAAGATTCTCCTAACAATTCAATCATTTCGTTTTGCATTTTCTGTATTTCCATCTTCAAAGAGGAGAGGTCATTTCTATCAGGAGAGAAGTCAAGATCAGGCTTATAGTACCCAGGAGTGTTTATCCAACTATTATAATTATTCAGAGAGGGTGGGTTGGGTATTTCTATGGTGTATGGGATATTAGGTAAAGCAAATCCTGCTCTTAGGTTCTGCTCACTGATTTGGGGCTTAACCAAGCCAATACCCTTATAATAGGAGTAAAACGGATCCCAATGATTGTCATTATGTCCATCAAAGGATGGACCATCTCGGCGTATGGGATCAAAGAGTGTAGAGTGGGGGTAAGGGTGTGGGCAAGATGTGAAAAGATGAAAATCAATGTAGTCCATTCTAATTCACACCTCAATTAAAATTCCCCAAGCAAAACACAATTCAAAAAGGACTTTTTAGGCCTTTCCCAATTTAGGCTTTTGATTTTAAGTCAGATTGTAGGTGACAATACAATTTGTTCAATCAATTTACGTGCTTATTGTCGACCTACGAATTGCCTAAAAGACCTAGTTGGAGCTTAGGTGTTCTTCCCTAAATCTCAAATGGTAGAGCAAATCCAAAGACAGAAGTTTGAGGGATGCAAGTAGGCCTAAGCCTTCCTTTGAAGCTGTGCTTTCGCGGTGCTTCTCAACTACCCCCAAAAATCCGTGATAGGGTATCCCCCTCTTTGGGTTTACAAACCTTTGATCTTAAGTTCCGAACACTTCATAATCCAACGGTAGGAGGGCTCTGGCTCTTGTCCTAGTAGTTCCAAGACTTTGGAGTGTCTAAATGCATGCCGTGGTGCAAGAAATATACGTGTGCATACACCGCAAAAGGATTTTGAATTTTGAATCGCACACCACGTTTGAAAATCAAGTCCTTGATTTTTAAATGTTCTCCTTTAATTAGTCCTTTTTCAAGAATTAAATGTGACAACTTGTTAGATCTATTCAATACAGATTAGGTTGTCTTGAAATTAATCCAAATGCATTTGCATGACAGGTAGAAATGCAAAGTTCGAAGTGCATACCTGATTCCAACATTCTTCATGCAATATGCAAGATAGGAAATTAGATCTAGTTGCTGCCCATTCAATCCTAAATGATACGACCTAAGGGCAAGCAGCTTCTAGCAGGTAGCTTGTGTTTTTTTTTCTAGTTTTTTTTATCTACTTATGCACAAGCAAATTAAAGGTAAACAATCCACAAAATAAATTAAAAACTTAAATCTAAAGAAAAGGGAACAGGCTCCCAAAAATTACCCAACACAGGCCTAAAACAAAATTGAGGAACAAACCCCTCAACTATACCCCAGAACAAGAGTTTCAAATCAAATGTGCAATGAAAAATTAACTCTAAAGTCTTAATCCTACTCTAATCAAATCAGCTACAAAATGTGCAGAGATGAACGTCGCGTCCTCATCCTTCCCCTCCTAGCGATCTAGTTCTTTGCAAGGTAGCTCGAACAATTTCTCCTCTGACGACGTCAAGGGTCACCTCTCACAATGGCTGGTGTGATTGCGAGTCGTAGAATGTGTGTCGCAAATTGTTGCACTCGCATCAGAAAAAAAAATCCAGAGTTAAATATGATTCAAAATTTAAATCAATGTGAACGAATGAATGCGATTTAATTAAACCTGTTGCCTCCCCAGCAATGGTGCCATTTGATAAGACAGTTTTCGCTTTCGAATAATGTAATAAGATGATTTGTCATTGTAAGATCAAAGTGGTGGAAAATCACTTAACAAAATAATTAAAATAAAAATTAAACCACTCGCAGAAGAGCGGGTCGTGTCCATAGGGAGGCAATGATGCAATAAAATCTTGAATATTTTATCTCGTATTCGTTCAATCAAGTGAGACACCCATAGTCAAATCTGACATGAAATGTGATGAAAAGAAGATGCACAATAACTCAAAAATGTAAGGGTAGATGTGTAATTTTTCCTCACTAAAATATTCAATAAATATGTGATGAATCTATGTAATTTCCAATTGACATGCATTAGAGAAAATTTTGCACACCTTAATTCAAAACCAATGTCAAAAGATGTGAATCACAAAAGCCACGCAATTATAAGAAAGCTTGAGTATGAAGTTGCAATTTCACTCAATATTTCAAATATTAAAACAAAAATGAAAGTTTAGCAATGGCATTCAAATGTAATTATTAATTAGAGTAAAAGTAGAGGATTCTACCTCTCTCCTTGCGCACGAGAGAGAGGCTCATTCGAGGAGCTACTCCTACAAGAGGTCGGCTGAAGCGAGGCCTTCGCGGTGGTGGCGGTGGTGCATCATGAGATGGCCGGAGCCGGCCTGCTGGAGGAAAGAAGTGGCGGCGGTGGAGGAGGCTAATGCTGGCCACGCTTACTACAGGCGCAAGGAAGGCAACACGTGCGGGTGCTGAGGGCGCTGCAGGCACGCAGAGGCCTGCTCGTGTGGGCGTGTGGGCGCTCTGCAGGCCGCTTGGGTGCGCGGGTACTTGTGGTCGTGCGGTTGTAGGCGCTGCAGTGGGCGATGCGAGGGCACTATAGTAGGTGAGAGTGGAGGTGCGGGCTCTGCAAGGCGCACAAGTATGCGTGGTAGTTCTGTTGGCGTCAATGCAGGTGCTGCAGAGGGCACTGTAGGTGATGGCGCGGGCACGTGCAGTGGCTGGGGCGCTTGGCAGGGTGTGCTGGACATGAAGTGAGGGGGCACGGTGGGTTGCAAGCACTGCAGTGGATGACGGGCTGCTGGTGAAGGCGCACGCAGGCAAATGGCGCGCGGTGTTGGCATGTGCGCTGGAGGTGGATGCGGTGGAGGATGGACGTGTGGTGGCACGCTTGGCAGGGCTGAAGGTGGCTGCGATGAGGAGCGGGTAGGTGTGTACGGCAGCTGGGAGCTACACGTGGAAGTGGTGCGGTTTTTGGGTTCCTTTTGGTGGAGTGGAGGAAAAACAGAGGATGGGGAAGAGGATGGAGGTGGATGCTGGTGATGGCAGTGAAGATGGTAGCATGCACACCTGTGTGTGCTTATGGTGGAGCAGCTTGCATTCACGGTGATGCGAGCAAGCTCCGAATGGTGGTGCAGCTGTCACACCACATGCCCACGGTGGTGGTGGAGTGGATGAGAGTAGTGCGCTCTCTGCACAGTGATGAATAGGGGTGGGGGCCTCCTCCTCAATGGCAGCTCTTCCTTCTCCTTTTGTAGCCACAGCCACACTGATTTGAAATTCAAAACACCGTAGATTGAATGTGATGCGCAGGAGGAGGAGGGGGAGTCGGAGGAGTTACCTGTGCAAAGGAGAAGAATTAAATAATAAAATAATTAGTGTTATTTATACATAACTCCTTAACTTCTATGTTAATTAAAATAATGCACCTAATTAATTAACTAATTAAATGTATGCAACCCTAGGTTAATTCTAAATGCATGAATTATGTACTTAAGCTAAAAATATGAATTAATTTATTTACATCCTAATGTATGCTATCTAAATGTTAAAATTAACTTAATGTCTAGACATTTAGATACTTAAATAGCCCACAAATATGGGCTAATCAGTGACGTTTCTGAGGCAACAAAAACACCCATCGTGATCCACCAAATATGACCCATACCTACCTTTCAGTATTTCTGATCGCCTGAATACTGGCTGAGGACTCTAACTTAGTTGTAGAGTTATTAGGACATTAGTTGAAGTGTGAATGCCATGTGAGGCCACCAAATAGTGAGTACATTTACTAAATCTGGTGAGATTTGTGATCTTAGAAAGAAAAGAAGGAAAAGAGTGAGCGCAAAGGAATATCAAGAGAGCACAATTATTTAGCCTCTCTCCGAGTTGACTTGTTTAATAGTCCAGAGATCTAGAGTCTGTAGTACTAGATTACATGTAGCACCAGATGAATGTGTGCCACCAAATACAAATCCATTCAACTCGATATCTCCTACCTAAGCCAAAAAGCCGAGGTCAAATTACAGATTATCTTCTGCTTTATCCCCGAGGGAAGTAGTTGCCTATCATGATAGAATTTTATCAAGAGTTAAGTGCAAACTTCAAATGTAAGTTGCCTTTTCACTTGAATCTGTTACTTAGGCTACTATCACTTCACATGAGTCTGGACCTCTAAATTTTTGGAATGAGGAAAGAAGAAATCTTCTTATTACTTCTATTATTCTTCACTTTTGCTAGGGACTAGCAAATCTTAGCCATGGGGGTATTTGATGAGTCCATTTTAATGGACTATTATTACACCTAAGTTAACTTTATTCATACATTTTATGTTAATAACTACATTAGGTAATAGAATTATTGCATACATCATTAATTAAGTTTACATATATTCTATTGCATTTTATTACTTATTGTATATAAATAATTATTTTATAAAATAAAACCTCATCTCGCGCACACGCGCAGCCAACCACCGCCCCCCTCCTCACGCACCACCTTCCCCCACGCAACAATCCCCATCCCTTATCCTAACGCACCACCCACTCCACACCACTCTTTTCTCCAGCTGCAGAATAACCCATACAATATATCTTCTCTCGGCGGGGGATCATCTCCATATTCACCACCGTGACAGAAGCCTCCACCATGTTCCTCATGCATGCACCATGGACCAAACGAGCACCATGCAATAGGTGTTCTCCAACTCCGCTTAAGCCACTTCGACGGCTGTGCGGTGACAACGTGCAGCCACAGCCTCACAGCCGGCCCCCCTTCATGCACACAGTGCCATCCCATGCATGCACGCCAGCATGAGGCCATCACTTCCGCTCACTCCTATCGTTGTAGTAGTACCTCCACGCACATGCAACCCACAGCAACTTGCGGCCCTCAACCACCGCGCGCGCAGGCCGCAGCTGCATCACCTCCTTGTGTGCCCTCTTCACGTGCGCACACAGCGCTTGCTCGCACTCTTTCACGCGTGTGCACGCCGCACGCCACCGCCCGGCTTCTTCTTGTTCTCCTTCTTCTTCAACTCGCCTGCAGCCCAACGGAAAGGAACCCAAAGCGGCGTCCAACCACCTCCACGCAGCAACATCCAAAGGCCTCCAATCTCCGCTCCATCGATACCGTTGAACTCTCCTCACTCTCACAGGGCCACTCACATCCACGAGTGCCGCCGTCGACAACCCACGCACCGGCGAGCCACAGCCACGGCCGTCGCCCCTCCTCGTCGCCGGCAAGAGCTCTGGCTACCGTTCCCATCGCTGTGACCTTCGTTGGAATGGCCTCACCTTCCTCGACCTCCTCGAAGCTTCGCGCCTTCTGCCGTGCCCTCTCCATCGTGTGCGAGCACTCCTTCCATCTCCCCTGTTTTACAATAGTACAAGGGGGTATTAAAATTTACCACTTATGCCATTACAACTTCTCCTATTCATTTATTTATCTATTTAATATATTGCAGTACATTTGCATGCATGTCCCTCAATTCTAATTGAATTGCATACGGTCAAATTCATCTCATGAATAATCAAGCATGTATATTTGGTATAGGGAATAAATTCTGATTTAATTAAATTTGATGATGCTTGTCAGTATTAAGATAGTAATTCAGGTATTTCATTGGTGGTGATTTTGCATGTGCACCCTTACATTATTGATTAATTCTTTAAATCAAGAAATTATGTTGAAAACACATGCACCAGTTAGTATGCATACACATTGAGATTCCCGAATAAACAAGACATGATTCACTAGTTTAAATAGGCTAATTCCTCCCTGTGGAGATGACCTAACTATTTTCGTGGTTAGATTCTGAGAATTAAAATGTTTTGGAAATCGATTTTCTACCACACGATTAGATACAACGACACGTCATTTCATGCTAAAGTTTTTATCAAAAATGAAGATCACTCTTTCACCAACCATCTCTCTCATCTTATAACGAATGACATAATGACCCCACCTAATCAATTCCCTGATGAAAGCATTTTAGCTGCCACCACCCTCCCTTGGTTTGTGCCATCGAAACCTTTTAGAAACAGAATGAATCCCCGCTGATTGGCCAAAAACAAAATGGGATAAGTTCTTTGCTAACATTAAATACTATTTTTGGGTGGAGCCTGACCATTTTCACATTTGTGCCAATCAGGTCATTCGACGATGTGTCCCTGATTTAAAATCCATGATATTCTAACACATTGTCATTCAATGGCCTGTGGCGGACATTTTTCAAGCAAGAAAACTGTAGCTAAAATCCTTAATGCAGGATTCTTTTGGCCCAGCTTGCACAAAGATGCTTATAATTCTATTCGGTCCTGTGTGCATTGCCAGAGCATCGGCAACATGACTCGGAAGGATATGATGCCCCTTAATCCTATTTTAAAGGTTGAAATTTTTGATGTATAGGGCATCAACTTCATGGGACCATTCATCAACTCTGGTGGGTATTTATATATACTAGTCGCAGTCGACTATGTTTCTAAGTGGATAGAAGCAATACCCACCAGCACTAATGATCACCGTGTGGTTTTTGAATTTCTTAAGAAGAATATTTTCTCAAGATTCAGCATTCCTAAAGCCATTATCAGTGACGGAGGCTCACATTTCACTCATTCACAATTTCGTCACCTTCTTTCTAAATATGGGGTTAATCACAAAGTTTGCACACCTTATCACCCCCAAACAAATGGCCAAGCAGAAGTTTCTAACCGGGAAATCAAAAATATTTTACAAAAGACGATTAGGCCCGACCGTAAAGACTGGTCCACCAAATTCAACAATGCTTTATGGGCCTACCGTACCGCTTTCGAAACCCCTCTCGGCATGTCTCCCTTCCATCTGATTTTTACGAAGGCATGCCATCTCCCGATAGAACTAGAACATAGGGCTTTTTGTGCAATAAAACAATTAAACATGAATTTATCTGATGCTGGTATCCATAGAAAACTACAATTAACTAAATTGGAAGAATTATGTAATTTTTCCTATGAAAATGCGAGGAATTATAAAGACCGAACAAAGAAATTTCATAATAAATACATTGTTCGAAACACTTTGACGTTAATCAACGCATTTGGATTTTTAATGCTAGATTACGTCTTTTTCCTGGCAAATTAAAATCCAAACAGACCAGCCCCATTATTGTCCTTAAAACTTATCTGTACAGCACTGTTGATCTTTTTGATCCTAAAACTAATACGACATTTCAAGTCAATAGCCAACATTTAAAGCCCTATTTTGATCATACCCTGAATCTTCCGTTTGAATCCTTCGATTTCACAGAACCAACCACAGTTGATCACTGATGCACACTACGCCCAGCTGAATGGTGTAAAAGATAGCACTAGATGGAAGGTAATCCATCATTTTCTTTCTGCTTCTTTTTCTTTGTTTTCCCCAGGTTTTGACTATCCTAAATCCGACTACCTTTTACTACAATAATCGTTCTTTCCCTCCTATTGCATGAGGACATTGCA
The DNA here is from genome assembly GCA_037157565.1 of Thalassia testudinum. Lineage (NCBI taxonomy): Eukaryota > Viridiplantae > Streptophyta > Magnoliopsida > Alismatales > Hydrocharitaceae > Thalassia > Thalassia testudinum. Next base: position 125,256,751 of record JAZHRO010000063.1, read on the forward strand.
TATCTTAAGCATGGGGTGGTGTTTTTAAAATTTTGACGATTGAATTAGGATTTTCAAAACCTAAAAAAAACATGCATCCTTTAGTCATCTTTATTTTCTAGCATGCATACCCAAAAATATATAAATATTGAAATTTTTTAAAGAAAAGTTTTGAAATCTGGACTAAGGTTGAAAAAAATCACTTTTGGTACAATGGGATTTAATTTTTAACAAACTAGGGATGAGGATATGGATCTAATCATTAGAATCTTAGGGTTTATTTTTAGACTAGATCAAATATCCTTCTCCAAAATTCCACCTGAACTCGTGATAGTTCAGGTGACTTGACCCCCTTTTGTAAAATGGAATGTATCTGGCTTAGTTTCTTACTCAAAAACTTGCATTTCTTGTGAAACTTCCTGCATCAAATTTCACACACAAGCCAACACTAAAAATCACTAAAAATTAGAAAAAACACCCCTTGTTTGGACTTAGTAAAAAGTCTGAAGCAGATCATTGGTTTGAGTTTCCACTATCGAGGAGGAAAATGCCTCCTTTGAGGACGCGATGTCAACATGTTACCACCTCGGCACTACTCCATTTCTATATTTCATATCTTTAGAGGGAGCATTAAAATGCATTTTAGTAGCTCAAGTGTCTTGGATGATGCCCTACCTATAGTGTCGGAGCAAGAGCATGAGTTTGCTTGGAGCACCCCTTTACACCACATTGTGTTTTGGGGTTGTGAGCTCTTGGGTGGTGTCATGGACAATGCTATCCCGAAGTACTGGCGCTAGAGCCCCCTCGAGGATTGGTGACGGGAATGATGATCCCAACACATCTATTGTAAGACTAAGCTAGAAATAAGTATGGGGGACAAAAAAAAAAGTTTTAAACCAAAAACATGCCCTTATAAATGTTGGCTTTTCACAAGCACGGACATAAGGTTTTAAAGGTAATTGCAAGTTGTGAATCAGATTCAAGAGCTAGAAAAATCCTATAAACAAAAATTTCAAGTCATCTGAATTAACAAGGAGTTAATCTGTGAATTTTCTGGAGGATATATTGATCCCGTTTTGTCTAATTTTTGGATCCAAAAATAAATCCCGATGTTTATCTTTAACAAATCACATACCTCCTGTGTTTAAACTAACCAAGGTCCCATAGTCTCTTTTTCCTCTAAAGTCAAAAAAATTAGATTTCCCAAAAATTTCATTTTGTAAAAATTAAAGTTTTGCTAAGAGACTAGCAAAAGATAAGCATGGGGGTGTGATAAACATCAGTTTATCATCATTCTTATGCATTAAAACAAACCTAACTCTTAGGATTTTGCTCTGCAAATGGGTTTTTGTGCTACATTTAGGCATTAATTAGGTTAGGTAAGCATTGCACTTTTTATTATTTTTTTAATGTGTTTTTATGAGTGTTAGGGATATACAGATTGCTAGATCCCTAGAACTCTAGCACTCAGGAAGTTAACTGGTTAAGGAGAAGCTCTCACCAGCTGGAACTCAGCGTGATCCAGCTCACCAAAGCTGGATTTAGCCCACCTAAACTAGGGTTAGCTCATCCTATCTCCATTCAGCTCATCTCAGCTGAATGGCAGCTCAAGAGAGCTCATCTTAGCTCACCCTAGCTCAAGTCGGCTCAGATCCAACTCAACTTAGTTGAGTCTAGCTCATCTCATCTCCCATTAGTCCACAGGGAGCTTTAGCTAGCTCAGGTCCAACTACATCTAGCTCCACTCAACTCCAGCCAGCTGAAGATGACTTCATTTCAGCTCAGGAAGCTCAAGCCCAGCTCCCAGGGATTCAGCTTAGCTCAACTCAGTTGAGCTAAGCTACCTTAGCTGCCTCAACCAGCTTGATCCTCCTCGGGAGCACCAGACCCAGTTCACCTCAACTCATTATGGTAGAAGCTAGCTCACTTTAGTTTGTCTTAGCAACTAGCAAAGAACTAGCAAGCTAAGCCAACTAGAGTAGCTCCATGCCACCCTTTTCAGCAGCTACTAGCTCTAACTCAAGCTCCAGACTTCTCCTCAGCTCCTATCCTCAAACCCTATCTCCAACACCTCCTCCTCTACTCCACTACTAGCTAAGCTAGCTTAGCTTATCTTAGCTTAGCTAAGCTCTAGCTCCCTTGGCAATCCACCACCTAAAAACCCTTCCTATCTAGCTCCATCAACTCAACCCTACCCAAGCTCACCTAAGCTAGCTCCACCCCACTCCAAGTTGGCACCACCACCATCACCACCTTTCACCCCTCAACCACCACCAAAGTGGCACCAACAAAGTGGCGCCAAAACCACCATAACCACCCCATGTTGGCATCACTTTTCCCCTCCAAAATCCCCTTCATCTCCACCATACACCTCTCCCAAAAATCATCTCCACCATCCACCTCACCTACCTTCTGGAAGCCCCATAATTGGCGCCAACCATAGGTGCCTCTTCATGGCCATAACCACCCCATGGCACCCCCTTGGTTGGCACCAACTAACCTTAGCCCTAGGATCAACCTAACTACCCATAACCACCACCTAAATACATCCTAGCCATCCACCTAACCCATGCCTACTACCCCCCACTCCACCTCTATAAATACCCATCATATTCCACCAAAAAATTTCACCCTTGGCTACAATTTTTCTACCTATATTTCCACCTACATAGAAGGTCAAGAGAAGAAGAAGAAGAAGAAGATAAAGGGGATATTCTATCGCCTTGGTGCCTTCCCCTCTTCTCTTCTCTCTTGTTCCCACGCCACCCAAGGAAGGAACACAGGCATTGGAGGACAACCTAGGGTACACGCCTACCCTAGGAAGTGGAGGACTTGAAGGTGGTACACTACCACCATTGGAGGAGGAATCAAAGGTGGTCCACGCCACCTTAGGAGGAGCCTTTGAAGGTGGAAATCCATCCACCTTGGAGGAGTTAAGCACGCCCCCCTGAGGGCTTGCTAGGAGGAGACTATCTCTAGTTCAAGAAAAAGAGAAGGAGGACCCTTTTTAACTGCGGGAGCAGCCGCAGTTGGAGCAAGGAGCATTCCCTCTTCACCATCATCATCCAGGATTTGTGTTTTAATTTTTTGTAGTAGGAGCTTTCCTCTACTTTTGTAAAATAGAAATCCGCTTAATATTAAGTTGCCTTTTTCTACTTGGTGTAGCCTCTTTTTACTTTAGTTTTTAGCACTTTCACTCCCTCTTCTCAATTATCCTAGGCCTTCACGTGCCTAGGGTGAGCTTGAGAAGAGGACTTTCTTGTCACCTAGTAGTTAAATTAGATTGTCTTTTTCCACCATCTTGCGATTGCCCCTTTATTTCAAAAACCTAAAAAATATATATATTTGAAAAGACCAAAAAGAAAGGTGATTTTCGCATTTCCAAGCAAGAGATTGATTTATCAAATATTGCCTCCTTGGACGACCCTAGATACTCCCCTATCTAGGTCTTACAAATTTAAAAGTGAATCCATTTTTGTGCATTGCAATGACTTAAAACACTAATTTAACAAACCGTGCAAAAACGTGATCAAGACTTCCATAAGCTCTCCCACCATGTTAGAGAATATGGCTAGCATACACCTTTGAAAAGTCGTGGGTGCATTGCATAAGTTGAATGGCATCCTACGAAAATCAAAGGTTCCATAGGGACAGGTGAAAGTCATTTTTTCCCGATCCTCGGGATGGATAGGGACTTGATTGTATCTCGAGTAACCGTCTAGGAAACAGAAGTACTTTTGTTCGGCTAGTCTTTCCAGGATTTGATCAATAAAGGGCAAAGAAAAATGATCCTTTTTCGTGGCTGTGTTTAGTTTCCTGTAATCAATACAAACCCTCCAAGAGGAACTGAACAAGCTGTGACAGATTCTCCTTTCTCGTTAGTCACAATGGTAATCCTGACTTTCTTGGGAAAAATTTGCATGGGACTTACCCAAGGACTATCAGAGATCGGATAAATGATTCCTACATCTAGCCACTTGATAATTTCCTTCTTGACCACCTCTCACATATTAGGGTTTAATCTCCTCTGCATTTGGCAAGAAGGGTGGGATCCATCTTCCAAGAATATTCTATGATTGTAGTAAGATGGCTCGATTCCCCTAAGGTCATGAATGGTCCAACCAATTGCCTCCTTATGTTCCTTTAGGACCTTGATCAGTTTAATCTCCTGCTCCTTAGTTAATCTGTCACTGATAATCACAGGGAGTGTCTTTTGAGGTCCCAAAAACTGATATTTCAAATTCTCATGCAATGGTTTCAATTCGAGCTGGGGTGGGTTTTCGATTGAAGGTAAGGATGATGCTGATGAAGGTTCATCAAGAGGAAGAGGTTGAAAGTGAATAAAATCAATAACCTTTTCAAAATTTGGCGGGTTTTCCACAGAGGGTTGCAGGTCAAATCCATCACAACAAGAGGAACTTTCGATTGTAGAAACTGCGATACATGTTTCAATGTTTAAGTTGTCTTCCTCAAGTTCCTCTATAAAGCCACAATCCTAGAATTTGTTAATCACCTTAAAAATATCCAATTTCAATTTCTGATCCCCAAAGGTGATTTTTGTGCTACCGCTCTCACAGTTTATATTGGCCTTAGTGGTAGCCAGGAACGGATGCCCCAGAATGATGGGCGTGTTCCTTAAATTCTCTGGTAAATCCATGTCAAGAACAAGGAAATCTATAGGAAAATAGAAATCCTTAACCTTGACAATAACACCTTCAATAATGCCTCGTAGATTTGTGACAGAACAGTCTACTAACTGCAGCGTTACTGAAGTCAGCTGAAGTTCACCTAATCCGAACTTCTCGTAAAGAGAAGTCGGAATTAGGTTAATAGATGCACCTAGAGCCAGAAGTGCTCTATCAAAGGTGTAATCTCCGATGATACAAGAAATCAAAGGAGCACCTAGATCTCTCCTTTCCTGAGGAAGGTGATGCAAGATAACAGAAGTAGCCTACTCAGAGAGTACCACCTTCCTCGAAACAGATTCCCTCGACTTACTCTTCTGTGTTCATAGATCCTTTAAAAATTTAGCATAAGCCGGTATGTGTTTGATAGCGTCAAGGAGTGGGATATTGATCTCAAATTCTGGGATTGAGTGGATCGAGAATTGTTCACTGAGTTTCTAGCCATCCACTCCTCCATCCTTTCAGTAACCAAGTCCACCTTATCTAGTTTATTACAAATCAATTCCATGTCGAATGAATGAGAGTCGTGGACTTCACTAACATTCGATTTGGGTTGTTAGGACTGGTTAAAAGTATCTATGGAGGCATGATTGATTGACTCTTTACTCATCTCCTCAAACAAATCATGCACGCTATCTGCATCTTTGTTAAGGAAATTACCTCTGCAATAAGCATCCACGTGATTTCTGAGTTGCTCAGTCAACACATGGTAGAAGATCTGCACGAGTTGCCATTTCGGCACCTCGTGGTGTGGACACCTCCGTAATAAGTCCTAAAATCGCTCCCAAGCAACATGAAACTACTCCCCCGACCGCTGGGTGAAGGTAGTAATCGCCCATCTCAAAGCATTAATAAATCTGACAGGGAAGAATTTCTTTAAGAAAGTTGATTTCAGATAATTCCATGTTGCAATTGGCCTTCTTATGGTCCTATACCAATAAGCGACTTTATCCCTAAGAGAGTAGGGAAAGAGACTCATGATCATCTGCTCTTCATTCACGTTTTGCACTTTGGTGGTCTAGACCAAAGTGGTAAAGCCCTCCAAGTGCTGAAAAGGGTCTTCAGAGCCAAGCCTATGAAAGTTTTTTATCAAGCTTAATACCTGGGCCTTGATTTCTATGTCTCCAGTAGGAATCTGGACTCCGAGACATTCCTCGTAATTTGAAGGATCATAAAAATCGTTCAAGGGCTGAGTGTCCTACATTCTCTGGAACCATTCTTGCATTCTCTACATTTGTTCTAACTACCTTTGAAATACCTCCTGTGGATTTTGAGGCAGAGGAGGTTGTTGATCAGCCATGAGATCAATTTGACCAAAATCCAATCTACGCCTCCTAGAATACTCTAGTGGTCCTTCCAATTGAGGATTCAATGACCTCCTTCCTAGCATAAACTAGGAAGAGGTCGGAAGGACTGGGGATAAGAACCCTACAGCACAACAAAACAAGCCTGTCCTTAAGTGGGTAGCCTAAGGATCTACAAACTCTCACAATCTGTCTTAAGATTATAGATGATTTACTCTACTTGCATCCAATCAATCCAACCAGTTAGAAGGAGGGATTGGGGAGAAGGTTCTTCCTTTAGCTTGCGCCTCAAGTTCCTAATGTACCCCCCAACCGCGGTCATTTGATGTTACTCTCCTAGCTAGACATCAGATTGATCAGTACAAATAGGTTAATCTTAAATAATCTCAGATAGGCCCCGAAGAGCGAATCAGTCCTTAAGGCCAACGTCTACTTGATTTAGGCTTGAAATTGTAGTGCTTATGGAATGTGGTGGGCCCTTAAGATGGGTTGTGCCCTTAATGATTGATTGAATATGTGTGAGTGCGTGCACAACCAGAGTTTTCAAGCAAGATTATTTTTTATGAGTGGATTTTAAGATTCAAATCTTGCTTAAGTAACTTTTAAGATTTGGAATTAGGTTAATTCAATCAAGTTTCAAGGCAAACAAAATTTTCAAGCACGGGTGAAGATCTTTTTCCTTTTGAAATCAAAAGTAAAGTGGAGTGCCTGGTATTGACCTAAATTGAAAACCCTAAGGGGGATCTACTTGGTGAGTTGATTTCAGGTTAAGTGGTGTGACCCAAACAACTCAAACAATTGGTCAAAATTGCACCACTAAGTTAGGCACACAAAATGATTAACCTAAACTGATTTCTACTCTTTTATATGTTGATTTGAGTGTACCGATTCCACAGATGAGAATTCGGTTGAGTAGATAAAAATCAATTAAGTTATGTGCCTTGAATGTGGGTGTATGTAGTGTGTATGTTGATTTACCCCACAAGAAATATCTTTTTGTTATTTTTATATATGAGTGAGATGAATGTGAATGGAAATCCAAGCAACCAAACTAATCCTAGGATTTATGCAAACACCTAGGTTAATTGGAGTTTGAATTAATGTTGTGAGATGAAATCTATGGAGGGGGAAGAATGGGGAGCAGTTACAATTGTCTTCAACTGTATTTTACTCTGATCTACCACTTGAAGATTCCATGTTAAGGAACCTGCAAAACAATAGATGAGAAATAAAGCAAGTTAGAAAACAATCAAGTGCACGAAATGTAAAAAGAAAATCAAAAAATCGTTGCCTCCCTGGCAACGGCACCAAAATGTTGAAAGCGGAAAACTTTGCGATCGAAGTTGGATTTTGAAAATTTGTTGTTGTAGTTCAATTTGTGAAGTAATCTCTCAACAAATAAATTTAACCAAAATTTGTAAAGAAATTCCAGGTCAAACACAGGGTGGCTATGTCGATCTTAAATCTGCGATTATTTTTTTTTTATTCTTTTGTGTGAAAATGAGATAATTACAATGGAATTAATATAAACAATAAGAGAGAGAGCGATAGAGAGAGAGAGAGAACAATCACTTGATATAATAATAATGTTTTTACAACTAGAAAGTTGGAAATAATTACAACTATAAAACGAGAAATTCTATTCCAGAAAGCAATTAAAAAGAAGGGAGAGAGATGTTATCCTCGACGAATGCTTGGAGGACGAACCGGATGGAGCGACGCATGGAAGATGGAGAACGGAGCGGGAAGAAGGAGGATTGTTTAATGGGCAAGATCAATGTTTTAAAATCAATGCATCATAGTATAGTTGAAATCACTCGAAAACAAATAGATTTTATTACTCGAAGTTTTAAGTCCGAGGTCGAACACAGGGAGCAAATGGAATTCATACACTAAGCTCAATGAATGCAATTTGAACACATAATATTACTCAAAAATCTAATGAAAAATATAAAGCATGAGTATATGGATAATAGATGTAAATGTAGCAAGAGATATAATAAGGACTTATGGAAAATTGGACATCTGATTATAAAATCAGACGTCTTAAATGCATGTGCTACAGTGCTCTCTGCTCCTTCTCTAATTTCTCTTGCAATCTTTCTTCTTTTTCTTCTTCCTTTCTCTGTTGTTGGCTCTTTCTTCTCTTTGTCTTCGCTTTTGTTTCTCTATCTTCTTTCTCTTCTTTTGATTTCTATCTCTGACCGCTTCCTTCCTTTTTCTTCTTTCTTTCCTTCTGTTCTCAGCTTGTGCCTTTACCTTTCTCTTTTGCCTTTGGCTTCTTCTCTTTCTTCTTCTTCTTCTTTCTCTGGTGGCGCCTCCTTCCTCTGCCTTCAGCTTCTTTCTCTTCAATTCTTGCCTTCTATTCCCTTAGCTTCTCTGGCGTCCACCCTCTTCTTCCTTGGCTTCTCTGCTTCTCTTTTCTTGCAAGAGCAAAACCTACCCCTCTACCCAGCCGCACTCTCGCTTCCTCTTTCACTCTTAGGCTTGCTCTCCCAGAGCCGCTTCTCGGGTAATCGGGTTGGGTACGCGCCCAGGACAAGGCCCACCGGCGTGCAGTGGTGGGCGAGGAGTGTAGGTCAAGTATACAGGTCAAGCCAGGTCCGCGGGGATCGGGTCATTGACGAAGCGGTGAGAGGGTGAGTGGGACCTCACCCCATGGTCAGGAGGCCAAGAGGCATATGCACTTTTTCAATTTATCTTGCTGTGCCCGCTCATCCACTTCCGAGTTGGGACTTAACATCCCACCTTCCTTTGTGTGCGTCCACAGTAGGAGTCTTCCCTTGATTGCAGTTGCTGCTGGGGTCTTCGAAGCCAATTGCTCGTCTAGAGCTGTGTGCGAGAGGAGGCCGCACACTAGGGGACTTGTAGCCTAGAGCGAGGAGACCTGGAACAAGCTTGCAAGCTAGCAACTTGCGTGCATCAATGGCGGCAGGGATGCCTAACCTGTCAACCATGAAAACGGTCTCATGGCCTCATCAAAAAGCTCAGATAGCTTCGCCAAGGCACGGTGAACGTAATGCGAGGTCGGCGTGGTGTGGGGTGGCCGGAGCGTGCGTGAAAGTGGGTGTGTTCGAGGGGCAGTTTGGGTGTGTGGTGTGGTGAGTGAGGTGAGGGGTTACGTTCAGTGGGGTATTGCGAAATTCATGGAATGGTTGGCAAGGCAGATGGAGGTGCAGAGCGACGGGAGCACCTCGCCAGAGGTCTGGCTGGAGGTGGAGAAGGTGTTGGTGATTTGTGGCATCAAGGGATATTTTCAAGAAATAAAGAGGGGGAACAGGAAGAGGAGAGAGAGAGAAGTTATCTGACCTAACCTAAGGATGAAGGAGGCGGGGATGGCGGCTAGCTCATGTTGTTGTCGTCGGAGACAAAGCTCTCTGTAGGTGAGGCGACGACGATGACAGGGGCAGAGGCAGCGTCTGGGCTGGTGCGGCTGACGCGGATGAACGAGAGGAAGGAAACCCAACCACTGGTATTGTGGTTGGGCAACGAGAGAGAGGGGACAGAGCCGCCAGAGCTTGCGGAGAGGTTGTGGCCAGCGAGGAGAGAAGAAAGTGGGGTGGACCGGCCCAATTCCAAGCTGAGGTGCAGAATCAATTAGGGTTTCTTATATAGGCCCTGGAGGTTGGGTTTGTGCTTCCAAGCTTCCAAGAACGGTAGTCTCGCCAGAGATGGAAACTCAGAGAGACCCAAATCTCTCATCTGTTCGCATGAGAGATTGGGTAGGAATTAGGGCTCATCAATGGGTTCACATTGGAGGAGATTTCTCAGAGAATCTCCCTTTCAATTTCGAAGGGGATTCTCTGAGAGATCAGAGAGTTCTTGCCTTTGAAACCTTGCCAGAGCAGGATTCTCTCCGCTATAATGGTGGAGGGACCTAATTGCAAAGAACAACGAGGAAGCTAGGGGGGTTTCTACAGAGGTTTTCGAAAGATAGGGATAGAAATGTAATTGGGCTAGACCTGTTTGCAAAGTGGGTCAAGATGAATTCCTCTTAGGTATAAATTTTGGTGCAAACCTAATTTGGACCTAAGGAATCCAATGGTGAAGTTGGATTTTGGGTTTTACCATGTTTGACTGGGCAATTTATGCAAAAACCCAATTTAAAGCCAATATTTGACTGAGACCCCAATTTAGGTCAAAATAGGTTCCAATGGCCAAATTGAAGGTTATAAACCCTAGAGAATATTTTTCCATGATTCATAGAGGGTTTAGGTGAATTTTATCCTGGCTAGAACCTTGTTAAATCAAGTGGGTCTATTTTAGGGTTACAAGAAGTCATTTAATTCCTAGAATTCACATGAACCTTTTTCTGTTTGAACCAACCCACTTTTTATCTTGTTAAGACCATTTGACCTATGTTTAGCCCATGAGAAATCTTGTTATTGTACTGCAATGGTAAAATTGTAGTTTTACCCCTTGTTTCTTACTTTTTTCTCAGAATGGTTATTCATTGAGTTAGGACCTCCAGTTGGTTATGTAGGAGCTTTTGTTCTCTTTTCTGGGTCAAAATGAGCTAGTTAGGGCTCATGATGGTGTTCCCATCAAGGACGAAGAAAGAAGAAGTGGTAACGAGGTAGCATGTCGTCATTGTTGCGGGATCTACTTCTGAACAGGGGTGAGAAAACTTGGATTTGGCTCTAAAGTAGCATCCCAGGTGTGGGACAAGCTTCTCTTGAGCTTTGGAGAGGGAGAGAAGTGAACGAAGGGATGATGAAAGTGTGGGGGTTGTAGGGCTATATATAGGTGTAGATTGGAGGGGGCAAATGGGTCATTTCATCTCAAATCATCAATTCAAGGGCTTTAGTGATGAATTTAAATGTCTCTAAAGCCCCTGAACGTGCGCATACGGCCACTCGCCTATGCCTTCTCTCCTTCTGCATGCCTCAATGCCAACACACATCTGCGTGCTCTCATCCATCCGATCAGGCAATCGGATGACTTAAAAATCATCCACGCTACTGCTTCGAGCATTAAGCGTGCTCTTTCAAGAGGAGATGCAACCTTGTTCGCTGTCATTGGATCGAAGATCCACGGATCAAATTGTGTGCTAGCGAGCCCTTCACATTCGTGCCTCCCACATCAGATGGCACGTCCGATGGCGCATCCACAATCCACGCCTATCCGTGTAGCCATGTAGCTCGCATTTGCGCTGCTCGCTCACCACCTGATGGCTAAATTGCGCCCTCACCCACGCCTGATTTGAGGCATGCTGCATTTCAAATGCGAGCCTCACGTCTCACCCGCAGATGCATGACCGCTGCGCTAGAGGCGGCTTATCGTTGCATTTAGGAATTAAGCACGCGTACCTGTGGCCGTTGGATCAAGATCCAACAACCCAGATCGTCTGTGCCTTATGCCTTAAGAAGATGAGAGCAGTGCATCTGAGTAATTCCTAGCTGTTGGATCAAGATCCAACGGCTAGGATCGCGCGATGAAGAGCCCTTAGAGATGCAACATCGGGTCTTAGGGCTGATTAGGCGACTAAGATGGCACCACATGGAGCCATCTTGGCCGTTCATCTTCTATGTGTTGTAGATGGTGCCATGGATGTTAGATTGGACCGATTTCTATGTTGTTAGGCTGCGATTATCGATCCGAACCCATCTGTGTGATCAAATTTGTCGTCTGAAGCGTGGTTTGGCACCATCATGGCCCCTGATCTCCAAGCTTCCTCAGACTACAACTAGGGCTATGGATGTCCGATCAAGGCGATCTTGGAGTCGATGAACTCCAATTGTCGCCCTGATCAAATCCGTACAGTTGGATCTTCAATCCAAGGCCCCAACTAAACGTATCCCTGTCCCTGGTGTTTGTCGAAGAGAAATCGAGTTTAAAATAAATGCGTCATAGTATAGTTGAAATCGATTTGAAAACAAATAGATTTTATCACTCGAAGTTTAAGTCTGAGGTCGAACATAGGGAGCAAATGGAATTCACGCACTAATCTCAATAATAAATGTAAATTGAACACATAAAACTACTCAAAATCTAATTCAGAATGTAAAGCATGAGTATATAGAGCATAAGAAGAATTGTAGCCACAAATAATAGAGATCTGAGGAAAAATTGGACGTCTGATTATAAAATCAGACGTCTTATAAGTGTGGTGCTATAGTGTCTTCCTCTTATTTTTCCTTCTTTTGCCTTCTGCTTCTTCTTTCTTCTCTGGCTTTGATTCTTTCCTTTGCCTTTTCTTCTGACTTTCTTCCTTCTTCTATTCCTTCCTACCTTGGCTTTCTCTTCCTTCTTTCTTCTCTTGCTTCTTTGCCTTGCGAGCCTCAACTGCTTTCTTCTTCCTTTCTTCTTCCTTTTTCCTTAGCTTCTCTACAACTCTTTTCCTTCTTTCTTCTTCTCTGTTCTGGCCCTTGTCTTCTTCTTCTTTCTTTCTCCTGACTTCAGCTCCTCTTCATCCTTGCCTTCTCTTCAACCGTGCAGTGCCTTCTCCTTCCTTAGTTACGTAGGCTGCCACTCTTTCTTCCTTAGCTTCACGTTCGACTTCCTCCCTCTTCTTCCTTTCCCTGCAAGAGCAAAACCTACCCCTACCCTCCCCTGCAAACTCTCTCTTTCTTCTCTCTTACACTTGCTCTCCCAGAGCCTTCTCAGGTTAACGGGTCGGGTATGCACGCCCTGGACCAGGCCCGCCGGCGTGGGTGGTGGGCAAGGAGTGTACGGGTAGTCGGGTCAGAGCCAAATCCGTTGAGCATGGGTCACGAACGAAGCTAATGGGATGAGTGGGACCTCACCCCGTGTCAGGAGGCGATAAGCCCCTGACACTTTTTCCAATTATATCACACCGCCCGCTTCAAAACTTCCAAGGTGGGACTAAATGTCCCACCTTCCTCTTGCGCATGCCCACAACCGAAGGTGCTCAATTGTGTCTACTGCTGTGGTTTCCAAAGCCAATCACTTGGCTGAGGTTATGCCTGAGACAATCCCGCGTAGCCTAGGACCTGGAGCCTGGAGCGAGGCTACCTGGCACAAGCTTGCAAGCAAGTTTCATGCCTGCTTCAATGGCGACAAAGGTCCAAACCTGCACTCATGCAAAATGGATTTTCTGCCTCATCACACAAGAAGCTTCACCTTGGCACGGCGAAGGTGGCACGGTGGTCGGCGTGGCGCGGGGTGGCCTGGGCATGTGTGCCTAGGTCACCTTGTGCGTACGGATGTGGGTGAGTTCGGGGGGCATGTTGGGAGCATGTGGTGGTGAATGGGAAGAGGGGTTATGATTAGTGTGATGTGGCGGAGCTCGTGAGGTGGTTGGCGAGGTGGGTGGATGCATGGAGCGACGGGAGCATCTCGCCAGTGGTCTGCTGGAAGTGGAGAAGATGGAGGTGATGTGCGAGCGTCGAGGGATATTTTAGGAAATGAAGAGGGGGAAACAGGAAGAGGAGAGAGGGGGGAAGTACCTAACCTAATTTAAAGATGAAGGGGGAAGGGATGGCGGACGGCTCGCGTCTGCCGTCGCCGAAGACGAAATTTCCAGTAGGAGGAGGACGGTGATGACGAGAGGGTAGCCAGAGCGTTGGCTGGTGCGACGCGACGCGAATGAGGGAGATAGAGGCAATTCTGCCACTGGTATTATGGTAGAGCAACGAGAGAGGGAGATAAAGGTCGCCGAAGCTCGCTGGGAGTTTGGCCAGAGGGAAGAGAGGAAATTTGGGGTTATCTCCAGCCAATTCAAGCTAGGGATCTGGGGAAGGATTAGGATGCCCTTTTATAACCCCTGGCGGAGGGCCTTGTGCTTGGAAGGCAAGCTTCCAAGCACGGGCAAGTCACCGGAGTTGAAAGGTTGAAAAGACCCAAATCTCTCATGCATTCGCATGAGAGATTGGGTAGGAATTGGAGCTCCAAATTGGGTTTACATGAACGGGAATTCCTCAGAGAATCTCCCTTTCATATTTGAGAGGGATTCTCTAAGGAATCAGGGAGTTGTTTCCCTTGAATCCTCGCCAGAGTAGGATTTCCTCCACTGTAATGGTGGAGGGACCTAATTGCAAAGAACGATAATGAAGCTAGGGGGTGTCTGCAAAGGTTTTCAAAAGTTAGGGGCAGAAATGTAATTGGGCTGGGCTGGTTTGCAAAGTAGGTCAAGTTGAACTCCCCTTAGGTTCAAATTTTGGTACAAACCTAATTTGGATTTAAGAAATCCAATGGGGATGTTGGATTTTAGGTTTGACCACGTTTGACTAGGCAATTTACATAAAAACTCAATTTAAGGCAAACATTTGACTGGGACCCCTATTTAGGTCAAAATAGTTTCTAAAGGCTAAATTAAAGGTTCTAAACCATAGAAGATATTTTTCCATGAATTTTAGAGGGTTTAGGTGAATTTTATCTTGACCAGTACCTTGTTAAATTAAGTGGATCTATTTTAGAGTTACAAGAAGTCATTTAATTCCCAGATTTCACATGAACCCTTTTCCATTTCAACCAACCCACTTTTTATCTTGTTAAGACCAATTGACCTATGTTTAGCCCATGAGAAATCCTGTTGTTGCACTGCAATGGTAAAATTATAGTCTTACTCCTTATTTCTTACTTTTCTTACAGAAGGGTTTTTCCTTGAGTTAAGACCTCCAGTTGGTTATGTAGGTGCTTTTGTTCTCCTTTCTAGGTTAAAATGAGCAAGTTAGGGCTCATGATGGTGTTCCCATCATACCCCCATGCCTAGCTTTTGTTAGTCCCTTACCAAAATTTTAAGGTTTTAACTTCTGTTCTGGACCATGAATTCCTTTCACAAATTATGATGAGTGCTCTATCTTTTTGTTTTTTGATTAGGTTAGAATGCCGACAGTAGGCCTAGAGGTACTCAAGTACCAAACAAAATCCGAACCTGACCAGCTCTAGCCTTAGTCCTCTGTGAAGGTTTTTAAGGCCCACAAGAACTATCCTAAGGTTCGTTGGACTTCACGGTTAAAGCACCCGTGCTTGAGACATATTTTAGCCTTGGTTCAGTTTGCAATGCATTTTTTGTAAGAGAGAGACAGAGGATTTATTTGTTTGGAGAGTTTTTTCTCTCTTTTCCTTTTATTTCTAGCTTCAGATTGGCTTCTCAACATGGTCTATATCGGATTCCTCATCCCCATCATCAATCCTCAAAAGGTCCCTAGCAATCGATGCTTCGTGATAGCACCACCCATGGCAACCCCCAGAACCCTAGCTTTTGAGATTTCGAGATAATCCCACCCATGGTGTTCTGTAGCTAAATCCAAACCCTGGAAATCGACATTTCGTGATAATGCCGCCCATGTCATCTAAACCAGCATGGTACTTATGTGCCCCCAGAAAGATATGTAAATATCCTAGGAGATAAGCACCGAGGAGACGATATGTTATTACGCATCTTCGAGGGGAATTTCCTACCTCTCCGCATTGGGAACTCATCCAAATCAACTTGTGTTGATCGGCCGCTCCTAATCTAGGTAACTTTTTTCAGAACATTTAAATGCTTTTGCGTGATTTTGATAGTTATGAGCACTGAACTAGACTGTGTGTGGATTGGGGTGCTTAGGTTGCCGAATCCCACAAACTAAAGGTCAGTTAACGAAGCCGAATACTCCCTAAGCCTTAGACCTAATACTTAAGCTTCTCATTTTCCTCATCCTCTTGAGGATTATCCAGATCTTATTGGATACTTGAATTTTTAAGCCTAAGAGTCTAGCCCAAAAGGCCTAAGATCAGCGTTCCTACTAATCTCTTTTTGTGTCTCATTTTTCTTTTCCTTGATGTGGTCTAGAACTTCGGTTAATCCCTTAATTTATTACTAATGACTCTTTTTTTCTTGTTCATTTTGTGCTCCTCTTTTGACATTTTGCTCTTTTTCTCCTCATTTTCTCCTTATGATTTGTATGGCCTCAATTTTCTCTCCAATTTTTTTGTTCTTTTTCACAATTTTCTATTTTTTTGGTATTTTTGGCATATGTGATTTTTTGTGAGAATCCTTCTGACTTTTCTTGATTTCTGTATGTTTGCACTTTACTACCCCCCTATGCTTAAGTTTTGCAATGTCTTCATTGTAAACGAAGGGTGTGAAACAGTGTTGGGTTCAGGGACTTAGAATAAGATTTATCAGGTGGGCAAATGGGTCGGGAATGACTGATGTGGACGATTTCAAGCTCTAGCACGTGTACCAAAGGTGGGATTAAGTGTTCAAAGACTGAACTCAGGGTGCAATAGGAGTGAAGTACAGATGGATAATCAGAAGGATCTCAAGTTTTTGGAATGACGGGTTGCCTCCCGTTAAGCGCTAAATTCAACGCCTTCAGCCGAGCGGGAAATGGTATGGAGAGGGAGTGGTCAAATCAGCAGAGTTTTGTAGAACAAGCACCATGATCAGGAGCTTGGTTGGTCCAACCAGGTGCTTGTTTAGATCAATAGGCTGATGATGTAGCCCAAACCCAATCAATCTGGTGGGTTGATAAATATAGATCAAGAGGTGTGGAACCCACCATAAATGTAGATAAATGATGTGGAAGTGTGAATTCAGGGTTTGGCTGAGTCGAATCAGCCTGGTCAGAGTAGGGATCCATAAAATAATCAGTGGATGATGTGGAATCCCTACAGAGGTGATCAGAAGATGATGGAGCATGGTCTGCAGTCTGATCAATGTCCAAAACTCGATATAGATCTGGAGGTGAATCATCTGCAATCGGCTCAGTAAGAGGGGAATCAGAATAGAAATTGAGTCCGGTTGTGGGTCACGGTTGAAAACGGGTTTGGATAGGTTTTGTATATGCAGAGGAGGTGGCTTCAAAAAGAATTGTGTATGAGGGCTCTTATGGAAAGGAATTATAGGTAGGTTTATTTAGAGAGTCCTCATAGTAGCTATCAAATTCAAAAGTGAATGCCTAAAGAGTGTCTATAAGATGAGGGAAATCTGAGTCGAGAAAAGATTCGAACTCTGGGTTGCAGTCACTCTTGACATTTTCTGGTTTTGATTCCCGATGATCGAAAAGAAATGATTCCATCTCATTGGAACCTGAATTCAAGTTAGTGATCTCGGGATTAGGGACCTCAGAGTTGAAGTCGAAGAATGAATCATGTGAGCTGAGGTCATAGATTGGCTTGTCGTATTCAAGAAACAGAGGTTCTCCAAAGTCATGGTAATATTCGAAATCGTCAGAGAACTTGCGAAAATCAAGTTTTGAATGAGATTCGAGATCAAAGGTTCCATCACAGAATAAATCACATGATGTAGACTCAACAACCTAACTTGGGTCTAGCCTATTCTTTGATTCTGAGCTCAAAGAGGTGTCCTTATTTGGCCTAAGCTCAAGTTCTAGGCTTGTAGGATAGACCCAATCAAAACCCCACTCCTCCAACTCCTCGATTTCTGTATCATAGATTGGCGTGACTTTGGAAAAATTGATTTGTATCTCTGAGGATGTTGGAGAGGGATATTCATCAAATAAAGGCCCGGAATCATACTCTTCATTGAAACTTTAATCTTCGTTATACGAGGCCTCGTAATCTTCCCAATAAGTTTCAGATCCAGATTCTAGGCTGAGGATGTGGGTTGAATCATTAGAATCTAGGTCAGAATTACCTTCAAGGGTCACCTTATTAGAATAAGGGGCGGGATTTACACCCTCGAGAGGTTCAATTCTAATCTCATCATTGCAGGAGTCTCGAAATTCTATGCTTGGTGACCCAAGATCTAGGGCTAGCTCAAAATCGTGTTCTCCTACAATTGGAACTTCCCAACCTAATTCATGATCAGGCATGTTATATTCTATCTGGGTTGGGAATCCACAACAATGTTGTGCCTCAAACCTGGAATTTGGGAAATCAAATTGATCCTCAATACTATTCCAAGATGGTTCATTATCTGTTTAGGGCATGTACAGGTATTTATGATCAATAACTTGTTTCAATAATCTCATCATCTCTTCTCATTTTTCAAGATCATCTTGGTGTTGTTCCCATAGTACAGGATTTGTCATGCATTGAAGGTATTCAAAGTTATGCAATTTTTCTATGGCAATGTATCCTGTTATGAGAATGTCTCAGGTTGATCCTTTTGTGGCTTCTGTCAATAACACTTGGGCACAGTTACGATGAAAGTTGTTGTTGTTGATACACTAACCTGAATGTCTTCTGCTGGTGTTGAGGTTTTGTATTCAATTTCATAAAATTCAAGGGCACCCTCAATCATCCTATCTCTCAAGGATCATTGTGATTCAGGTTTCTTGAATGGTAATCCTAAGTAACCAGGCTACATATTTGGATCAGATGGTGGAATCAAGATGTAAAATCAGAATTCAGATCTTAGAATAAAGTAATTAGTTTTGAATAGAGAATCCCACTGAAAATCTATGTGTGTGCTCTAAAGAGAAGGGATGAGGGACTGGATGTGTTGTTGACCCAATCAAGGCACCCAAATATGTTTGGATGACTATGGAGGTTCGGTGCGGTTGATACCCCTAGATCGGAAAGTCGTCCACCTGAGAATTACCTAGGCAGCCAGAGAGGGAGAGTCCCGCAAAGACCCCTACACGGTAGAGTGTCCCCACGGGTTACAGGGTTTCCCCCACCCAACCTCTCTTGTCACTGAGATTCCAGGTAGACCAGAATGGGAACCTTGATATCTTAAGTCTACCACTTTTATTTAAGATCAAAGGTGCTTAGGGTTCCACTTGAACTTTAGATGTTTTGGCTTTGTGACCTAATTTGGAGGTTGGTTGGCCTATAATGTAGTCCAACTTCACCTGACCTACCGTAAAGATGGCAGAATGATTCTAGGTCAAGACCTAGAAATCACCCTGATTTGACTCCCAGGTTATTAGGTCCAAGTTTTTTTTTAAGGTTCAAGTGATTTTAGAGCTTCATTTTAAGGTTTGTCTTGATTAGATTCTTTCAATCAAGGGCTTGGGTAACACACAGATGTGGGTGGATTTGTTTTCTTTTATGCAAGAACGTGTGAACTAGCACTCCAAAACCCTACTGTAGCAACCCTAATTTGGTTCTATTTCCAATCCTTTTTTATTTTCACAGAAGTTCTCTTTGTACTTCAAACAAGAAGTGTGCAGTCCATGGAGATTTAGAAATTAAGAGTGATCCCTAATAGGCACAGGAATTTTGGGTAGGATCTCAAGAAATCGCTTCAACTTCAATAAGATTTGAAAAACTTTCGCAAATTAGGAAACTTTGCCTAAAAATTGATCATTACTAAAGAGAGTAAGGCAGTTGATTCCTAATTGATTGCTTTCTTTTTGTCTTTCCAGGATTAGGAGATGGATTAGGGAAGAAGAGAGAAGTTACCTGCCCTGGAGTGGTTGATTTACGCGGGAGATCTCCTCGTGAAATACCTCGCAAAATCACAATAAGACAAATAGGGCAAGTTAGTGCTCAAATTTAATCAAAATAATGCAGAGACTATTGATGAATTGCACGTTGCTCCCCGGCAACGGTACCAAAATGTTCATTCAAGCGAAATCGGGTTTAAAATAAATGCTTCGTAGTATAGTTGAAATCGCTTTGAAAACAAATAGATTTTATTACTCGAAGTTTAAGTCTGAGGTCGAACACAGGGAGCAAATGGAATTCACGTACTAATCTTAATAATAAATGTAAATTGAACACATAAAACTAGTCAAAATCTAATTAAGAATATAAAGCATGAGTATATAGAGCATAAAAAGAATTGTAGCCACAAATAATAGAGATATGATGAAAAATTGGACGTCTGATTATAAAATCAGACGTCTTATAAGTGTGGTGCTACAGTGTCTTCCTCTTATTTTTCCTTCTTCTACCTTCTGCTTCTTCTTTCTTCTCTGGCTTTGATTCTTTCCTTTGCCTTTTCTTCTGACTTTCTTCCTTCTTCTGTCCCTTCCTGCCTTGTATTTCTCTTCCTTCTTTCTTCTCTTGCTTCTTTGCCTTACGAGCCTCAACTGCTTTCTTCTTCCTTTCTTCTTCCTTTTTCCTTAGCTTCTCTGCAACTCTTCTCCTTCTTTCTTCTTCTCTGTTCTGGCCCTTGTCTTCTTCTTCTTTCTTTCTCCTAACTTTAGCTCCTCTTCATCCTTGCCTTCTCTTCAGCCGTGCAGTGCCTTCTCCTTCCTTAGCTACGCAGGATGCCACTCTTTCTTCCTTACCTTCACCTTCGACTTCCTCCTTCTTCTTCCTTTCCCTGCAAGAGCAAAACCTACCCCTACCCTCCCCCGCGAACTCTCTCTTTCTTCTCCCGTAGACTCGCTCTCCCAGAGCCTTCTCGGGTTAACGAGTCGGGTATGTGCGCCCGGGACCAGGCTCACCGGCATGGGTGATGGCGAGGAGTGCACGGGTAGTCGGGTCAGAGCCAGATCCATGTAGCGTGGGTCACGGACGAAGCTAATGGGATGAGTGGGACCTCACCCCGTGTCAAGAGACAATAAGCCCCTGACACTTTTTCCACTTATACCACACCGCCTGCTTCAAAACTTCCAAGGTGGGACTAAATGTCCCACCTTCCTCTTGTGCGCGCCTGCAGTCGAAGGCGCTCAATTGTGGCTACTGCTGTGGCCTCCAAAGCCAATCACTTGGCTGGGGTTATGCATAAGACAATCCCGCGTAGCCTGGGACCTGGAGCCTAGAGCGAGGCTACCTGGCACAATCTTCTAAGCAAGCTTCATGCCTGCTTCAATGGCAATGGAGGTCCAAACATGCACGCATGCAAAACAGCCTTGCGGCCTCATTAAAAATGTAGGAAGCTTCTCCTTGGCATGGCGAAGGTGGCACGGTGGTCGGTGTGGTGCGGGGTGGCCTGGGCGTGTGTGCCTAGGTCACCTTGTGCGTGCGGATGTGGGTGAGTTCAGGGGGCATGTTGGGAGCGTGTGGTGGTGAATGGGAAGAGGGGTTTGATCAGTGTGACGTGGCAGAGCTCGTGAGGTGGTTGGCGAGGTGGGTGGATGCGTGGAGCGGCGGGAGCACCTCGCTGGTGATCTGCTGGAGGTGGAGAAGATGGAGGTGATGTGAGAGCGTCGAGGGCTATTTTACGAAATAAAGAGGGGGAAACAGGAAGAGGAGAGAGGGGGGAAGTACCTAACCTAATTTAAGGACAAAGGGGGAGGGGATGGAAAACGGCTCATGTCTGCCATCGTCGGAGACGATGGTCCCAATAGGAAGAGGACGATGACGACGAGAGGGTAGTTGGAGTGTTGGCTGATGTGGTGCGATGTGGATGGGGGAGATAGAGGCAACTCTACCACTGGTATTGTGGTAGAGCGATGAGAGAGGGAGATAAAGGTTGTCGGAGCTCGCTAGGAGTTTGGCCGAAGGGGAAGAGAGGAAATTGGGGGTTATCTCCGGCCAATTCAAGCTAGGGATTTACGAAAGGATTAGGGCACCCTTTTATAACCCCTAGCAGAGGGCCTTGTGTTTGGAAGGCAAGATTCCAAGCACAAGCAAGTCATCAGAGTTGGAAGGTCGAAAAGACCCAAATCTCTCATGCGTTCACATGAGAGATTGGGTACGAATTGGAGCTCCAAATTGGGTTCACATGAACGGGAATTCCTCATAGAATCTCCCTTTCAAATTTGAGAGGGATTCTCTAAGGAATCAAGGAGTTGTTTCCCTTAAATCCTTGCCGGAGTAGGATTTCCTCCACTGTAATGGCAGAGGGACTTAATTGCAAATAACGACGAGGAAGCAAAGGTTTCCAAAAGTTAGGGGCAGAAATGTAATTAGGCTGGACTGGTTTGCAAAGTAGGTCAAGGTGAACTCCCCTTAGGTCAAAATTTTGGTAAAAACCTAATTTTGATATAAGGAATCCAATGGTGATGTTGGATTTTATGTTTGACTACGTTTGTTTGGGAAATTTACACAAAAACCCAATTTAGGGTAAACATTTGATTAGGACACATATTTAGGTCAAAATAGGTTATAATGGCCAAATTGAAGATTCTAAACCCTAGAGGATATTTTTCCATGAATTTTAGAGGGTTTAGGTGAATTTTATCCTTACCAAAACCTTGTTAAATTAAGTGGGTCTATTTTAGGGTTACAAGAAGTCATTTAATTCCCAGATTTCACATGAAACTTTTTCTATTTGAACCAACCCACTTTTTATTTTGTTAAGACCAATTGACCTATGTTTAGCCCATGAGAAATCCCGTTGTTGCACTGCAATGGTAAAATTGCAGTTTTACCCCTTATTTCTTACTTTTCTTTCAGAAGGGTTTTTCCTTGAGTTAGGACCTCCAGTTGGTTATGTAGGAGCTTTTGTTTTCTTTTCTAGGTCAAAATGAGCTAGCTAGGGCTCATGATAGTGTTCCCATCACCTGGCCATAAAAGAAGATAATTACTCTACAATTTATACAATTTGACCTAAATGCATGATTATGCATGTTATGCAATATTTACAATGCATGATGCTAATATGACACTAAGAACATGCATTAATAGACATTTTTGGCTATATAGATTTATGCACATCACCTACTTTCTTGACCAGATTAATATACACTAAGGTGCAAGGACTCGAGAGCAAGTCAACATTTTAGTGGACACCCAAACTGATTAAGTCTGAAGACCTGAAGGGTCTAAGCGATTAGGTCTCTAACGTATCATTTCCTAAAGTCGACAAGATTCTAATACCTAAGTTTTCTTTTTCGAATTTTATTGTTATATTTTTTAATAAAAGGAAATAAAATTAGTTCAAGCTGACAATTTTGTACTCAAAACCTATGAATTACCACCCCCCCATGCCTAAGTTGGACAATGTCCTCATTGGAAAAATAAATGTATGCAAGGGAGTAGGGAAAGAATTCACCTGAGTTGTAATTTTGAATTCGGTTAGTTTGAAACCTCTAGGTTGCCTCCCAGGAAGCGCTGAGTTTTGTGCCTTCAACTGGGCATAGTGCACAAACAAGAATGGTCTGGGTTAGGAAGGTGAAAACAAAATTAGCCTGACCCAAAGTCTGAAGTCCGCAGATGCAAACTAGGTTGTGGTGGAGTCCCATCCCTAAGGGATGGGAACTCTGCAACTGGTGTAACATGCATGCCCCATGTCTATTCCTCTCTTAGTCTATGGGCATGCAGAGAAGTTGATCTGGATGAGCGCAACCCGAATCTAAAATGCCAGACACTAAATACGTACGTTTTGTAATCAACTTGTGTCCCTTTAAAGTTGTAATCCCCCAGAGGTATAACAATTATAGTGCATTCAAGTTGCGGGATTTCAATTCTGATAGGGCACATAACAAAATCAAGAGTTTCAAAATAGGCCCTAAGCATGAGGTTGCTCTCCAAAGAAAAATCCATCCCTTCTTCAACGAGGGTGTCATTGCACATACCCTCCAATTCCTTGACCCCTAGAATATTATCTTCACCTTTTTTACATCAGCCTTCATTTCCAAGGTTGCAGTAGAGGCAGGGCCAATTTCATCATCCAACTCAAACTCAGATTCATTCCTTTGGCCCTCCTCTAAACTTGTGATAGGAGTTTTAAATGATTCAAAACCAATTATTTCAAAATTCCATTCCCCATCTTCAATTCTAGACGTCGCTTTCACCAAATTCTTTTCCTCAAGGAGATTAGATTTGGATTCACAGACATCAACCCTTAAGTTCTCAATTTTCTCTTGATTTTTTCCCTCAACCTTCCCCAAAGAATCCTTAATGACATTTTCTAATGAGTTTTCCAACAATGGAGGCATATCAGTGGTGGACTGAACCAATTTTGGGCAACTAGGTATAGTCCAATTGATCATTACGGGGCCTTGGTTCTTGGATTCAACAAGAGGGGTTGTTTTCAACAGTTTTCTTTGGCCGTCTTCCTCCAGTTGTTGGAACATATCCATCATGGCTTGTTTCCCTTTAATCAATTCTTGATTCTGTCTTTGTAACTCCAACTGAAGGCTATCAAGAATTGATCAGGTGTCACTAGGTTTCCCTTGGATTTGCTCCTTAGTATTTAATCAGAGTTGGGAGGGTATGGTTGAGGATTTGTGCTAGAGTCCGTACTGGGGTGTAAGTTCTTGGGTGGGTCATCTATTCTATCATTTTCAGGGTCCAATTCTTCAAGAGGAACCATTTTCTATTTTGTCCTACTCCAGAATAATTGAGGTTCTAAGTCCTTTTCTAGTCAAATTCTTTATCAAGGGTCCAAATCAAAGTTTGATCATTCTTGATTTGCCTAGGTTTATGATCATCCTTTGATTTCCACTTTTCTAGAATCCCTTCCAATCCATAGGTCAAGTAGGAAAGATCCTTGAATTCGGATGACCTATCATGGTTAGGGTACTGGGAAGGGTGGGAGCCTTGGTGTTCTCCTAGAGCGTAGGTCCCATCAAAATGGTTAGTGGGTGGGTGGGACCAAAAAGAAAAGTCATCACAAGGAGAATCAAGATATGGATCCCCAAGGTTTGGATCGTACCCCTAGGTGGGTGGGTTGTAAGTATCCCAATTGGAGGTTGGTGAGAGTTGAGTGAAATTGGGATAGTTGGGATAAGAAGGGTCTTCTAGATACTCGGGTCCTGAATTATATCCCCAACTAGGCGAATGGTTGTCCTAAGTAAACTGTGGATACAGTCTACTTGGGTTGCAATACAAATCATGTTGGGGATAGTTTGGGAAGGAAGGATAGGCATGGAAATCTATTGTTTGGAAGAAGTAGAGGGATGAGAGAAGAACATATGAAAGAATGGGGTGTACACAACCAAGCAAACAAATCTAGGCCCTATAATGTAGACCTAGGCGACTTACGCCTCAGAAGTAGATTCCGAACATACGGTGAATTCAATGTTGTCCTTACACCCGAAGGTGGTAGAGTTGGGAAGGCGAAGTAGGGGGAGCATGTCCCAAAGGCTGCTAATTATGTCAAATCCCAGCTTGCTTAAGTCATTTGACAATCGAGCCTCCTAACTCAGCACCTTTTGGAGCAAGCAGACGTCACTAATTCACTATGCATTCAGGAAAATACCTTGAAATGAACTCAATGAGTCCTAGGGCCAACGACTACTTAATTTTTAGGGCTAGGCCAGTGCATGTGCTCAAGGATTAAGTGAAGGGCATTAGGGAGGTTAATGCCCTTAAAATTCCAATTGAAATAGTGTGCACAACTGGGTACAAGGACCCAATGCCAAAACAAGTGTTCCTTAGCAAGCAAGATTGAGATGTGTGATTTTTAGGATTTAAATCTTGCTTTAATGGCTTTTAAAGTTTTCACTTGTTTACACCTTCAAACATGGCACAAATGTATAGGCACACGGTTGGTGAAGATTGATTTTCTTTAAGGCCTTTTGTGTGTCTATAAAATCAAAAACTCCCTAGTGTGGAAGATCTTAGGGTGTGCAGCTTCTATTTAATGAATCTTTTTTAAGATTTTTGTCAAGAAGGGCCCAATTAAAACAAGCAATGACCTATCCTGACCAAAATGGAATGAACTTTTCAACAAAATTAATTTTAAAATTTTTTGGGGACGATAGACCACCCAAATTCATGTTTTTCCAAGAGGGGGTCAATCTATCCAGAACCTCTAGATTAGTGCACAAGTTTAATATCTTGATCAGAACAAGCACTAAATAATTTTAGATGCAAAAGTGTTCTTAGTATGAAGTGTAGATAATTTCAAGATATTTCTATACATATAAATTTCCCACAAATCTGAGTTGCGTGGAGTTCGCAGCAATAAGAACACTGTACAGATCTCCATAACTTAGAACAACCTTGCGCACTTCCAGTAGCAAATTTCTCACGGCCAAACCACAAAGTATATGGCCCTAAAATTTAAAGGGGAGTTCTCCAACTGGAAGGAGCACCTTTTACATTTTTCTCAAAATTTTTGAATGTGTTCAGGGTCCTTGAATCATGTCCTAAACTTGAGTCTAGAAAATGATTTTTTTGAAGTTAACAGGTTGAAGACTTAATGGCAGTGTTTTTCTTCGACAAACAAATAACAAGGATTTTTTTAACACACCACCAATTTTCTTGGTTCCAAAGATGAGAAGTTACCTTTGGGTTGTGGGAAGTCAAGATCAAGCCTTTGTGACATTGGCGATCTTCTTCTTGCTCTTCCTTTGATCCAACCCGACTCGTTCTCCTCCCGTTGCCAATGCATGAGGTACTTGCAACCACAAGAAGAGAGAAGAGCAAACTAGATAACACATCTATAGATCAGGACCAAGAAAATGAAAGCGAATAAGAAATCTATTTGCCTCCCCAGCAACGGCACCAAAAATTGACATTCGCTGGAGCGTTTGCGTAAAATCATTCGTTGTAGTGCACTTATGACATCAATTTTAAATAAAGAATCAAAGATGAGTCTGAGTGTCGAACATAGGGAGGCAATAATTAAATCAAATACTTGCTTTCGTGTCACATAAATATGTCATTTGTTTGCTTGAAAATCGATTTGAGAAAAAGAGAGAGATAGAGAGAGAAAATGGTTAGAGAACAATGCTCAAGATATCATAAGATCAACGTATCACTGATCTCTTATCAAATGTGTAATCAACATAATGTAGATGAATGTTTAACAAAATAGATGAACAACACAATAAACTAAAATAAAAATAAGAACAACGATGAAGAACGCATCGAGGCAACCATGGTGATGGAGGGGCTTCCTTCGGTGACTCGGCAGCTTTGGGACCTTGCTTGAAGCTCTAGAAGGTGGTGGTATCTCATGGGTATATGCTTCTTTCAAATGGGAGAGGTAAGACCCTTTTTATAGTTGAAGAAAGGGCTCAAATTCGTAACTAGGTCAATAGTGACATTTAATTCATTGCTAAAGACCCACTGCGTCCGTTGCCCTTACCCCTGCCCTCACGCCTTTAACTCTCTGTGCTATGCCATGCATCATGTTACGTGCGCATGCTGGCATACACTGGTCTCCACATTGTTGCTACCCTGCGTGTGTTGCTGCGCTGCCGTGCACACTCCCACATGCACATGAGCGCACTACTATACTGTTTTTGCTGCACCTTGCCGTGCCTCAATTGTGAGATTGAGGAGGGTCGCAGGCTTTTGAACCCACATCTGGTGGATGCGAGAAGGCGCCGTGACCATTGCACCAAAGCTCCTACTTGGTTGAATTTTGAACATGCGCCTGCAGCTCCTTAGCCGTCCGATCTTAGATCAAACGACTTAAGTTGCTTGATGAAGTGTTGAAGAGAGGGGCACTAGTAGTCATTGATGGTCGGTGTTGGGCGGCCTAGATGGCACCACGTGACGCCATCTAGGTCGTCCATCTTCTTTCTATTGCAGAGGGTGCCATAGTGCCCAGATTGCGATGATTCCTACGCTCCCAAACTATCTTGAGGTGTTCATGGATGATTTCTCCATTTTTGGAGATTCCTTAGAGTCATGCCTAGCTAACTTGGAATTGATCCCCCAGAGCTGCATCAAGACATGGCTAGTCCTTAGATGGGAGAAGAGCCACTTCATGACCCAAGAAGGCATTATCTTGGGTCACGTGGTTTCTAATCGAGGTATTGAAGTTGATAAAGCTAAGGTGGATGCTATCTCTAGACTTCCTCCACCCACATCCGTGAAACAGATCTGATCATTCCTTGGGCATGTGGGTTTTTATCAAAGATTTATTAATGACTTCTGGAAGGTTGCTCGACCCTTGAGTAACTTTCTGGCCAAAGACACGTCATTTGTGTTTGATGAATTGTGTCGTAAGGCATTTGATTTATTGAAAATGGTAGTCACCTATGCCCCGATGTTGCAACCACCGATCTGGACAACCCCATTTGAGATCATGGCTAACGCATCTGATTATGCCGTCGAGGCTGTCTTGGGTTAGAAAATATATAAGAAGCCCTCTGTGAACTACTACACTAGCAAGACTCTGGATGAGGCCCAGAGGAACCACACCGTTACTGAAAAGGAGTTGCTAGCCATAGTCTTCCCCTTAGAAAAATTCAGGGCTTATCATTTAGGTTCACACATTATCATTTACACCAACCACTCTGCCTTGAAACATGTCTTGGCCAAAAAGGATGCCATGCCCCGACTTATTCGCTGGATTCTATTACTTCAAGAATTTGACCTTGAAATTAGGGACAAAGCGGGGGCACAAAATGTAGTGGCGGATCACTTGTCGAGAATCCTAATTGATTCTCCTCATCTAGATATCCCTATCTCGAAAACATTTCCGGATGTGACTATCCTTACAATCTCGGGTATCCAAACCCCTTGATTTGCAGATATCGTCAATTATTTGGCCATTGATCAAATTCCCCAGAATTGGACCAAACACCAATAGGATAGGCTTATGTCCGAGGCCAAATACTTTTTCTGGGACGATCCCAAGCTGTACCACATCGGCACCAACTAGATTATTCGTCGATGCATCTCGGAAAATGAGTTCCACAGTCTACTTGAGTTCTACCATGCATCTGTGTGTGGTGGACACTTTTCCGGAAAAAAGATGGCAGCAAAAATTTTGCAATTTGGATTCTTTTGGCAATCATTATTTAAGGATGTCCAAGAATTCTCAAGGTCGTGTGCCCAATGCCAAACACTCGGGAACATGGCCAAGAGAGACATGATGCCCCTAAACCCAATACTTCTCATCAAAACTTTCGACATTTGGGGCACCGATTTCATGGGACCCTTCCCTCCTTCATTTGGACACCAATATATTCTGGTCGCTGTTGATTATGTGTCCAAATGGATTGAGGCAATTCCCATTTGGACTAATGACCATAAGGTGGTCATCGATTTTGTGAAGAGAAATATCTTCAGTCGATATGGGACTCCTCGAAACATTATCAGTGATGGTGGCACGCACTTCACTCATGGCCAGTTTCGAAAATACGGGGTGAATCATTGGATTTCCACACCTTACCACCCCCAGATGAAAGAACTGACTGAGGTCTCCAATCAGGAGATCAAAAACATTTTGTAGAAAATCGTGAGGCCTAATAGGAAGGATTGGACCCAAAAGCCAGATGATGCTCTTTGGGCCTACTGTTTGGCATATAAAATGCCTATCAGTATGTCTCCATTCCGTCTGGTGTTCGGTAAGGCGTGTCACTTACCTGTAGAGTTAGAACACCGAGCATTTTGGGCCATCAAGAAATGTAATTTTGACTGAGAGTTGGCTAGGAAGACTAGGAAACTCCAACTATCTCAGTTGGAGGAGCTTAGAAATGATGCCTATGAGAATGCCAGAATCTATAAGGCAAGGACCAAAGCTCTTCATGACCAAATGATTTCACATAAGATCTTTGAGACGAACCAGAGGGTTTGGCTTTTTGATTCTCGACTGAAGCTCTTCCCCGGTAAGCTTAGGTCAAAGTGGAACGACCTGTTCATTATCAAGCGAATTTTTGCTAATGGCACTATCGAAATCTCTGACCCAAAGATGGGTAATTCCTTCAAGGTCAATGGACAACGCCTCAAACCCTATGTTGACCATGTGCTCCCTGAACCCGTCTCGGACAAGGTTGCTCTCACCTTGCCCTAACCACCGCTGGCCGAACATTGCCTAGCTGAACGCACTAAAATCAGCACGTGTAAAGACTGTTTGGAGCTTACCGGAATCTCATGGTAATCAGGTGCCATTCTTCCAATTCGACCCTCCTATATACTTTTATTTTAACAATGAGGACATTGCATTAGCTAAGCATGGGGGGTTGGATATTTTGTGAAATGATTATTTTTTCAGCCCATAATAGTAATTTCTTGTCATGTTATTTTAAAAAAATCTAGAATCAGGAGAAGAGAACTTAGGCATTAGGAGTTGCGAACTTTAGGAATTGATACTTTTGGACCTGAACACTTAGACTCTTCAGGTCTTCGGGCTTAATCAGCCTAGGTGTCCACTCGAATGTGGACTTAGTCTCGAGTCCTCGCCAAGTAATTTTATTCTAATTTAACCAATAAATTAGGGTGATAAGTACATGGCTTATCAACCCACCCTCTGATTTGAGAGGACTTTAAGTCTAATCATCTACACACTATTTGAATTGACTAACTTTCGGACAGGTTTTACAAAAATTAGGTAGCTAATGAATCATCTAGGGTGGTATGGCTGGCCAGTTGTCGGTGTTAATAGCTCATCAGTCGGTTGTCCAAAGTCCAGCCACACGACCATTCTCTTCCTACTTCCTTTAGATAAATCTTAGATCAGGGAAGCCACCTACTTAAAAAAAAAGAGAAAAAAAGAAATACTCAAAAAGAAAAAGGAGAAAAAAATAGAAAAAGGAGAAAAAAATAGAAAAATAAACTACACTTCACTGCATGAGTATGGCTGGCAAGTTATCATAGGTAATAGCCCATTGACCGATTGTACAGAGCCCAGCTCACAAAAATGGGCAAATAATTTCCAAAACACTTAGGGAGAAGCGAGGAAGTAGAATAAACCAAGGAGATATACACTGGGTTCGCCCTTGTGTTGGCCCCATAAAAAATAAAAAAGTAGGGAGAAAGCTATCGATCAGAAAGATAAATCTTTAGGCAGAAACTCTTATGGTCACCTATGGTTGTAGAAACCTAAAATCCATTTTAACGGTCGCTCAGTGAGTCTATCACTCTTTCACAAGATGCTCAACACTTAGAGTCCTTTCCGAGTCTTGGACAAGTCAAGTAGCCATAAAAAGTTTTCCCAAAACTCTCAAACTCCAAAAGTCCAAAAAAATTAGAAAAGAAGAAAAGAAAAAAAATGTATCTTCCCTTTTCAAATAAGGTGAGGACTTGAGCGATTTGCATTCTAGTAGACACCCAGACACTGTTGAGTTTTCGTAACCAGGTCTTGGGTTGAAATTTTCTAAAGCAACCAACAAATCTCGCCTAAGTAATCAAACCTTGATTCTACTTGTACATACACATAGCATTCAGGTTAATTTTGCTAGGGACTAGAAAAAAGTAAGCATGGGGGTATGATAAACACACATGAATATATGATAAAATGCTTATTTATGATAGTTCCTAAGTCTAACATTGCATTTCATAGTATAAATGTTGCATAACATTCATTACATTGCATTTAGGATAGTTTATGTATTTTGTATATTAATTTCGACATTTTATATGGCCAGGAGGCAATGCGATATCTTTACGGGATTCAGATGAAGAATCAAACCATACGGATAGATTTGGAGCGACGATCGTAGTCCGTTAGTGCAAAAACCATGTCGATCAAAGAACCGTAGCACCCTCAATAAGAAGAAGATGGACGACCCAGATGGCACAACGTGGTGTCATCCAAGCTACCCTACATTAGCCACAACCTCCCCAGCCTCACTGCAAGAAAAGATCCAAGCCATTGGATCTTAATCCAACGGCTAAGAAGAGCCCAATCTCACCATGCCTCCTTCAAAGCTCAGCAAGAAAGATCTGATCATGACCGTTGCATCTTCATCCAACAGTCGAAGTGCATTGCAGCACTTAATCTCCACATGACCAACTAGCAACTATGGCCAAGTGGTAGCTCACCCACTCCGCAAAGGAAGAACACAAGTTTGAGCTTCAATGCACCGCAATCGCCTCAGTGCCAAAAGGAATTGGACCGCTCCATCTTGATCGAGCGGTCAGCGTGGCACATGCGCAATTAAGCGCCACTCGATGACGCACACATGCACACCAGATCATACGTGGCTCATCCAAAGTGCTCATTTAAGTTGTTCACACGCATTCTCCACCATCTGATTGCAGAGAGGCACAATATGCACGACTGTGAAATTTCCAAGGCAAGATCGTCGGCCGTCCAACAATGATCCAAGGGTGCGATCTTCGTGCAATCTCTGCCCTCCAGTTGTGATCGAGCGCTCATGATTCGAGCACCATCGAGCATGCGATTCAAATTCCAGCAAAGCATGCATGATCTCCACACGATCCACACCATCCACTCACGATCCAACAACCAGTAGACCTCCCTTCATCTCCAGCTGCTGTACGCATGATGTGCACAGCTGTACGCTGCCGGTGCATGTGCGCGCATGTCTGATGCATGGTAGTGAATGCCTAGGTCACAGCAACCTCCATCCCTTCACCGATTTAAACCCCCCTTCACCTCCCCCTTGAACCTCATCTCTACCTTTGCTAGTCCCACCTAGTCTAGAGCTCCAGAAGACCATCAAAGCTCCCAAGAGCTCATTCCCAAGCTCCAAAGGTCCCCTACTAGTGTAATGTCCCCTTGCTCCACCAAATATTCCCCTCCCCTCTCACCACCATCATAGGGAGCCTTGGAGCCATCCTCCCACCTCCATTCAAGTAGAAGATCACCTCTGATGTAAACACATTTATTGAGGGTAAAATGCCTATTCATGCATGTTCCTAGGCTTAGATTTGCATTTCATATTATAAATATTACATAGCATGCATCATTCTGCATTTAGAGTAATTGTATATATTTTAGGTTAATTAGGTCCTTTTTATGGTCAGGAGAGAAGAAGACTTATTTCTGGGCCTCGGATGGATGATCGGATTGTATGGATCTGATTAAGACAATGATTGGAGTCTAACGCCTTTGAAATCGTCTAGATCGAAGAACCATAGCATCATACGAAGTCCAAGGAAGATCAACGACCAGGGGGCAATGCGACATCCATACAGGTTTCTGATGGAAAATCCAACCGTACGGATGGATCCAAAGCGACGATCATAGTCCAGCAGTGTGAGAATCATCTCGATCTGAGCACCATGGCACCCTCTACAAAAGAAAGAAGAATGGACGACCTAGATGGCACCACGTGGAGCCATCCAGGCCGCCCAAAGCTAGCCAGCAATAGCGCACCGCGCACAGCTACAGCCACGCGCAGCACCAATGCACCACGCACAGCGTAGTCGCGCGCAACATCGCAGCACGTGCTAACACGCTCGCGTGCAAGGCGTAGGGAGCATGAGCCTGTGAAGTACGTAGCACGCGATGCGCGCGCCAGCGGAGCAGGCGCTAGCAGAGTGGATCTTCAGTGATGCAGGCCTTTAGTGACGCTTGCAGCTGTCACTAATGGTTTGCGCATGACAGCAGGAGGAATTGAAGGGCGAATCTTCAACGATAGCTGCAACGATGTTTATGGATGTCAGTAATGACCCAGATGCGAATTTATTCTTCCTCCTCCACTATAAAAGGACCTACCCACCACCGTTCCAAACCATCTTTTCCTTTCTTCCTCTCACCACCTCGAAGGCTCTAGAGAGAGCTTGTCCCAACCCCGAGATGCTCCTCTAGAGTAGAAAATCAAATAGTTTTCCCTCCCCTCATCCCCATTCGTGGAGCATCCCATGGTCGTTCTCTCACTACCCTTCAGGAAGAAGATCCTCGCCACGACGCCGTCTTACCCCATCCTCCGTCCTCCTTCATCCTGCTCCTCACCACCTTCCTCTAAGCAACATCAGAGTGAGTCATCCTCCAAGCAACCGTCGAGGAGGATTTCTCTCACCTCATTCTATCTTTTTACACTTTCGTAGTGTAGATTTTCTACTTTCATGGTGTAACAAACAATTCTTCATGAATAGATGATTATCTCTCTCTCTCTCTTTCTCTCTCTCTCTCTCATTTTTGCAAGTAGATAAAGTTTTCATCGACCAAATCTTTTGCTTACTAAAAATACCAAAAAAATTAGAAAAGATAATAACAACCAAAAACAAAAAAAAGGCAAGCGTGGATTTTTATAAAACCAAACGTTTGCCTCCTCATGTTCGACTCGAGACTCACTTTTCGAGTTTCGGTTATAAATTTTATCTGATAGACGCATTTTGCAAGCTACGACGATGGGTCCTCCAAAACCCTGATTTCAAACTCGCAAAACACATGAGATCAACCTCCACCTCCTCATCCTTATTCCGAGACTTGGTGAAGCATTCCTCTACTCGACATCCTCCTACATCTCACCCCCATCGTCCAGCTTCTCACCTCCTCTATCCAAGCTACCGCCAAGCGCCGTCGTCTCGCCAGACAGCTATTTTGGGAGATTCCTTCTCACTCCTATCTCTTTCTTTATTTTCCACTTGTTGTAATATGCATTTGAACATTTTGATGTATCCAATTTGTTTTCTTCTATATTGTGAGCTATCATGTTTGTTTCTTTACCACAAGAACACAAAAAGATATCAAAGCCCTAAAAATACCAAAAAGAAACAACATGAAGTGCAGATTGCAATGAAAACAAATGTCACCTCCCTTTGTTCGACCTGGGACTCCCTTGGAGTTTCGATAAAATTATATTTGATAACATATTTTGTGACTACAGCGACGGGTTTCTCCTAACCCCAACTTTTCGTTCACCGAAACACGTCAATCATTCGCAACAGCCACTTCCAACTCATTCGCTCATCTTCTTGTTCTGAATTAAGGACCAAGCTGAATGTAACCCGATAAGGGAACAACATTAAAGTACAAACCACAAGAGGTTATTTGTATATACATATTGCATGCATGAATAAGATTTTTTTTATCAAGAGGATGCATTAGGGATTTTTATCCTTGAGTCAATTCCTATAATATGGAATCCAGTACAAAATTTTCACACTCACGCATAGATTTTGCAATGGATTCACTGTGAAGATCAATAAACACTTTAGTCTATCAAGAAGAAGCAGGCTTCTTTTCCTGAACCCCTGGATAGTATTTAGGGAGTCAGGAAAATCTTCTTCTAAAATCCACCAAATAATGTGAGACGAGAGTAGAGTATTACTGGTGATCTAGGATTAGTGCAAGGAATCTAGAATTCTGGATAATTAAGTGATGATACTCGGAGTTAGGCTCAATTTCACCCTCAGTTCCCACATATAATTGATTGTGTGAATTTTTGAGAGCCACCAACCAAGGTAAATACGTGGAGATCAAGTTCTAATAAAACTAGGACTAAGGCGGATGGTTACGACTGTCTTTTACAGAGTCCTCAATTGAAGGAGGGTATTGATGTCAAGGTCAAGAATACGATTTTCTATCCATCTCTTTCCTAGTGCCGAGAGTAAGCACTTCCACCAAATAAGCCACCCGATATCTCTTAAACACCACCAATTCCCAATAATGCCTCCTGAATTAAATACGCATAGGTCATGAGTTGTATTGAGTTGTGTTGAAAAAAATATATAGAAAAAAATTAGAAAAAAAATTAGAAAAAATTGAAAAAAAGGAAGGAAAAAAAAGAGAAAAGAAAGAAAGAAAAAATTATATAGAAAAAAAAGGGAGAAGAAAAACTTAGAAAAAAAAGGGGAAAAGTGATGAATTTGTGAGTGCTTTATTATTTATTTCAATTACATTAAGGCAACATTACCTACCACAATTGCAATCCACCAAATATAGCCCTAACCTATCTTTTTGTATTCCTGACCACCCAAATACTAACTGAGAAATTTCAACTTAGTGTTAGGATTTTTGGAACTCTATTAAAGTATTAATGCCATGTGAGACCACCAAATATAAATTATATGTATAAATCTAGTGAGAGTGTGAGCTCAAAAAGAAAAAAAGAAAAGAAAAAGAAAAGAAACGAGAAAAAAAAAGAGTGAATACAAAGGGACCGAAGAGAGAATAGTTTTTCCCGCTTTCTCTGGGTCGCTTCACTTAATAATTTGGGAATCTAGATTCTACAGTACGAATCTCTATGTAGCACCAAATGAGAGTGAGCCACCAAATACACACCTATTCGCCGCAGACATTCTCTACCTAAGCTAAAAGCTTGGGTGGAAATCATAGAATATTTTGTGTACCCCGGGGGAAGAAGTTAGCCTATCCCATTAGAATTTTACTAAGGGTCAAGTACAGGCTTTAGAGGTGAATCGGCTTTTCACACGAATCCATTGTAGAAGCTACATAGTTGCACTTTCACACAATTGTCTTGATCGCTATATTATAGGATGAAAACGAAAAGGAAAACAATCTCTAGTCCGATGCTTGATAAAAATACTCAGTCCTTTAGGGACTCAGCTGTAGATAACTTTGTTTTGCATTTGCTAGGGACTAGCAAGATTTAGGCATGTGGGTAAGATTGCGCAGCAATCATAAGACTTAAATGACTTAAATTAAGTTAGGACTTAGCATAATTATAGTGTAATTCATGCATATAGAGCATACATTTCATCTTTCCTATTTTATTTAGATATGCATAAAATAATGTTATAATGTACTGATTAGCACATTATTTGAATTGTAGGCAAGAAGAAGCCCAGGAGATGGCCTGAAGCTGGATCTGAAGTAGGGAAGAAGCTAGAGTTGCAGCAAAGCTAGAGCAGAAATCCTGGAATAAAGAAGAAGAAATAATGTAGGGAGAGGTATGCTACTCTACTAAGTAGAATTTTAATGTAGAGCTAAATTATGAAGAACATAGGACTTTTCCTAGCCTTAGGATAGCCCTAGAGACCCTTCTAAACCCTAGCCACCCTTAAATTAGGTCACCCTAGCCTAGGATACCTCAAAACCATCATTCCAGTCCATATCTGGATGTCCAAGTAGGTTGCTGGATGTCCAAAGCCCTTAGACACAAGCTGTAGACCAAGAACATAATTCTCTCAGAAAATTGGACGTCAAGACAAAGTGTCAGACATCCATTTTCTGTAGAATTCCAAGACAGAACCAAAATATTTCCCTGACTCAAAATGGGACGTCCAAAGTAGAGTTCTAGACTTCTGATTTTGAAGTATAAGTCATTTGATTATAAAATCAGATGTCTGGAACCTTCCTCCAATCCCTGTTTTTGAAATCAAACTTGGATCTTGATTTCCTAAGCCCCTAAACTGAATTCTACACCATAGGGAACCTAAATTAAGGTGCCCTAAGCCTAGTACACCACCCCAAGACCCTCCTAAGAACCTAATTAGGTTCTCACTAAGCCCAATTGACTTGGATCAAGCCAATCACACCTCGCTTAGTCAATTGGACTCATAGAGTCCAATTGAGCTTAGATCTCAACCAACACAAGCCTAATTGGATTTAGTGAGAGTCCAATTGACTCAATCCCAACTTAATTAGGCATCTTCTCTCCCAATTAGATACACAACCACTCAATTAAACTTGTGATAAGTTTAATTGCACAATCACTTTAGTATTAGGGTTTATAACCCTAATTCTAGGAGCCTACCTAAAACTTACCACCTAGACCTATAGGACTCGACCTAGCCCACCTAACCACACCCACCTAGTCATGCACACACACACCCACACACAGACATAGTTTCCACTCTAGAGTCTCTAGAACTCTCTTCGAGTGGCGCCACCTTGAAAGACTACTTTTAGTCTTTCAAGGAGTCCACCAACCAACCCATGAAATGAGGATCTTGACAACCCATTTCAAATGGGTTGGATGGACACCTTGGGAGCTCTTCTAGAGAGTTCCACAGCTCTCTAGATGACCCACCCCTTGGTCTCTTTAAGAGACCCCTTGGACAGCCATGCACCCCTATCTAGCCATTCACCTTTAGATCCATTCCATGTGCACCTCCATCCACGAGCTCCATCTCCATCACCATTCCCACCTCCATGCCCAAGGCTAGAGAAGCTCTCCACCACCTCTCAAGAGGCCGGCCTACCCACCATTGACCGTCCCTCTTTCTCCCTCCTACCACCTCAAGCTCCACAGCCAATTGGAGACAACCTCCAATGCCCTAATTTCTCGTAGATAAGTGTTCTTTGTAGTTTAATTTCTACATTAAATTCCTACTTAGTAGTGTAGTCATCCTCTACCTGAATAATGCATGAGTAATCTCCAGTAGATACATGCATGCATCCATTTTTTGCTAGCTAAAATCATAGCTTTAATCATTCTTGTACAAGCTTTCCTTGAAAGAGGATTGTAATGACAATATTCATGAAGGAATGAAATTCTCATTTTATCTATCTCTATTATGATCATGAGTTGCCTAATTTAACTACCTATTACATTGCAACATGATGTTGATTCCTGAATACATAAACAACCTTGCGATCGACACGTTTTCTATTAATAGCCATCGCAAAGTTAGAATGGTGCATACTAGTACACATATGTTCACATTCATTGCTTACCTAACACATGCACACATAGTTAGGATTAACAATGCAACTGGCGAGACTTACATTCACAGGCTTGAAACTGGCATACGATTTTAAGCTAGTGAAGAGAATCAAAATCAAATTCTCTCTTTCTAAACGCCTCCCTTAGATCGACTGGGACTCACCGTCTCATTAATTAAAATATTTTGTTGAGTCATATTTCACACTATACTACAATGCTTTTCCAATCAAATATGCAATCTATGAACCCACAACAAATGCCAACATTTATAAGGATATTTATAAGATCATCTTTTTGAAACTTTTTTTCTTTTTTTTTGGTCTCCCTCATGCTTACTCCTAGCTTAATCCTACAACAGATGTGTCGAGATCATTATTCCCATTACCAATCCTCAAGGGGGCTCTGGCGCCAGCACCTCGAGATAGTGCTGTCCAAGAAACCACCTAAGAGCTCACAACCCCAAAACACAATGCAATGTAAAGGAGCACTCCAAGTGAACTCAATCTCTTTCTTCGATGCTATAGGCAAAGCACCGTCCAAGACACTTGAGCCGTAAAGTGCGCCTAATGCTCTGCCTAAAGATATGAAATATAGATATAGAGCAATGTCGAGGCAGTAACATATTGGCATCGTGTCCTCAAAGGAGGAATTTTCCTCCTTCTCTATGGTGGGAACTCAAACCAATCATCTACTTCAGATTTTACCAAGACTAAACAAAGAGCTTTTCTAATTTTTCTAATTTATTTTTAGGTGTTGGTTGTGTGTGAAATTTGACACAAGAATTGTTGTAAGAGACACAAATTTTTGGGTCGGAAATTAAGCTAAGTAATTTCCAAGTAATAAAAAGAGATCAAGTTACCTGAATCATCACGTGTTCAAGTGGAATTTAGAGAAAGATACTTGATCTGTTCTAAGAATAGACCCAGAAATTCTAAAAATTGGATCTACATTCTAGTCCATAGTTTGTTAAAGATTAAATCCCATTGTACCTAAAAATGAATCTTTCAACCTTAGTCCCAATTTTCAAAATTTTCCTCAAAGAGCATTATGATTTTTCTATAATGAGATTCATGCGAAAGTAAAATTGCATATTTTTAGGTTTTGAGAATCCTAAATCAATCATCCATGTTTAAAAACACCCCCATGCTTATGATATGCAATGTCCTCATGCATTAGGAGGGAAAAGAGATCACCCTAATGAGAACCGATCAATTTCAAGATGGTCAAAACCTGGGAAAAGAAAAGAAAAAGGAAAGTAGGAAAAATAATGGGTTACCTCCCATCCAATGCTATCTTTTATGCCTATTCAGCCTGTCGTGAAGTGATGCACAGAAGACGAACAATCATGTAAATAATTGGATACTTGAATATCCTCAAGAAATATGTCTTCCTCAGGATCCCCTAAAAGATGATTGGTAAAAATATAGGGATCAAAATGAAATGGAAAAATGGAAGAATGACCCGAGTCTGGCCATGGTTTGAGTTCATGATAAAATTAAAACTTGGGTGGGTCGAGTGGAAGGTCCAATGGAAAGGGAGTGGAGAAGTCAGTGTGATGAAGGGTGGGTGAAGTTAGTGTGGATGGGTCAGGTGGAAAAATAGGAATATTTGAAGAATGAAGGTCAAACCCTAATTGATCTAAAATGTCTTTGACCACATAATCATATTCAGAATATGAATCAATAAAATCTGGATCAATGGTGGTCAAAGCAGAGTAGGAATTGATTAATATAGATTTCTCAATTACTGCTTCCATTTTATTATCAGCATCCTCAAAAAATTCATGATCAACAGACTTCCTGGAAGCTTGGAAAATATCTAATGAGATAGTCTGGTTACTGCAACTTATATCCATTTTTTTGGAATGACAATTGATATTAGCTTTTATAATAACCAAAAATAGTCTTCCAAGGATGACAGGGGCATTTGTGAGAGCCTCAGGTACCTCTATGTCAAGGACCAGAAAATCAGCCAAAAATAAAAAATTCCAGACCTTGACAATAATGTCCTCGACGATTCCCCGTGGTTGAATGGTAGATCGGTCTGCTAATTAAAATTTAACTTTAATAGGTTTTAATTCACCGAATCAAAATTCCTTGAATAGGACCGGGGGATGAGATTAATAGAGGTACCTAGGTCGAGAGGGGTGCGATAAAAGGTGGTTTCATTTATGACATCCAAAATGAGTGGTGCACCCAGGTCCTTTTTTGTGAGAGGTAGCTTACTCTGTACAATTGAGCTCACTATCTCAGAAAGGACCACCCTTCCTAGATTCTGGGCCTACTACTTTGGAGTACATATTTCTTTCAAAAAATGAGCATAGGAAGGGATGGCATCTAGGAGGGGGATGTTAATCCCAACTTGCCCAAATAAGTCCAAAAGATCTTGATGAGAGGGCTCTGATTTCTTTCACTTAGAAGGATTGGATTGCAGTGCTTGAGGGTAATGAATAGCATTTAAATCTTGTGTTTTTGGTGTGTCTATTTCTTCTTCCTGATTAGGGCTAAGAGAGTCAATTTGAATAGGTTGAGAGTGGGTTTCGTCCATTTGATGTGAAGGCTATAAATCAGTGGTGATTTTTCCACCCCTCAATGTAACTACATGTGCAGTTTGGTTTTCACTGGGAGGAGGTGGGGGGCCTATTGTTGATAGAAATTGGGTTGGTGCTAAGGTATCGGGTTAATGGGAGGTTGATTAGTGTGGTTTTGAATTTGACTCCCACCTAGATATTGGTTCCTTTGATTGATAGGGTTGGGTGTGGCCTGGGATGGTAAATGTCCTGCAAGTCTCTGGGTCGAAGTAACCACAACCTGATTATGGAGATTGTTAATAACACGGGTTACTTCCATCATCTTGCTTTGCATTCCCTGCAGGGTTTTCATCATTTGGCCATTGGTGTCTTCTTGAGATGGCCCAAGTTGATAGAAAGTCTGATTTGAACCATACCCTCCAAATGGGTTTTGTTGTTGGTAAGGAATTGGATTGGTCCAGGAGTGAGTCGAGTAATTCCTTTAATTAGAGGAATTTTTAAATTGCTCCTGGAGGGTGGAGATATTTTTAATTGGGCTATGATTTGGTTATGTGCAATTCCCTGGTGAACCATAAAAAGCCTCAAAATATTGATTATACTCAGCAGAGGTAGTATTTGATTTATGCAAATTTTCTCTCTTAAGGATGTTAGGTGGAGTTAGATGTGGAGCTTGTGGAGCTTGGGTAGGCGTGGCAACTCTCCCTTGGTTGGCTACGTTTGCTATAGT
Source organism: Thalassia testudinum (assembly GCA_037157565.1). Taxonomy (NCBI): domain Eukaryota; kingdom Viridiplantae; phylum Streptophyta; class Magnoliopsida; order Alismatales; family Hydrocharitaceae; genus Thalassia; species Thalassia testudinum. The sequence continues at coordinate 125,297,844 of JAZHRO010000063.1, forward strand.
CCCAGTCAACTGTTGTTGATTAGCTTGTAGCTTAGCCATCTGATTAGTTTGTTATAAGGGTGCTTGATTACGTAGCTCCAAGGTAGGTAGATAGGGAATGAAAAAATTAGCATGTGGGTTAGATTGTGGCTTAGAGGACCTATTCTATTTTCCCATTTTTGTAGGATGCAAGTGAGAGGAAGAATGCAAAAAAAGAGGTCTTTTTGTGGGGGCAAAATCAAGTGGTCCCTCCAAGAGTAGAGTTTGGGATCGCCGCCCGTGCAAATAATAGAAGAAACAGGGAGGAGAGGAGGGAGAGATGAGAGAAGTGTGCAATCAAGCAACAAAATTCTAGACCTAACTTAAATGTGACTCCCTAAAAATTAACCTAAGACTTGATCTATCTAGGAAATAAGAAATCAATAGTGGATATATGTTCTTTCAAAAAATCTGGTTAGGCTGAATAAGGGGAGGGTTGGGCCCAAGCATGTCTCAGGAAAATCATAGGGGGCTTGTATAAGCCTGCACCTAGTCATTTGACACAACCCCTCAGCCTGACACCAGATATAGATGAAGGAATTGATACCAACTAAAGAAAACTTAAAACCTAAATAACAAGCCTAAGTGATGAAACCATAGGGGTCAAGTTACTACAAAATTTTAATTAGGTGTAGGAGCTTAAAGTGCCCAAGGAATGTGATGGGTGTTTGTTGGGATAATGATCGATTTTTTTTTTTTTAATGTGTGTGCAAATTGGGTGGGAAGTGGTGCCCAAGCCAAATCAAAAGGATTTGCAAACAAGGATTTTTGGTTGAAGTGTTTTAAGGTTTTAATCAAGATTTAATGTCATTTAAGATTCTCTCTTATTAAATGTTCAAACAAGGTTTTGATGTTCCACAAAATAATTGCAAACATGTTGTTGTTGGTGGAGATCAATCCCTTTGAAATTTGATGTTACTAAGAGAGAAAACTAAAAACCTTAAAGTTGGAAAATTCTATGCAAGCTACTTCGAAATGAATCTCTTTCTTAAAATCTTTTGAGGTGGTGGTCCAAACAAGACAAAAAAAACACCACTACCTGATAGCAAATCAAACAAGGAATCCAAAAATAGTTCTTTTTTAGGTTTTATGAAATTTTTTGATATTTTTTTGGAATTTTTATTCTTACTGGTGTCAAGAGTAAAAATTGATAAATTTGGGGAATTGATTTTTTAGAAGCCACAAATGATCTCAAAATTTTTTGAGAATTTTATATGATGTAGATAATTTCTCAAGGTTTCCAGAAATATAAAGTTTTCCCAAATCTAATGAGTAGAAAAATTTATAAAATTCACGGACATAAGAAAATAGTAAGAAAATAAGGTCCGACCCTTGTTCAGTCCATGAATTTTTTTTAATTTTTTTATTCAACAAAATTTCTTCAAAATTGTACTCAAGGTTCTTGACTCAAAGGGGCTTCTCTAGGTGAAATTTGGTGAATTTAGGAAGCTCCTAGGTGCCCAAACCTAATTTTTGAAAGTCAAGACAGAAGTGTGGATTTTCAAAAATTTGACACCAATAAGGTAAAGGTGGTGAAAAAATGAAGCAAACAAACAACACAAAGAGTTTTAGGGTTCCACCACCCTTAATTTTTCTTGTTTTTGATTTTTTTTTAAAATTTAAAGATTTTTTTAAGATATTTTGATGATGATAAAGAGATGGCCGAGGGTACAAACCTGAAATATGAGTGAAAACAAGTTCACTTGAAGTTTTCTGCTCCAAGCGAATCCGAATATTTCTCCTGCTCCTGATTCACACCCTGAATCAAAATAAAGAAATTTGTGAAGACCAAACAAGCAATACAAAGATAAATGATGTAATTAAGCTGTGCCTCCCCAGCAACAATGCCAAAAAGTGATGCGGATTTTGCTACTCAGCGCTTCTCTATATCTATATTTCATATCTTTACGGCCTCGGTGCTACTCTATATCATATCTTTAGACGGAGCATTAAGGCGCATTTTACGACTCAAGTGTCTTGGACAGTGCTCTACCCAAAACGTTGGAACAAGTGCTTGAGTTCACTTGGAGCACCCCATTACATCGCACTATGTTTTAGGGTTGTGAGCTCCTGGGTGGTATCTATTTGAACTCATAAAATGCATATTTAATTGAGAAAGTGTCGTAGTATAGCAAAAATCATCATTCCAACAAAACTTTAATATCGAGACAGTGAGTCCCGGTCGATCTCAGAGAGGCGTATAAAAGTGAAACTAATTTTGATTATTTCATTCTTTACTTACTTAAAATCAGACTCCAATTTCAACAATACAGGTGAAAGATACGCCGGTCGCAAAAGAACTCATGAACCAAATAAGTGTGCTCTACCAAATAAAGCTTTCGGAGACATACTGACATTTATTTGTGAAAAAAAAAATAGAAAAAGTCAAAAAGAATTTTCAGAAAAAGACATTCTTTAGAATAAGTCAAGTATGTCTCCAAGTCCTGTAAACATCGTTCCACCAAAAATATTTTCATGGTGCATTATAAATACCCTGTTTCCACCAAATATTCTTTTAACCACAACATAATAAGAGTTGGGTTTGAGTCTTCCTCATTTTTTAGAGTTGATCCAAAGATATGAGCTGAAGCTAGGACCAACCTGGACTTAAACAGAAGTGAAACCCCAGGATTGAGTTTTGAAGTTCACCTGGTTAGTCTTGACTTATCACTAAGCATAGCCATAACCACTTAGCTTCTGAGTTTTTATAAAACCCTCTTAGTCCTGGAAATCGCACTTAAGGTTTAAATATCAAGAGTCCTATTTGGTCAAGAGATGATCTATGTCATATCAGTCTTAAGTTTTGGTGAGTCTTCCTAAGCAACAGGTTTTCACAATGTCCAAACATAAATACAGTTGGTTTATTAGAAAATCTTTCAGCTTAAAGATCATCTCTAAATACTTAACAATTTGAGAAAAGAAAAATAGATATCTCATCACACTTACCTGACTAATGCCGAATGCTTTACACTTTAATGAGTTGTTTGCAAAGGGACAAGCAAACCTAAGCATGGGGGTATGATGAGGTGTGGCTCATCATAGCTAAAATGCCCAAGTTAAGCTAGAAACTAGGTTAAACACTATACAATTAACACAAGAAATGGGTTAAGCGTGGGAAATAACAGAAAATTAGGTCATAAAATGAGATATTCTATTCATTAATAAAAATTAATGATCCAATTGCAAATTAAAGACACATTTGAGTTCAAAAGATCAAATTGAAAGAGAAATTGACTTCATAAATGTTCAATTAGGCTTCAAGAAAAACTTGGTTGCATTTGGACATCACTAGGACCTTGCATTTAGAGTTTTGCATTTAGGTCCTTAGTTCATATACATTTATTCACATTTAATCCTTCAGGGACCTCTTTATAAACCACTGGAGACATTTTTGTAATAACTAGGGACCGCTCTGCCATCATTCTTCGCCACTAATGGGTCTCGCTACAATTTCTCTATTGTTTCATTTCAAGGGCCTCAATGCAATTTGCCCTTTATACTTGCGACTCATGTTCCAATGTTCACATAAGAACACCTCCGATCTCAGCCATTGATTCTCTACTCCTCGATCCTAGAGTCAATCTTGAATCAAAGCTTCACGTGAACTCACACGTGGAATCACCACTTGTGCCAAATCCAATCCAACAGCCTTAATTTGTGTTGAACCTTTTATGCCTCTCTTCCTCTCCATCTCACCGTTGAAACCCTACCTGCTTAATCCTACCCTCACAGTGACCTGATTAGCTCAAGAAGCTACTTAAGTAGCTCCACTAAGCCTTGCACACGCCATCGATTTCCTCCCCCATTGAGCCGATCAATTCATCTACCCTCTAGTTCTTCCCCCTTCATCAGAGCTGCCGGTGACAGGGGAAATTCTCCCTCCTCAACTTTGTCGTTGTAGTGACCAGCTATAGCCTAGGGACCTCATTCCTCACTGGAGAACCTCGCATCCCCCTTTGTCGCCACAGCAACCCACTATGAATCCAGGATCTCATTCATCCACTTAGCTAGGATTTTTAATGCTTTCATAGATTATATTTACTGCTTTCTAAGAGTAAAATTTGTTAGAGAATTCACTGTGGAATTGTTAGGTTAGTAGGAGTAGAATTAGCTTAGATCGACTTCGCCCTCTCTTATCAATTCAGATCAGAGAGGTGGTTTTTCACCATCATACCGATCCACTGATCTCCCTCATCATCTCACGACTATTTTCTGAATGTTTTCCTTGCATGTTTCTCTCCAATCACCCATGAATCAAGCATCAAATCAAATCTGATTTGAGCTCCCAAGTTCATTTGAGGGTCATCTCACATGGTTTTGAATGAAGTAGTTCCTGTTTTTGTTGAAAGACCTGAGGATTTGGGATTCTATCTTATTGAATTTTATCGATTTATCTAAACTTCCTCTTCATGCTATCTATGGCATAAGAAAGAGAGTAGATCAGAATTTTCCTTGGATTTTGAGCTTCCATCGAGAATGAATGACTCCCAAATCTATCAGAAAAGATTTCAGATACTTTTGATGTGGATTTATAGCTTTTGAAATACTTATTTGCATCCTCATCTTACGTTGTCTATAATGTAAGATGAGAAACACATTACGATTTCAAGGAATTTTTGGGGAGATTGACCTGAATTCTTTTTGGTATTCAAGATAATTATAAGAGTTTTCATATTTATCTCATGAGATTTAAGAGTGTTTAATGAGCATTTCATCACTTGAATGTGTGTTTGAATGGGTTTTCATTGCTTGAACATGTGATTTTTTATTTTAAATCCCCCCCATTCCAATACATGAAAGAGCTACAACAACAGCAACATTCTTTGGTTTGATTTCTGATTTCAAGCATTGGAAAATTGGAGCATGGTTTTTAGTGGATTTCAAACTCTAATTTGAAACCTTTCCTTCATGTTGTCGATAGCATGAGAGAAAGTTTAGGTTAGATTTTCCCTTTTATTTTTTAGCTCTGATGTGGAATTGGATTTGAGTTGGATTTAGATTTACACTGCAACAACTTGGTTGAGAGTTTTTAGCAGCTAACCTACTACATTTGAGCTTAGATCATATCAACTTGATCTGATCAGAGTTGCTACAATAGTTTCTAGCTGTTGATCTTATGCTTGGATTTCAGCTGCTGAAATAGCAGCAGTGCCTACATCTAGAATTTAAGATGACTGAGCACCTTCAATAGCATCTGATCAGCTGTTTTAGAGCACCTATTGCAGTAGCAGTTGCTGATGGGGATTGTAGTAGTTCTTTGGTACTGTTATGAGTAGCAGCAACCACTAATTGGTTGAGATTTGAAGTGGTTTTGAGAATATGATGTAGCTAACATGTTGTTAGTGTTTGTATTTTATAAGACAAGCTTTCATGTACTTGAATTCAATGTTTAAATGTAATTACGAAAGCTTGCAATCCTTTGTTAGATAATATTTGAATTAATTGTCCAACATGAGTCTTTATTGAAATTTGTTGCAAAAATCATGTTCAACTACTCTAACATATTTCTTATGAAGTGTTGGAGGATTTTGAATGTTTAAACACTTTGTGCAGCACTTAGAACACATTTAGATGCCTTAGGTTTCACTTCAAAACACTTATTTAGGCCTAAAATTGGTTTGGTTTGTATATAGATAAACATCATAAAAAATTCACAAAAAAATAAAATAAAGCTGTCTTAAGTAGGATTAGGTATTTTTCTAGGTGTGTCACAAGCTTCAATGTATTCTTAACTCCCAACTTAGTAGAACATACCAGCCGACGATTCAATCTACCCTGGAATTTAATAAAGAATCAAAAATCAAAATCACCAAAAAATAAGTCTCTCTCTCTCCCTCCCCCCATCTCATTCTTTCTCTCTCATCCCCTACCTCCCCTAAACCTATGAAAACCATAAAAATCATAAAAACCCAAAAAATATCCTATACACTATGTATATACTTGTATATAATAATTTAAAGCTAAGCTATATGTATATTGTATAATATGTACATAATAAGTATAAATAACGTATATATGTATTCTATATATTAAATTAGGTATTTAGAATGATTTATTGTATATATATAACTTTATCGTATTATTATCTATTAATTTATATAACTTAAATGTATAATATTCTAAGTAATTATATAAACCTATCTATATGTACATATTTATATCTCATATTGTACATATGTATTTATATATGTATTATGCACTATATAGTACCCGTAATTTAGCTTAATTAAGTATTTACAGTAGATAATTAAGTTATTAGTTTAATTAAGTAATTCATTAACTTAAAATAAAATAAATTATTAATTTAAGTTAATACTGAAGTAAGTTATAATGTACATTTGTATTATATTATATTAAGTATTTTCAACTTATTTATACTGTATTTATAGATTATTTTTATGTAAAACTAACTAAAATAAATATTTAAATCTATATAAATTAAAATAAAGTTTCTAAAATATGATAAAAATGTGTAATAAATAATTTATTATGTATATAAACCCTTTATAAGGTCAATTATACTATTACTTAACTAATTTATACTTTAATTAAGTAATTAACATCTAACTTAACATGTATAAACTGTAAACTGTAGCTAATTTTATTATATAATTAAATAACTTATTTATGTAAAATAATTGTACAATTAGGTAGCCCTATATAAGGGCTTTGTAGCCCTACAATTTATTTTTAATTTAAAATAATTTGTGGCCCTTAAATCGAGGGCCAAACACAGCAAACCAATACACTGCACAACGTAGCAGTAGCACCCATTTGGACACTAGAAAGTCCCACATTGTGTGCTAAGAAGCACACGGTGCAGGATATAAGGAATTTGTCCCCTTTGGCTTTCCAGTCGACATGCGCAGGGCGCACATCACATACCCATTGGCATACATGAGCATATGGATTGATATTGGCATAGTGGTGGGTCGGGGGCTACGCACTATGCTAGGGCTAAAATGGGTCCACTATTGGGTCGAAAATCAGATAAAGTGCATAATTATGAACTAGAACTGGGTTTAGTAGTAGTCTGATCCCACCCATATGGTGCTATGTATCCCACAAAAGGCCAATTCTTCAATTAAAAAACCTAATTTTTGGTTAAGTAACAGTGAACCGGTTGTGTGGAGAAAGGAAGGCCCTAAAAAATCTAAGTGTTGGGAAGAGAGAAGAGTAGCTGTGAGTAGCTAAGTGTTGAGGGGTTGTGATTAAGTATGTGTGTGTGTGCTTCTGTGCTTGTGTGTGCATGTACATATACATATATATATATATATGTATGTATGTATAAATAGAATATATATATAAATAATATAAATATAATTATATGTATATAAATTAAGTAAATAAGATATGTATATAGTGTATAGATATATTAGTATATATATATGTATACGTATAACTAACATAGAATGTTTGAGTTCTCATATATGTATACAAATAACTAAGAGCTTTAGTGACAGATATATATGTCACTGTATATATGTATATACGTTAGTGTAAGTAATAATTTTTACCTTAGGATATGTAAATATGTTACTAAGGTTTTAGTAATGTATATATGTTCCACTGAAAATATACTTACATGTCAATATAGATAACTACCTTTCCTTTATGTTATGTATATATTTTACTAAGGCTATAACGATGTTTATTTATGTTACTGTATATGTAATATATGTTACTATAGACATTAGTATGTTTTTATGATTTAGTATAGTAGATATTATTAGATATTTTTGTACCTATACTTAGGTATTACTTATAGTAATTATATATAACTTAGTGTAGTAGTAGATAGTTTTTTATGCTTGTTTGTTGTACATATGTATCCAGCATTGTAGTAACATTAATTGATTCTTTTTGTAAATAATTAACCAATTCATATTATTTGATTCATCCATTCATTTTGTAAATAAAATCAACATTTTCTGGAATAAAAGAACATTTTGGACTTAGAGAGTGATATATATCAATACTTGCCTCCTAGTGAATGACCTAGAAATAAACTAGTAAAAATTATAAATAAATAAAATTGACGTCACATTGATTTGCATTTATAACAACTATACTACAACAACGACACATTAAATACCATTTTTATTGAAAATCGAAAGTCGACAATCAGGTAGGTTTCTAAAAATAGGTTCATAAAACCTAATACTAAGGTGATGAGTGCAATTAAACTCACCATAAGTTTAATTAAGTGGATGTGTGTGTAATTGGGAGAGAAAATTCCCAATTAGGTTAGGCTTGAGTCAATTGGACTCTTATGAGTCCAATTAGACTTGTATTGGTTGAGGTTTGAGCTCAATTGGATTTAATGAGTCCAATTGACTAGGTGAAGTGTAATTGACTTAGATCCAAGTCAACTAGGTTTAGTGAGAACCTAATTAGGTTCTTAGGAGGGTCTTAGGGTAGTGTACTAGGCTTAGGATACCTTAATTTAGGTTCCTTAGGGTGTAGGATTAGGCTTAGGGTTTTAAGAAATCAAAATCTAGGCTTGATTTCATAAACAACATCTGAAGAGGGGTTCCAAACATCTGATTTAATGATTAGACAACTTATACTTCAAAATCAGGAGTCTAAGTCTCTAGTCTGGACATCCAATGTTGAATCAAGGTGGAGTTGAGGTTCTGTGTTGAATTTCTGCAGAAATTAGACATCTAACACCTTGTCTGGACATCCAATATTCCAGCAGATTGGGTTCTGGATTCTATGGGTGGTATCTAAGGGGCCTGGACATCTAGCATCCTACCTGGACGTCCAGAGATGGGCTAGAATAAGGGTTTTGAGGTATTCTAGCCTAAGGTGACCTAATTTAAGGGTGGCTAAGGTTTGAAAATGTATCTAAGGCTGTCCTAAGGCTAGGAATAGGTCCTATGTTCTTCATAATTTATCTCAAACATTAAAATCTTACAAGTATTGTAGCATACCCCTTCTCAACATTATGTCTTCATCTTAAGCAGCTTTATTCCCATGGCTTCTGCTCCAGCTCTGCTACAGCTCTATCTTCTTCCCTGGTTTAGATCAAGCTTCAAGACATCTCCTGAGTTTCTTATTGCCTAAAATCCAAATAACACACTAATCAGTATATTATAGCATTATTTCATGAATATCTAAGTAAAGCAAAAAAGATGCAATGTATGCTACTAATGCATGAATTATTCTACAATTATGCTAAGTTCTAACTCAATTCAGGTCATTTAAGTCCTATGATTGTTGTGCAATCAATGTCTTAGACAGTACTATCTTGAAGTGATGGTGCTAGAGCCCACTCGAGGATTGGTAATGGGAATAATGATCCAGAAACATTTGTTGTAGGATTAAGCTAGGAAAAAGCATGAGGGAGACAAAAAAAATATAGTTTCAAAAATCAACACGACATTATTAATTATTGTGCTCATTATCTATTGTTGCGACTAGCGATTGAATTCTATATTTTCTCCCTACAAACGACCTCGGAACTTACGATTTTTCTAGCATTATAAATGTAAGCATTGTATCACTTTTGTCGACTATACTACGACGCCATACTAAAACACAGTAGAAGCGTAACAACAATGCCTTTCATGTTTTAATCAACCAAAGTCCCGTAATCTCCTCAAAAGTAAAAAAATTAGTCCCTCCTAAAAATCCATTTTGTGAAAGTAGTTTTACTAAGAGACTAGCAAAACATAAGCATAGGGGAGTGATAAACGCCAGTTTATCATCATTCTTATACCCTAGAATTGATCTAGCTCTTAGAGTTTTAACTTCGCAAATGGATTTTCGAGTTGCATTTAGGCATTACTTAGGTTAGGAATCCATTGCATAGTTTTTGTGTTTTTGACACATTTATTTGAGTGTTAGGGATGAATAGATAACCAAATCCCTAAAACCCTAGCATTCAAGAATCCGAAAAATGAAAAGGAAACTCATTCCAGCTGGACCATAGCTGAATCCAGCTTATCACAACTAGATACCAACTCACCTGGGTTAGGTTTAGCTCTCTCCAGCTCCATTTATCTCATCTCAGTTGGATGACAGCTTAAGGTAGCTTAACTTAACTCAGCTCAACTCAGAACTGGCTCAACTTAGTTGAATCTAGCTTTATCTTAACTCCAAACAGTTCACTAGGAGCTCTAACTAGCTCAACTTAATTGACGGGAGTTCACCCCAGATCAAGGGGAATGGCCAAAGAGGGGGATTTTTAGGGTGGTCCATGTCCACCCTAGGAAGAGGATTGAGAGTGGAACCCTTCCACTCAAGGAGAAGCTAGGTCACACCCACCAAGGGCTTGCCAGGAAGAGAATCACCATCAAAGGAGCATCTTTAAGAAGGACTTGGAGGACCCTTTCTAAGCCCAAGAGCAGCTGAGCTTGGAGCAAGGATTTTTGTTTTCTTTGTACCTTTACTTTTGTAGTAGAAGCATACCACTACATGCATTCTTGTAAAATAATTTTTCTTCCTTTATAAAAGTTGCCTTTATATTTTTGTTGCACACAATTATTTGCTTTTATTTTATTTTAGTGCACTCACACTCTCTCTCTAATTACCCTAGGTCTTGACGTACCTAGGGTGAGCTTAGAGAGAGGTTCTACCTATCACTTAGATTCTAGTAGGCGTAGTCTCTTTTCGTATTCTGTTGCCCCTTTATTTAAAAAACCCAAAAAAAAGTTTATATCAAAAGCTACAAAAAGAAAGTTCATTTCCGTTTTGTCAAGCGAGAGATTTCTTGATTGCAATCTTGCCTCGTTAAATGACCCGAGATACTCATCCTATCTAGGTTATAACTTTAAAAGTGATTGCAATTTCATGTGTTACAACGATTAAAAATCGCATTTTGAAATCACGCGATTTTTGTGATCAGCTATCACACCGCCAACAACAGCATTGGAGAGAAAATGCAAGGGCAAACCTCTAATCTCCACCGAGCCTTCTCTAACATAGACACGTTGGGGGGGTCTTTCACTCAAAGGCCCATCAAACAGAGAAACCAACCGCCATATAACAGAGATGGAACCAAAACACGATGATCGGAATTTCAAACATCCACATCCACATCAGACAAACCAAAAACCAAGAACCTCGATGGGTTCAACATCGAGATCTTCCACATTGAAGAAGAAAGAGATAGAGATCTTACAAATCCTTAGAGGCCCTCCAAGGATGGTGCATCAACCATGACCTCTGCAATAAGGGTGCCACACAGACATGCTTCTACAGCAAGAACTTCTGGCGAGAGGGGAACCTCCACATCAAGGGAAGGTGTCGTAGGGGGTGGGGGAGGATTCCATGCACGTCCACATCAATCAAAACCTTAGCCCTTTCCCCGATGTGGCCCCTGATGTCCACCACCTTTGCCACCCACATGGCAGCTAGGGTTTAGGTTGTCCCCAAGTGTTGAGCTGGCGACCTAACCACGACCACCATTGTCCTTGTTTAATCTCCTCTTGCATGTGTTTCGTCATTGCCCTAATCCTTCGCATTCGAGGCACACAAATGCATTGCGACACACGACTACCATGTGCCCCCTCTCCCTACATCTATAATAAATCACTCCCCTATCATCCCTACACCGACCGAGCCCTCCCCTAGGATCCCCAACCCTAGCTCCGCCGCCTACACCATCCCTCAGCCACCATCTCCCCGATGATCACCCTCACGCACCACCCCTTCCTCGCCTCTCCACCCTCTTTCAATCGCCCTCTGCCATCTCCTTGATCTTTTTGCTTCTTGTAATTTTTTTTATGTTTTCCTCTTTTTCTTAGCCAAAAGTTCTTAATCTTAACTATCACATCTTCCAACACTCCCCTCGAAGTGTTTACAAATCGATCGGCTAACTGGAGTATGGCAAGAGTTGGTTTCAAATCACTGAGTCTGAATCTCTTAAAAATCATTGTTAAAATTAGGTTGATGGAAGCACCTAAATCATGTAAAGCCCTTTCAAATGTCATATGAATAATCACACATGAGATCAAAGGGGCTCCAGGTTCTTTCTTCTTAGGAGGTAGCTTCCCTATAATCATCGAGCTTACTAGTTCAAATAGTGCTATCTTCCCACAGATTTCTGTTCTCACCCTATGCTTTGGAGTGCAAAGTTCTTTCAGAAATTTCATGTAGGAAGGTATGTATTTTATTGCGTTAAGGAGTGGGATATTGATCTATACATTGTTAAACACCTCAAGCATCTCCTCGTTATTAGTTTTGTCTTTCTTCTTCTTGATCTTCTTTAAGGCCTCAAGAAAGGGTATGGGAATGATCTCCTATGTTGTGGGTTCCTGAGCCTTTTGGTTGTTTTCATCCTCAAATTCTTCAATCACTTCAGGCTCACCAAGATCCTTACAAGTTGTATCAGAAGGCCAAACAAGATCTTGGATTTGAGCACCACTCCTCAAGGTGACAACATTTACAAAAGCATGTGGGTTGGTGGTACCCTAAGGTAGGTTAGGAAGAATAGGTGGAACCTAATTTAGGTTGGGTCCAAGAGAGTTTTGATAAATCACAGGGGGTTTTGGTAAATCATGTGGGCCTGATTTTGCAGTTCCTATTTTGATTGAACCCTGGGGGAACTTGGACTCAATTCGGCAAATTCCTAGGGTTTAGGATTGGTTGAGATGGCAGGGCAACGTTTTGTCTGTTATTCACCAGTTGACTCAATTGCCCCCTTATGTCTCACATTTCCTCCTAGGTTTTTTGAGAGTGCTGATTAATATGTTCTTGTTGTGTTTTCAACATTTCTCCCATCATTGTGATCAAAGTCCCCAACTGGTTTGGTTGAGTGGGTGTAGGGGGGTTGGAATGAGGATTTTGATTATATGCCTACTTGGATATTTTAGCCTAATTGAAAGAATTAGAGTATGGTTGTTGTTCTGTGTGCAATGTGATTATGACAATTCTCTTTCGTCATAGTATAACTGTGCGTAGAAACTCTTGAATTTATAAATCGAACTCAAAAAATATTGAAAATGAGATTTTCAAAATAGAGTCCAAGTTGTTCACATGGAGGCAGTTGGACTAGTTTGCTTTCCTAAAATCTATGGAATAGGCAAATAGATGATGAATCTAAATTAGAACATGCATAAATAACTAAAACTGACAGCAAGTAATTATTGGAACTAGCAATTAGAACAAGTACTAGAAATAATATAGGCACAAATAGGGAATAAACAACTAGAACTTTTTGTTAAAAAAATCAGAGTTTGAATACCAAATACTTACAACTAGAATTCAACTAGAAATAAAGTGCAACTATAATAGAATATAAAGAATGAAACTAACAACTAAGGCCTCAAAGGCGAGGTGGAGGCCATGGCGTGGAAGCGGAGGCTGAATCCAATGCGAAGGCGAACCCCCGATTATTTCTTGAAGTAGAGATAGTTTTCAACTATAGAAGAGGGAAGCCCCCCTTCCTATTTTCAGTCGGTTATGTGTGTTGGAAAAACATTCTTGCAGGAGAGAGAAGATGGTCATTAAATAAATCCAGAGGGATCGAGAGGGATTGGTTCAATGGATAAAACAAAATGATAACAAAATATGGGGAGGGAGTTTGGTTGTGAGATTTTTGGTGGATTTTGGCTGTGTTGTAGAGGGATAAGGTGGAGTGCATTGAGTTTGTTGCATGGGTTTTGTGACGTGGTGGGGAGAGGGAATGTTTGTGCATGGGTTTGGTGCATGGGATAAGTTAGTGTTTTGGGTGGAAGTGAAGAGGGGGTTACATAGGTGATTGCATGGCTAAGATAAATACCATGTGGGATGGGTTACGTTAAAATAAATCTGTCATTGTAGCATGAGAATATGAGATCACACAAATTAAAATTCTGAACTCAATGAAATAAAATCGTAGTAAATGAAAGTTCAAGTCGTATCTCAATGAGGCTTTTGGTTGGCTTACCTTGTAACTAATCCTCAATACGCAAGAAATTTTTTGGAATTTTTGGGAATATGTTCTATTGTTTTGAGATGTTTCTCTAAGATCAAGGCAATTTGGTCAATTTCACCCATGGTGCAAGATATGTGCCTAAACTAGCTGAAACGACAGTCTAAAATACTAGTAATTTTTCTTAAGATTCTTGACTAGCAAATAATGCAACTATAATTCATTTTACATCAATTTAAGGTGTATAAAAATTCCTAAAATTCAAACAAGACTAGAAAATCAGGTTCTATTTTAGCACTGGTGCCCTTTTGATCCGTAAATTTTATAAAATAATATAAAATGATTTTTGAGTCAAATTTTTTTATAAATACTCCTTACTAGTATCCTAAAGTATTGACAAAATTAAGGGATATTTGGAACGACAGAATAGTCAGAATGAATTTTGAAAGACAAAATTGTGAAATAATGCAAAAATGCAGGTTTGTGAACTTGCGAAAACACAACACACTCTTTTTGGATTTTTTGAGATAAGAAAGCAAATAAGAAACTAACTAGCAAGTAAATAGAGTAAAGAGAGATGTAAAACCAACAATATATTACTACTAATCAAAGGGTTCACAACTACAACCAAGAAGTAGAAGTATCAAAAGAAGAATAAGAAGAAGAACAATAAGTAGAAGTAGAGAAAGAAGAAGAAAGAGGGTAAAGAAAAAGAAATAGCCAGAATGATGAAGAATGCGAGAAAGCTAGTAATGGTTGAAGGAGAATGCCACCACAAGCCCTTGGAGGTAAAGGAAAGCTTTAGAAGATGGTCGGAGAAGAAGTCGAAGTAGAAACCAGAGATGAAGAAATTGAGGTTGAAAAAGGAGATAAGGGAAATCCTAACTAGAAGAGGGAGTTCCTAAGAAACTAAGGTACCTAATGGAGATGCTAGAAGGTGGAGGAAGGTAGAGGAATGAAAGAGGGGATGTCCAAGAAGAAAGTGGTGGAGGGTTATGGGGGAGGAAGAAGCTAAGGAGGAGAAGGAAGACCTAAGGAGGCTTAATGGAACCTAAGCAACTAAAGGAGAGTGAGAGAGGCTAAGGAGGTTTAATGGCCTTATGGTGGACATCCAAAAGGGTTCAAATAGAGGAGGGGGTGGCTAAATGATGGCTTGGAAGGCATGAAAGTAGGTTCTAGAAGTAGGATTAGGATTTGACTAAATAGGAAACTAGGATTCCTACTATGATTAGGCTTAGGTTTTCCTAATTGTTCCTAGGAGTTTGGCCGTGAGTTAGGAGTTGGAGGGGGGTCTTGGTGGCATGCACACACCAAGGAGGAAGAGGTAGCATGGGCTTTAAGGAGGTAGCTCTTGGGTAGGCCAATTAGAAAGGTGATCTAGAAAATCAAGGAATAGGAATCCTATTTGTTTTCAATTGATTGAAGTGATCTTTTAGGAATCCTAAGGGGGGAGACACCAAAGTTTCTTGGAGGCTCAACTTACGTGGGATGTAGGTCATAGGGAGGAGGCTTGGATGACTATTCAAGGTCCTAGAAAGAAGGTCCTAATTATCTCCTAAATTGTGTTCACATTAGGCCTTGATTGGAGAGATTTTAGGTGACTACTTGCAGGCCAAATCAAATATAATCAATGCCACATTTTAGCAATCACATCAAGGAATATTTAAGAAAAATTAAGGTACATAAAAATTATGTGACAAGTGTACAATGTGTAAGAACGTATAGGATAGGATTAGGACTAAGAATAAGCTAGTGTCACTAGAGTGTAAGATAGGTTTTAGAATTAGGCTCGGGAAGTGATGTAGGGTTAGGATTAGGGCTAGGTGAGCTAAGGGGAGATAGTTAGGGTTAGGTTTGGGTATCAAGATTATGGTTTTGAGTGAGGCTAAAATAGGCAAGTTCTGACTAGGGTTAGGGCTAAGGTTTCCAAGGCCTGAAAAGGGTCTTCTCTCAAATGAAGCACTGGTGACCTGTATTTCTACTTCTTCTCCTCATAAGCCTGAGTAAAAGATTCCTGCACATAGCAAGACCTTAAATTAACAAAAAAATAGGCTCAAAATGATAGTTTTACCTCTAACACCTAAATTTGCAATTATGTGCATAATTACCTAAATCTAATGAAACTAACTCCCAGAACCAACAAAACAAAGCATGTTAACATATAATTATTCTTACTTATCAGTGCCACTTTGGAACTTCATGGTGTGGGAAATTTCCAATTAGATCATTAGATCTCTCCTAAGCTTCATGTAACTGTTCCTCAGATTGTCGAGTGAAAGTTGATCGAATGTGTTTCGTGAGTTTGACATTAGGGTTACAAGTAACCCATCATCGTAGTTGCAAAACTCGTGATCAAATAAAATTTATACTGAAACTCCAAGGGAGTCTCGGGTCAAACATAGGGAGGCGACATTTACTTTAATTGAAAACCACGCTTTGTTTTGTTTCTTTTTGGTATTTTAGGGTTTTGTTATTTTTTTGTATTTTTGAAAGAAGACAAGCAGAATGAATCACAAGATAGAGATGGAACAAATATGATATATATATCACTCCAACATTAATTACAATAAACTATGAAAGAATAAAAAGAGAGGGAGGTGAGAGGAAATCTCCCGAATCGACTGTTCGGTGAGACAACGGAACCTGGCGGAAGCTCGGACAAAGGAGGTGAGGAGCGGGACGACGAAGGTGAGATGCATGAGGACGTCTGGTAGAGGAAAGCGTTGGCATGGCTCTGGAATGGAGGTGAGAAGGTGGAAATGATCTGCTACCAGAATGGAGGTGGGAGGATGGCTCCAAGGCAACCTATGAATGGGGTTGGGAAGATGGATGAATATTTGGTGAGGCAGAGGTTTGCTACACTAATAGGAGACTTGGGAGCTTGAGAGCAAGCTTTAACAGAGCGTTGGTAGGCTTGCTAGAGCTTGGGAGTAGGTGGGAGTAGAGTAGGTAGAGAAGAAGAGGAATGGGGGGTGTAGGGGTGTTTATATAGTGGAGGGAAGAAGAGAGTCCCGTGCATAGGCATTCAGTGACAGCTAGAAGTATCACTAAAGGCCGCTCGAGCTGTCACTGAAGATCCGTGCCTCTTCATTGCTTTGGCTGGCGCACGCACTGCGTAGGCCATTAAGTGATGGCTGCAAGTGTCACTAAAGGCTCGCTCTTCTGTCATTGTAAAGCCCTCACCCAACGCTCACACTTGCAGCTGTCAAAGGCATGGCAATTTTCAGCCATTGGATCAGGCACAGATGGCTGTGATTCCGAGAGGTGAGTGTGCCTGCCAGCATTTGAATTTCACATCGCTGGCGCATGCACTGGCCGCTGTTAGATGCTGCATCGCACGGTCGAGACGTGCCTGTAGATCGCGTGCACTCTAATTTGAATCGCTCGCCTCGCGCGATTGTGGAGATCGGACGACAAGTGCTACTCGCGGTTGACTAAAATGCACGCCCCAGACTAAAATGCGTGTGATCTAGCGTGCGCCTTCGAGTCGGCGGGCGGCGTTAGATCACGTGTAGGGAATCTCGACTGCTCGATTGCGATTGGGCGGCCCTACTGCATCTGACACTATAGTGGGGCACGCTAAATCGTGGCTCGATCTTGCACTCGCTCCTTTAGAGAGCTTGACCTCTACGCCATACCTGCGGCTGTGTTGCAAAGAGAAATTGTGCCCACGCGGTGAGGGTGGCCTCTCAGATGTTGGATCTTCATCCAAAGGCTGAGATCACTCGATGGAGCGGCCTTCGGAGATGTGCGGGCGGCTTAGGGAGCTCCAGATGGTGCCACATGGCAACATCTGGACCGTCCACCCTTCATTGCTTGCAGAGGATGCCACATGCTTGGATCAAGGTGATTTCTATGTTATCGGACTGCGATCATCGCTCTGGATCCATCCGTATGGTCGGATTTTTCAATCGAAGCCCGTAAGGATGTCACAATGCCTCCTGGCCATATAAAATGAAGGAATTAATATACAAAACATACAACTATCCTAAATGCCATGCAATGGATGTTATGCAATATTTATAACATGATATGTAATGCTAAGCTTAGGAACTATCATAAATAAGCAATTTATCAAGAATTCTTGTGTGTTTATCATACCCCCATGCTTACTTTTTGCTAGTCCCTAGCAAAACCTAAATGCTATGTATAAAAGTAGAATCAGGGTTCGAGTATTTAAGCAAAATCCATTGATTGCTTTAGAAAATCTCAACCCCATGACCTAATTACAAAAATTCAACAGTGCCTGGGTGTCTGCCAGAATGCAGACCATCCAAGCTCTTGCCTTATTTGAGAAGAGTAGATAAAAAAATTTTTTCATGTTTTTCTTCTTTTCTAATTTTTTTTATACTTTTGGAGTTTAAGAGTTCTAGGATAACTTTTTACGGCTACCCGACCTGCCCAAGACTCAAAAAGGACTCTAAGTGCTAAGCATCTTGTGAAAATAGTGAAAGACTCACTAGATAGCCATTAAAACGGACTTCGGGTTTCTACAACCCTAGGTGACCTTGCCTAGAGGTTTATCTTTTCAAACGGCAGCTTTCTCCCTACTTTTATTTATGGGGTCAACACAAGGGCAAACCCAGTGTACATCTCCCCAGTTTATTCTACTTCCCCGCTTCTTCCCTAAGTGTTTTGGGAATAATTGCGCATTTTTTTGAGTTGGGTTCTGGACAACCGGCCGATGAGCTATTACCATTGACAACTTGTTAACCATACTCATGAGGTGAAGTGTGGTTTTTTTTTTCCTCCTTTTTCTTTCTTTTTTTTTCTTTTTCTCTTTTTTTTTAAGTAGGTGGCTTTCCTGATCTAAGATTTACCTAAAGGCAGTACAATGAAAATGGTCTTATGACTGGGCTCTGGACAACCGGCCGATGAGCTATTACCACCAACAACTTGCTAGCCATACCACCCTAGGTTGTTCATTAGCTACCCAATTTCTGAAGAAACTACCAGAAAGTGAGTCAGTGCAAAAAAAGTGTGTAGAGGCTCAGGCTTAAAGTTTCCTCAAATCATATGGCGGGTTGATAAGTCTCATACTTATCATCCCAATTTATTAGCCAAATTAAAAAATGAATTTGAATTGGTGAGGACTTGAGACTAAGTCCACATTCGAGTGGACACCCGGGCTAATTGAGCCCAGAGATCTGAAGAGTCTAAGTGCTCAAGTCTCAAAGTATTAATTCCTAAAGTTTACAACTCCTAATGCCTAAGTTCTCGTCTCCTAATTCTATTTTTTTTTAATTACTATTTTTTTATAGAATAAAAAAAAGTAGGAAATTACTATTACAGCTAAGAAAATGATTATAAGATATTTCCCCCCCCCCCCCATGCTTATCTATTTCAATGTCCTCATTATTCAAAATGAAAGCATGTAGGAGAGTAGAAGTGGAAGAATAGCACTTGGTTTCCAAGAGACTCTGGTCAACTTGGAACAGTCTTTACATGTGTTGAGTTTAGTGCCTTTAGCTGGGCAATGATCAGCCCGCGGTGGTTAAGGCAAGGTAAGAGCAACCTTGTCTGAGACGGGTTCAGGGAGCACATGGTCAATAAAGGGTTTGGGACACTATCCATTGACCTTGAAGATATTACCCATCTTTGGGTCAAAGATTTCGATGGCCCCGTTTGGGAAAATCCACTCAATAACGAACGGGCCATCCCACTTAGACCTAAGTTTTCCAAGGAAAAGCTTCAATCGAGAATAGAAAAGCCAAACCTTCTAGTTCGACTCAAAGCTCTTACATGAAATCATCTGGTCATGGAGAGCTTTGGTCCTTGCCTTATAGATTATGGAATTTTCATAAGCATCATTTCGAAGCTCCTCCAACTCAGATAGTTGGAGTTTCCTAGTTTTCCCAGCCAACTCAAGGCCCACATTACATTTCCTGATGGCCCAAAATGCCCGATGTTCAAGTTCTAAGGGCAAGTGATATGCCTTACCAAACACCAGACGAAACGGAGACATACCGATAGGCATTTTGTACGTCGTACGGTAGGCCCAAAGAGCATCATCTAGCTTTTGGGTCCAATCCTTCGTATCAGGCCAAACGATTTTCTGCAAAACATTTTTGATCTCCCGATTGGAGACCTCAGCCTGTCCATTCGTCTGAGGGTGGTAAGGTGTGGAAATCTGATGATTCACCCCGTATTTCCCTAGTAAATTCTGAAACTGGCCATGAGTGAAATGTGTGCCACCATCACTGATATTTGCCTTAGGAACCTCAAATCGACTGAAGATATTTTTCTTCACAAAATCAATGACCACCTTGTGGTCATTGGTCTGAGTGGGAATTGCCTCAATCCACTTGGATACGTAATCAACAACAACCAGAATATACTAGTGTCCAAATGAAGGAGGGAAGGGTCCCAAAAAGTCGATGCCCCAAATGTTGAAAATTTCGACGGAAATAATTGGGTTCAGGGGCATCATATCTCTCTTAACCATGTTCCTGAGTGTCTGCCATCAAGTGCATGACTTTGAGAATTCTTGGGCATCCTTAAATAATGACAGCCAATAGAATCTGGATTGCAAGATTTTTGCGACCATCTTTTCCCGGAAAAGTGTCCACCACACGCAGATGTGTGGCAGAACTCGAGTATGCTATGGAACTCAATTTCCGGGATGCATCGATGAATAATCTGGTCTATGTCGATGCGGTACAGCTCAGATTGTCCCAAAAATAATATTTAGCCTCAGACACAAGTCTATCCTATTGTTGTTTGGTCCAATCTTAGGGGATTTAACCAACAGCCAAATAATTGACAATATCCGCAAGCCAAAGGGTTCAGATACCCAAGACTATGAGGATAGTCTCATCCGGAAATGTATCAGAGATCGGAACATCTGGATGAGGAGAATCAATTAGGATTCTCGAGAGGTGATCTGCCACTACATTTTATGGCCCGACTTTATCCTTGATTTCAATATCAAATTCTTGAAGCAGTAGAATCCAGTGAATAAGTCGGGGTTTGGCATCCTTTTTGGCCAAGAGATGTTTCAAGGCTGAGTGGTCGGTATAGATGATGAAATGAGAACCTAACAAATAAGCCCTGAATTTTTCTAAAGCGAAAACTATGACTAGCAGTTCTTTTTAGTAACAGTGTAGCTTCTCTAGGCCTCGTCCAGAGTCTTGCTAGCGTAGTAAATCACAGAGGGCTTTTTCTCAATCTTTTGACCCAAGACAACCCTGACGGCATAATCAGATGCATCAGGCATAATCTCAAATGGGGCTGTCCAGACAAATGGATGCAACACCGGGGTACAGGTGACTACCGTTTTCAATAAATCAAATGCCTTATGGCATGATTCACCAAACTCGAATGGTGTGTCTTTGACCAGAAGGTTACTCAAGGGCCAAGCAACCTTCGAGAAATCCTTAATGAATCTTTTGTAAAAACCCACATGCTCAAGGAAAGAGCGGATCTATTTTACGGATGTGGGTGGAGGAAGTCTAGAGATAGCATCCACCTTAGCTTTATCAACTTCAATGCCCCGACTAGAGACCACATGACCCAGGACAATGCCTTCCTAAGTCATAAAGTGGCTCTTTTCCCAGCTAAGGACCAGCTGTGTTTTGATGCATCTCTGGAGGATCAATTCCAAGTTAGCCAGGTAGGACTCAAAGGAATCTCCGAAAAGAGAGAAATCATCCATGAACACCTCAAGAAAATCTCCCACCATGTCAGAAAAGATGGCCAACATGCACCTTTGAAAAGTCACAGGCACATTGCAAAGCCTGAACGGCATTCTACGGAATGCAGTGGTTCCGTAGGGACACGTGAAAGTTGTCTTTTCCTATTCTTCGGGATGAATAGGGACTTGGTTATATCCTGAATAACTATCCAGGCAGCAAAAATATTTTTGCCTAGCTAACCTTTTAAGGATTTGACTGATGAATGGCAAGGGAAAGTGATCCTTTTTAGTGGTTGTGTTCAGCTTCCTATAGTCAATATAGACTCTCCAAGTAGAAGCTAAATGAGTGGTGAAGGTTTCCCCTTTCTCATTAGTCATAACGGTTATTCCCTCCTTGGGTATAATCTGAATGGGGCTAACCCACGGACTATCTGAGATTGGGAAAATAATCCTAGCATCGAGCCACTTGATTATCTCCTTCTTGACCACTTCTCGCATATTCGAGTTTAGTCTCCTTTGCATTTTGTGAGAAGGGCGGGACCCATCTTCCATGAAAATATGATGATTACAATAAGATGGCTCGATCCCCCTAAGGTCATGGATGGTCCAACCAATTGCCTCCTTGTTGTTCTTAAGGAACTTAATTAACCTTGATTCTTGGTCCTTAGTCAAATCAGCACTAATAATCACAGGGAGCATGTTTTTAGGTCCTAAGAACTCATATTTCAAATTTTTGGGAATGGTTTTAATTCCAGCTGGGGTGGGTTTAGAATAGAAGGTAGGGAGGATGCTGATGAAGTTTCATCAGCACGATCAAGTGGAAGAGGTTGGGAATGAACAAAATCAATAGCCTCTTCAGGATGTGGAAGGTCTACCACGGAGGGTTGTGGGTTGGGTTCGCTAAAGCTAGTGGAGTCCTTGAGTGTACTGATTGTCATACAAGTCTCAAGATCCTGATCCTCGAGCTCCTCAATGAATCCACAATCCTCAAATCCTCTTATCGCCTTAAAAATATCCAGAGTTAATTTCTTATCCCCAAAGGCTATCTCCATACTACCGCTTTCACAGTTTATGTTAGCCTTGGCGGTAGCTAGGAACGAATGCCCCAAAATGATGGGTGTGTTCCACAAATCATTAGGTACATCCATGTCAAGGACGAGGAAATCTACAAGAAAATAGAAATCCTTGACCTTGACAAATACATCCTCAATAACGCCTCTCAATGTGGTGACCAATCAGTCCACTAATTGTAGCGTTACTAAGGTTGGCCTGAGTTCACCTAACCCAAACCTCCCATAAAGAGAAGTTGGGATTAGGTTGATGGATGCACCTAGATCCAATAGTGCCCTATCAAAAGTGTATTCCCCAATAATGCATGAGATCAAGGGGGCACCTGGATCTTTCTTCTTTTGAGGAAGGTAATGTAGGATCACAGAACTTGCCTGCTCAAAGAGAATCACCTTCCTCGGAGTAGGTTCTCTCGGTTTACCCTTTTAGGTACATAGTTCTTTCAAAAATTTAGCGTAAGCTGGGATGTGCTTAATAGCATCAAGGAGCATAAGATTGATCTCTACACTCTTGAATAAATCCAAGAGCTCCTCGTTGCTATTTAGGGTTTTCTTCTTCTTGGTTTTCAATAGGGCTTCAGGGAATGGGATATGGGTGGGATTTTCAATTTTCAATCCCTGGGCCTTATTGTCTTCTTCAATCTCCTCCTTTTCTCTCTCAAGCTCCCTAATGTTTTGGCATCTAGAAGGTAATTTAGGGTCCCAAGTTTGCTTTCCACTTCTCAAGTTGACAGAGTTTGCAGAGGCATATGGGTTTGGGTCTTGAGGTGGGTTAGTGAAGATTGGAGGTCCTTGGTAAGTCATGTAACCAGAAGAAGAAGATGAGGGACGCTGCTCAACCACCTGAGCATGTGCATGTGAGTCCCTTTGATTCTCTTACCCTTGGGCTCTATTGCCCTGATTTTGCACATTGCACGAGTTGGGTATGGGTTGGGATGGTAGAGATCCGGGTTGTCAGGTGTTAGCAATTAACCCAGATTGCAAGTTATCCAATGATATCTTCATTTGCTACATAAGCTAAAGCATGGAACCTTGCATTTCCACCATCTGCCGGTTTAAATCAGCCTGCCCTGCGAATTGTTAAGCATTCCAAGATGGCTGAGTAACCGGTCTTGGGGGCAACTAGGTGTATACTTGACCCTGACTGTTATATAAGGCGAAATCGGTGATTAAAAGATAAATGATGTGTCATAGTATAGTTGAAATTGTCTTGAAAGCAAATAAGAATTTTATTACTCGAATGTTAAATCCGAGGTCGAACACAGGGAGCAAATGGAATTTATTCACTAATCTCAATAGATGTAATTTGAACAATTAAAGTTACTCAAAATCTAATTCAAAATATAATGCAGGAGTTTATGAATACTAAAATGTAGCAAAATAGAGAGATTGGGAAGAGTTAGATAAAAAGTGGCTGATTGCTTCTTCTCTTGGCTCTTTCTTTCTTTCTCCTTAGCTTCTCTTCTTCTCTGCCTTTCTTCTTTTTCCTTCTTCTCTACCTTTGCTTTATCGGCCCTTAGCTTCCTTGGCTTCTGATCTTCTTTCTCTTTCTGCTACAGTGCACCTTCTCCTTCCTTCTTTCCTTTATCTTCCTTAGCTTCCTTCTACTTTTTTTGCCTTCAGATCCTTAGCCTCCTCTGCAACTTTCTTCGACTTTGCCTTCAGTGCCTTCAGTGCCTTCTCCTTTCTTCCTTAGCTTATGATCCTTCCTGCCTTCTCCTTCCTTCTTTCCTTTAGCTTCTGATCCTTCTTGCCTTTAGCCCTTTGCTTTTCCTTCTTCTCTGCGGCTGCAGCTTCCTCTTCCTTCTTCCTTTCCCTGCACACAAGTGCAAAACCTACCCTACCCTCCCCTACATACACTCTCTCTTTTCTCTCTAAGGTTCGCTCACCCAGAGCCAATCGAGTATTCGGGTCAAGTCAAGCGCACCCGGGTCCAGGCACACCGGCGTGGGTGGTGCACGAGAAGTGCAGGGCAAACAATCAGGCAAGCCAGGTCCACGGAGCATGGGTCGCAGGCGAGGCGGGCAAGTGGGTGAGGGGACCTCACCCCATGATCGGAGGCAATAAGTTGAAAGAACAAATTCAACTTATATCACTTACCGCACTCTAAACTTTCCGAGGTGGGACTAAAAGTCCCACCCGCTTCTGTGTGCACGCCCGCAGGAGGATGCCTCCTTAATTGCTGCGGCTGCAGTGCTTTCTAAAAGTGACTCACTAGCTGGATGTGTGCGTATGCTAACTCTGCGTCACCTGGACCTGTTCGCCTAAAGCCTGACACGTGGGTTGAAGCTTGCGAGCAAGCTTTACAGCTGCTCTAATGGAAACGGAGGTCCGTTCTTGCTATCAAGCAATACGGCCTTGCGGCCTCATTAAACCACATAGGAAGCTTCGCCGTGACACAGAAAAGGTGTTGCGGTAGGTGGCTGGCCATGGGGCAACCTAAGCGTGCATGCCTAGGTCGGTTTATGGCCGTTGTGATGGGTGCGGTCAAGGGGAGCCTGTGGAGGATATGGCAGTCGATGGAGATGGGGAAAGTGATCAGTGGATGGTGGCAGAAGTTCTGAGGGGTCTGGCGAGGGGGATGGGTGTGTGGAGGTGACGGAGACACCTCGCTGGTGGTCTGCCGGAGGTGGAGAAGATGGTGGTGGTCTGCGGTGATCAAGGGTCTATAATAGAAATAAAGAAGGGGAAATGAAGAGAGGAGAGAGGGGGAGAGATTTAACCTAATTAAGGGACGAAGGGAGACAAGAGGGAGGCTGGCACGTACCTGCCGTCGTCGAAGATGAAGGGTCCAGTAGAGGGGTAACGGCGACGACAAAGAGGTATTGGGCACGTGTGCAGGTACGGCGCAACGCGGAGGGAGGCGAAGATAGCTCTGCCGCTAGTATTGTGGCAGAGTGACGAGAAGAGGGAGGAGATGTCGCCGAAGCTCGCTGGATGCTTGGCCAGAGGAGAAGAGAAGAAATTGGAGGTTGTTCGCCAGCCAAACCAAGCTGGAATTGAGCGGCCAGATCAGGGGTTTCTTTTATAGGCACAGGCAGAGGTTCTTGTGCTTCGAAGGCAAGCTTCCAAGCACAGGTGTCATTGCTAGAGTAGGAATGTGCGAGAGACCCAAATCTCTCATGCGTTCGCATGAGAGATTGGGTGACAATTAGGTCTTGGAATTGCGCTCATCAGATCGGGAATTCCTCAGAGAATCTCCCTTTCAAATTTGAGAGGGTCTCTAAGGAATCAGGGAGAAATCCCCTCTGGAATCCTCGCCAAAGTAGGACTCCTCCGCTGTAATGGCAAAGGGACCTGATTGCAAAGAGTGACGAGGAAGATAGGGGGCATCCGCAAGGTTTTCGAAAGTTAGGGGTATAAAAGTAATTAGGTTGGACTATTTTGCAAAGTAGGTCAAGGTGACCTCCCTTTAGGTCCAAATTTTGGTACAAACCTAATTTGGACCTAAGGAATCCAATGGTGAAGTTAGATTTTAGGTTTGACTACGTTTTATTACAAATTTTGCACAAAAACCCAAATTTGGGCAAATAATTAATTAGGACCCCTACTTAGGTCAAAATAGGTTCCAAAGGTCAAATTAAAGATTCTAAACCATAGGGGATATTTTTTCATGAATTTTAGATGGTTTAGTTAATTTTTATCCATACCTGAATCATGTTAAATTAAGTGAGTTTGTTTTAGGGTTATAGAATGTCATTTAATTCTCAAATCTCACATTAACCCTTTTCTGATTGAACTATCCCACTTTTCATCTTGTTAAGACCAATTAACCCATGTTTAACCCCTGAGAAATCCTGTTGTTGCACTGCAATGGTAAAATTGCAGTTTTACCCTTTGTTTCCTGCTTTCCTTTCAACCCAGTTATTCTTTGAGTTAGGCCCTTCACTTGGTTATGTAGGAGCTTTTATTCCCTTTTCTAGGTCAAAATGAGCTAGTTAGGGCACATGATGATGTTCCCATCATACCCCCATACCTAGCATTTGCTAGTCCCTTAGCAAAATTTTAAGGTTTTAACTTCTGTTCTAGACCTTGAGTTTCTTTCACAATTTATGATAAGTGCTTTTTCTTTTTCTTTGTGATTAGGTTAGAATGCCGATAGTAGGCCTAGAGGTACTCAAGTACCAAGCAAGATCCAGACCTGACCAACTCTAGCCTCGATCCTCCGCGAAGGTTTTTAAGGCCCATAAGAACTATCCTAAAGTTCGTTGGACTCCATGATTAAAGCACCCATGCTTGAGACATATTTTAGCCTTGATTCAGTTTGCAGTGCATTTTTTGTAAGAGAGAGACAGAAGATTTATTTGCTTGGAGAGTTTTCTCTCTCTTTTCCTTTTATTTCTAGCTTCGGATTGGCTTCTCAACAAAGTCTATATCGGATTCCTCATCCCCATCATCAATCCTCAAAGGTCTTTTGCAATCGATGCTTCACGATAGCACCACCCATGGCAACCCCTAGAACCCTGGCTTTCGAGATTTTGAGATAACCCCACCCATGGCGTTCCGTAGCCAAATTCAGACCCTGGAAATCGACATTTCGTGATAATGCCGCCCATGGTATCTGAACCAGCAGAGTGCTTACGTGCCCCCGGTAAGATATGTAAATATCCTAGGAGACAAGCACCGAGGAGACGATATGCTGTTATGCATCTTCAAGGGGAATTTTTTGCCTCTCTGCGTCGGGAACTCATCCAAATCAACTTGTGTTGATCGGCTGCTCCTAATCTAGGAAACCTTTTTCAGAACATTTAAACGCTTTTGTGTGATTTTGATAATTATGTGCATTAAACCAGACTGTGTGTGGATTGGGGTGCTTAGGTTACCGCATCCCGCAAATCGAAGGTTAGTTAACGAGGTCGAATACTCCCTAAGCCTTAGACCTAATACTTAAGCTTCGCATTTTCCCCAACCTCTTGAGGATTATCCAAATCTTAGTGGATACTTGAATTTTTAAGCCTAAGAGTCTAGCCCAAAAGGCCTAAGATTAGCATTCCTACTAGTCCCTCTTTGTGTCTTATTAGCACTTTTTCTTTTATTCTTTTTTTTTCATGTGGTCTAGAACTTCGGTTAATCCCTTAATTTCTTACTAATGACTCTCTTTTTTTCTTTTTCTTTTTATTCTCCTTTTTTTATCATTTTGTACTTTTCCTCATGTTTATGTGGCTTCAAAATTTTATCTCCCCTCCTCTAGTTTTTTTTGTTCTTTTTCACAATTTTCTATTTTTTTTTGTTTTTTTGACATATGTAATCTTTTTTGTGAGAATCCTTCTGACTTTTCTTGATTTCTGTATGTTTACACTTTACCACCCCCCCGTGCCTAAGTTTTGCAATGTCCTCATTGTAAACGGAGGGTGTGAAACAGTGTTGGGTCCAGGAACTTAGAATAGGATATATCGTGTGGGCAACTGGGTCAGGAATGACTGTTGCGGATGATTTCAATCTCTGGTATGTGTACCAAAGGTGGGATCGACTATTCTAAGGCTGAACTAAGGGTGCAATAGACGTGGAGTACAAACGGATAATCAGACGGATCTCAATTTTCTGGAATGATGGGTTACCTCCCGTTAAGCACTAAATTCAATGCCTTCAGCCGAGCGGGAAATGGGAAGGAGAGGGAGTGTTTAAATCAGCAACGTTTTATAGAACAAGCACCTTGATTAAGAGCCTGGTTGGTCCAACCAGGTGCTTGTTGAGATCAACAGGCTGATGATGCAGCCCAAACCTTATCAATCTGGTGGGTTGATAAATGTAGATCAAGAGATGTGGAACCCACCATATGCTCTAGAGCTTGAGTGGATGTGGAAGTGTAAATTCGGGTTTTGGCTTAGTCGAATCAGCCTGGTCAGAGTAGGGATCTGTGAAGTAGTTAGTTATTGATGTGGAAACCCTACAAGGGTAATCAGAGAATGATGGAGCATTTTTTCAAGTCTAATCAATGTTTAATACTCGGTATATGTGTGGAGTTGAATCATCTGCAATCATCTCAGTGAGTGGGGAATCAGAATAGAAATTGAGTTCGGTTGCGGGTCAGGGTTGAAAATGTGTTTGGATGGGTTCTGTATGTGTGGAAGAGGTGGCTTCAATGAGGATTGTGTATGAGGGCTCTTCTAGAAAGAAGTTACAGGTGGTTTCATGTAGAGAGTCCTCATAGTAGCTTTCAAAATCTAAAGTGAATGGCTGAAGAGTGTCTATAGGATGATGGAAATCTAAGTCGAGAAAAGATTCAAATTCTGGGTGGCAGTCACTCTCAGCATTTTCTGGTTTTGATTCTTGAGGATCGAAAAGAAATGATTCCATGTTACTGGAACCTAAACTTAAATTAGTGATCTCGAGAATGGGGACCTCAGAGTCGGAGTCGGAGAATGAATCATGTGAGTTGAGGTCGTAGATTGGCTTGCTGCATTCAGGAAGTAGAGTCTCTCCAAAATCATGGTCAGATTTGAAATCGTCGGAGATATTGCGAAAATCAAATTATAAATGAGATTCGAGATCATGAGTTCCACCATAGAATAAATCACATGTTGTAAAATTAGCAGCCTAACTGAGGTCTAGCCTATCTGTAAATTCTGAGCTTAAAAAGGTGTTCTTATTTGGTCTTGGCTCAAGTTCTAGGCTTATAGGAAAGACCCAATCAAAACACCACTCGTCCAACTCCTCGATTTCTGTATCGTAAATTGGCATGACTTCCAAAAAATTGATTTGATTTTTTGAGGATGTTGGGGAGGGATATTCATCAAATAGAGGCCCAGAATCATACTCTTCATTGAAAATTTGATCTTCTTCATACGGGGCCTCGTAATCTTCCCAATACGTTTCAGATCCAGATTCTAGGCTTAGGATGTGGGTTGAATCACTAGAATCTAGGTCCAAATAATCTTCGAGGGACACCTTATCAGAATAAGGGGTGGGATTTACACCCTCGAGAGGTTCAGTGCTACTCTCATCATTGCAGGAGTGTTAGAACTCTATGCTTCGTGATCTAGGGTCTAGGGTTGTCTCTACATTGTATTTTCCTGTAGTTGGAACTTCCCAACCTACATTGTATTCCATCTGGGTTGGGAATCCATAACAACTCTGTGCCTCAAACTCGAGATTTGGAAAATTGGATTGATCCTCAATATTGTTCCAAGATGGTTCATCATCTATTTGGGGCGTGTACGGGTATTTATGATCGATAATTTGTTTCAATAATCTCATCATCTCTTCCCATTTTTCAAGATCATCTTGGTGTTGTTCCCAAAGTACAGGATTTGTCATGCATTGAAGGTATTCAAAGTTGTGTAATTTTTCTATTTCAATGTATCATGTTATGAGAATGTCTCGGGTTGATCCGTTTGTGGCTTTTGTTAATAAAACTTAGGCACAGTTTATGATGAAGGTTGTGGTTGTTGGTACATTAACCTGAATGTCTTCTATTGGTGTTGAGGTTTTATATTCAATTTCATAGAATTCAAGGGCATCCTCAATCATCCTATCTTTCATGGATCTCTGTGATTCAGGTTTTTTAAAAGGTAGTCCTAAGTAATTTGGCTGCATATTTGGATCAGGTGATGGAATCAAGATGTAGAATCAAAATTTTTGATGTAGAATCAAGTTGTGAAGTGGATAGATCTAAATAAAGAGTCCCATTGAAGATCTATGTGTGCTCTAAAGGGAAGGGATGAGGGACAGGATATGTTTTTGACCCAATCAAGGCACCCAAAGATGTTTGGATGACTATGGAGGTTTGGGGCGAATGATACCCCTGGATCGGAAAGTCATCCAACTGAGAATTACCTGGGCAGCCAGAGAGGGAGAGTCCCACAAAGACCCCTACATAGTAGAGCGTCCCCACGGGTTACAGGGTTTCCCCCACCCGACTTCTCTTGTCGCTGAGATTCCAGGTAGACCAGAATGGGGACCTTGACCTCTTAAGTCTACCACTTTTAAGATCAAAGGTGTTTAGGGGTTTCACTTGAACTTTAGATGTTTTGGCTTTGTGACCTAACTTAAGATCAAAGGGGTCAACTTCACCTAACCTATCCTAAAGATGGCAGAATGATTCTAGGTCAAGACCTATAAATCACTCTGATTTGACTCCCAGGTTATTAGGTCCAAGGTTTTTAAGATTCAAGTGATTTTAGAGCTCAATTTTAGGGTTTGTCTTGCTTAGATTTCTTCAATCAAGGGCTTGGGTAGCACACTGATGCGGGTGGGTTTGTTTCCTTTTATGTAGGCACGTGTGAACTAGCACTCCAAAACCCTACTGTAGAAACCTTAATTTGGTTCTATTTCCAATCCTCTTTGATTCTTTCAGAAGTTCTCTTTGGACTTCAAAACAAGAATTGTATAGTTCGCGGAGATTCAAAAATTAAGCGTGATCTATAATAGGCACAAGAACTTGTGGAGTAGGATCTCTACAAATTGCTTCAACTTCAATAAGATTTGAAAAATTTAGCAAAATCAGGAAACTTTGTCCATTAAATGATAATTACTAAAGAAAGAAGGCAGTTAATTCCTAAGTTGATTGCTTCCATTTTGTCTTCTCAAGATTAGTAGATGGATTTAGGGAAGAAGAGAGAATTTACGTGCCCTAGAGTGGTTGATTTGTGCGGGAGATTTCCTCATGAAATACCTTGCAAAAATCACAATAAAATAAATGGGGCAAGTTAGTGCTCAAATATAATCAAAAATAATGCAGAGATTAGTGATGAATTGCACGTTGCTCCCTGGCAACGGTGCCAAAATGTTATATAAGGCAAAATTGGTGTTTAAAAGATAAATGATGCATCGTAATATAGCTGAAATCGCCTTGGAAACAAATAAGAATTTTATTACTCGAATGTTAAGCTCGAGGTCGAACATAGGGAGCAAATAGAATTTATTCACTAATCTCAATAGATGTAATTTGAACACCTAAAGTTACTCAAAATCTAATTCAAAATATAATGCAGGAGTTTATGAATACTAAAATGTAGCAAAATAGAGAGATTGGGAAGAGTTAGATAAAAAGTGGTTGATTGCTTCTTCTCTTGGCTCTTTCTTTCTTTCTCCTTAGCTTCTCTTCTTCTCTGCCTTTCTTCTTTTTCCTTCTTCTCTACCTTTGCTTTATCGGCCCTTAGCTTCCTTGGCTTCTGATCTTCTTCTTTCTCTTTCTGCTACAGTGCGCCTTCTCCTTCCTTCTTTCCTTTATCTTCCTCAACTTCCTTCTACTTTTTTTTCCTTCAGATCCTTAGCCTCCTCTGCAACTTTCTTCAACTTTGCCTTCAGTGCCTTCTCCTTCCTTAGCTTATGATCCTTCCTGCCTTCTCCTTCCTTCTTTCCTTTAGCTTCTGATCCTTCTTGCCTTTAGCCCTTTGCTTTTCCTTCTTCTCTGCGGCTGCAGCTTCCTCTTCCTTCTTCCTTTCCCTGCACACAAGTGCAAAACCTACCCTACCCTCCCCTACATACACTCTCTCTTTTCTCTCTAAGGTTCGCTCACCCAGAGCCAATCGGGTATTCGGGTCAGGTCAAGCGCACCCGGGTCCAAGCACACCGGCGTGGGTGGTGCATGAGAAGTGCAGGGTAAATGGTCAGGCAAGCCAGGTCCACGGAGCGTGGGTCACGGAAGAGGCGGGCAAGTGGGCGAGGGGAGCTCACCCCGTGATCGGAGGCAACAAGCCAAAAGCACAAATTCAACTTATATCACTTACCGCGCTCGAAACTTTCCGAGGTGGGACTAAAAGTCCCACCCGCTTCTGCACGCACGCCCGCAGGAGGATGCCTGCTTAATTGCCGCAGCTACAGTGATTTCTCAAAGCCACTCACTGCTTGATGTGTGCATATGCTAACTCCATGTCACCTGGACCTGTTCGCCTGGGGCCTAACACCTGGGTTGAAGCTTGTGAGCAAGCTCTACAGCTACGCTAATGGCTGCGGAGGTCCATTCCTGCTATCAAGCAATGCGGCCTTACGGCCTCATTAAACCACACAAGAAGCTTCGCCGTGACACTGTGAAGGTGCTGCGGTAGGTGGCTGGCTGCAGTGTGGCTTAAGCGTGCGTGCCTAGGATGGTCTGTGGCCGTTGTGATGGGTGTGGTTGGGGGGAGCTTGTGGAGGGTATGGTAGTCGATGGAGATGAGGAAAGTAATTAGTGGATGGTGGCAGAGGTTCTGAGGGGTCTGGCGAGGTGGATGGGTGTGTGGAGGTGACAGAGACACCTCACCGGTGGTCTACCGGAGGTGGAGAAGATGGTGGTGGTTTGCGGTGGTCAAGGGTCTATAATAGAAATAAGGAAGAGGGAAATGAAGAGAGGAGAGAGGGGGAGAGATTTAACCTAATTAAGGGACGAAGGGAGATAGGAGGGCGGCTGGCGCGTACCTGCCGCTACCAGAGACGAAGGGTCTAGTAGAGGGGTAACGGCGACGACAAAGAGGTATTGGGCACGTGCGCAGGTACGGCACAACGCGGAGGAAGGAGGCAAAGATAGCTCTGCCACTAGTATTGTGGCAGAGCGACGAGAAGAGGGAGGAGATGTTGCTGGAGCTCGCTGGATGCTTGGCCAGAGGAGAAGAGAAGAAATTGGAGATTGTTCTCCGACCAAACCAAGCTGGAATTGAGCAATCGGATCAAGGGTTTCTTTTATAGGCACAAGCAAAGGTTCTTGTGCTTGGAAGGCAAGCTTCTAAGCACAGGTGTCCTCTTCGGAGTAGGAATGTGTAAGAGACCCAAATCTCTCATGCGTTCGCATGAGAGATTGGGTGACGATTAGGGCTTGGAATTGCGCTCATCAGATCGGGAATTCCTCAGAGAATCTCCCTTTCAAAATTGAGAGGGAGTCTCTGAGGAATCAGGGAGAAATCCCCTCTGGAATCCTTGCCAGAGTAGGACTCTTTCGCTGTAGTGGCAAAGGGACCTGATTGCAAAGAGTAGAGAGGAAGATAGGGGGCATCCTCAAGGTTTTTGAAAGTTAGGGGTATAAAAGTAATTAGGTTGGACTATTTTGCAAAGTAGGTCAAGGTGACCTCCCTTTAGGTCCAAATTTTGGTAAAAACCTAATTTGGACCTAAGGAATCTAATGGTGAAGTTGGATTTTAGGTTTGATCACGTTTAACTAGACATTTTGAATAAAAATCCAAATTAGGGCAAATAATTAGCTAGGACCCCTACTTAGGTCAAAATAGGTTCCAAAGGCCAAATTGAAGGTTCTAAACCATAGGGGACATTTTTCCATGAATTTTAAAGGGTTTAGTTGATTTTTATCCAGACCTAAATCTTGTTAAATTAAGTGGATTTGTTTTAGGGTTATAGGGTGTCATTTAATTCTCAGATCTCACATTAACCCTTTTCTGATTGAACTATCCCACTTTTCTTCTTGTTAACACTAATTGACCCATGTTTAACCCCTGAGAAATCCTATTGTTGCACTGCAATGGTAAAATTGAAGTTTTACCCTTTGTTTCTTACTTTTCTTTCAACCCAGTTATTCTTTGAGTTAGGCCCTTCACTTGGTTATGCAGGAGCTTTTATTCCCTTTTCTAGGTTAAAATGAGCTAGTTAGGGCTCATGATGGTGTTCCCATCACTGACCCATAGGTTTTTGAGATGCATAGTTGCTGGGTTGAGTTTGGGTCTGTTGCCCCTGATTTTTCCGAGAGAAGTTAGGGTGGTTCCTCCATCCCGAGTTATAAGTGTTGGAATTCAGGTTGGACCTAACATTCTTCTGCATTGCATATGCATCCTCATAAGACGAGGATGGAGAGAAGGAATGATCAGAAAAATTGGGATCAAAGGGCCCAGTTTGGAACCCATAAGGTTCCGAGAAATCTTAGCTCACAGGTTGAGCCGAATCAAGTTGGTTCACAAATTCCTGCCCCGTGGGAGCTCATGAGGAATGGAATCCTGAATTCTGGGATTGAGTGGATATAGAAGTGTTTCCTAAATTTGAAGACATCCATTCTTCCATTTTCTTAGCAACCAAGTCCATTTTATCCAATTTATTACAAATTAATTCCATGTCAAATGAATGAGAACCCTGGATCTCATTAGCACTTGACCTAGGTTGTTGGGACCGGTTGAATGCATCCATGGAGGCATGATTAATTGAGTTTTCACTCATTTCCTCAAACAGGTTGTATGTGCTATCTGCATCCCTGTTGAGGAAATTGCCTCTGCAGGAGGCATCCACGTGATTACGGAGTTGCTCAACCAGCCCATGATAAAAAATCTGCATGAGTTGCCATTTCGACACCTAGTGGTGTGGACACTTCTTCAAAAGTTCTTGGAATCGCTCCCAGGCACCATGAAACGGTTCCCTTGGCCACTGGGTGAAAGTGGTAATCGCCCGTCGCAAGGCATTGGTCCTTCCAATAGGAAAGAATTTCTTCAAGAAAGCTGACTTAAGAGTAGCCCAAGTTTCAATCGGCCTTCCTATAGTCCAGTACCAATGTGCAGCCTTATCCCTGAGAGAGTGGGGAAAAAGCCTCATGATCATTTTATCTTTGTTCACATTCCTTACTCTGGTGGTCTGAACCAAAGTGGTCAGATCCTCTAGGTGCTGGAATGGGTCCTCCGAGCCAAGCCCATGGAAATGCTTAATCAAACTTAAGACTTGGGGCTTGATTTCTATATCTCCAACGGAAATCATGACTTCGGGACATTCCCCATAGTTTGAAGGATCGTAAAAATCCTTCAAGGGCCGAGCGCCCTGACCATGCATACATTGGAACCATTGCTACATCTGCTGCAATTCTTCCAACTACCTCTGAATTAGCTCCTGCTGGTTTAGGGGCGGGGGAGGTGGTTGTTGATCAACCATGGGATCTGCTTGGCCATAGCTCAAACTCCGCCACCTAAAATGGTCTAAAGGTCCTTCCAATCTAGGATTCAATGACCTCCTTCTAAGCATGCACTAGAAGGAAGTCGGAAGGGCAAGGAAAAGAGGGAACCCTGCAGCACAAGAATACAAGCCTATCCATAGATGGGGTAGCCTAAAGGTCTACTAACTCTCAGAATCCATCCTAAGATTATGGATGATTTACTCTACTTATGTCCAAGCAATCTGACCAGTTAGAAGGAGGGACTGGGGAGAAGGTTCTTCCTTTGGCTTGCGCCTCCAGTTCCTAGTGTACCCCCCAGCCGCGGTCATTTGATGCTACTCCCCTAGCTAGGCATCATATTGACTAGTATAAGAAGATTAATCATGAATAATCTCAATCTGGATCCCGACGAGCAAATGAATCCTTAAAGCCAACGTCTAATTGATTTTTGTTAGGCTTAGGAAATTGGTGCTGTGGAATGTTATGGGCCCTTAATGGGTTGTGCCCTTAATGATTTGTTTGAGAACATGTGAATGTGCATAACCAAGAGGTTTTCAAGCAAGATTTTTAATGATGAGGTGAGTTTTAAGGTTAGAATCTTGCTTAATAGCTTTTAGTATTCAAATATTAGGTGTTTTCAACCAAGTTTTGTGAGGCAAACCAAGTTTGTTTTTGAAAGAATGTGTTAAAGTATTTTCCTTTAGAAATCAAGAAAATATGGAGTGCCTGGTGTTGGATCGATGGAATATGGCTATGCGCACAAAAAACTTAAACAAACAAATTAGTAATAACAAGAAAGATAATTTGCACAAAACACAATCACAGAAATTGGCACAAGATATATAGTGGTTCCCCTCCCTTAGGTACTCCACTACCTAAGCCTCCCAGCTCAGGGTTTTTAACTCGATTCTCTCAACCCCAAGAGAATCAATTTACTAATATCAGAGGTAATTAACGGGTTACCTCAACCCAATTACAACAATGGGTTTATTACAACCCAAATGAGCAAATGCTCAAAATACAAGTGAAAACTGGTGTAGGAAAGAAAACTCTTACAATAAGAACCTAAGCCTCTCAACAATAATTAAAATAATATTACCAATTTGAGAGCCTAGAATGAGCGTGAATCACTTTGACAATGTGTGAAGCAATCACATCATTGAAGTGTTTGCAAAAGCGTAGCACGACGAAAAATAGCAAACACGATTTCTTCTCTTGTGAATATGGTGGAAATTTGGGAAAATATAGCTCTAGGAATTTCTCTTGTATTTCTAATCTTTCTTGTATGCAAACAAAGAGTCCTAGGGTCATTTTATAGAGTTTAGGACCTAGGATACTCATCTACTAGACGTTGGGAATTAATTCCCAAAGTTCACATTGTTGGAAATAATTTTCTAGCCATTCAAAATTGAGCCAACGGCTACCTGGTACCGATACTAAAGTACCTGTATCTGTACTAACAACTCACTGCCACCAGTACCTGAGTCCCAATATCGGTACTCATCATAGGTACCGGTACTTGTGACTCCCAGGTTTGAGATTACATGGGCACGGTAACCTACTAGTACCGGTACTCATGGGTACCGGTACTTGTAAGGTTCAGGCCAGAATTAAGCCTTCAACCTGTGGCCAACATGTACCGGTACTCATGATTAGTACCGGTACTTGTTGTTCATAGTTTGAGACGAATTCTCAAACCTGTGCCTTGCAAATACCAGTACTGATGAACAGTACCGGTACTTGCTTACAAGTACCTATTTTAAGAGTTTTAATTCATTTACGTACTTTGAAAACGAATGCCATATAAATCCTAATTTATCTCTACTTATTTTTACTATCTAAGTTAAGTTCTCTTGTTAAGAAGCATATAATCTATGAAAATAAAATCTAAACTAGAAAAAACAAAGGACCAAAGATGATCTTCTTCTTCTCGATCCATCCTTGTCATCTTGCCTCCTTATTGTCATCATCTTCTTTTCATCAAGCCTCCATCACTTCTTATTTGCCTTGATCTTCACCTAAATCTGAAAAGTACTCAATTGCAAACATTAATTCATAATAATTTTATTAACACCAAAACAAGATGTGGAACAAGGTTCCAACACCTGCCTTGACCTAGTTATTGAACCCTATGGGGCAGCTACAAAATGAACCTCTTTTAGATTAAGTGGTACGGCCCAAACAATTCAATCAATTGGCTCAAATGCACCACCGATTAAGGCACACAAAATGGTGATTAACCTAATATGATTTCTACCCTTTATGTGTTGAATTCGTGTACCGAGTCCACAAGTCGAAAGCTCGGTTAAGTAGATGAAAATCAAGTCCGATTATGTGCCTCAAATGTGGGTGTATTAAGTGTGTATATTGATTTGTCCCACAGAAAGTATCTTTTCTTTCCTTTTTAATGCAGGGGTGAGGTGGATGAAGGTGGCAAACAAGACAAACAATTCTATCCTAGGGTTTATGCAAACACCTAAGTAGATTAGGTCTTGGTTATGAGTGTGGCAAAATGAACTAGTGGGGGGGAAATGTTGGGGACACTTGCAGAGTACTCTACCTGCACTTTGCTCCGATCTACCGCACTTGGATCTCCATGCTAGGGTATCTGCAAGACAGTTGGTCAAAGACAAGCAGGGTTAGTGCTATGTAAATGCAAAGAAGTGCAGAAAATAATAAAGTAATTTCCATTGCCTCCCCGGCAACGACGCTAAAATGATCAAACATGTTTCTCGAGTTTGAAATTAGGGTTACAAGTAACCCATCGTCTTAGTTGCAAAACTTGTGGTCAAATAAAATTTATACCGAAACACCAAGAGAGTCCTGGGACGAACATAGGGAGGCGACGTTTACTTTAATTGAAAACCACGCTTCGTTTTGTTTCTTTTTGGTATTTTAGGGTTTTGTTATTTTTTTGTATTTTTGAAAGAAGAAGACAAGAAAAATGAATCACAAGATAGAGATAGAACAAATATGATATATATCACTCCAACATCAATTACAATAAACTATGAAAGCATAAAAAGAGAGGGAGGTGAGAGGAAATCTCCTGAATCGACTGTTTGGTGAGACGACAGCGCTTGGCAGAAGCTCAAATGAAGGTGAGGAGCAGGACGATGGAGGTAAGATGCAAGAGGACGTCGGGTAGAGGAAAGCATCAGCATGGCTCCAAAATAGAGGTGAGAAGGCGAAGATAATCTGCGACCGGAATGGAGGTGGGAGGACTGCTCCAAGGCGACCTATGAATGGGGATGGGAAAATGGATGAATATTTGGTGAGGCAGAGGTTTGCTACACTAATAGGAGCCTTGGGAGCATGAGAGCAAGCTCTAACAGAGCATTGGTACTCTTGCTAGAGCTTGGAATTAGGTGGGAGTAGAGTAGGTAGAGATGAAGAGGAATGGGGCGTGTAGGGGTGTTTATATAGTGGAGGGAAGAAGAGAGTCCCTCAAATAGGTATTCAGTAATAGCTATAAGTGTCACTAAAGGCCGCCCGAGCTGTCATTGAAGATCCATGCCTCTTCATTGCTTTGGCTAGCGCACGCACTGCACAGGAAATTTAGTGACAACTGCAAGTGTCACTAAAGGCCCGCTCTTCTATCGTTGTAAAGCTCGCGCCCAACGCTCACGCCCGCAGCTGTCAAAGGCATAATAATTGTCAGCCGTTGGATCAGGCACAAACGGCTGTGATTGCGAGAGAAGAGCGTGCACTTGCCAGCATTTGAATTTCACATCGCTGCCACATGCGCTGGCCGCCGTTGGATGCTGCATCGCACGATCGAGACACACCCGCAGATCGCGCATGCTCTGATTTGAATCGTAAGCCTTGCACAATTATGGAGATCGGATGGTGGGCACTGCTCACAGTCGACTTAAATTCACACCCCAGATGGCATGCGTGTGATCTGGCGTGCGCCTTCGTGTTGGCGAGTGACGTTGGATCACACGTGGGGAATCTCGACCTCTCGATTACGATCGAGCAGCCCTATTGCATTTGACACTGTAGCGGGGTGTGACGAATCGTAGCTCAATCTCGCGCTCACTCCTTGAGAGCACTTGACCTCAATGTTGCACCATACCTGCAGTTATGTTGCGAAGAGGAATTGTGCCCACACAGTGAGGGCGGCCTCTTAGCCGTTGGATCTTCATCCAAAGGCTGAGATCACTCGATAGGGTGGCCTTTGGAGATGTGTGGGTAGCTTAAGGCGCTCCAGATGATGCCACGTGGCAACATCTGGACTGTCTACCCTTCATTGTTTGTAGAGGATGCCACGGTGCTCAAATCGAAGTGATTTCTATGTTGTCGGACTGCGATTGTCGCTCTAAATCCATCCGTACGATCGGATTTTCATCCAAAGCCCGTAAGGACATCGCAATGCCTCCTAGCCATATAAAATGAAGGAATTAATATACAAAACATACACTATCCTAAATGCCATGCAATGGATGTTATGCAATATTTATAACATGATATGCAATTCTAAGCTTAGGAACTATCATAAATAAGCAATTTATCAAGAATTCCTGTGTGTTTATCAAAAGTGGTGATAGATCTCCTAAGGACATTACTTTTTCCAGTAGGGAAAATTTTCTAAGGAAAGCACTTTTCAACTCTTCCCATGAGTTAATTAGTTTACCTATTATTCTGTACTAGTGGCAGCTTTGTCCCTTAAGGAGAAGGGGAACAATTTCATCATCGGACTACCTAGATTCATGTTCCTAGGTTTAATGTGGTTTGACCAAGAGTGGAGAGATCCTCAATGTGTTGGAATGGGCCTTCAATGTAAGGCTCATGGAAATAAGTTTGGATAAGACCTATCCACTGTGATTTCAACTCAAAGTCATCCTTAGGAACCCACACAGATGGTACTACATTATAAGTAGTAGCATCATGCAATTCCCTCAAGGGCCTTAGTTGTTCTACATTCTATTGGCGATTTACAAACCAATCCTCAAAGTGTTGATATATTTAAAAACCAATCCTCAAAGTGTTGATATATCTGTAGAATTAGTTCACCCTAGTTAGGGAGGTTTTGAGGTGGGTTCTGACTCGGGGGGTTCCCTCGAGGTTGTTCCATTAGGTCAAGATCTTGTGGTTTAGGCTTTTGTAGGTTCTAACTGAGGGGGTGAGATTTACGTGATATAAAATACAAATGTAAAAATTTAAATAAACAATCACACAAAAGTTCAATCACATAAGTAAACAATGATTGTTAGGTGGAAACCCAAACCCGGGTAAAATCCACCACCTAAACCTCTCGGTCTAGGATTTCCTGATCGACCGAGTCGATCAAATCTACTAACAAGTCACTTAAATGAGGGTGACTTAACCTCTTACAACCATGCCACTTAGACAAGGGTAGCATATCTCAAACCCCTCCTCTCCACGAGGAGTATTTTGTCCCATAAAGGAGATGGAAATTCGTTAAGAGAATACCCAACCAAGAACAAAGGAAAATACAACAGTCCTATAGTTCCACAAAGTATAAATGTTAATCTAGCTCCTATAGGCAAAAGGACTTCCCTTAGATGGAAGTGATGCGACGTGAAGTTGGTAGTGTGATGGTACTCTTGGGTGGATGCTAGAGGGCTTGGAGAACAACAGCACTTTCTTCTTTGATTATAATCTCTTTTAGGACACAATATGAATGGACGAAGTATTCTCAAGGTGTATATTGCAAAGGAAAGGTCCACCTCTATTTATAGAGGCCCTAACATGGGTTTAGAAGCCTCTTATAAGCCGTTGGAAGGCTTCTCTAACCATTCGAAATTATCCCAAGGCAAATCAAGCCAAAATCTAGGTCATTTATGATTCTAATCGAGTTATCAAATGTCTGGGACATCGTCTATCTAGGAATTAGTCATCTGATCTAAAAGGGTGGAAGCTCTGATTAAAGTTGGATCAAGACAGATGTCTAAAGATCAATTATAAGTCATCAGGGAAACTAATCAGACGTCTAATTCTAGACAGCTTCCCTTCTTGTTTTGCCCAGACCTAAACAGGGTTCTATGATAAGTTGGTCAGACGACAGGTCGATCGTCTGGCACAAAGTTTGGACATCTGGAAATAGGATTTACCGCGGGAATTGATTTCCCAAGGCTCAGATGGCTATAATCACTGACAAAAGTGATTTGGAGATGGATTGAGCCTAACATCTATTTATCAGACGTCTAGGGATCTCTATGGATGTCTGAAAGTGAATGTAGGTCAGATTAAAGGATAATCCTCAATGATCAAATTTAATAAAGCCAACGGTCCTCTAGTTGGACATCTAGCAAGGTCATCATACGTCTTCTAAGACATCTAGACTAAGGGCTAGACGTCTGAAACTGGAAGACAGAGAGTTGTTCTCCAGACTAAGTGTTTTGGGCGTCTAATTAAATAGTCAAACATCTTAAAGTCTAAGATCGGACATCTGATTTTCAGATTGGACGTCTGATTAGGTTGTTTAATGCCTATTTTGGCTTTCTAAGTTCTCTACGAAAAGCCTAAGTATCCTAGGTTTGTGTAGGCGTTCCTAGGACTATAGTTTTGTTACTTTGAGGCTCTTTAACATATAATCTAAACAAAATAAAGAGCAAAGAACAAAGATACAAAAATAAAGTACATGAACGGAATTGACTTCTATCCTATTCTTCATCTCCTTTTTTTAAGCTCTCACTCCAAGC
This sequence comes from Thalassia testudinum, assembly GCA_037157565.1. Taxonomy (NCBI): domain Eukaryota; kingdom Viridiplantae; phylum Streptophyta; class Magnoliopsida; order Alismatales; family Hydrocharitaceae; genus Thalassia; species Thalassia testudinum. The sequence goes on from JAZHRO010000063.1 coordinate 125,339,866, forward strand.
GAAGCTCCTTCTCCTCTATCAAGCTCCTCCAATCCACCGTGGATCAAGCTTGAGCTCTTTTGCACTTGTATCCATTTGCAAATATCCTGAAACTCAAACTCAAATTGCAAATGTTAAATAACAAATGTTTTGTTATCATCAAAATTAATGATCATGGTGCCCTTGTACCAACAATCTCCCTCTTTTTGATGATGACAAAGTCATAAATATTAATCCAAAAAGTTCTCACCCTTTTTGACATTATCAAAAAGGTTTAATTAATTTTAGTCATTTATCCTATACTCCCCCTTAAAACATGCTCTTCTATTTACTCTTTTTGACACAATAATATAGCTATTCATTTATCCATTAACTCTCCCTTTCTAATGGAAATATAGCTATATTCATTTAAAACCTCCCCCTTAATGATGGACAAAAAGCTTTATCAATTTTTAACTCCCCTTATCTAAACGCCATAGATAAAAAGATAGGGTAAAGAATTTACCTCACTTACCAAGGCCAATAGCATGACCTAAATGGAGGTTGATGCCAAAATGGATGGGGCTCCCATCTGTAGCTTGGAGGTCCGGGCATTAGAGTCGGCTCCAATCGAGCAGTCTACATATGGCGATTCGATCACCCACCGGTCATCTCACCAGTCTCCTCATCTTCCTTTTTGGTCTTGACATTGGTCCACCTAATTTGAGTAGATCGTCCTTGATCTTGTAGGTCCAATCTCTCATATTGTAATCTCCTTTGAAACCTACAAAATAAGTTTCAAGTTCTCTTTTTGGTATCCAAGTCAATTTGGATCCGGACTTGTTAGTAGGTCTCCTTGAAGGAGAACCTTTCTCAACCTTAGGACTAGCTTTTAATTTACATAAAAGATTGTTTGAATTTTCTTTTAGACTAGCTAGTTCCTTTTCAATAACATGTATCTTGACTTTTAAATCTGAAATTTTCATTTTGAAACTAGTGTTCTCCTCAATCAATCTACTATTTTCAATGATTAGGTTTTTATTTTCTAACAACAAATTATCATTTTCAGAAATTTTACAACTAAAAGTACTTTCTAGATCCTTAATTTGATTCTCTAACCTTTCATTTTCAGTTCTAAGAAGGCTAAGATTCTTTTTAAAGCTCTTGTGTTCTACTTTTAATGACTTACTAAGCTCATAAAGTTCATTAAAAGCATCTTGTAATTCAAATTTTACCTCCTTGTTATCCTCTTTGCTTTCGCAATCACTCGCCATGGCCATGAAGCCCATGCAAACGATTTCTTCTTCGAGGTTTTCTTCTTCTTCCTCCAAGGTCGAGTCATCCTAAGTAGCTTGGAATGCTTTCTTCTTGTACTTCTCCTTCTCCTTCTTCTCCTTCTTGAGAAGAGGACATTCAGGTCGAACATGCCCTTTTTCGTTGCAATGATAGTAACGTCTTGGGCCTTCCTTCTTCTCCTCCTCTTTCTTTGAATCCCTATAAAACTTAGAAACTTTTTTAAATAAAAATCTAAGATCCTCGTCGTCAAAAGTTACCTCGCTATCCGATGTGGCTTTGAAGGCAAGGGTCTTCTTTGGCTTCAGTTCCAATGTGTCTCTCTTCTTCTGCTTCATCTTTGTCTCATAGGCCATATGATTGCTTAAGAGATCCTCCATGTTGAGCTCTTTGACTTTGTTCACCTCCTCAATGGCAAGGACCTTTTGTTCCTATTCTGGTCCGAGAGAACGAAGAAGCTTTCCTTAAAGCTCCCCCTTTACGAAGGTCTTTCCTAAAGACTTGAGATTGTTCATTATAAGAGTGAACCTAGTGTTCATCTCACTTAGAGTTTCATTAGTCTTCATTGAAAATGATTCAAATTCTTGACTAAGTAAATTAATTTTAGAGGACTTTACCTTGGAGGTACCTTGGTGAGTTACCTCTAAAGTGTACCAAATCTCGTATGCGGTGGTGCATTTCATGATCCAGTTGAATTCCTCCAAGCTCAATGCACAATAGAGAGCATTCATCATCTTAGCATTGAGCCAAAGTTCCCGAGTTTGTTGAGGAGAGTAACTTGCCTCGGGCCTTTTCGGGATGACGTATGGCACTTCGCATCGTTGCCATATCGTGTAGTCACTTGCTTAGAGCCAAGTTTTTATCCAGAGCTTCCAGTAAGGGTAGTTGTTCCCATCGAACAACGGCAGGTGAGTAGTAGACTATCCCTCAGATGTTCTCATCGTGGTGATGCATCCCTCCATGATCTCTTGCCAGTGTGTGATGCCAAAAATGCAAGACCTGCTTTGATACCAAATGTAGCTTCTAATGGAGGGGGTAAGATTTGCGTGATATAAAATAAAAATGTGGAAATAAAAATAAACAATCACACAAAAGTTCAATCACATAAGTACACAATGATTTTTAGGTGGAAACCCAAACCCAAGTAAAAACCACCACCTAAACCTCTTGGTTTAGGATTTTCTAATCGACCGAGTCGATCAAATCCACTAACAAGTTACTTAAACCAGGGTGACTTAACCTCTTACAACCATGCTATTTAGAAGAGGGTAGCGTACCTCAAACCCCTCCTCTTTACAAGGACTATTTTATCCCACGAAGGAGACGAGAATTCGCAAAACCAATACCCAACCAAGAACAAAGGAAAATATAACAATCTTATAGAGCCACAAAGTATAAATGTTAATCTAACTCCTATAGGAAAAAGGACTTCCCTTAGATGGAAGTGGTGCAACATGAAGTCGACAGCATGACGGTGCTCTCAGGTGGATGCTAGAGGCCTTCAAGAGCAATAACACTTTCTTCTTTGATTCTAATCTCTTCTAGGACACAATATGAATGGAAGAAATATTATCAAGGTGTATATTGCAAAGGAAAGGTCCACCTCTATTTATAGAGGCCCTAAGAAGGGTTTAGAAGCCTCTTATAACCATTGGAAGGCTTCTCTAGCTGTTGGGAATTATCCCAAGGCAAATCAGGCTGAAATCAGGGTCATTTATGATGCTAATAGGGTTATCAGATGTCTGAATCTATTATCAGAAGTTTGGGACATCATTTGATCTAGGAATTAGTCGTCTAATCTAGAAGGGTGGAAGATCTGATTAAAGTTGGATCAAGGCAGACGTCTAAAGATCAATTATAAGATGTTTGGGAAACTAATTAGACGTCTAATTCTAGACGAGTTCCCTTCCTGTTTTGCCCAGACCTAAATAGGGTTCTAGGATAAGTTGGTCAAACGACAAGTCGATCATCTGGCAAAAAGTCTAGACGTCTAGAAATAAGATTTACTGTGGAATTGATTTCCCAAGGCTCAAACGGCTATAATCACTGACAAAGGTGATTTGGGGATGGATTGAGCCTAACGTCTATTTATTAGACGTCTAGGGATCTCTACGGACGTCTGAAAGTGAATGTAGGTGATATTAAAGGATAATCCTCAATGATCAAGTCTGATAAAGCCAACAATCCTCTAGTTAAACACCTAGCAAGGTCATCAGATGTCTTCTAAGACGTCTAGACTAAGGGCTAGATGTCTGAAACTGGAAGACAGAGAGTCATTCTCCAGCCTAAGTGTTTTGGATGTCTAATCAAATAGTCAGACATCTTAAAGTCTAAGATCTGACGTCTGATTTTCAAATTGGACATCTGTTAGGTTGTCTGATGCCTCTTTTGGCTTTCTAAGTTCTCTACAAAAAGCCTAAGTATCCTAGGTTTGTGTAGGTGTTCCTAGGACTATAGTTTTGTTACTTTGAGGCTCTTTAACATATAATCTAAACAAAATAAAGCGCAAAGAACAAAGATACAAAAACAAAGTACATGAATGGAATAGACTTCTATCCTATTCTTCATCTCCGTTCATCAAGCTCTCGCTCCAAGGAAAGCTCCTTCTCCACCAAGCTCCTCCAATCCACCATGAATGCAAGCTTGAGCTCCTTCGCACTTGTATCCATTTGCAAATATCCTATAACTCATAAACTAAATTGCAAATGTTAAATAACAAGTATTTTATTATCATTAAAATTAATGATCGTAGTACCCTTACGCCAACAACTTCTTCCTAGGTTCTCAATCCAAGGGTTCCTCTAGAGGTAGGCGAAGTCATCTCCTACCATTCATGCATTATAAAAGAATAGTGGGATGCGAAGGGAACATACGAGAGAATTAGTGTGTGCCCCAAACTAAATAGATCAAGCAAACAATATCTAGCTTTAATGTGTAACCCTATGGGACCTAATCTAGGTTAATTGTGGTATGATTAAATCTCCTCACCCCTTGAATTACTTGGCTAGCCATATGGAATGAGCCCCCTAGGACAATCCACACAACAGTTCACCATAGAGATTAAAGAGATTACTGCATCATTTCATCTAGTCATCAACAAGTCCAAGTGGACAAGGCCTCAATTCCACTTAATCCTACCTTATTGCAGCAAGAAAGTAAATCCTACAAAGGCACATCTAGTTAATTTTAATTAGGGCTAGGATAATTACGCTTTAGGAATATGATAGGTGTTAGTGGGGTATTTGCCTTTAAAGATCAATTTAGAAATGTGAAGTGCAGCGGCAAACAAATAAAAAAGGCCTTTATTGAAGATGTGCATCTTTTAGGATCTCACCTTGTTACATGTTTTTGGGTTTCGCTTGCCTCTTTTAGGGTTTTGCAAATAGAGTTATTGTTGGTGTCGTAACTTCCTTTAATAGTTAATTCCAATGCGAGAATACGTGATGGTTTCTGGAAAGTTAATCATAAGAATATTCGAGTTTACCAATACATAACTTCCTTTAATAATTAATTCCAATGCAACGGTGCCAAAACGTAACACACAAAACCCGTAATGGATCAATACGTGTCATTTAATGCAAGTAATGCAATCTCATAAATCAATTTTCTGAACTCAAATCGAAGTAAAACCATAATAATAAGAGTCCAGGATGTATTTCAGAGAGGCTTTTAGATGAGTTACTTCCTAACTAATTCTATGTGTGCATGATTTTTTTTGTGATTTTTTGGGGTATTTTACTATTTTTTTTAATTTTTCTCTATGATGGAGGCTATCTAAAAAATCTGACCCCTTATGCAAGGTGTGTGCTTAACTTGGATGCAATGATGTCCTAAATTTCTGCTGATTTTTCCAAAGATTTCTACTTAGATATGGAAACAACTGAAATTTATTTTGCATCAATCTGAGTGTATTAAAATTCCTCAAATTTGGATAAGGATGAAAAATCAGGTTCTATTTTGACTCTAACCCTTTAATGATCCACGAATTTTATAAAAATATAAAGAATGATTTTTGTGTCAAATTTTTGCATAAGTACTCCCTACTAGTATCCTAAGGTACTGAAAAAAATTGGTAATTTTTAGAAGTGTGGATTTGTCAAGATGAATTTTCAAAAATGGAAGTGCAAATCTGCAAGAAAATCAAGTGGTTGCAAAATTGCAAAAACACAACTCAACACACACCTTTTTTGGGTTTTTTGATATTTCGAGATAAGAAGCAAGCAAAGCAACTACCTACAAAAGCAAAGAGGCAAGGGAGAGATTCAAGCCAAAATATGAATTTATTACTACTAATAAAAATGTCTACAACAACACAAACAAACTAAGAAGAAATAGAAGAAGAAGAACAAGAAGACGAAGTAGAGATGAGGGAGAGAGATAGAAATATCCATGAATATTGAGATAAAGATGGAGGCTTGCGATGGATGTAGAGAGAGAACCGCCACACCCTCCAAGAAGTAGAGGAGTTGGAGAAGTGTGGAGAGTTGTTGAAGCAGAGAACTTGAAGAAGAACCCAAAGAAGAAGTTGTCGAAGTAGATGGTAGGACCAAGGGAGAACCTAACTATGGAGAGGGATTTTTAAGAAACTAAGGGAACATAGTAGCTAATTAGAAGCTGGATGAAGAAGTTGGAAGGAATGGGGGACAACCAAGAAGAAGGTTGAGGTAGAAAGAAGAAGAACAAGAAGGGAGGAAGAAGCTTGGAGAAGGAAGAAGGTTTGGAAGGGAGGAGAAGGTGTCCACACAACAATGGAGGCTTGGGGTTTTTAGAAACCAAGGGGGGCATCCAAGAGTGTTGAATGGTGGTTGCTTGGAGGCCAAGGTGTTGGGTTTTGGTTTAGGAAAGGTTATAAAAGTGGAGGCATGTTCATACCTTAATTTGTGTTCATATTCGATTTGATTTGTAGATAATCAAGGGATGTAATTGGATCCTATTAACGTGTTAAATCATTGTTTTAAAAGTAATGCACTATAGTATAGCCGATAAAACACATACAACACTTAAAATTTGTAGCTCGAAAGAAATCCGAGGTCGAACGTAGGGAGCAATATGGCAATTTATCTCAAGATCACAATTGTAAGCAAGAATATAGCAATGTAATAGCAATTTCAAGCACAAATGATATAAATATAAATTCAAGAGCCAATGTGGCAAAAATATTAAGGTAAAAGTGGTGATTTGGATCACCAAATTACCCTATTACAATTATACTCAAATAATGCTGTTTGCAAGGTGAAATCGGGTTTAAAGTAATTGCATCGTAGTATAGCCAAATCGCTTTGAAAATAAATGAAAGTTTATTACTCGAAAAGTATGAATCCGACGTCGAACACAGGGAGCAAATTGGGATTTAAAAACTAAGAACACAACTTTCATCTTTTATAAAATGTAATGATCAATCAAAATTATGAAGCAAGAATGGTTTCAATGTATCTAGAAGCTCAAAAAATATAGAGATGGATGTAAAAATCAGATAATTCTTTTTCAATCTCTCTTTTTATCTTTCTGTTGTGAGCTTTCTCTGTTCTTCTTCTTCTTCCTTCTTTGATTCGTCTCTGGCCCTTTCTTCTTCTGTCACTTTTTTTCCTCTGATTGATGGCCTTAGCTTCTTCCTTCTTTCTTCTTTCTCTTTCTCTGCTTCTGACTTCAGCCGAGCCTTCTTCTTCCTTTGCTTTTCTACTAAGGTTTCTTCTCTTTCCTTCTTCCTTCTTCTTCTTCCCTTGCGACTTCACCCTTAGCCGCTGCTGAGGCTTCTTTCTTTCTCTTCTTCCCTGGCTTCGCACTCTTTTCCTTGGCTTCGCCCTCCTGGAGAACAAAACCTAACCCCTACCCTCCCCGCAAACTCTCATCTCTTTCTTCTCTCTTAGGCTCGCTCTCCCAGAGCCTGCTCAGGTATATGGGTCGGGTCGGTGCTCTCGTGACCAGGCCCACCGGCGTGTGTGGTGGGCGAGGAGTGTGCGAGTAGTCGGGTCGAATACCAAGTCCGCGGAGCGTGGGGTCGCAGACGAGGCATGAAAGGGCGAGTGGGACCTCACCCCGTGTCAGCAGGCGATAGGCCCCTGACACTTTTTCAATTTATCCTGCACCGCTCGCTTGGAAGTTTTCGAGGTGGGACTAAATGTCCCACCTGCTTCTCGCGCGCGCCCGCAGCAGGTCTTCTCTTGATTGCTGAGGCTACGGGGTTTTAGCCTTCAATTGAAGGGCTGACGCTGCTCGCAAAGAGAAACCACACACTTGGGATCTGGACTCCTGGCACCTAGAGCATGCTGTGAAGCTAGCAAGCTTCTTCAAGCTCGAGTTAATGGCGGCAAGGCACCTGTACCTATTGATTGCACTGCAAAAATACACCTGCAATTATGCCGTCTTGTGCTATTTCCTAGCATTACCAGTGCATATTAGGTAGACATTGTCACATTGTAAAAATACACGCATGCATGCATTTAATTGAGAGGAGAGGAGAATGAAATAAGTGGCCTCACAATTTACATTTTTCTTCAAGTGCTGCTTCGCAAAATTCCCATCTTTATTTTTATTTCCATTTGATTTGGAAATCTTTCTTCCCGCGGCTGCTGTGCATGTATTGACTTCTTCATCCTCGCGCCATGCTTCCCTGCTCACAGCTCTCCCTGCCAGCCGGAGCAACCCACTCCCTGCCAAGCCATGCGCAAGCCATGCACAGCCAGGGCATGGCTGTGCATGGCTTTCTTCTTCTATAAAACAAGGCGTCTTCTTCTCCTTCAAGCAGTCTGGTCCTTCCACACAAAAAAAGCCAAGGTAGCTTCTTCTCCTTCCAAGCCACCGTCCTCTCCTCCCTCTCCCTCCACACGCCGACCCTCTTCCTCTGAGGAGACACCTGACGGACAGGAACACCTCACGATGGTACACAACCACCACCGTGAGTCCACCACCACCCAGCTCACCACAGAGCCGGTGGGCGTGGTGGCTCTTCCCTGACTTCTTCGTTTCCAGCCATTCCAGCCATTAGAGCGGAGCTTCAAGCTTTGAAGCTCAGAGCTCCATCCGCAGCAGCAGCAGCAAGGCGGCAGCAGCAGCACGCAGTAGTAGGCCTCCCAGCCCATTCCACGCAAGCTTGCAGGTCGTCCTCGCCTTCTGCGCGTGCCTGCAGGAACCATCACCTCCCGCTTCTTCTCCTTGTCACGCTCTCTCTTCCGCCCGCAACCGGCCACTGCGCGCCTCTACAGCGGCCGACCAAGCTTCCCGCGCACCCCAGCCAACATCCGCAGGCCACCACGCACCCTGTCGCACCCCTTCACTCGCGACCCAGCCCTCCCCACGCGCTCTATCGCGACGTCCCGCCCACAAGCCAGTAGCCGAAGCCACTCCACCGCACACACCGAGCCGTCCGCTCTCACAGCACCACCCGCTCCCGATTGCGCAACTCGCCCGGCCACTGTAGCCACTGTTCACTCATTTCTGCAGAACACTGTGGCTACAGTGGGGTGACCGGTGAGTTTCTCACTTAACCGGTCACCTGGTTTGCCGCTACCGCCGTTCGCCCACGCACGCATTCAATCCCACATCGCCTGCACTCGCCCGCTTCAGCATCTGCGAGCGCCCGCTTTGTTTGCCGACGTACAATCGTCCGCTCCCAGCGCCCGCGTCTGCCAACTCGCACATGACTCTTCACGCAGCGCTGTGCGCTGCAGTCTTCTCTCTGCGCCCTTCGCCCTCCAACGCACGCTTCTCTGTGTGCATGCGTGCTTGCGCGCGAGCTTGAATCACCAGACGAATCTCCATGGCTGCAGACGTCTTAACCCGCGCGTCTTCACTCCAGCAGGAAGCGTGCGGTAGTGCTCTCTCTCTCTCTCACTCTCTTTACCAACGCTTACACACACATACACTCACACTTCCATACACACACACCTATACTCTATTATATACATATATATATACGTATACATATATATATTGATATATATACATATATTTATATACATATATATATATACATACTTATATCTATATATATATGGTATTTATATAACTAAGTATTAGTATACATATATATATATATATACATATATCTATATACTTATATATATATACATATATATTTACATATATACATATACTTATATACATATATTTATATATATATATATTTATACATATATCTATACATATATTAGTACTTATATAACTATGTATTAGTATATATACATGCATACATACATACATATATATATATATATATGCACATATACTTATACATACATACATACATATATATATATATATATATATATATATAAATATACATACAAATATACATATATATATACACACATATATATATACATATATTTATATACCTATATATTTATAACCATATATACATATAGATATATTTACATATATATATATATATTCACATTATTTACCATACGTGGTATCGCGGGAATATCTGCACCAGTTGTTGATATTCCCCGATACACGCGTACAAAAAGCGTGTTCGCATACATATTCCATCATCCACCTTACACTCCACGCGGCACCTCGTCCTGTCGGTTGCGTCTTTCTAGACGACGACTGACTCGACACCGTGCTACACTCCATCTCAGCCTCCACCCCCACCCCTTTATACATATATAGTATATACATATATATATCTATACTATATTTACTTTATTTCTATTTCTCTTGCATGCCCATAAAAAGATAAAAAAACATATAAAAGAGAAAAGATAACCCTTGACTTGCAAGTACTCCGTCTTGCGAATAGCAAGACCCATTTTGGAACCCTGTTTTGGCTCAAAGCCAAGAACTTAATTTTGAGGGTATGCCTCAAGGACAAAGATTACCAGAAAAAAAATCTAAATAGAAAAACACCAAAAACACAATAAACGAATGGAAGAGATTCGTTGTAGGAAAGGCATAGAAACTTAACTTGTTACCTCACTTCCCTGAGTTCGACCCTGGGCCTAAAAGTGACCAAGATAAAATCAAGTAGGCCAGGTTAAAAATTTTGTAACGAGAGGTTAGGTCCAATTTAGGTTAACCACTATACACACTTCAACGATAATATCACCATATTAACAACCTAACCGGGTCCGACACCACCTGTCAACACGAATACGGCCTCACGACCCTGTCAAATCACTCAAAAGGCTTCGTCGTGACACGGCGAAGGTGGCTCGGGTGCTGGTGTGGTGCGGGACAGCCTGGGCGTGCATGCCTAGGTCATTCTATGGCCGTGAGGTTGGGTGTGTTCGGGGGGAGTGAGTTGAGGTTGTGGCGATTAATGGAGAGTGGGAAAATGATCAGGGGGATGAGGCAATGCTTTCAAGGTGGATGGCGAGGTGTGTGGGTGCGTGGAGTAGATGATGGTGGTCTGTGGTTGTTGGGGTGTGAAATTAGAAATAGATAAGGGGAAAAGAAAGAGTAGAGGAAAGGGACTCATCTGCGAGTAGCTGGACGAAGGGGAAGCAGAGGGGGTGAACGACACATATATGCCGTCGTTGGAGACGAAGACCCGAGAGAGAGGCGGCGACGACGAGAGGTGGATAGGCCCGGGCACAGGTATAGCACGACGCAGACAATGGAGGCAAAGATAACTCTGCCACTGGTATGGTGGCAGAGCGATGGGAAGAAGGTGGAGGAGTTGCCGGAGCTTGTGGTCTTTTTGGCCGGAGGGGAAGGGAGGAATTTTGAGGGAATCTCTAGCCAAAACAAGCTTAAAATGACCAGGGGGATCTGGGGCCTCTTTTATAGTCGCAGACAGAGGGCCTTGTGCTTGGAAAGCAAGCTTCCAAGCACAGCAACCTCATCGAACTTGGAAGGTCGAGAGATACCCAAATCTCTCATGCATTCGCATGAGAGATTGGGTGGAAATCAGAGCGCATAATTGGGTTCACATGATCGGGAATTCCTCAAAGAATCTCCCTTTCAAATTTGAGAGGGATTCTCTAAGGAATCAAGGAGATATCCCTCTTGAATCCTCATCGGAGTAGGATTCCTCCCCTGTAATGGTGGAGGGACCTAATTGCAAAGAATGACGAGGAAGATAGGGGGTGTCTGCAAGGGTTTTCAAAAGCTAGGGGCATAAATGTAATTGGGTTGGACTATTTTGCAAAGTAGGTCAAGGTGAACTCCCCTTAGGTCCAAATTTTGATAGAAAACTAATTTGGACCTAAGGAATCCAATGGTGAAGCTGGATTTTAGGTTTGACTATGTTTGATTGGGCATTTTACACAAAAACCCAATTTAGGGTAAATATTTGACTAGGACCCCTATTTAGGTCAAAATAGGTTCTAAAGGCCAAATTGAAGGTTCTAAACCTTAGAGGATATTTTTCCATGGATTTTAGAGGGTTTATTTGAATTTTATCGTAATCATAACCTTGTTAAATTAAGTGGGTCTATTTTAGGGTTACAAGAAGTCATTTAATTCCCAGATCTCACATGAACCCTTTTCTGATTGAAGCAACCCACTTTTTATCTTGTTAAGATCATTTGACCTATGTTTAGCCCCTGAGAAATCCTGTTGTTGCACAAAAATGGTAAAATTACAGTTTTACCCTTTTTTTTTTGCTTTTCTTTCAAACCAGTTATTCCTTGAGTTAGGTCCTTCACTTGGTTATGTAGGAGCTTTTTGTTCTCTTTTCTAGGTCAAAATGAGTTAGTTAGGGCTCATGATGGTGTTCCCATCATACCCCTATGCCTAGCTTTTGCTAGTCCCTTAGCAAAATTTTAAGGTTTTAACTTATGTTCTAGACCATGAGTTCCTTTCACATATTATGATGAGTGCTTTTTTCTTCTTCTTTTGATTAGGCTAGAATGCCGACAGTAGGCCTAGAGGTACTCAAGTACCAACCAAGATCCGGACCTGACCAGCTCTAGCCTCGGTCCTCCACGAAGGTTTTTACGGCCCAAAGGAACTATCCTAAGGTTCGTTGGACTCCGCAGTTAAAGCACCCGTGCTTGAGACATATTTTAGACTCGATTCAGTTTGCAGTGCATTTTTTTGTAAGAGAGAGACAGAGTATTTATTTGTTTGGAGAGTTTTCTCTCTCTTTTCTTTTTATTTCTAACTTCAGATTGGCTTCTCAACATGATCTGTATCGGAGTCCTCATCTCCATCATCAATCCTCAAAGGTCCCTGCCAATCGATGCTTCCTGATAGCACCGCCCATGGCAACTCCCAGAACCTTGGCTTTCGATATTTCGAGATAATCCTCCCCATGGCATTCTATAGCTAAATCCAAACCCTGGCAATCGACATTTCGTGATAATGCTGCCCATGGCATCTAACCCAGCAGGGTGCTTACGTGCCCCTGGTAGGATATGTAAATATCCTAGGAGACAAGCACCTAGGAGACAATATGTTGTTATGCATCTTCAAGGGGAATTTCTCACCTCTCCGCACTGGGAACTCGTCCAAATCAACTTGTGTTGATCGGCCGCTCCTAATCTAGGCAACTTTTTTTCAGAACATTTAAACGCTTTTGCATGATTTTGATAATTATGTGCACTGAATCAGACTGTGTGTGGATTGGGGTGCTTAGGTTACCGAGTCCCGCAAATCAAAGGTCAGTTAATGAGGCCGAATACTCCCTAAGCCTTAGACCTAATACTTAAGCTTCGCATTTTCCCCAACCTCTTGAGGATTATCTAGATCTTAGCGAATACTTGAATGTTTAAGCCTAAGAGTCTAGCCCAAAAGGCCTAAAATCAGCGTTCCTACAAATCTCTTTTAGTGTCTCATTAGCACTTTTTCCTATATTTTTCTTTTTTCCTTGATGTGGTCTAGAACTTCAGTTAATCCCTTAATCTCTTACTAATGACTATCTCTTTTTCTTTTTCATTTTGTACTCCTTTTTGTCATTTTGCTCTTTTCCTCATGATTTGTATGGTCTCAAAAATTTTCTCTCCCCCCCTCCATTTTTTTTTTCAAGATTTTTTCATTTTTTTGGTGTTTTTTGTGATATGCGATTTTTCTGTTGAAACCTTTTCTTGTGAGATGAGTTTTCATGAAGTTTCGCACTTTCATACCCCCTATGCCTACGATTTGCAATGTCCCCATTGTAAATTAGGTGGGTTCGAATTCAACTTAGTCCATTCATTAGGACAGGTTTTGGGTGGGCAAACAGGTCGAGGTGACTGTTGCGAATGATTTCTAGACTCGGGTACGGGTACCTGAGGTGGAGTCGGTTGTTCTAATGGATGAACCCTAAAGTGCAATATGAATTCAGCACTGGAATGTCAAGAGAGGTTTCAGGTTTTTCAAGAATGACGGGTTGCCTCCCATTAAGTGTTGAGTTTTACGCCATCAGGTGGGCGCAATGAGTTCAGGGAGAATGGAGGGTAAACGATATCTCAGCCAAATTTGTATCAATCACGTCAATGAACAGTTTGAGTCTCTAACCATTCACGATAAAGGGTTCAGAATCGTGGCTGAGTGGACTGATTTCAATGGCTCCATTTCCAAAGATTCGTCAGACCAGGTAGGGTCCGATCCATTTTGATCGTAATGTTCCTGGGAACAGTTTAAGTCTAGCATCGAAGAGTAGGATCTTTTGACCAAGATGGAAGATCTTTCTAGATATGTGCTTGTCGTGAAAGGCTTTAACCTGCTCTTTGTAAATTTGTGAGTTCTCATACGCATCATGGCATAATTATCGATCTCGCTCATTTGAAGCTTTCTATGGGTTCCAGCCTTAGAAAGATCTAGGTTGTAGTTCCATACTACCCCATAGGCTTTATGCTCCAATTCGACGGGGAGGTGACATGCCTTCCCGTACACCAATCTGAAGGGAGACATACCTAATTGGGTTTTGTGGGTGGTCCTAGAAGCTCACAAATTTTTCGGAAGTCGGGATGACCAATCCTTCCTGTCAGGTCGAATAGTAACTTGGAGATTTTCTTGATCTCCCAGTTTGATACCTCAGCTAGACCATTAGTTTGGGGGTGGTAAGGAGTAGAGATTCGGTGTGACACCCCGTATTTGGTCATCAGTGACCTGAACTGAGCATTTGTGAAATGGGTCCCTCCGTCAGAAATTATAGCACGTGGAATCCCGAACCGTGAGAAGATGTTCTGATGAATGAATTTGATAACTTTATGATCATTGGTTCGGGTTGGAATGGCTTTGATCCATTTGGACACATAGTCAACAACGAGTAAAATGTACTCGAAGTCGTCCGAAATAGGGAAGGGTCCCATAAAATCAATCCCCCAAATGTCAAAAATTTTGCATACCAGAATCGACTATAAAGGCATTATATCTCAATGGCTCATGTTGCCCAAGGTCTGGCAATAGGTACATGCCTTACAATGATTGTATGCGTCCTTGAAAATTGTGGTCCAGTAGAAGCCACACTTGAGAACTTTTGCTATGGTTTTATGACCTAAGAAATGCCCACTGATAGCGAAAATACGCGGTTTGTTAAAATACGTCGTTGTAACGCGTAAATCCGCTTTCGCTCTTAAATTTATAATCCTAGATAGGGAAGTATCTAGGGTCGTCCAAGGAGGCAATATGGTTGCAAAATTGATTCTCTTGCTTGGAATATATCTCAACTTTCTTTTGGTAATTTTCAATATACCATTTTTTTTTGTTTTTGAACTAAGGCAACATGCGAAATTATGGCGGGAAAAGTGTTTACACTTCCAATTAAGTAAACTACTCTAAAGTGGCAAGTAGAGCCTCTCCCTAATCTCACTCTAGGCAAGTGGAAACCTAGAATAATTAGGGAAAGGAAGTGAAGAATGCTGAAAATAAGCAAATAGAAATGCAAACAAAATATGCGAAGAAGGCAACTAGATAATTGATAAAGTGTTTAACAAAAAATGCCTAGTAGAGGAATGCTTCTACTACTAGATAATTGAAGTAAAAGAAAACACAAATCCTCTAAATAGATGGTGAAGAAGAGGGCTTCTTGCTCCAAGGTTGGTGGCTCCCAAGCTTGAAAAGAATCCTTCAACTCCTTCCTTGCAGAACTCCGCCAAGGTGATGACCTCCAAGGCAAGCCCTAAGGGGGCGTGCCCTAAGTTTCTCTCCAAGGGTGGACGTCCACCCTAAGCTTTTCTCCTTTGCCTGGCCATCCTCCTTGAAGTGGGAGAGTCCTCCTCCTTGGCGTGGCCCAAGTTGAAGGGAGTGGGGAGAAGAAGGCACCAAAAGGGCTGGTGGTGTGCCCCTTTAATCTCCTTCTCTACTCCTCCTTGGGCGTAGGTATAGGTGGATGTAGGTAGAAAATACACTAAGGGAGGATCGAAATTATGTGGTGGTAGGGTAGGGTATTTATAGGATGGGAAAGGGGGTGGTTATGGTGTTTTTTTGGAGGGAAATGAAGGGGTGCTTGGTTATTTTTGGAGGGAAAAATGGGAGGGAAATGAAGAGGTGCCTTGATTTTCCCTCCAAAAATACCTTCTAGAAGGCAATTTTGGAGGGAAAAAATGGAGGGTGGAGATGGGCTTTGATGGTGGATGTAGGGTGGTGATGGAAGGGATAGTTGGCACCAAAATAAAGTAGGAGTAGGTGGTCTTTTTGCTGGAGCTTAGGTAGTAGGGTAGTAGGTTTTGGTGCCATGGAGGTGGACTAGCTATGTTAAGCAGCTTAGCTAGCTTAGCTAATAGGGAGTAGAGTTGGAGGCATTTGGAGCTAGGGTTTTCAGGGAGAAGAGCTAAGGAGGAGAAGTCTGGAGCTAGAGCTGGAGCTGGCTGCTGCTGAAGAGGCTGGCATGGGGCTACTCTAGCTAGCTTAGCTTGCTAGTTCTTTGCTAGTTGCTAAGCCAAGCTAAAGTGAGCTAGCTTCTACCAAAATGAGCTGAGGTGAGCTAGGTCTGGTGCTCTCGGGGAGAATCAAGCTGGTTGAGGCAGCTAAGGTAGCTTAGCTCAACTGAGTTGAGCTAAGCTGAATCCCCGGGAGCTGGACTTAAGCTTCCTTAGCTGAGATGAATTCTTCTTCAGCTGGCTGGAGTTGAGTGGAGCTGGATGTAGCTGGATCTGAGCTGGGGTGAACTCTTGTCAACTCAGCTGAGCTAGCTAGAGCTCCTTGTGAACTAGTGGGAGCTGAGATGAGCTAGACTCAGCTAAGTTGAGCTGGATGTGAGCTGAGGAGAACTCCTGTCAACTCAGCTGAGCTAGCTAGAGCTCCCTGTGAACTAGTGGGAGCTGAGATGAGCTAGACTCAGCTAAGTTGAGCTGGATCTGAGCTGACTTGAGCTAGGGTAAGCTAAGGTGAACTCTCTTGAGCTACCATCCAGCTGTGATTAGCTAAATGGAGCTGGGATGAGCTAACCCTAGTTCAAGTAAGCTAGGTTTCAGCTGTGGTGAGCTGGATCAAGCTGTGTTCCAGCTAGTCTGGGCTTCTCCTTCACCATTTGCCTTCTTGAGTGCTAGGGTTTTAGGGATCTGTGCATCTGTACATCCCTAACACTCACAAAAACACATTAAAACGACAATAAAAATTGCAATGCATGCCTATCCTAATTTATGCCTAAATGCAGCCCAAAAATCCGTTTGCAGAGTAAAATCCTAAGAGCTAGGTTAGTTTTAATGCATAAGAATGATGATAAACTGACGTTTATCACCCACCGCATGCCTGGTCATGGCAGAAAGAGAGTATGCCTTGGATTTCCGCTTCCGTGACACATCGTTAAATTATTTGATCAACACCGATGCGGAAAAGATACGGGTCTTCCCAAAAGTAATACTTGGCATCGGAAAGCAATTTATCCTTCTTGGCCTTCAACCAATCGGACGGGATCTAATGTGATGCCAAGTAGTTTACTATATTAGCAAACCATGGAAGCCTTGTATTGATAGTCAGAAGGTGCTCATCAGGGAAATGTTCCGTGATGGGTCCAGAAGGGTCGATGATCTCAGAAAGAAGGCAGGACAAGTGATCAACTACCACATTCTATTTTCCTGCTTTGTTGCGAATCTCGAGGTCAAATTCTTGCAACAGCAAGATCCAGCAGATTAATTGAGGTTTCATATCCTTTTTTGTAAGGAGATGCCTCACAATTGTGTGATCCGAGTAGATGATAACACAGGAACCCAGGAGATAAAATCTGAATTTTTCCAGGGCAAATACTACGGCTAGCAGCTCTTTCTCAGTAACTGTGTTGTTATGCTGAGCCTCGTCAAGTATTTTGCTAGCATAGTAAATGACCATGGGTTTCCCATCAATTTTCTACCCTAATACCGCTCCTACAGTGAAATCAGATGCATCACACATGATCTCAAAGGGTTGAGACCAATCAGGGGACTGTAGGATTGGGGCTTGGGTAACTCGATCACGGAGGATTTTAAATGCTTGAGTGCATTCCTTGGAGATTTCAAAAGGTACATCCTTAGAGAGAAGAGTGGTCAGGGGACGCATGATTTTTGAAAAATCAGGGATAAATCGATGGTAAAAACCGACGTGGCCCAGAAAAGATCGGATGTCCTTGATCGAGCTAGGCATAGGGAGTTTGAAAATCAAGTTCACCTTGGCTCGATCGACTTGGATGCCTTTCTCAGAAATCAGATGTCCCAAGACAATTCCTTTAGGCACCATGAAATGGCTCTTTTCCCAGGAAAGAACCAGATTCATGTCAATGCACCACCTGAGGATTTAGACCAAGTGTAGGAGGCAATCGTCAAATGATGCTCCAAAAATTGAAAAGTCATCCATGAAGACTTCCAGGTAATCACCTACCATTTCTGAGATATGGCAAGCATGCACTGTTGAAAAGTCGTGGGTGCGTTGTAGAGACCAAACAGCATCCTTCGGAATGTGTATGTCCCGAAGGGGCAGGTGAAAGTGGTCTTTTCTTAGTCCTCAAGATGGGTTGCCACTTGGTTGTAATCGAAGTACCCATCCAGAAAGTAGAAGAAGCTATTTCTCGCCAGTTTCTCAAGGATCCGATCAATAAACGGTAGTGGGAAATGATCCTTCTTCGTGGAGGAATTGAGTCTTCTGTAATCAATGCAGACTCTTCATAAGTTAGCCACACGAGTCGGTATGACTTCTCCGATTTCAGTCGTAATGACGGTAAGTCCTGCCTTCTTAGGCACAACCTGGATTGGACTCACCCACCGACTGTTGGAGATCAGATAGATGATCCCTGCATCTAACCACTTAATGATCTCCTTTTTCATGACCTCCTGCAGATTAGGATTCAAAAGTCTCTGCATTTCTCGTGAAGGTCATGTGCCCTCTTCAGTGTAAATTTGATGTTTGTAATAAGAGGGACTAATGCCAATCAAATCATTGAGAGTCCATCCAATGGCTCTACGATGTTGCTGGAGAACAGTAATCAGACGGGATTCCTGGTCAGGTGTGAGTCTGGAGTTGATAATCACAAGAAATGTCTGATTGGAACTCAAAAAGACGTATTTCAGATGATTGGGAAGAGGCGTGAGTTCCAGAATGGGATTATCAGCAGCAGCAAATGGTTTAAAGTGTGTGTCAGGAGCAAGGGAAGGAGTTATGGGTGTATCTAGATCAGGGTCAGACTCCTCTGTTTGCGGGTTTTAATCTTCTGGTGCTTGATCGGGAATAATCAGGTTGTCCTCGATATACGGTTCGTCAACCATGGCTTTGATATCACATATTTGTTCTATAACACCGTAATTAATCCCTTTTTGGGCCTTAAAGATGTCAATCTTCAGTGTTTGGTTCCCGAATTTTAGTTCTATTTGGACCACCTCAGTTTATAATGGCCCTAGCAGTGGCCAGAAAAGGTCTCCCTAGTATAATCGGTATATCCCTTAGGTTTTCAAGTGCATCCATATCCAAGGCTATAAAATCCATTAGGAAGTAGAAATCCCGCACCTTAACAATGACATCCTCGAGTACTCCTTTAGGTGACTTGATGGATTGATCAGCTAACTGCAATGTCACCTCTGTCGGTTTAAGCTCAGATTCTTCAAGGTGGTCAAGGAGGGATGTAGGTATTAGGTTTATGGAGGCACCTAGATCTAATAAGGCTCTGTCGAATTGGATACCACCAATAGTACATGAAATCAGGGGAGCACCTGGGTGTTTAGCCTTAGGTGGGAGTTTGCTCAAGATTATAGAGCTGGCTTGCTCTGACAGTACGATCAGACTCCCATTTTTGGTTTACGGCTTACACTTGGGTGTACACACATCTTTTAGAAATAGTGCGTAAGCCGGTACGTGGCAGATTACATCTATCAAGGGGAAGTTTATCTGGACCTGTTCAAAGAGCTTGACCAAATCCTCCTTAGGAGCCACGAGTTTGATTATCCTCTTTCCCTTGGTTGGTTCCTCTAGAATAGGTCCAGGTTCTTGATCTGGGATAGGGGTGTCCTGGATAACTATCCTAGGGCTTGGGTTACTACCAGGTTTGGAGTGGTTTGGATAAGTTGGGTCTTGAGTTGCTTTACCACTACGGGTTGTAACGGAGTTTAGTCCTGCCTAGTTTTGGTTTAGAGTTGGTAAAATAGGTGGCTGCTATTGAAATCCCACGTAAGACGTCGAAACTTCCATCCCGTCGGGTGATGGAACAGAAGGGGTCTGATAAATCATGTGGGCGTGGCCTAGATTTGGGTTCATAACGTGCCTCTGGGTCGACATGTTATTTGGATTTGGTAGAGGTTGAGAAGGGAGTGTGCCAGGTTGGTGGGAATTCTCCATCTAGGCGAGTTGATTGCGAACCTCTGTGATCTCATCCTTATGCTATTTTTGTATTGCCGCATTCATTTTCTGAATGTCAACCAGAGTTTGAAGGATAAGAGTCATTTGGTCTGCTTGGTTTGGCCCAGATTGATAGGTGGGGTTGGGCCGAGGCTAAGGCAGCTGATATGGACAAGGAGCTTGTGGACGGGGTTAATAAGGTGGTCTTTGATTCTAAGAATTTCCCACCCACAGGAAGTTGGGATGATTCCGCCATCTAGGGTTATAGGTGTTGGAGAATGGATCATTCTGGATGGCGTTGAGGTCCTCGCAGGTCTGAGGAGCCTCAGGAAATCAGAGTATGAGGGTTCAGAGTTCCCCCAACTAGAATAGGTTGGATCGGAGGTCCCTCCGTCCTGGAGTCAAATGGGGGTGGATACGAGTCCATCCCCTGAGAAGATCGGTGATAGATGTTCTACACAGTTTCCCTCGCAAGAGGTTTCTACATAAACGAGTTTTGCACAGAGGTGTCTCGTTGCAGATGCCAAGTCAGCTAATCCACCTTCTTCTCTATGATAAAAACCTTGTCCAACCGACTGGCCATCAGTTCCAAGTCGACAGATGCGGATAGGCCCTACGTCTCATGTGCTCCCCTAGGATTCATCGATGCGCGAGCATTCGTCTGGTAGAATAAGCCCATGGAGTCATTATTGATGGAGTTCTCACACATATTCTCAAGAATCTCCCACACCGTGTCTTCATGTTGACCCATGATGTTTCCTCCGCAGGTTGCGTTGACGAATAATCGAATGTCTTCACGAAGTCCCTAGTAAAAAGACTAGACTTGTTCCCATTTAGGAACTCTGTGTGGGGGCACTTTTGCATGAGATCCAAGAATCGATCCCATGCCTCATGAAGAGGTTCTCCCGATTGTTGAGTGAAGTGAGTGATCTGGTGGCGCAAGGCATTCGACTGGCCAATGGGGAAGAACTTTTTCAAAAATTCAGACTGGAGTTCATCCCATGTGTTGATCGGACGCGTCTGAGTCTGATACTAATGAGCAGCCTTGTCCATGAGGGAGAAGGAAAACATCTTCATAAGCAGAATATCCTGATTTTGTACATCTGACCCAAAGGTCTGGGCTAGATGTTTGAGTTGTTTGATGTGTTGGAATGGATCCTCGGAGTTAAGCCCATGGAATTTTGGAATGGCATGAATCATGTTGGGCTTGAGTTCAGAATCAGGACCTCCAGTCGGGATTTGGACTCGAGGCTCGATCGCCACCGCAATGGGATTATAGTGATCTCGCATCATAGGACGCTGCGGCGAGTTTACAAAGTTCTGGAATAGATCATTCAAGCACTGAAGTTGGTGTTCAAGGTTCTCTTCTTCAATTGGTTGTGCCCTGATGGAAGAAGGAGACTTGGTTCTGATGAATCAGAGGAGAGGTCTATGTGGTGGGGTTGCTGCACAAACACGGGTGTCGAGGCTTGGCCTCAGCTGGAGTGGATTTCTAAAGGAGGTCTTAAGGATGGTCTTAAGGACCTCCTACCAAACATGTACCGAAGGATTAGACAAGATTAGAATGTGCTGGACCCAATCAAGACACCCAAAAAATTTGGATGACTATAGAGGTTCAGGGCGGATGATACCCCTTAGTCAAAAAAAGTCGTCCACCTGAGAAATACCTAGGTAGCCAGAGAGGAAGAGTCCCGCAAAGACCCCTATACGGTAGAGCATCCCCACGAGTTACAGGGTTTCCCCCACCCGACCTCTCTTGTCACTGAGATTCCAGGTAGACCAGAATGGGGACCTTGACCTCTTAAGTCTACCACTTTTAATTAAAATCAAGATGCTTAGGGTTTCACTTGAATTTTAGATATTTTGAGTGTAAAAAGTGACCTAATTTTAAGGTTAGTTGACCCAAGGGGTCAACTTCACCTCTTTATCCTTTGAGAGCTTTTAGGTCCTTTCTTTTAGGGTTCAAGTGACTTAAGAGCTTGATTTTTAGGATTTCTCTTGGATAAGTCTCTTCAATTAAGGCTTAAGCACACCTTTTTTTGAAAAATTTGCTTCTTGCTTAGAGAAGATGTGTCTCTAAAAACCCTAGATTGGAATCCTTAAGTTGGCTCTAATTGGTCCAATTTAGTTGCCACAAAGATGGTATCTAGGGCTTAATCAAGAAGGTGCTAGCCCTAGTTACCTTAAATGGATGCACAATTCAAAATGTGTTGAAATTAAAATTAAGCAACTTTGGTGGATTAACTAGATATGGAAAGCAAGTAGCCTTAAATTGATTTTCTCTTTGTTTTCCTTTTCAAAATTGAGGGGATTAAGAGAGGGGGCTAATGAGAAATTACCTGCCCCTGGTGTGGTTGTTGTGCGGCTGTCTTCTTTTCTTCCCCTGAAATAATCAAAATAGAAGAAATAGATCAAGTTAGTATTGAATCAGAAGTTGTGATCAAAGTTTCTAAATTGCCCGTTACTCCCCGGCAACGGTACCAAAATGTTTGCAAGGTGAAATCAGGTTTAAAGTAATTGCGTCGTAGTATAGCTAAAATCACTTTGAAAACAAATGAAAGTTTATTACTAGAAAAGTATGAATCCGAGGTCGAACACAGGGAGCAAATTGGGATTTAAAAACTAAGAACACAACTTTCAACTTTATAAAATGTAATGATCAATCAAAATTATGAAGCAAGAAGAATGGTTTCAATGTATATAGAAGCTCAAAAAATATAGAGATGGATGTAAGAATCAGATAATTCTTTTTCAATCTCTCTTCTTGTCTTTCTATCGTGAGCTTTCTATGTTCTTCTTCCTTCTTTGATTCATCTCTAGCCCTTTCTTCTTCTGTCTCTTTCTTTCCTCTGATTGCTGGCCTTGGCTTCATCCTTCTTCCTTCTTTCTCTTTCTCTGCTTCTGACTTCAGCTGAGCCTTCTTTTTCCTTTGCTTTTCTGCTGAGGTTCCTTCTCTTTCCTTCTTCCTTCTTCCCTTGCGACTTCACCCTTAGCCGTTGTTGAGGCTTCTTTCTTTCTCTTCTTCCTTGGCTTCACCCTCTTTTCCTTGGCTTCACCCTCCTAGAGAGCAAAACCTAACCCCTACCCTCCCCGCGAACTCTCCTCTCTTTCTTCTCTCTTAGGCTTGCTCTCCCAAAGCCTGCTCGGGTATACGGGTCAGGTCGGTGCGCCCGTGACCAGGCCCACCGGCGTGTGTGGTGGGAGAGGAGTGCACGGGTAGTCAGGTTGGATACCAGGTCCACGGAGCATGGGGTTACGAACGAGGCGTGAGAGGGAGAGTAGGACCTCACCCCGTGTCAAGAGGCGATAAGCCCCTGACACTTTTTCAATTTATCCCACACCGCTCGCTTGAAAGTTTCCGAGGTGGGACTAAATGTCCCACCCACTTCTCGCACACGCTCGCAGTAGGTCTTCTCTTGATTGCTGAGGCTGAGGGGCTTTGGCCTTCAATTGGTGGGCTGACGCTGCTCGTGAAGAGAAATCGCACACCTGGGACCTGGACTCTTGGCACGTGGAGCCTGCTGTGAAGCTAGCAAGCTTCTTCAAGCTCATGTTAATGGAAGCAAGGCACTTGTACCTATCAACATGAAATACGGCCTCACGGCCCTGTCAAATCACTCAGAAGGCTTCGCCGTGACACAGCGAAGGTGTTTCGGGTGCTGGTGTGGTGTGGGACGGCCTGGGCATGCGTGCCTAGGTCATTCTGTGGCCGTGAAGTTGGGTGTGTTCGGGGGGAGTGAGTGGAGGTTGTGGTGGTTAATGGAGAGGGGGAAAATGATCAGGGGGATGAGGTGATGCTTTCGAGGTGGTTAACGAGGTGTGTGGGTGCGTGGAGTAGATGATGGTGGTCTGTGGTTGTCGGGGCGTGAAATTAGAAATAGATAAGGGGAAAAGAAAGATTAGAGGAAAGGGACTCATCTGCGAGTAGCTGGACGAAGGGGAAGCAAAGGGGGTGGACGGCGCATATATATTGTCGCTAGAGACGAAGACCCAAAGAGAGAGGCAGCAACGACGAGAGGGAGATAGGCGCGGGCACAAGTATGGTGTGACGTAGACAAAGGAGGCGGAGATAACTCTGCCATTGGTATGGTGGCAGAGCGACGAGAGGAAGAAGGAGGAGTCACTGGAGCTTGTGGGCTTTTTGGCCGGAGGGCAAGGGGGGAATTTTGAGGGAATCTCAGGCCAAAACAAGCTTGAAATGACTAGGGGGATCTGGGGCCTCTTTTATAGTCGCAGGAAGAGGGCCTTGTGCTTGGAAGGCAAGCTTCCAAGCACAGCAACCTCATCGAACTTGGAAGGTCGAGAGATACCCAAATCTCTCATGCATTCGCATGAGAGATTGGGTGGAAATCAGAGCGCATAATTGGGTTCACATGATCGGGAATTCCTCAAAGAATCTCCCTTTCAAATTTGAGAGGGATTCTCTAAGGAATCAAGGAGATATCCCTCTTGAATCCTCATCGGAGTAGGATTCCTCCCCTGTAATGGTGGAGGGACCTAATTGCAAAGAATGACGAGGAAGATAGGGGGTGTCTGCAAGGGTTTTCAAAAGCTAGGGGCATAAATGTAATTGGGTTGGACTATTTTGCAAAGTAGGTCAAGGTGAACTCCCCTTAAGTCCAAATTTTGGTATAAACCTAATTTGGACCTAAGGAATCCAATGGTGAAGTTGGATTTTAGGTTTGACAATATTTAACTAGGCATTTTACACAAAAACCTAATTTAGGGCAAATATTTGACTATGACCCATTTTTAGGTCAAAATAGGTTCTAAAGGCCAAATTGAAGGTTCTAAACCCTAAAGGATATTTTTCCATGAATTTTAGAGGATTTATTTGAATTTTATCTTGATCAAAACCTTATTAAATTAAGTGGGTCAGTTTTAGGATTACAAGAAGTCATTTAATTCTCAGATCTCACATGAACCCTTTTCTAATTGAACCAACTCACTTTTTATCTTGTTAAGACCATTTAACCTATGTTTAGGCCATGAGAAATCCCATTATTGCACTGCAATGGTAAAATTACAGTTTTACCCTTTATTTCTTACTTTTCTTTCAAACAAGTTATTCCTTGAGTTAGGCCCTTCATTTGGTTATGTAGGAGCTTTCTGTTCTCCTTTTTAGGTCAAAATGAGCTAGTTAGGGCTCATGATGGTGTTCCCATCAAATGCTACAGTATCAATCAACCAAATGCCTTGTCAACTTAAGTGTAACAGTGATTCAGAACCAGCACATAGAGGCAACGGCCTCTCTTTTTCCTTCAAGCCTTAGGGAAAGGCACAAGCACAGCACTAAAAGAGGTGAAGGCCTCTTCATATTTTGCTAACTATAGAGAGCAGCAGAGGGCAAAAACCACCCCTCTCTCTCTCTTTCCTACTCTTCTCTCTGAGAATCGAGCCAACCAGACCAGACACGGGTAACCAAATCCACCACCAAAACCCGCGTGGCATGTGCACGAGCGAGGGTGTGGATGAGCACGTGAGGCACTACGTGTGCGAGGGCGTGGTAGGACCTGACCCCAGTGACTTAAAGGCAATAAGCCCTTGTCACAAAAATAATATAACCCCTGCTGAAGGCGTGCCGCTCTACGATGTGGGACTAAAATCCCACACCATTCTTCAGGCAATCATGAAGTTGCACTCTCGTTCAATTCTCCCAAGGGAGTGGTCAACGCTCCCAATTGATGGTCCAAGTGTAATCCTAGGACAACTCCACAGCTGCTGGAGTCAGTACCTGGAGCAAGCATGCATTGGAGCAAGCTTCAATCTTTGCTCAAAGCTTCCGTCAATGGCAGCAAAGGAGTGAACACCTAAAACAGTGAAAATGGCCTAAAGACCATGTCAGAAATGCTCAGGAGCTTCGCGCAAATGTGGCGAAGGTGTTGGTGGTGGTGGCGTGTGGTGAGAGTGGTCGGAGATGGCTAGCGAAGGTGGAAGAGGTCAGAAAAGGTGGGTTTGTTTGGTGGATGATTTCGGTGAGCGGAGAGGCAAATAGGGAGAGGGGTTTTGATGGGCAAGTGGTGGTGAAGATTATGAGGTGGTCAACGAGGTGTTTGGGGTGGTGGAGCGTGCAGAAGACCTCGTCGGAGTGGTTGCCGGAGGGAGGAAGATGAAGTCACGAAAGGCGATGCGGTGGTCGAGTCAGAGTGGCAAAGACGGAGTTGTGAAGTAACAAAGTTAGGGAGTTCATCTGTGTAGGTAGCAAACGACAGGGAGGAGGAGCAACGTTGAGTATGGTATGGCTGGTGTTGAAGACGAATGAAGCTCTGGTGGGAGAGAACGACGACGACGAAGGGGAAGGAAGCGCCTCGGGGGTATGTCGAGGTGCGAAGGAAGCTGGGGAATCGAGACCGGTCGGCTATGGTCCGTGACAGCCGATGAAGAAGCTTGGAGGAAGGGGTCATCGAAGCGAGGTGTAGTGAGCCAAGGAGGAGAGGAGATAGGACAAGATTTGGCTTAATTTCTCGCTAAGGAGGTAAGGAATGCCATGGGGGGTCATTTATAGGCTAGAGGGCGAGCTTTCAAGCTTGGAAACCAAGCTTGGAAGCTCCCAAGCTTCATGAAATAAGAGACTCAAATCTTTGAAGGATTCACATGAGCTTTTTAGAGAGATTTGGAGATTTGGACATGGCTCAATAGGAAGTAGATTACCTGACGAATCTCCCTTTCAATTTTGAGAGGGATTCGTCAAGTACTCACAGAGTTCTTGCCAAAAGAAGCTCACCCGAGTAGGATTCCTCCATGAAAATGGTGGAAGGACCTTTTTGCAAAGAGTGACGACAAAGATAGGAACCTATTTGTAATGATTTCAAAAGCTAGGGGGCACTTGTGAAATAGAAAGAATCTAACAGGGCTGAGATGAAAACTAGGTCAAGACAATTTCTGATTGGGCCCAATTAACACAAACCTCATTTGGACCTAAGGAATCTAATGGTGAAGTTGAATTTTGGTTTTGACCTATTTTGATTGGATAATTTATGCAAAAACCTAAATTACAGCAATAGTCTGTCTGAAACTCTATTTCAGGTCAAAATGGGTTCAGATGGTCAAATCAAGGATGCCAAACCCTAGAGAATATTTTTCTATGATTTTTAGAGGATTTAGATGAATTTTATCCTGACTAGAACCTCAGTTAATTAAGTAGATATATTTTTAGGGTTTCAGATGTCCATTAATTCTTAAAATGCGTGAAAACCCGTTTCTGTCTGCATGGACCCACTTATTAGACTAAAATTGCAAAAAATAACCCAGTTTTCATCTTTTCTTCTCAAAATAAGTTAACCTGCCCAAGAGACCTTCTAACTGATATGTAGGAGCTTTTATTGACTTTATCAAATCAAATTGAGCTAGTTATGGCTCATAATGGTATTCCCATCAAATCCTAATTAAAGTGGTTGGATGCCACATCTAATCAAATAATTCTAAAGAATATTTTAGGCATTTTTAGGTGTAGGAAAATTATGTGGCAAGTGGATAGGGTGGAGGGTTCTAGAGGATAGGATTAGGAATGGGATAAAGGGAGTGCCACTAGGAGTGTGAGCTGAATTTTTAGAAATAGGTTTGGGATAAAGTTTAGGATTAAGGCTAGGGTTTAGGTAGCTCAATATGGTAGGTTTAGGGTTTAGGTCAAGGTTTAGGATTACAGTGTTGGGTATTGGCTAAATTAAGTAGGTTTTCACTAAGATTAGGGCAAGGATTTTTATGGCCAGAATGGGTTCTTCTCCTCTCAATTTGAGCTTTGATGATTTGGATTCCCGCTTCTCCTCCTCTTGAGCCTGAATAAAGTATTCCTGCAAAAAGAAAAACCTCAAATTAGACTAAAAGAGTCTCAAATGCGCAATCTTAATCCTAATATGCAAATGTGCAATTATATACAAAATGACTTAAATCTAATGCAGCTAATACACCAAAACCAACAAAACTAAGCATGTTATCATGTAATTATGCTCACTCATCAACTTAAACAAATAGATACTAGGTGACGGTATGCTTATAAGTATCATTAGAAATCAAGGCACTAATATGCCTAAGTTAGACCTTCTAAAAAAGGTGTCTACTCCCATACTTGCATTTCCTCTCAGGTTAAAGTAATCGTCTATTTGTATGAAACATAGAGGCCACTTGTTAGGGGCAAGAAGAAATTCGTTAAACTTTTTTCCTAAAAGTACTCTCTTAGTTAGTACACTAACTAAAGAGAGTAGGGGAAACTGATGAGAAAAGAAAAATCCCCATCCAAATCCAACAAAAAAGGTCTCATAAAAGCCTAAGAAGAATCCATAGAGGTCCTTACAATAGAATAAGATGAGGCAAGAAGCCCAATATTATGAGATCCAACTAAACTAAAAGAAGGATTAGATGGATATCCACTTGATTAGATGGATCTAAGCTAATAGCCCGTGTAAAGGGATATACATTTAGTCAAATAGTTTAAACGAGTGGACTATACAAGTCCGGCGTATTTGACTAAGGATATAGGCGGATACACAGACTTCTCAGCCGACTACAAGGCCAAGCGGACAAGCTGATAAACCTGTCTGGTAAATGTTTGTCAAGTAGCGATTATCGCATCCATCACTCTATCATCTTGACTCTTAGGGATCATGGATAATGTGCATCCAGATGTGCACAATGTGGTATTAATTTGACCACCCATTACGATCAGATTTAGACGATCACGCACAACAGTGAATGCCTATGTTACAAAAAAGCTATGCCATATAAGTGAGTTGTCACCCTCATATGAGGGCACGTGTGCATAAGGTAAGAGAGAGAAAAAAGTGTTTTTGCATTTTCTTATTCTCGATACTTACCGCAAATTCACAAGTTTACACACCTACCCCAGATGTACACCTTTATAAGATGGAACTAGGTTGCCGAACCTCACTTGTCTTTTTATGCGATTACTTATTTTCTTCCAATTTAATCATATCATTTCCTTATCTATGAACCCGAGAGGGCAATGAGAAAGAGGGTTTCAATCAAATATGGAGGAAGAGTTTAAACTCAAAAGTACTTTAGATTGTGATTGAACCAAATTACACTGGCTATATATGGTATAGAAACCTCTTTAAATTATCTATATCTATACTTCTATACTATAACAGGGTTCCTTGCCACGTGTCATCTCTTGCACCCCTACCCCCTTGCTCTCCCCACTCCTCCCAATCCCTCCCCGCTTCCCCCTCTCTCGCACACGCATGGCTTCTCCTTCCCTCGCCCTCTCCCTTTCCCTCAACCACCCCCCTTCCTAGAGGTACACCTGCAATGCCTACGCCACGAGCCTCCCCGAGACCTTCCCCGACCACTTCATCGCCATGATCGCCGAGAGTTGTTATATGCTAAGCTTCGTGAGGTCCTCCACCCACAATGGGACTCCTTCCCGTCTCCTCCGCCTTCACTCCCCTTTCCTCCCCTTCGCAACTACCCCCGACGACAACGCCTGTGAGACGGCGCCCTCTCCCGCCACCCGACTCCTCCCTTCTCCGCCTACCCCTCTCCTTCTCCTCCTCCTGTGCCACCATGGCAGGCGTCCACCGCCTTGCGATTCTCCCCGATGCAATGAGCGAGAAGCCGTAGGTGGTGGTGCTTCGGACGAGGTGGGCAAGGAGGTGCACGCCCACATCCTACGCTTCATGCTCGACTCTGAGGATGACATGCTCAACGCCCCGATCACGATGTATGCAAAGGGACAGGATGCCAGAAGCACCCGCAAGGTGTTCGACGGAATGCCGAGGAGGGACTAGATATCGTGGAGCGCGATGATCTTGAGGTACTTCAAGAATGAGAGGAGTGCAGAGGGGCTCGAGTTGTTCCACACAACAAGGGGCCTCTACAAATGCAAAATACAAAATTCTAAAGCAAATTGATTTGTATAAGAAACTTAAGAATACCTCAAGAATATATCATGATACCCACCACTGATCATCAGTTGAAATCTCAATGGCAAAGCCTACTTGAAACTCCACCGTAAACAATGTCTTAACTTTAGAAAAAGATTTTTGAGAAGATTGTGATGAAAAATTTCACACCAATTAAAGTTAAAATTATTATAACCCACCATATAAGGTCAAATTGTGAAGGTGATATATGCATATATTAAATGTTGGGCAATTGAGGAGTCTACCGATTTCTCTCTCCTATCCCCACCCACGTCATCCCTCCCTCCCTCTCTCTCTCTTAAACGATGGTCAACCCATCACATCATCTTTTCCACTCTTCAAATTTCTATAATTAGTTATCATCTATTATCATCAACATACATACATTATGAACACCTCGATCAGTTGAAAAGAATATCATCTTATCTCCGAACACATCTATCATCTACGAAAGTCAAATTACTCCTTTTGTGAAGATTTTTTTTCCTTTTTAGGACTAAACTTGATTCAAGAAGTCATATAATTAGGTGTTTTAATGATCTAATCCCTTGATTTTAACTTGAATACATTACCTTTACTCCTCATAAAAATATCTTATTTATCGCTATCTTTTTCGGACAATGATATATAAACATCTTATATATACAACACTTACACAAGACCTCAAGAGATCAAACCTTTACTTGCATTGCTCTCCCACCGCGAAGCATGGGCAAGCCCGCTAGTATTAACTAAAACAAACAATCCATCCTATTTAAACACGTCACCACCACTAACCCCTGCCCCCGTGCATCGGAATCCATTGCGCTCTCACCCCGCTTGGCACAAAAGTGGCGTGCTCTTGAGCTTTTATTACTCCTAGTTGCTTGCTTCTGGCTGACAATTAGAGGTAGGGCATTCACGCGATCAAAACATGGGTCAATTTTTTTTTTTCATTGAATGTTAAAGACGAGAAGGTTGGCTCCATTTTTTCTTTTCAAAAAAAAATCAATTCCATTCATTGGATTTTTTAAAAAAATAATAAAGGATAATTTTTGTGCTGTTGTCACTTTCTTAATTATTCAGATGATCTACTTTTCAAAACACCAATGTTTATATATATAACTCTTACCTATCTCTATAATCCCATTCTGTTTATTATATTTTCTTTCGTTTGTACTATCTCATTTTCTTTTGAAATAATCTATCTCTTTCTCATTTTCTTTCCAGCGGGATTTCTTTTATGGACACAAGTATCAAAGCACGCATTGCAACGTATTTTTCAACGTATTATTAAAATCAACCAGTTGAAAATTAGAATCAATTGATTTAAATGAAAATCAACCAATTTAAAATTAAATAGACCAAAATGCACCGGTTGAAAATGATTTTCAATCAATTGAAAATCAAAACACACCAGTTGAAAATGAAAATACACCAGTGTGTTTTGTCTTTTTATTAATGAAAAATAATTTTTCACTTGGAACGTGATTTTTCACCTATGGAAAGTAATTTTTCACTTAGAAAATAATTTTCATCGATGAAAAGTGATTTTCACAAGTAGAAAACTAAAATACACCGATCGAAACCAACACTTTCACTTTGTGCATTGCAAGACACATTGAAACATGAATTTGTTTACTTTGTGGCTTCTTTTATTGCCGTACTCCTCCCTCCTCCCATCAAAGACTAAATGATATGCAAAAATCTTGCATTGCTAGGCTATTGTAGAGTTTTATTTTTTTAAAATTGAAAGTATCGAGCTATATAATTCACAAGAATCCATATCTCTAAGAGCTTACTTATCTATCACATATTGCAAAAAATTAAACTTCTGGTATTACCCTTCTCTCACAAGTGAAAGCAAGTATATATATTTAAAATTATAATTTCACAACTATATATCTTACAATGTAGCTAAATTTGAGAAGGAACAATTGATTCGCTAGATAAATAATTTTTAATCTTTTAAATGGAATTTATTGCATCTTCTCAACATGAATAGGTATAATATTTACATTTAAAAATGAAAATATCTAAAGAGGAGTTCTTCAACCCCAAGTGTTCAATATATTTTATTTTGCTATTTTTATCTAAGGCGATGTCATTTGAGAATATGTTTGATCATTTTTATTATTCCCTGATGTAACCAATGATCACTCTCCTCCTACACATCTCTTACACCTATGTACCACTAACCACTTATAATCTCATTTCCACTAGCAATCTATGTACACCTCTATCCTCTATCATACCATATTCTTCTAACTTAAATTTTTAAGTAGGATAACATAAGGAGTATTATACAAATTAGCTTTAATTAAATTTAAACTATATCAAGACAGCCAATACATAATAGATAAACTACAAGCAATTATAAGTATAAAAATGAGCATTCAAATAATTTTTCAATTGAAATAACCATGCCTTTACCAATTTGATAAAAAAAATACTTTTACGCTTTAAGTCATTCTAAATTTTTTTAAAATATCAAAACATAAATTTTGAAAAGAGATTTTTCTATCAAATAAAGTACTTTTTTTAGATATAAGTAAATATTTTTATATAAATATGAAAATTCAAATGATATTCATTCATAATTTTATTAAAATATTAAATTATTTGAAGTATCTTCTTTCATATTAATAAATTAATATCAATCATTTTTTATTTAAAAAAGAAAGAATTATGATACACCCCGCAACGGGTCGAATCGACTAGTTGCATTAATAGTGAAGAGAAGGATGTTTGTTTCAAGCTATAGCTATATAGTTATTTACGCATGTCCGTGCAAAGCACCAGTGGTTCTAATGGTAGCACATTAACCCCAGAATTGGGCTCTTCATTTTTGACATAAATTAGTTCTACCTTAGAGAGGAAATTAATATGCTCACAAAAAATCATCTAATTCCTTGGAGTCACATTTGCAACACCCAAACGTCAAAAGCTTCAGATTCCTCTCTAAATTCCCTTCTCAGCAAATTTCTGTGGCAATCCCACAATTGCAATGCCTGTAAGCAATGCTTGGCCAACCGAAACCTTTTTCCCCTATTTGAACAACTCATCTAAAACCCAGTCCCAAGGGAAGTATCTTTTCTAGACATTTAGAACCATCTCACTACTGGCGATGTAACTCAGAAGTGTTTTTTTCCAACAAGGGTAATACAAGGGCCAAATAGAAAGTACACCTATCCCATCTACATCTTTAAATTTCAAATGCTACAATATGTTACAGAAAAAGCCTATACCCTAAACACGTTGAACCCTGAAAATGTATTTTCTCCGAGGAGGAACTGATTATATTGTAAATTACCTCTTTTATTCTGGCTCTACATCCGGGCATATCCTTCCCATGGACATTTTTAGGAAGGCGCACATTAAAGAGGAGGAATACCCAAGAGAGCCAACATAGCCAAGATGATAAAGAACTTATCTAATTGGGCTTTTGTACTTGCATGACCTGCAACCTCATACCGTCGCAATAATCATAACTTTGCCTCAGAGGTTGCTCGATACCAGTATTCAACAAGACGAGCAGTGCAGGGTAAACGGGATTCTCCAATTCACCAGCTTTAGATTTATAAACAAGAAAGAATGGGAAAAGAATACGAAGTAATCTTATAATCATGCTCCAATTTGAACAATAATCAAGAGACAAACAAAATATACAATATATACTCATCAACCAACATCCCTGCTTATCACACACACATCTATCTATGGCTTCACATGCATCTAAGACAACCAACAGAGAGCAAATACCCACTGAGGTTGGCACACCTGCATGATCCTACTTAGGAACCGCCTTACACCCTCTTACCTGGAAATTAACCAAGATGCATGAGCTCGGGAGCATGCTTCACCCTCCATTCAGTCCGACACCTGACAATCTCCGGCCCAGTATCAAGGCGCAGCAGGTGCTGGCACTCAACTTCAGCATTTTCAGCAGAATCAGCAGAGATGACCGAGGCAAGGGACTGCAGCACGTTGTCCCTCCTGCATTCCCTCCTGTACTCGAGAGTCATGCTGGCTAGCTCATGGTTTTCAAGGAGCGTGACTGGAAGGCTCTGCAGAACCAAACAAAATTGGAAATCATGAGAAACTTTTTGTAGTAGAAAGAGAAACCTCTAGGGCCTGTTTGTTTGGCGGAATAGAGGAAGAATTAGGGCCGAATGCTGCGTTTGGCAACTTTTATTCCGGCATCGACGGATTCTAGAATTGAGAGGTGGATTCTGGAATAAACAAATTCCGCCGAAGAGGTGGAATTCGTTTATTTCGCTGGTTTATTCTACCTCTCTCAACTTCACCATACAAAATTCAATTATTCCTCATATCAAACACCTCAGGCGAAATAAACACTTCTAATTCTTTGATGTGACAACAAACACAACCAATCACTTAGGCGGAATAAAAACTCCTAATTCCTCCTACTCTTTTACATCCCTTTTTTATCCCTCTTAATTATTCCTCCAACTAAATAGGCCCCTACAGAAATATACCTAAAAGAGTCCATCCAATGTACTTGAAATTGTTCTACAAAAAGGGTATCTTTAAAAGGTGGCTTATTTGGAGAGTTATCCCCCGAAAATGGGGGTTAACCCTGCATTAAACTCCCATGTCTTTCGAACTTGGGTTTTGGAGAAAACCTGGGTTTCGTGTCACTCCAGTTACTGCAGGAGTTAAGAAAACTGACTTAAACCCTCTGACCCTTCATCTTCATGGAAAGCGCACCTCCTCCAAGTGCTCCAGCCAGCATGAAGGACTCTGGCACAGGCTCTCTGTTGCATCATCACTTCTTGATTAGTTGATTTCCAATTTTGCCCCCTTTATGTGGTTATGTCGGTGAACGATTTCTGATATTAGTAGCATATTTATTGGGTGATATCTGGCTATGCGTATTTTCTGATGGATTTGTGATTTCGGTTTCTTCTTGATTGGGTGATGTACTTTTTCTGCCCTGTTTTTGCCCATTGGGTTTTATCTGGTTCTAACACCTTAACTAATAGACTGCAGTGGTAGGATAATAGAATGTGTTTCCTGTTGCTTCATAAGTAAATGTTGGTTTTCATCAAAAAGGAAATATGTTGTAGGAATTGAATTACATATAGACAGTGTGATAACGTTAAGGTGATTATTACTGTTGGATAGATTTAAGATTATTCAACTGATCTAAAGATCTATCAATGGACAAGGTTAAGACCTTGCTGAGCTGTGCTGCTTTGATGTTCTTTCATACAAGAGAGTAGACACCTTATTTCTGATAGCTCATGTGTGGTCCTGCTTTTCTTAGACTTGCTGGGATGCACTGGGTTCTGATTCGATGTGAAGCTTGATTCTCTGTATGTCTTTCATTTTACAATGACCCTTTACATATACTAATGTCATCATTATTTATCATATAGGTTTTCCAAGTTAAAGATGTCCAATACACTAGTAAGTCTGCTTTTTCAAATGGAACAAAGCACATTTTCTGCATGAGGTATTGTGCTCTCGTATCCTGGATTTATATAAATTTTAACGGCGGGTATAGCTTCTTTCCATTCTATATTTAATTCCTATATACATATATAGAGAGAGAGAGAGACACTTCTTACCTAAGGGTCATATTTTTAGTTTAGTTTTTTGTTTAAGTATTGATGTCCTTATATGAAGAATTTTATATCATTTTATGACAAACAAATTCTAGGTAATAAATAATATTCCATTAAATTAATTTTATGTTATAACTAAAAATAATAAATAACTTTTTTAATATAGTTAATTTAAATTGTAATGGAATTACATATATAATACTTGTCTAAATTAAATAAATATCCAAAAAATAAAACCAACTTAACTACCATCACAAGGGTAAAGTTGTCCTTTGGCAACTTCACCCCTCTCCTAACTACCATTTTCAAGTAAACACTCCTTTCTCTCATCAAGAGTTAACCCTATATTTTAACTCCCATTCAATAAACACCTACAGCGTTAACCTCCTTTCCAAGGTAAACACACCACTTAGAAAAGCCGGGTTATTTAACTCCCTATGGAAACTAACCCTAAGAAGCTAGAAAGATATACCTCAAGAATCCAGCTAATGTACTTGACATTGTTCACATGTTGATTCACATCCAAATCTCCCCATCGAGGCTGCATTTTCAAGGAACATGCCAGGAGATAGTAGAGTTGGCAATAGAGAAAAAGAAAATATAGAGGCCAATTGGGACCACAGATTTTATGCAAACTCACAGTTAAGCCTTTACGGATGAAGTCAGCAGAATCATCATCAAGTTTCGACAGTTTCCTACCTTCATCATCACTAATAGCAAACCTCTCCAGGAAATATGGCTCAATCTCTGCTCTTACTTCATTAGGTATTTTAGACAGCTTCCTGGTGTCTTTGTTCATCATTACCCAGACACTGGATGGTGATATAAAAATAAAACAACAAAGAAAAAGCAGGAGAAAAGAAATTGTCAGGAACTATGGGAAAATGGTGAAGGGACCTGCAGAGTCTTGTTCTTTATCAAAGGAAAAACAGGATGAATCACAAGCTAAACCTAGTTGCCCTTGTAATAGTTTCCCCCGTCTGAGAATCACGTATGTGCCAATCACGACGCTTGCCATTTTTACCTGAAGCATAAACCCAAGTATCAACCTCCACAACATCACCCCTGCAATTCAACAGACAACCAGAATCATCAAAGCTCCTAACACATCCAATCGGTGATATAGAAACCCAATGGTTTTACACAGAATGGAAAATATTGCAAAATTTGTTTTAAATTGCTGAAGTAGGTATCTGTTGGTTTGAGTTAATGAGAGAATTCACCACATACTTGTTTCAAGCTGAACAAACTCCTCGTTGTCAACTTTTTCAAATTGGATTGACTCCTAGTTACTACATGCATGGACACCTCATAATCCTCATAGTTGTGAAGCACAAGGCACCAAAGTAACCTCTTCCCCCCAATCCACAAAAAAGCAACAAAAAAGGAGTTCCTAACTAGGTCAAAATTGAGGAACGACCATGAACTTTTCTTTCTAACCAGTTAAAGCAATCTTGAATTTGGGAACAACCATAAAATTTCCTTTCTAACCATATAAAGTGATCTTGTCTTGTAAAATGGCCAATTCAAAACTATTAGTTAAAACTTTCAAAACTGAAAGAAGAAAAGCATGTGCCTAGAATAGCCAAGTTAAATGAAGCAGCACAAAAATTCAACGTCAGAGTGGTAGCCATGCTTCTCTTTTTAATGAGTTAAAGCATAAAGCTTCTTTCACCATGCCTTTTTTAATGACTTAAAGCATGAAGCTTCTTTCACCTATATTTGACTAGCATGTCAACAAAGTTTTATATAATAAGCCGAGTTGGAATGCAAAGGAGTGTTATACTTGGACTAAAAGTAGCCACAGATCCTAAAATATGATTATGGACCATATACACAAAACTCAAGTGGAAAACTAATCCGACTTGACAAATATCAAAATCTCTATGCTCCTAAATAAAATAGGAGTTTAAAAAGTTTATAATTGTCAGAATTTCAAACTTCGTCACACCTAATTTTCCATCTCCAGAAATGGGTGGCATTTCATGAAAATAACTACAATGTATTCAATATTATCATTAGGCGGAGCTTTCCAGAGAAGAGCAGGTCCACATAACAGGGCACTTCAACAACCATATGGAGGGAGGTTAAGGTGCAATTAGTAAAATTTACCTTGAGTTAGTGGAGCTAGTTGAGGACAAATATTGCTTGACATGGTGTTAAAGAGACCTAGCCAAGCGAAAGAAGAATTGGATAAATTTTACCCTACCCAGTCTACACCCAAGAGTAGAAAATAATGAAGCTAACTGTACTCTTCACCTCTGTAAACCCAATTAAGATATGATTGAAAAAGGTCTTGTCAAAAGTAGGGATAGTTGGAACTAGATAAGAATAGGTTCCATCTAAAAGGGACCCAAATGAATGAAGCATGTGGGCTTTACTGAGAAAATTAAGTACCTTCATGATCTGCATGTGAGGGTGACAAAAGCTCTACCCTATATCTCTGATTCAATTGTGAATCTTTTTCATCTGAATAAGAAAATGTTTACAGTGGATGGAGCATGAATCCAACCAAAGAGGTCAAAAAGGCAGCAAAAGAAGAAAAAATTTATCCCTGGTCTACCAAAGCTTAAGACTCTTAACTTTACAGTTTACGGGAAGAAGTTATTTTCCACACTACCATGACAAAAGGTGACACCCCAACATATACCAAATCCACTTATAGAACCTTTGTACGGATGCAAAAGTTCACAACAAATTAACTATAAGCAAAGACTAGATGATAAATGAAGTATATAAGGCTGAATTTTTTTTCCACAAATTACCACGAAGGATAGCGCTCTACCATTACTTGCATCTTCGTGACGACCCATATTAGATTCCTCTTGGTCATCTCTGGCGTAGAACCAAAACCATCTCCGAGGAGGCCCGCAGTCTTTACATGATTGAGGGCTGTCTCCTGCACATAATGATATATTTGAGCACCTAGCTAGACCATTTTATCACTAAGAAGGTCCAAAAAGAATACTTCAATCATACACAAAAACTACCTGTAAATGATTCATTAACGTCTCTATTGAAGCTGTCCTATCAGCTCCAATCTCATATGACCTGATAGAAAAATTCTGCCTGAAGACCAAACCATCTTCAACAATCCTCCCAAGGCCGAAGGCATCAGCGAGCATTTCTGGTCGCTTTGTCTTCCAGTCAATGAAGGTCAGCTGCTTCTCAGCAGCCAAGAAAATGGTCGTGATGGCAGCGAGTAGCACGCTCCAGTCAGGTAGCTGGTTGTAAAAAGTCCGCGGAACGTAGGATTGCGTGACATTGTCCTCGGCCCTTGCAGAGTCGGATTTCAGCACGTTGGTCCTGTTGATCTTGGGAGCAGCCTGCGCGTTGGCCTTAATCTGCATGACAGCCGAGCAAGACGCAGGTTTCGCTCCGAGCCCCTCTGCATCAGGGCCTCCAGCAAAGCTAACAGATCCCTTTGAAGGGTAGGAAGAGGAGGAGGAGGAGGAGGAGTTCGGGGGAGGGACAGGTAACAAAGCAGAAGCAGCAATAGCCCCAGTGGCAACCATGACTGCAACGTACGAGCACCGCAACTATACCTGCAGAGCACGCCACAAGGGACCATGCACACGAGTATTTGTATTTCCCAATTAATAAATATCAAAAATTGGAAATCATAACCATCAATACAAGAAATAGCTGACGCAACCAAAAAAACCTCAATTTTTTGCCCGTTCCTTCTGTGGAAAGAAGGGTACTGAAAGGGTTAGACTTCCAATTTGGGTCAAGCATTGGCCACAAGCAGATGAGCTAACCAACCAACCACGAATCTTCTGAATAAAAATAGAGGACCCAAATAGCAACAACGAATTTTAAATCTCCCTCGGAGATAAAAAAAAAACAAACGCTTTATCTGACGAGAAAAGGGGGGCCTTTTTTTCACCCATGTCTTCCAGAAAAGACTAGAGCTTCGCCAATTACTTGGATTTTTCTTTAAAAAAAAGGAGGGCCATGTGAAAAGTGCCTGACGAACCTTCCATAATCTTTACATTAAAATATTGAAAGGAATTCATATAGATCGGGACGTTGATATGCAGTAGATCAAATTTTTTGGGTGGGTGCATCAAAGTTACCTTCTTATGGAACAATGGAGGGGCTTCGGTCGCTCCGCGTAGAGATCTTTGGCTATTGGGTTTGTCTCTGTCTTGGCTATGCGTAGCTCCGTACAACGATCTTTAAGAGAGCGTGCACAAACTGTAAGGCCTGTGAGGAGGGAGATCGGGGGATTTAGGCGGAGGGGCTTTCGCCGGCAGAAAACCCCACTGCCAGCTACTCTTCTATAGGACAGTAGCGATCGAAGTCGATCACCATCTTTTACGTGCATTTGAATTTCCCATTCTGCCCTACCCCTACCCCACCCCTTCTCTGCAACTGCATTTCGATATTAATTTAAATTTCATTTGTTTTGGATGATATTTTTGATGGATGAAAATCACTGCATATATTAAAAAGTGATTTTAAAAATTACTTTTTTATATGAAATATACTCAATCAAATATTATGTTATTTCTTAAAAATATATTTACACATTAATGTCAAGTTATTACAACTCTATTTATAAATCATATTTGAAATATAATTAATTAAATATTATATTATTATTAAAAAATAATCATATCACTTTAATACTTAATCGTATTGTAATTCTTTTCTCAACCAAAATAAATTTATATTACAATATATTCAATTTTTCACTTATAATATAAATATTATATTTTCATTAAAATAAATAATTGTAATACAAGTTCATCGTATATCCATAGATCTATTTTTACTTATAATATAAGTTTTTACGCTCTTTTATAGTAAATATTTGTAAAATAAGATTCATTAGTAATACAATTCGTATTAAATGCATTACTGTTAAGTACTGATTGTTCGTGTTACAAGTATAATATATCTGTATTACAAATTTGGTCATGTTTTTTATTTTCATTGTGTTATTATGTGTAACACAAATTTAATGCTTGCAGTTACAACATATTTACTATTTTGTCACAAAACACCTAACATTTATTATAATTTACATGTTTATGCATTACAAATGTATTTATGTCATATTACAATTGTTGTTCTTTGTTTTTACATTACTTTTTCATTAATTTAAAATGTATTCCTTCCTTTTTTTAAACATTTGAACGTAGAAATTCTTGGGATGTTTTAGTGTTGGTAGAATGTATAGTGTAACGACCCAAATACCAAGTTCTAAGTCATTTCAGGGTAGTCTAGGTCAACTTGAACCTAAAAACTCTGTTGTGATTCGGTGTTGGTGTCGGCACCTTCTTAAATTACCAAAAAATACGTATTTCAAGCCAAACCATAATCAAATGTTGTCAAAGGGGTGCCACATATGGTACCGTTAGATTCCTCTCATCGTAAGCTTTCTAGCGATGCTTATTTCACGCGAATTCGAGGTGTATAGCTCAAGTTATGGCCAAAATAAGTTGACAAGGACCTAAATATAAGGTGGACCCAACCCTAGGGATATTTTGGGTATTTCACCCCAATAAACCTATGTTGAGGAATGCAGATTTTACTTAGAAATCTAAATTCAAAAATCTAGGGACCTATTAGTAATTTTGAGAAATGCAGACTTCCCATCATAATTTTCGCAAATCAAATGGCAATGGCAAGTGTGCACCATGCAATCTGGCAGTGCGGTGCGGATGTGCGCCACATGTCCTGCGGTGGAAGGCCCTAGGTGCTTGCGTTCTTGTGCACTTGCACGAGGAGAGTGCACGCACTACAGATTTGCGACACGTGGCGGTCGAATGGCGAGGGCCCGGGTGAGCACGCAGGTGGGCATCCGCGTGAGGTGTGAGGGCGAATCACACCGCGACACGTGGCAACGAGTGAGGGTGACCAGTGTGGTTGGACCGATGATCCAGGAGTGGTTCAGCAACCCTCTCGCGTTGTATCGTCCAATTCGAGGCCCTCCTAACCTCAGATTTTGACAAATAATGTACTCTTGGAATCGTATCGACGCGTACTACGCATTAGCATGATTTATTTTTATTTTTGAGTACCTTCTCCTTAGTGAAAAATCAGAACCGTGATTAGGTGTCTTCGACCCTATTGATGGTCCTTTAAATCAGGTCTTGCCCCAGTGCATGTGCAGATTTCAAGGCAGGCATGGATACTACCCCTAGGCCCTGTGCACATGGTTCAAAGTCACCGTGACCCTTCGATAACGTTAGGTAGAGTAGTTTACCCTTCCTTTGATTTTGTTTCGTTTTCGGGTATTGCGGATCCGTTTCGAGTGCTTCTTCACGTGTCTCGTGCCCATTGATACGTGTTTCCTCTCCTTGCTGAGTTTAGAACCTAGTAGGAGTTATGATTAATGTCTTGGGTACTTGAATATTAAATGTGGATATTGTAAATCAAGTTAACTTAGAATGTGAGTAATCAAATTGATATAGTTAACTGTTAGATTAAAGAGAGTTAACAACAATTTATTAGATCATTTTCATGAATTAAATGAATTTCGAATATAGGATGTGGTTTTACCATCGCATGTACGAAAGGAATTCCACTTTTAGTAAAACTAGTATCATCAAGATAGTTAAATAATAATTTAATTAGAACCACGATCAGAAATTTGAAATTTCTTGGAAACAGATAAGTTAGAGGATAGTATGAATATCTGATAATTCTAGAATTCAAAAGTGTAATCGTTGATATGGTTTGATTGAATACCAATAAATGATGTAGAATTTGGAAATAATTAAATAATCAATACAATGGATTTGTCAGGAATTAAAATGATTAGATAACTAGTTTTAGCCCCGCTACTTGTCGGATTTTGGCTATAGCTTTGGTCTTTCAAATCAGTTTCAGGGGCTGGTTTAGGGAG
This sequence comes from Thalassia testudinum, assembly GCA_037157565.1. Taxonomy (NCBI): domain Eukaryota; kingdom Viridiplantae; phylum Streptophyta; class Magnoliopsida; order Alismatales; family Hydrocharitaceae; genus Thalassia; species Thalassia testudinum. The sequence goes on from JAZHRO010000063.1 coordinate 125,382,030, forward strand.
TTGTTGGCCTCCCTACGACTCTTTAGTTAGGCTTAGCGACCAACTGGGATAGCGGGATGTAGGGCTCGAGGTTTGGTTCTTTCTCGGTCGAAGGGTAGGTCATTAGCTATCAGTGGTTTAGTGTACATAGCGCTTGTACATATTCACACTACACGATGTAGTCGCCACCCCTTTTCGAAATGACCCCAAGGTGACAGAGAGTGGTGACTTGATAGGTATAAGCCATCTTCTCGACCAAAAGGGTGGCTTATACCAATCTTACACCATAGGAAGTTACACGAGAATGTCTCGTGCCTTGAGATGTTGATTGACAGATTATGAACTGTAATAAATTAGGCTTCCAATATACTACAACAAAATGGGGTTCTAGTGACAACTTACGAGGATTGATTTACAAGCTTTGAAAACAGAATTTAGGGTGGGTGACGGAAAATCCATCCCTAAAAATTTCTCTCAAATGAGGGTCACCAAAACTTTTGGGGATGGATTTTCTGTTATCAAAACTCAAGGATAAAAAATTAGTCACAATAGATTAGACAAAAGAATACACTGATGACATGGCATAAAATTTTTTAGGGATAGATTATCCCATCTTTAGAACTTTTAGGGATGAAAATAATTGTCCCTAATTGCCTTTCAAAGATGACCTTTTCCGTGGATATAACATTATTAAGATAAAATATCTATCCAAATATCCTTTTTACTGTTTCCTAATAACTAGCCACACAATAATTTGACAATTATTCTTTCACAAAATACATTACTTTTATTGAATTTCAAACGTAAAGTATATATTACACAAACTTGGGGGCTCAATGTTACCCCAATTTATTGATGTCCTCAAAATCAAGTATAAGCATTCCCTCCTTGAGGTATACAATGAAATTAGAAAAAAATACTAAATAAAAGTAAAATACAATATGTTCCTCATCCCCTTGTGAACATGAATATTCGGAGGAATTTCCACCCTTCACCGTTTGAATTAGATTTTTGTTGGACAATACTAGTGAAGTTGGAAGGGCTTCTTTAGAATCCTTCAATACCATGATCACTTGTAATGTGCGATGCATCTGACCTCATCAAGAGTCACCTTCATTTGCATACGATTTCCTATGAAAAAAGACACCATAAATTAAAAAAGCAGCCAGGTTTATACTGTTGACAACTAAATACTAAAAAATTAATTTACCTAGACTATAGTTATTATTTCCAAAGCTATAGTCAATCATTCTCCCTAAGGCTCTAAAAGACAGCAAAAATAGGATCACGTACTGCAATAAAGGTAGACACATAAAAATGGTAGCGTTTGATTTTTATAATTTGGAACCTTGTGAAGCCCGTAGGACCCCCCTTGACTACAGCAGTAGTCTTGATTTTAGAACCATGAGACTATCTCCGATAACAGTTATCCTAATGATAGTAATACAAATGAAGCCAAATAGACAAATTAAAATTTCTATTATTAGAAGTGCATTACCAATGGTACATCAGCAACAAACCAACAAGCACAAAAAAGTTAGTAGAAGCATTTGTTACCGTGAAATCTAGATGGTTCATTGTCAAGAACTAAAAAATTAATCAAAAGGATTGAATTTTCTTATGTTTGGAAGCATATGGTTCTCTAAGTTATTTCCAACAATATCTTTCATCTACCTTGATTTTACTCTCCATAATTCACTCAACCACCACCATTCAAAGTCCCAACCCACCCAAATTCTTATCTATTCTTTTTGACCTCCCATTCACTTACTATGGCACCACATAACCTTTACGATAATATCCCATCTATGTACTACCCCTCCAACTTGTTTCCAACAACCAAGAAGCCGTTTAGCCAATTAGGTAACAACAATGTACATGCAAAACTACCACCTACAGGCTAGTGTTTAAAGTTTCCAAATTATAAAAGTTAATTTCTAGATTCTGATAAGTAAGCAAGTTTCTTTCTAGGGGAAGTAAGCAATTGAGTTGCATGATATAATGATGAAAAGGCTTGAGTGGTAGATAGAGTAATGGAAGGATTGGAATGAAGGAGATATACAATTTTGGCATAATGAGATTTAGCAAAAAAAAAAGGAAAATATGGGTAGAGATAAAGGAGATGGAGGATAGAGAAATACCTTAAAGAAATGGGAGAAAAAGGTAGGCAATGAAGTCTTGGAGCTAAAATGGACAAGAATGAGCAATAAGTCAAGCACTTGTACATGACCAGTAGTAAGAGATTCTTTTGCTCATAATGTTGGTACCTTCTTACCAATGTCAAATCCCTGAACTGGTGTTACGACCCATTTCCGACTCCTTACAAAACTTGAGATCGACCCGCCTCGACTAAATCCCAAGACCCAGTCGTCCAACAAGAAATAACCATATGCACAAATCATTCCACAACCACACATGCATTGTAACTAAGTAGAAATAGATAATAGGCAGTAATAGAAAGTAGAACAGAAATCCCAATGTACTACATGCCATAAGCAGAAAAGTATGATTACAGACATAGCCATCACACTAAAGTAGAGAGAAACATAACATAAACATACACTAATACACTAAAGATACCCACTCCCAACAAAAAGAGCATCTACAATGGAAAACAGCAAAAGTATAACTACAGCTGGGCTCGACTGGACCTAGCAACCTCTGCAGCCGATGGCATTGGCTGCTCAACTCTCTGACCTGAACATGGTTATATATATCTGTGATCAGCTAACGCTGAGTAAAGTGGTGTATATGTAATTTAAATGCAATCACACATAAAGGAAAAGCAGCTAACTAATCATACAATTTCCAGTTATGTATTATCATATGCTTTTATTTAAATCATCTGTGTTTCTGATTCGGTTATTCTAGTAAGGGTCCACAACATTTCTTAATCCACTTGTTCCTTAAGGGAACGATCTTGATGCAGTTTTCCCGTGATGCAGGATGTACACGTGACACTCTCTTGACCGAGAGAGCACCTCATGGTAGTACCACACCTGGTCTACCACCTTGGGGTCATGGCCACAACGTAGTGGTGACTACGACGAACGTGATAAGCGCACGGGTAGCTAGCTCACACTGGCACGCGGTCAGTCTTTTCCGCTAGTGGGTACGCTTTAACGTACAGCATGGAACAGAACAGGGGCCACACCATTCAACAATCTGTGTACCCTCGCCCGGCTATCTCGGTCTACCTAGTGGACCTAACAAGAGTCGATGTAGGAAGGCTAATCCAACCCTGGGTCCCAACCCAAGGGTGGCTAGCACTCTCCCTATACAAAAGTGACAGTACCTCTCCTTGGTACCACTTACACGAGGGCCAACTCACTTTCCATACCCAAGTCTGATCAGTCAACCAACACGCCCATAGGCAACAGGTTCCATCATACATCAGATATCCGTTTCGGCATACTTTGAGTTCCTTTCCTAGTTCCCCGTAGGGTTCATGCATAGTACTCATCTTATTTCACTTCATGGCATGCATCTCTATCACATACTGATTTCTAATTCATATAACAGGCAGCTCGTAAATTAACAGGTTAAACCGTCATTAACAGGATAAGCAACCATCTCAGTATTAAACTATTCCAATTATCACAATATGAAATTTAACAATATGCATTCTCAGGTTTTATAACATGTGTGGTTCATGCACTGAATATAAACCATTCACATTCTCATTCCTAGGGTTCATCTCATAACCTATGTTTCAAGCAAATATTTCTAAATCAACATGCACTTTACTAATTCAAGCCACAGAAGTAGGGAGAACAACTCTACTAAGGTATATGAGTGGTACGGGGGCTCGAACTGTAGATCCCGACGTCTCCATGGGTCTCGTGTATACTACAAATTGGAGACCTATATCGTTACCAACATGTCAAATAAGCTCAAAATAGTATAGACACTACACTAACACGTAGAGAATTCTGAAAGAAAACTAATGATACTTTATTTGGAAAAAATTGACTCCGTTTAGGCTCTAAACTGACCCAAAAACATGCACCCTGACCAAAATCAGACATCTAAGGCAAGTCCCAGACATCTTAAACGAATGCAGTAGCTTACCTTGCTCTCCTGTGTCTATATCCGTCATCTGCTACCCCACACAATTGTCTGAGGAGGATCTCCAGACATCTGACATTGCTCTCGGTCGTCTGGAAGGGCAGTCGGACGTCTGACACAACCTCCAGATGTCCAAAAGTGCCTCGAGTGTCGTGTCGTGCACCTTTCCAATGCCCTCGTACCTGCGCATGCACGCACAGCCACAATAACGACACCTCACACCACCATACGCATGCATGGTCATGCAAGGTTCATGCAGAGGACATACCTTGACACTTTACGTGCTATCGGACGTCCGAAGCTCTCTCTAGACGTCCAATGACCCCTCCAGACGTCTGACAGAGGTTGTGGATGTCTGATAATGCGGAAATATCCGCACGCAGAGCTTCCTCGCAAAGCTCTTCTTCTCGCTAACACCTCCTCTTCACTCGTGGAGCTGCAATAGCTGCTCTTTTTATTGCTCTCCCTTCCCCACGCTCTCTCCCGCTGCCCCTTTCTCTCCCCCTCCACATGCTCCTCCAACTCCCCTCTTCTCCTTCTCCTCCACACACGGCTATAAGGGGAAGGGAAGGAGGTGGACGAGGGTGGTGGATCAAATAGAGGGGTGCCCTCCGTGCTCCTCCTGCTTCCTTCCTGTACTCCTCTCGATCACAAGGTGGAAGAGGAGATGAGAGGGGCGACAGCTGTGCAACCTGAGGGTTGGAGGTGGTGGCATTGGAGATGTGGGGAGGTGGTGTTGGTTGTAAGGGGTTGGGGGGTTATTAAAGAGAAGGGTTAGGGTTTAAGGGTGTGTGTGTGCGTGGGTTGAGTGGAGGTGAGGGGCATTTTGCAAAGTTGACCCCGCAAAAGCCTCCTTTTCCCATGGAGTCCATAGAGTAAATCCTAGGGGGTTTAAAATTGCATTAATACACTTAAAATTCTGGGAAATTCCTGAATGACTCTTAGGAAGGATCATTTCAACTGGCCAACACTGTGAAAGGCAACATGTGCCCTCGATCTCCAGCAGTAAGATTGTTTGTCATCTTGCCTGATTAAAATTGAGGTAAACATACAACCAAGTAGTTAGAGGTACACAAGTTGATGTAATAGAAAAGATGATACCATTACCACACTTAGGTATTTTCCCTATACACACAATGTCACAATTGCCATGTAGAGAGGAACATATCATTCTATAGATTAGTATGTGCACCACCATAAAGTGATAAATATACAAACTTTATCAAAGAAACAAGAAAACAAATTCCATATTTCATTTATAGAACAAAATTCTAACATTTGATCCACTTTTGCATAAATTGGAAAGATGTGCATAATCACTCTTATTTTTTTGGAACTTAGATGACAACAATTACACATGACTTAAATTGTTTGTGTGGTCTAGTTTTGACAACATAATTCAAGAATTCATGGGGATCAGTATTCACCCACAAACAAATATCAACTTCCCAACATAGAGAATGGCACAAAAAAAATTACACACTAATAAAGAATTCATAGTTATCATACACCCACAAAATATATGTAACAGAATTAAATTTGGTCTGTCATCTATATACACAACTTGCTTTGGAAAGATGTGAGCGAGAAAAATAAGAGAGGCACTAAAAGTTTTTGATAGAGTGATAAAAATATCTGTCATTATAAATTGTCAATATTCATGGAAAAGTTCAAGATTTGATAAAATCCCTTTACCTTTGAGAAGGGTTCCAGATATGTTACCCACCCTCATTTGGCAATCCTTAGTAGGAATTGAGCTCTATGATCTTTGTCCTGCAAAGAAGATCCATGAACTCAAGCCTCACAATATAAAGAAAAGAATAGCATGGAAACTTCAAGAGCTCAAAAGAAACTTCTTACAGCCAAACTACATCTGTCAGACAATACATGGCCCAAGCCTTGAGAACTCATTCATATCCAAAAATTAGGAAAACTGAAAATAATTGCCAACCTACGATTTATAATCCATTAGATAATGTAACATCAAATTATAGAGATTTCCCTATCTATGGCTAACTTAAGTTAACATCCATCCCTTATAGCATTCATATTTCTTTCTTATTAGGTGGTGTTGTAACGGAAGATCAGTGCAAATGGAGTTGAGTTTTGAAATACCCGTCATCATAGTATGATTTGTGAAGAAATCCGTCAACAGATAAATTTATATCGAAACTCTAAAAATCTCAGGTAGAACACAGGGAGGTTGACGTTTGATTCAAAATCACGTTTGTTTAATTGCCACGAAGTAGATTAGCTAGTCGAATTGAATCTAAACTAACTATCTACTTAAAGAATAAAGAATAGAAGACAGAGAGAAAATATTATAAATAAAGAGAAAACAAAAATAGAATAAACATGAATGTCATTACCATAAGCTGATGTTCATTATAATTACAACTATTCACTACACTAGAAAGTAGGAAATCTATACTAGAAAGCAATAAAAGAGAAGATAGAGAGAAGTTATCCTCCTCGACGGATGCTTAGAGGATGAACCGGACGGGGCGACGCCTAAAAGATGGAAGATGAAGTAAGGAGAATGAAGCGGGAAGAACCGGAGGTAAGGCAAGACGTTGTCATCATCACGGGATCCGCTTCTCGAATTGAGTGAGAGGATAACCGCGGGATGCTCCACGAAGAGGGGAGAAGGTGGAAATTTTCTAATTTTAACTCTAAAGGAACATCCCGGGTTTGGGACAAGCTCTTAGAGCTTTGGAGGGGGTGAGAGAAGAGAGGAAGGGATGAGAATTTCGTATGGTAGGGGTCTCCTTTTATAGTTGCAAGAATTGGAAGCAATTTGATCATTACATATTCAAAACATTAAATGAGGGGGTCTTTAGTGATGGAATTAAGCATCACTAAAGACCCGATCATTGCCTTACATGCACGCCCGCCCGCGCCCTCTCTCCTTCCTCACGCCTTAATGCAAAAGCCACGTTCTTATGCTCTTAGCTGTCCAATCAAGAGATCAAACGGCTTAAAAAGCGCTTGAACTCTTCTTCATCAACCGTTGAGAGTCAGCGCTTGCCTCTCCTCAGCCGTTGGATCTTGCATCCAACGGCTAAAAATGCATCGCGCCCCCCGCATCTGATCGGGCATTTGCATCTACGTAGGATCACGCGTGCGTGAACCGCGTGCATCCGTTGCACCATGTCGCCCGCTCCTCACTTGCATGATCTGCATCTAATGGCTGGAATCAACGCATCCCTTACCTTCAACTCAATTTTAAGGCTCGCAGGGATTCGACCCCACACCTCTTCTTTGTGTGAAGCGCTTGCGCCCGCTGTGCTATGGCTGCTGCTTTGTCGCACTTACATTTTAAGCATGTGCGCCCGTGGTCGCTGCATCAAGATCCAACAACCCAGATCGTTCGCGCCTTTGCCTTTAGAAGTGCAACTGTGGGTCCTTGGGCCGATTAGGCAGCTGAGATGGCGCCACATGGCACCATCTTGGCCGTCCATCTTCTGTGTTGTCGACGGTGCCATAGATGTCGGATTGGATCGATTTTCACGCTGTTAAGCTACAATCGTCGATCTGAATCCATCCATATGGTCGAATTTGTCGTCTGAAGTACGGATTGACACCATCTTGTTCCTTGATGTCTAAGCTTCCTTGGACTATATTTGATGCTACGAATGTCCGATCGAGACAATCTTGGAGTTGTTGAACTCCAGTCATCACCCTAATCAGATCCATATGGTTAGATCCTCGATCTGAGAGCTTGATTAAAAGTCATCCTGCCCCTGGTCATAAAATGAGACAATTACTATACAATTTGTACAATTTGACTTAAATGCAAGATTATGCATGTTATGCAATATTTACAATGCATGATGCTAATATGATATTAAGAACATGCATTAATAGGTATTTTTGGCTATTTAGATGTATGCACATCACACCCCCATGCCTATCTTTTGCTAATCCCTAGCAAAAACTATATGCTATTTATAAAAGAATTACGATTGGATTACTCGGGCAAAAGTCATTTTCAACATCAAGAAATTTTTACTTAGGACCTGAACTTCAAAGATACAACAGCGCCTGAGTATCTGCCAAAGTGCAGACCACCTTAAGCCCTCTCCTTATTCAAAGAAGAATCTCTTTTTCTTCTTTTCTAATTTTTTTGGATTTTTGAGTTTAGGGTTTCGGAGCGGCTTTCTACAGCCACTCAACCTACCCAAGAATTGATGAGAACCCTAAGTTTTAAGCATCTTATTGTAAATGTGATAGACTCGTTGATCGACAATCAAAACAGACTTTGGATTTCTACGCCCCTAGGTGACCTTAAAAGGAATTCTGCCTAAAGGTGTATTTATACGATCGATAGCTTTCTCCCTATTTTTATTTTTATGGGGTTAACATAAGGGCGAACTCAATGTATATCTCCCCGGGTAATTCTACTTCTCCGCTTCTTCCTAATTGTTTTGGAATTTAACATGCATTTCTTGAGCTGGGTTCTGGACAACCTACCTATGGACTATTACCCACGATAACTTACCAGCCATACTCATGCAGTGAAGTGTGGCTTATTTCTTTTGTTTCTTTTTCTTTTCTTTTCTCCTTTTCTTTTTCTTTTTTTCTTTTCTTTTTGGACTTTCTTTTTCTTTTTTAATTAGGTAACTTCCCTGGTTTAAGATTTACCTAAAGGCAGCAAGAAAAGAATGGTCCTTTGGCTGGACTCTGGACAACCTAGCAATGGCTGTTACCCATGATAACATGCCAGCCATACCACCTTAGAAGATTCATTAGCTACCCAATTTCCGTTAAAACCGCCGAACAACAAGTCAATGCGAATAGTGTCTAAATGCTTAAACTTAAAGTTCCCTCAAATCAGAAGGCGGATTGATAAGTAGTATACTTATCACCCCAACTTATTTAATCAAATTGAAATAGAATTTAGGATGGCGAGGACTCGATAAACAAATCAACATTTTAATAGATACCCAAGCTGATTAAGCCGAAAGACCTGATGGGTCTTAGTGTTCAAATCATATAGTTTTATTCTCTAAGATTAAAATTTTTCTAAAACCTAAATTCTCTTTCCTAATTCAATTTTTTTTTCAAAAATAAATAAAAAGAATCAACGAAGCTAATAAGATGATTCAGAAATGGATGTCTACCCCCCATACTTATCTAATGCAATGTCCTCATTGTATTAAAAAACATGAAACAGAGTGGAATAAAGTAGAAGGAACCTAAATTGCGTGAATAACAGGTCAGCTCCAAAATGAAAAGAACCTATATATGTGTTGAAGTTTGTGCCTTCAGCTAGGCACACTATACACAGAAGAAGAAATAAAGAATTCATAAGTGCAGGTCAAAATCAGAATAGAAAGATTCACCTCAGGACCTGCCAGCAGATATCCATAAATGTAGACCAAATTGTGGTGCAAATTCATATCCCATGGTCAAGTATATCTAAGATTCTAGATAAAAATTATCCAAAACCTGATATCAGTATGTAAGTGGGGTCGAGCCTGCGATTTGTGAGGATGCAACCTAAGTCCAAAAAGTCAGATAACAAAGAGATCAAGTTCCAAAGGATAATCAATGAATGTTTGCTTGGGTTGGACAACGTCTAAGTCAAAGATGACATAAGGGTCGTGGTAGAAGGTTGGTGATTTCAGAAAAATAGGCACCCTTAGACTTGATCTTTTACTTCCTCCAGAATTGGTTTCCCAAATCATTATTTCCCAATGCCTATCCTCCTTATTCAAGATTTCAGATTATGGGACCTCATGCATGTTAATCACCCCATCTGAAATTTCTAAGTCTAAAAGATGCGATTGAATTAGAATTAACTTGGATCTAGTGATCTCAAAATCAAATTCGTCAGTAAACCCTATGGGGTGTGATTGAGGATCGGGGCTATGAATTGAATCCTTCAGAAAGTGAGGATCTAAATCCACCATGCGAGCCCCAACAAGATCAATTTCCTCAGTTATTGGGCAATCATATGATTCATCGAATTCCTCAAGCTCAGTCGTCTCACAGAAATTGTATGCTGTAAACTCAAGCACAGACTTGGCATAATGATTTTTCACCTTCAGAATCAAAGAAATCTAAATCCGCATTAATGTATGTCTCAAAATCATCAATCACTTTTTGATCCATGGAGACATGTTTCCTCGTACCCCAACTCAGGGATCTCAGGTGAAGAAATCAGTTCATCCTTAATTGATTTCTCTAAACCAATCTGATCAATCTTAGTCTCATAACACGTATCCCCCCCAACAGGTGCTTGAGCGGATTCTAACATTTGCTCTCCTGAAGGGCATTCATCTTAGGAACCATCCCAAGTTTGAACTAAAGCAACCACAAATCTCATCCTCAATTTTGATAATTTTCCAAGTAAAAACTCACCTGGGCCTTTATCCTTAACATCTTAGAGCCAATCCAACAAATACTTGTTCAAATCATCAATCATTTCAATCAGGTGCTCCAATTTTTTAGTGCAAGGTATTGGCTGAGCTTCTAAAGATTGTAAGGTATTCCTCAAGTTAGCCAACACCTTCTCTTGGACCTGGTTAACCTGAACCACATGGTTTGGTTCAGGGTTGGGTGGGTTTGAATTTAGTGTAGGGGAGTTAACGAATTGAGGATCTTGATACCCTCCCTGATAATAGGTCATTTCAAGTTGTTCATAAGGTGGTGATGACCTAAAGGCAGTGTATTCTAGGGAGGGGTAAGGATCAGTGTATCCTTCTTGATTGTAGATCATATTAGGTTGTCCAAATGAGGGCGATGATCTATAATCGATGTAGATTGGAGAAGGATAAGAATCAAGATTATGGTATCTAAGGTTAGACCCTAAACACTGAGGTCCAGAACTGTATCCCCAATCAATATTATCCCAACTAGAAGACGGATGAGAATAAGTCTGGTTAGAATAATAATCATTTTGGGAATAAGATGTATTAGGAGGATAAGAACAGGAATGCGTGTAGAATGTGGAAGGACCATGATAGAATGGGAGGAAGAAAGGTGCCCTGCAATACAAACAAACAAATCTATCCTTAAGTGGGCTAGCCTAAAGACCTACAAACTCCCAGAACCCGTCTTGAGATAAAGAAATGATTTGATCTACTTCTTTCCGGTCAATCCAACTAATTAGAGGGAGGGACTGGGGAGAAGGTTCTTCCTTTGGCTTGTGCCTCCGATTCCTAGTGTACCCCTTAGCCGTGATTGTTTGATCCTGCTCCCCTAACTAGACATCAGATTGAATGGTAGAAACAAACTAATTGAAAATAATCTCGGTCTGAGCTTCGAAGAGCGTGTCCAATCCTTAAGGCCAACGTCTACTCTATTTTAATTAGGGTTAGATTTGAATGTGCTTTGGAATGTGATGGGCCCTTTATCTGGGTTGTTCGCAAGGCGATATCGTTGTTTTAAAATAAAGCGTTGTAATATAGTCGAAATCACTTTGAAAACAAATAGATTTTATTACTCGAAAAAGTTTCAAGGTCGAAAACAAGGAGCAATATGGGGATTTAAATCTCAAGAACTGCAATATAAGACAAGAAAGCTATAGAATTGAAATCAAGAATTATCTCAAAATAATGTAGCACTAGGATCAAGTATCAATTTTCAAAAATAATGGAGTAAAATGGTAGTTTAAACCACCATATACTCCTTACAATAATAGCTAAGGAACTCAAATATTAATATATGAAATAATGCTCAAATGTGTCGTCTGATGGTAGGATTAGACGTCTTAAACGTCTGACTCTACAGTACTTCCTATGTTCCTTCTTCTGCTGGGATTCCTCTCCTTTGCTTTTGCGACTCTCTTCCTTCTCTTCTTTCTCTCTGCTTCTGCTTCCTTCTCTTTCTTCTCTCAGAGGAGGGGGACTTCTCAATTTGGCTAAGTGTTAGCCAATGTCCTTCACAGCAAAACCCTCCCCTACCCCCGCACAATCTCTCCTTTCCTTATCTCTCTTAGGCTCCACCCTCCCGGGACCATGGGTAATCGGGTTATCAGATCGTATGCACCCGGGTCCAGGCTTATCGGCGTGCGGTGCTGAGCGAGGAGTGCAGGTCAGTCTAAGCGGGTAAACGGGTTGGCCAGATCTGCGGGGGACAAAGTCTCGGATGAGGCGCAGGTGTGCATGGGTGAGTGGGACCTCACCCCGTGTGATGAGGCGAATAGCCTCTAACACTTTTGCAATTTATTTATGCGCAAGGACTCTGCCGCTTCTGAGGTGGGACTATCCCACCCTCCTTTCTTCGCGCGGTCACAGCAGCAGCTCCTTCGTCAAATTGGTGCAATGAGGTAGACTCCTCCAATTGTCAGCCCGGACGAAGGCCTAGAGGCTTTCCACGTTGCCTGGAGGTGAAATCCTGGAGCGAAGGCACTTGGAGCAACTCTCAACCAAGCTCGAAGCTTGCGTTAATGGCGAGCTCCACCTGAAGACCTGAAATCAGCAGTAGGGCCTTTTGGCCGCGTTAAATCATTCAGGAATGATCGCCGGAGCACGGCGAACGTGATGGGGGTGGTGGCGTGGAGCAAGAGTAGATGTGGTGGCCAGATGGTGATAGTAACGGTCAAAGATCATGGGTTTGTTCGGGTGTGAGTTTGAGTGAGCGAAGTGGTGAATAAGAAGAGGGGAAATGAGCAGAGAAGTGAGGCGAAGCTTATAGGGTGGTCGACGAAGGGGATGGTCGCGTGTAGCGGGCGAAATCCTTCGCCAGAGTGGTCATCGGAGATGGAGGAGATGAAGTCGCGGAGGGTTGTCAGCGGTCGATTTAAAGTGGGGTGAGTGTGAAAATGAAGAACAGAAGGTAAGGGAGATAGGAGGTTGTTGGACGAAGCGAGGAGATGGCGTTGGTTGAGGTGTGGCCGATGCTGGAGACGAAGGTGGTTCCGGTAGGGAAGAAACGGTAAGGATGACGGAGAAGGAGGCATCTGTTGGTACGACGAGACGTGGAAGGAAGTAAGGAAGATAGATTCGCCACTAGTATTGCGGATGGACGACGAGGAAAGGTAGAGGGGATCGTCGGACATCGAGGAACCTTCGACTGTAAAAAAGAGAGGAATTATAGGGAATCTCGGCAGATTTCGAGCATCGGAAGTTCGGGGGGATCTGGGCTCTCTTATATAAGGATCTACAAATGGTTTGAGCTTGGGAAACAAGCTTTCCAAGCTTGGAAAGCCTCGTCAGATTTGGGAGTTTCTTGATACCCAAATCTCTCATGCGTTTGCATGAGAGATTGGATAAGTTCAAAGGCCTAGGATTGGGTCCAATAGGAAGGGAATTTCTTGATGAACTTCCTTCTCAATTTTGAAAGGGATTTGTCAAGAAATCGGGGCATTCTTTCCCTTTTAAGGTCGCCGGAGCAAGTAGAAATAGGATTAATGGCAACAGGGACCTTTTTGTGCAAATGACGATAAAGTTAGGGGTCTATTTGAAAGGATTTTGAAAGTTAATGGTAGAAATGAAATTAGACAGGATCAATTTGCAAGCTAGGTCAAGCCAAACTCATTTTGGATCCAAATTTTGATACAAACATAATTTGGACCTAAGGAATCCAATGGTGAAGTTGGATTTCGATTTTAACCATGTTTGACTAGGTAATTTATGCAAAAATCAAAAATAGGGCAAATGTCTGTCTGTGGTACCGTTGGATTTCGATTTTAACCATGTTTGACTAGGTAATTTATGCAAAAATCAAAAATAGGGCAAATGTCTGTCTGTGGTTCTATTTTGGGTCAAAACGGGTTCTGATGGTCAAATTGAAAGTTTTAAACCCTATAGAATATTTTTCTATGAATTTTAGAGGGTTTAGGTGAATTTTATCTTGATCAAAACCTTAGTTAATTAAGCAGGCCTATTTTTAGGATTTCAAAAGTCATTTCATTCTCAGAACACGTACAAACCCTTTTCTGTCTGTCTTGTCCTACTTGTTATCATTTTAAGATCAATTGACTTTCATTCAACCCCTGAGAAAACTCTTGGTTGTACTGTATTTAAGATGAGTTGGTAAAATTGCAGTTTTAACCCTAATTTCTTATTTTCTTTCATAATGAATATGCAATGACTTGTGACTCTCTGACTATTATGTAGGAGCATTTATTGACTTAATTGGGTTAAAAATGCGCTAATTATGGCTCATGATGGTGTCCCCATCAGTTGTGCCCTTAATGATTGATTGATATGTGTGTGTGCACAACCAATGATGTTCAAGCAAGATTATTTTTGGATGCGGTAAATTTTAGAGTTCAAATCTTGCTTAGTAGCTTTTAGGATTCAACTTTAGGTATATTCAATCACATTCAATTGGCACACCAAATTTTGAAAGCACAGATGAAGATGTTTTCCTTTAAAACTTAAAAGAATGTAGAGTGCCTGGTAAATCCCTAAAAGTTGAACCTATGTGGCAGCTACTTGATTAGTTAATTTTAGTTGAAGTGGTGCAGCCCAAACAACTAAAACAATTGACCTGATGCACCAGTTAATTAGACACAGAAGTGATTACCTATTCTAATTTCTATTTGATTATGTGTTTGGCTGTGTATTCTAAAGATTGGTTTACCGGTTGAGTTTGAAAATCAGAAGAGGTTGTGTACCTCTATGAAATTTTTTTTTTCTTTTATATATGGAGGGTGAGGTGAGTGGAGGTGACAACCAAATAATTAAAACTAACCTTAGGGTTTAAGAGAACTCCTAGATTAATTAAGGTTTGTGTTATTAAGTGATGGAATAAATCTAGTGGGTGGGTGATGGGAACACCATCATGAACCCTAACTAGCTCATTTTAACCCAGAAAAGAGAACAAAAGCTCCTACATAACCAACTGGAAGTCCTAACTCAATGAATAACCCTTTTGAAAGAAAAGTAAGAGATAAGGGGTAAAACTACAAATTTACCATTGCAGTGCAACGGGATTTCTCATGGGCTAAACATAGTTCAAATGATCTTAACAAGACAAAAAGTGGATTTGTTCAAACAGAAAAGGGTTCATGTGAATTCTGGGAATTAAATGACTTCTTGTAACCCTAAAACAGACCCACTTAATTTAACAAAGTTCCGGTCAGAATAAAATTCACCTAAATCCTCTAAAATTCATGGAAAAATATCCTCTAGGGTTTAAACCTTCAATTTAGCCCTTAAAACCTATTTTGACCTAAATTGGGGTCCTAGTCAAATGTTTGCCCTAAATTAGATTTTTATGTAAATTACCCAGTCAAACGTGGTCAAACTTAAAATCCAACTTCACCATTGGACTCCTTAGGTCTAAATTAGATTTGTACCAAAATTTAAACCTAAGGGGATCTCACCTTAACCTACTTTTCAAACAGGTCTAACCCAATTACATTTCTACCCCTAACTTTTGAAAACCTCTACAAAAAACCCCCTTAACTTCTTATTGTTCTTTGCAATTAGGTCCCTCCACTATTACAGCAGAGGGAATCCTACTCCGGTGAGGTATCAAAGGAAAGAACTCCCTGATTCGTCAAAGAATTACTTTCAAAATTGAAAGGAAGATTCTCTGAGAAATCTCCTCTCATGTGAACCCATTATCAAGCCCTAATTCATATCCAATCTCTCATGCGAATGCATGAGAGATTTGGGTCTCTCTGAGTTTCCATCTCCGGCGACATGACCGTGCTTGGAAGCTTCCAAGCACAAGACCTCCTGCCAGGGCCTATAGAAGCCTTCCCAAATCATTCCGCACCTCCTAAACTTGAACTTGGCCTGAGATACCCCTAATTCTTCTCTTCCCCCTCCGGTCAACCACCTAGCAAGCTCCGGCGACCCTTCTCTCTCTCTCTCATCGCTCTGCCATAATACCAGTGGCAGAGTTCCCTTTATCCTCTTCGTCCGCATCACGCCACACCAACCGACGTCTCTACAACCCCCTCGTCGTCGCCGTCCTCCCACTGCGTCTTTCGTCTCTGGCGACGGCAGTACGAGCCGGCCACCTCCTCTGCATCCCCCTTCGTCTATCCACACTCAATTAAGTCCTTTCTCTCTTCTCATCATTTTTCTATCATTTATTTCTGCAAATATGCCTCGACGCTCGCAAACCACCACCACCTTCTCCACCTCCGATCAGACCTCCGACGAGGTGTTCCCGCTACTCCATGCCTCCACCCAGCTCGCCAACTACCTCACGAGCACTGCCACACCTCACCGACCCTAAACCCTCATTCCATTCACCGTGACAAGCCCCCAGAATGCCCCTCAAACACACCCACCTTTGCACCCACAGGGTGACCTAGGCACGCACATTCCAGCCACTCTAGGCAACGCCAACCACTATACCACCTTCGCCGTGTTTAGGCGAAGCTCCCTGCGTTTTCTGACTAGGTTGCAAGGCCATTTTCTTGCTGATAGGGTTTAAGGCTTTCGCCACCATTGATGAAGCACGAAGCTTGCTTGGAAGCTTCATCCAGGACTCCAGGCACCAGGCTCCAGATCCCAGGTCGCGTGGATTCCCTTCGCGCACATCCTCAACCCAGCAATTGGCATTGAAGGCCCCGCAGCTGCTACAATTAAGGGAAACATCCGCTGCTTGTATTTGCGAAGGAAGGTGGGACAACATAACCCCACCTCGGAAGATCATGAGCGGGCACAGTGATATAAGTTGAAAAAGTCACAGAGGCTTATCGCCTCCTAACCACAGGGTGAGGTCCCACTCGCCCTCACTGCCTCGTCCATGACCACTGCCCGCGGATCTGGCCCTGACCCATATACCCGACTAGCCTACACTCCTTGCCCACCACGCACGCCGGTGGGCCAGGTCCCGGGCGTGCATACCTGACCTGATAACCCGAGAAGGCTCTGGGAGAGCGAGCCTAAGAGAGAAGGAAGAAGAGAGATCGTGGGAGAGGGTAGGGGTAGGTTTTGCTCTCAGGATAAGAAGAGGAAGCCAAGGAAGGAAAGGGCGGCAGCCAGAGAAGCTAAGGAAGGAGAAGGCAAGGCTGAAGAGGAGCTGAAGGCAGAAGAGAAGGAAAGAAGAAATTAGAGAAGAAAGAAGAAGACAAGGGCCAGAGCAATCAAAGAAGGAAGAAGAAGAAAAAGCCAAGAAGAAAGAAGGCCGTTAGAGAGAGAATAGAAGAAAGAAAAGAAACGAGAAGGAGATCGGACAGAAGAAAAAGAAGACCAGCACTGTAGCAACCTAATATTTAAGATGTCTAATTTCCAAAATCATACATCCATATTATTTTTTATACTTCTATATACATTGACATTATATTTCTTGCATTGTAACTCTGATTTTTCATTGCATATTATATCTAACTTGTAAGTTGTACTTTGATTTTTAGACCTCAATTTGCTCCCTGTGTTCGACCTCGGATTTACAATTTCGAGTAATAAAATTCATTTGTTTTCGAACGATTTCAACTATACTACGACACATTAATTTAACATTGATCTCACCTCGCAAAAACAGTGGGGTGGTAGGGGGTAAACTTACAAATCCTTCAACCGCACTTTACTCCCATCTACCGATTTTGCCCATCTCGTGAGAGTACCTGCAATCACAATAAGAAATAAGAGAAGTGAGGTAAAAGATAAGGCGGGAAAACATGAAAAATCAAAGATCTTCGCCTCCTCGGCAATGGTGCCAAAATGTTGTAACGGAAGATCTATGCAAACGGAGTTGAGTTTTAAAATACCCGTCGTCGTAGTATGATTTGCGAAGAAATCTGTCAACAGATAAATTTATACCAAAACTCTAAGAATTCTGGGTCGAACCCAAGGAGGCGAACGTTTGATTCAAAATCTCATTTGTTTAATTATCACGAAGCAGATTAACTAGTCGAATTGAATCTAAACTAACTATCTACTTAAAGAATAAAGAATAGAAGACAGAAAGAGAATATTACAAATAAAGAGAAAATAGAGATAGAATAAACATGGACTTTATTACCTATACTAGAAAGCAATAAAAGAGAAGATAGAGAAGTTATCATTCTCGACTACTTAGAGGATGAGCCGGACGAAGCGACGTCTGGAAGATGGAGGACGAAGTAGGAAGAAGGAGAATGAAGCAGGAAGAACTGGAGGCGAGGCAGGATATCGTTGTCGTCATGGGATCCACTTCCCTAATGGAGTGAGAGGACAACCGTGGGATGCTCCACGAAGGGGGGAGAAGGTGGAAAAATTTTAATTTTTATTCTTAAGGAGCATCCCAGGTTTGGGACAAGCTCTTAGAGCTTTCGAGGGGGTGAGAGAAGAGAAGGGATGAGAATTTCATATGGTAGGGGTCTCCTTTTATAGTTGTAAGAATTGAAGGTAATTTGGTCATTACATATTCAAAACATTAAATGAGGGATTCTTTAGTTACAGAATTAAGCATCACTAAAGACCCAATCGTGACCTTACGTGCGCACTCGCCCGCGCCCTCCTTCCTCGCGCCTCAATGCAAAAGCCACGTTCTTGTGCTCTCAGCCGTTCGATCAAGAGATCGGATAACTTAAAGTGCTCGAACTCTTCTCCAGCCGTTGAGAGTCACGCTTGCCTCTCCTCAGCCATTGGATCTCGCATCCAATGGCTTCGAATGCATCGCGCCCCCCACATCTGATCGAGCATTTGCATCTACATAGGATCACGCGTGCGTGAACCGCGCACATCCGTTGCACCACGTCGCCCGCTCCTTGCCCGCACGATCTGCATCGAACAGTTGGAATCAAGGCGCCCCGCGCCTTCAGCTAAATTTTGAGGCTCACGGGAATTCGACCCCACACCGCTTCTTTGCGTAAAGCACTTGGGCCCACTGTGCTATGGCTTCCGATTTGTCGCACTTACGTTTTAAGCGCACGCACCCGTGGTCGTTGAATCAAGATCCAACGGCCCAGATCGTCCACACCTTTGCCTTCAAAAGTGCAGCTGCGGGTCCTTGGGCCAATTGGGCAACTAAGATGGCTCCACATGGTGCCATCTTGACTATCCATCTTGTGTGTGTTGTCGACGGTGCCACGAATGTCAGATTGGATCAATTTTTGCGCCGTTAGGCTGCGATCGTCGATTCAAACCCATCGATGCGATCAAATTTGTCGTATGAAGTGCGGATTGACACCATCTTGTTCCTTGATGTCTGAGCTTCCTCGGATTATATCTGATGCTACAGATGTCCGAGTGGGACGATCTTAGAGTCGTTGAACTCCAATCGTCGCCCTAATCAGATCCGTACGGTTGGATCCTCAGTCCGATGCCCTAATTAAAAGTCGCCCTATCCTTGACCATAAAAGAAGATAATTACTATACAATTTGTACAATTTGACCTAAATTTATGATTATATTTGTTATGCAACATTTACAATACATGATACTAATATGGTACTAAGAACATGTATTAATAGATTTTTTTGACTATTTATATATATGCACATCAGGTGGTATGCACTGAATCACATCTTTTGATATTGTGACTACCCAAATCCACTACCGCAGAATGATGTGGCAATATCCACTTACCTCTTCCTGCAAAAGGAACAAAAAAAACACCACATTAACAAATGAGAGAAAAACCTTATGAGCAAATAAGTAAAGAAAAAAAATCACTGACATTTTGCACTGATCACTTGTTTGCCACATGGCTAGAATCTCAAAAGATAAAATTTATGAGGGGATGAGTTGCCATATACAATATGAAAAATACTCATATTTAAGAATTGGGATAAATGAAAATTGCTACCTTGTGAAATAATATCAAAAATAACATATACACTCATCCACATGCATGAGAAAAACTTTAACGAAGAAAATAAAGAAAGGAATTCAGCATCTAAGAAAAAAAGGTTTAAAGAAAAAGACATGTCCTTCCAATCAAGTATTCCACTCCATATCGTTATTTGTTTATTTAGTTAAAGAAACTCAGATGACAACATAACTATACTGTCAAAAGCTAGACCCATGCTTAAGCTATCAAAAATTGTGTATCACGTGTCAAATTTTCCATGATAGTTGGGAGCACATGAAAAACATAACCAATCATTTATCCACAAGGAATTTATATCCATCCTTAGCAAACTAAAAATCAAGCATTATTGTTAACTCAAAAGTATTGATTGGCATAGTCCCTAAAAAGAGTACAGTCTGTAACCCGAGGGAAGCCATCACATTTAAAAATCAAAACAAATCTTGAAATCGATCATGTATATCACCTAGTTAACCAAATAGATATGATTAGACCTTCGTATAGCATAACATGGAAGGCCCTTAAAATAGATATGGTCACCAAAAATAAGTTCTTTAAAAAATGGTTGTTAAAGACATATTTAATTGTAGTGTTTAGTATTTTGAGTGGGATTTCTCCCCAATTTTGCTGGAACTTCTCTCCCAATTCCATCAATTCTAGCATTTTGCCCATCAAATACATATTTGATTTAATAATTATTGTGACAAAACAACCACTGAAAATAGTATAACCGTTAACAATGAAAATAGTATAACTGTTAACCTTGAAATTCATATAACTGCAACAAGATACATACTTGATGTTGTAATAACAAGGATATTAGAGTTCCCAGGATATTAGACATCAAAGACATACTTTGAAGTTTTAACGTTGGTCTTTCCTGCAACTCTTTTCTAGTATCTTGAAGGGCAGTATCCTAGAAATTGATGTAAACAAATAGATAGGCAGTACAATCAAAAGGAAAAAGAACCAAAGAAAAGAACGTAGTTATATTACCTTATCAGCCAAGTGGTGTTTGACAATATTTACAATCTTTTAATAAGAATTGCAACAATAGGCAATCGACAACATAAAAAGAAGTTCAATGGAAAAACTTGTAACTAGGAGAAATTCTGAAAAAGACTGACAATTTATTAGGTTATGCATAACCACCTGGAGAAGCTCTCAAACTCTATTTAATCACTGCCAAATATTACCAAGCCTTGCCAGCAGACTTGATTACAACAGCCTCTTTCTGCTTTCTATCAATTTATTAAGAGTTAGACCACCATAAATACAATAAAAAGCACCTAAGAAGCCAAGTATTGAATACTACAAAATATTTAATGGTACTAGCTTGATTAGAAAATGATTACAGAAAAAAATAACCTATCACAAGTATATGATAGTCAATCAATCTTTACATATCCCTTTCCAGTTTTCTTAAATATTAGAGAATCAATGCTGAAAGAAACAATTAGAAAGTATATATATCAAGCAGCTCCACATCAAAAACCACTTCATAATAATAATTTTTGTTTTCGAATATAAAAGTACAAATTGGTCAATGGACTCAAAATTAAAAGAAGATTGAGAAAGATGTGAAAGTCGAGCTTGTGGCTTCCTATATGCAATAGGAAAGTGATTTTAAATGGCTGATGGTAATTCAAATCAAATGAAACGCAAATCCAGTTTAGAATTCCAGAGGGAAAAGGGGGAGAGAGAGACACCAAATTCATTCACAAGTATATCAACAATCCATAGGAATACGGGTTTGTTCATTTGAAGATAAAATAGTTATCCATAAAACAATCTTTTGGTGGCAAGGACAGGGGCATCGGTAGGGTAGCAAAGCCTGAGGTTGATGCAACTATTCCAATGGCATCGGACCTTCATGGGGGCGAGCATGCTACTACTTGAAAGAAATGAGAGTACAAGTTAACTACCTTCACAGATCATCCCCTTATTCATGCGGAGGCAAGCCTCTGTCGTGTCAAGGCCATATTACATTCCATGGGCCTAGAATAAAGCATTGGGAATGAAGTTTTCATTGAGAGGACCAATTTCAATGTAAATCTGGGTGAAGGCCAGTTAGGATCGTCATTTCCTAATGCAAACTACCAACTATTATAGCAGTTTTGAGAAGGTGAATGAAATATAGGAATAAGGGACATAATTTAGTGGATCGTATAAAATGAGTGGAACTCAAATTTAGGACCATGTAAAACAAAAGGAGCAATGCGACAATGAAAAGTTAGAATACATAAAAAGAGTGGTTCAATTCAAAGAAGAATAAAAGGTCAATGGGAATTCCACATATATATCCAGCATCAGATATATAGTTTATTAATATAGTACCTGAGTCTACATCAAAAGGTGGTTTATAGTAGCAACTCCTAGCAGAAACTCCCATTCTTTGATCTTTGCCTCCCTGACATCAAGATGACTAAGCACATCATTCTCCTGCAAGCATAATGCTTGTTAGTAAGCAGTCGGGGACATGGAGCTCCTTGAGGATTACGTTCCCGTTGACAAGTGCCACCCCACCACCTCCTTCGCAACCACCAGTGAGGTTGCAGATCAACAAGGAGTTGATGGTGATGACGAAAAGGGTATCGTCGAAGAGGACAGCCTCCGTGACACTGCAAACGCCCCCAGGAGCCAAAGGGGATCTTGATGATGCTGAAGTAGGCGCTAATAGGCAACCTGTAGATTGGTTGGGACAAAGTGGGTTTGGCAGTGAGCTTGTCGCCACCAGTGCGGCCGTCGGCTCTGCTGTAGCTCTCAGCTCCTCTGCAGTCGTTGCCGTCGCCCTCAAGTCCACCATCATCCTCGCGGGCGCCGCCCCGAACCCCCCACCCCCAATTGGACCTAGAACGTCCCCCTCAACTTCCCCTCTGTCGGCGCCTGATTCGACCCCACCATACGTACGCCTCGCCCAGCTGCTGGCGAAGGCTTTACATATCATCTAAGGAGGAATTTGGCTTGATCAAGCAAGAGGGACACCCAAAGGCGCGATCTTTAGCCCGAGGGGCAGGTGGGGGTGGATCTTGTAACCCTAGGGATCAGAGGGGAAGATGGGGAGTCGGGAGTTGTGCTTCAGAGCGGGTGAAGGAAGAGAGATCTGGAGGGAAAATAAGTATTTGGGTGGGGGACAAAATTAGGTGAGAGGGAAAGTTCTTTAAAAGCTTTAGTGATCAAACTTTAGAGACGTTGAACCTATTTCAAAAGGAAGTAATCAATTTTTGGGGATTATTTTTCTATCATTTTTTTTTTTTGGTCATTAAAATTAAGTCTACCTTTAAAGTATGGTCATCAAAAACATATTTTGTTGTATAGATACGAAACAAAATCGGATAACGAGATGTCTAATAAATGGACTAATTAAAGCTGTAGTATCCATTTTTCTCTTGTTCTTGATTACTGTTGTACTCTGTTGTTTTTTCTACTTTACTCAGTTTTATTTATGTGCTTTTGGGTTCCCTACTTAAATATACCTAGTAGTTTGTAAGGTGATTTCTATTGTACATCTCCTTAGCACTATAACAAAAATAGTTTTTACTGACAACAAGGATATGTCGCTAAAGCATTAATATTTGTCGCTATAGACATTTTCCGACACTTTTTGAATTCGTCGCTTGTCCGTGTGTATAACTAGTGTTAGTAAAGATTTACCGACAATTTTAAATTGTCGGTATTTTTTGAATCTTTAGTCGCAATTACTTTTGTTGATATTTTTGTCGGTAAATGTTTTATCAACTATCTTTTAGTTACTACAATTAACGTTATTGTAAAGAAAAAATAGCGACAAAAATAATTATCACAACAAATTGACGATATAAGATGTTTTAGAGGCAATCAATTTTCGCCGCTAATTAATCTCACAATTCTTTTAATTCTTGTTACGACAAAATTTGATGTCACTAATGGAGATTATTAAGGATAGTAAAATCTGTTGCTAATTTTAAATATTAAACCTTTCATTCAACACCATAATTTCATCACTAATAGCGTCGTTGTTTTATATACTTGATAAATTAACTTTGATTGCTACCTAATGCTATATCTTAAGGGTCATTATTACACTTTATCTTACATGAACTTTAATTATGAAGCATATGACTCCTAAATTAAAATGAATAAATATTTAAACAACGGAACAATATTATAAAGATCTATTGTGATAAAAATAAATATTTTCATTTTAAAATTAAATAATGAAAAAGTGATAAGACGTCTAAACCAACAACACCTTTTTATAATTTAATGGTAGTAAAAAAGAGCAAATATCTAAAATGGCATGTCGATCATATACAATATTCATTCATCAACTAATAGTCTTATATTAGAAGAAAAAAATTTCATAAACAAGTCATAGTTATAGAGTAACATAACCTAAAAAGATATATGTCCAACATAAAGCAAAAAGAGGTCTAAAAAAATATTTTGACTAAATTAAAAGCACGTAAAAAGATTTCTGCCGATAACTCCAGTGCATCTTCTATTAGTAACTTGAAAAGATCCTGAATAAAGAAGAAAAATTTTGCCAGAAAATAATTCTAAGATACATTAAATAAAGGAAGAGTTACGTTTAACTATCATGGTTCAAAATAATTTTATTACAATACCTATCGTGAAATAACAAACATCTTAACCCAAGTAATGATAGCTTCAATTATGTCACCTAAAACTTCATATTTGCAATATGGCTTGATCAACATCTCTTCCTCATCGATGGCAACTTCAACATAAACCCCTACACAAGTGGAACCAATGGCAACTCCTCCAATAATTGCACTAGGATCAATAGTATGCACTCATGCAAGTGCAACTTTCCTCTACATGTCTACCATGCTTAGTAGATACAAATCCTACATGTGAAATAATATAGCAATAAAATGATAGTATGAAGATCAATTTAGTTATAGTTTTTACCAAAAGTTTAATATTGAATTTAAAATTTTAATGTACTTTTACATAAAAGTTTACCTGGCCTTCAACCAACATAGATTGAGTCCCATCCTTATGCTGATTCTTTGTCTTCTTTAAACTTGCACAAATGTTGCCTTGTTGCATAACCACATCTTGAGTACCCTGGTTATAGATGATATGATTAGTTTCTTAACTTAAATATACTCAATTATTTAACTAAAAATCATAATACTTGTGACCTCTTTAATGATGGGAAAACCTGCAAATCTACTCTTCCTAAAGACTGGAATAGCATTTCTTGAAAGTTTGCTTGGGTTTCTTTCATTTCTTTTATCTATTCCATAAATCACATCTCAATTTGTCTTTCCTACTCTTTCCTTTGTTCTCATTCCTCACTTTCTTTTTGCCTCCACAAATCAAAATGTGGGGATATTAATCCATATTCCTTATCATGACCACGTTTATCTTTTCTAACAACTTTTGCATAAATTTCATCAACCAATGAAGGGTCTCCTGAACCATCCATCTTCTCAGTTGACTTGTTATATTGTTCCTATAAGAAAAACTTGTCATCATATAATCCTCTAAGCTATTAAAATAGCTATGAAGAAATTGAAGCTAACAAAAATCTCAACTAAAATGGCATAAAAAGATGTCAAATTAAAAAGTTTATTCTTGATCAAAAGCATACATTAAAGTAACCAAAATTACCATTTATTTAAAAGCATTATACTTTTACCACAATTTAATATTTCAAGTATCTTACATATAAAAAATTAGTATTTGTTCTCCTAATTACATGAAAAGGTTGACACTATAAATGAAAATAAATGTAAACAATGACCAAAAGATAAATTTCACATCAAGAATAAGTTATATAATGTGTTTAACTTACAATCACAGAAGCTACTCTTTCATCCGTTGGTTTTCCGTCCTTCTTTTTATAAACATTTAAGAATAAATCAATCTTGTTTACCTTTCTTCCCATTTTTTCTCCATCTAAAAGTAATAAAAAATTATAGCACTTAAATCATCAACTTCAAAAGTGAAAATTTTGAAAATAAAGAATCTACCTCATCTCTTATGCATGCATAGGTTTTTGTCCCCGCAGTATGATGAAGCATTAATTTTCCTCTATTTTCTTTATTTTTAAAATAATGTAACTACAAGAATCATAATTTTTTAGAACAATTTTATAAGTTAAGATAAAGAAAAAAAATACAATTTTAATTACCTTTGACTTCTCTAAATCCTAATGCTCATTAAGAAACTTCCAATGTTCCTTAGTTACCCGTGAATCACGATACTCTAATCTTTCTTCCATGGAAAGCTGTGGTCGATAATATTTCTCCTTAAGGTAACACTTAAATTCTCTCCATTTCTTAGCTATGCTTAAAAGCACCCATGGCCACATCTTCTAATTATTTTGAAATGTGCACTACATCATAAAAAATGTTAAATCATCAAAACTTAAATATAATTAACAAAATTATTATGATTAAGAAATTCTCTCCACAAATTCTATCAGTTTATTCTTATATTATACAAGCATCTTCCTCCAATCATCATAATCCAATGGGGCCAAATCTGAATTGTGTGCAACAGTTCCAAAAAAATTTTTCAAATAATTTTGATTTTCTCCAATTGGTTGGTACGAATCATTCATCTTGACAAATATCTTCTTTACATCTTGATTGTTCCATACTTTCAGGCACACAGTAGGCCGTCTCTTACCCTTTCCTTTTGAATTAGAATCTAGATTTTTAATGACAAAAGACACTATTAAATGAATTAAAATTTAATCTATGTATGATATATAGAAATAAATTTTCACACATGAAATATGTTACCAATGTCCTGAAGGTTAATTTCATCAGTGTCTCCAACTGCAGAATGTGTACAACTTGCTATGTTACCTTGATATTATTCTTCAAATGTTTCAATGGTAGCATGCTTTTCCTTTTTTGTTTTCCTAAGCATGGAATGATCTTTTCTTATAATTTGTTTTTCCTTAGATTGTTTCTTTAGTAACACTGGATTATTCTTCAATGTAGAAGTTGTAGCTCTAGTTCCATTATCATTATGTGTTTGCTCAACATTTTCTTGGTTCAGGGCTACCAAAATTTTTTTTGACTGATATCCACCTAGAACTAGAATAACTTGAGAATCAAATTATGGCTGCTTTGACATCCTATATGAATCATAATAAGGAAATAAGTTAAACAATCAACAAAATAAAGTCAAAACAAATAACAATGGAAAAAATGACTTGTGAAAAATTATCTTCATACCAAATAACAACAAATAACTTACATCAATCTAGTTGTCATCATCAGACTCGCTTTCATTGTTATCTGCTCTACTAATATCATTAATATGTTGTTCCCATTTCTCTCTAGAAAAAGAAACACCATCAATGTATGTACGTACAACATCGATGCCATCATCATTGTCATTTGTATCCATCTCACTTTCATTCAAATCATAGGAGTAGCCATCTACCGTATCATCATTATCTAAGTCATCGACTTTTTCTTCCATAATAAATAAATCTCTAGGTCTTGTTCTTACAACGAAATGCCGATCCTTGTGTATTGAATGTTGGACATAAAACACTTGTACTTGAGTTGCTAATACAAATGGATCATTTTCAAGTCCTAAACAAGATAAATTCACTGATGTTAATCCATTTGCTTTCCCAATTGTATTGTTTGATGTAGTATTTATCCATTGGCATTTGAGTAATACTATTTTAAACTTTTCATAATGATTCAACTCAATTATGGCTGTGATCACTCCATAATAATCAACTTCACCAACTGAAGGATTTTTATCTAATGCTTTGGAAAAGCTCTCAGTCTGGGCATTAACAACATCACCACTATTTTGTGTTTGTTGATTCTTCTCTATGTTTTTTGTATGAAATCTAAAGCCATTAACAATATAGCCACTATAATACATCACTACTTCATGAGGGCCTCGAGCAAGCACTCGAAGATCTTTTGATACAAATTCCCTTTTTTCCTTTTCTTCAATCTGAATCACAAAAAGTAACAATAAGTGTCAAGATATTAAAACTACTAGATTGGTGGATATTTATGAAACATACATATCTCTTGAAGCACTCGCTAAAAGTGTCGTTATGTTTGTTACTAAGTTCCTTCAGTGATAATCGATGATATGAGTTCCTAAGTATATGACGATGTTCTCTGCAAATTTACAACAATTATTAAAAGGTTATGATAGAACATGTAACATGAATAATTCAAAGGATATGAGTTTCCAGTGCTTACTCTTTAAATGGAAGGATAGCATCACAATTGGATAAGATATATCCATGTTCCTGTTTCATCGTAATCAAATTTATTTTCCTGGGAGTCATCTTTCCTATTGCATGACCAAATTGTGAAAATATAGAAAACCCTTGATCCACATCACAGAATTCATCTGGAAAGTTTCTTGATGTAAACTTTGTTTCCACTCCTGATAAATATCGTGAACAAAATATCAAGCATTCATCTGCTATATACCCTTTCGCAATAGAGCCTTCTGGATGATTCTTATTATGAACATACTTTTTTAGTTTAAGAAGATACCTATTAAGTAGCCATGTAAGAGTTAAAGAATATGTTAAAAACCATTTATATTGACTTTTTTAAAATACTGTAGGAGTATACCTTTCTATGGGATACATCCATCAATATTGAACTGGTTGTTTGTGCGGCGAAATCGAGGTTAAAAACTGCGTTGTAGTATAGTTGAAATAGCTTTGAAAATAAATAAATTTATTACTCAAATTTTAAGTCCGAGGTCGAACATAGGGAGCAATATGGAATTCAAAAACTCAAGATCACAATTTAAATCAAGAAAAGAGATTGCAATAGGAATAATATCAAGATCAATATGCAAAAAGAACGGAGAAAAATGGTGATTTAAATCACCAATTACTCCTCACAAATAACAATTAAATCAAGCCTCAAATAGATGTAATCAAATGTATCAGACGTCTTCAATAGCCCTGTGCTACAATGCTAAAGGCTCAAGGATCTCTCTTCTACTTCTCCTTTCTTTCTCTGTTTCCCTTGGCCTTATCTTCTCTTCTTCCTTTCTCTTCATGTTCAGCTTCCTTCTTCTCCTTTTCTTCTTCTGCTCAAGCCTTCGCCTCTTTTCTTCTTTCTTTCTCTGTTCTCCTTCTTTACACAGAGGGGGAAGATCCTTCAAATGGCTAAGTGTCAGCCATTTCTCCCTGTAGCAAAACCCCCTACCCCCGTGCACTATCTCTCTTTCTCTCTTTGGGTTACACTCTCCCAGGGCCCTCCACAGTACCAGGTAATCGGGTTTCAGACCTAGAGCGCACCTGGGTCCAGGGCTACGGGCGTGGTCACAGCCAAGGAGTGGAATGGGTTAGACGGGTCGGATCTACGCTAGGCCCTTGGGGGAACGGGTCACGGGCGAGGCGTAGGTGAGCGAGCGAGTAAGCGGGGACCTCACCCCCAGTGTCTGAGGCAAACAACTGTAGACACTTTTTCAATTTATGCACCTCAGTGTGCTCTTCAGCTTCCGAGGTGGGACTAAAGTTCCACCCTTCCTCTTTGTGCTAGCCGCGATAGATGTTGCATCTAATTCCTGTTAAAGGACCAAATTGATCCCTTTGTTGTGTTCCTGGACGAAGTCCAAAGCTCCTGGAAATGTTGCCTGGAGCGAAGCACCCTAGAGCAGCCTCGAAGCTTGCTTGAAGAAGCTGCTCCAATGGCGGAGGAGACGAGCACCTGAAATCAGTAAGAAGGCCTTTTGGCCACGTCAGAAGGTTCAAGAAGGATCGCCGGACCACGGCGAGTGAGACAGTGGTGGTTGTGAGGCATGGCAAGGACTGTGCATGCAAGGCGGAGTCAGACTGTGTGCATGAGAGTGGGTGTGTTCGGGGGCAAGTTTGGATGAGTGATAGATGGAATTAGGTTAGGGCTTTTATTTGTGGAGTGATGGCGGAGCTAATGGGGATGGTAGCAGCGAGATTCGTGCTGTGGCGCGATGGATGGGCGTCGCTGGAGCTTCGCCGGAGCGAAAGAAGGTGACGGTGTTGAGGGAGAATTAGTGGTTGTGCGTGCATTGTGAGAGTGGGAAAGAAAGTATAGTGAGAGAGAGAGTGATAGAGGAACTTAGGGATGCGATAGAGAGATAGAGGGCTCTAGTGTTGGTCAATCGGAGCCGGAGAAGGAAGACAGGGCAGCGAGGTGGCGACGTCGACTGAGGGAAAGGCACGACCTCTTGTTGGCAGGAGAGGTTCACGAAGATGAGGGGAAGATAATCGGCCATCCAATTTGATGGTTGGATGGCCGGAGAAGGAGGGCGGAGAGGGGTCACCGGAGCTAAGTCTTAAGGTGGCCAGAGATGAAGAAGAAGAGGGTTTCTCATGCCAAAATCTTGTCAAGAGCACGGTTGTGCCCTAGGGTGTCTTTTATAGGGCTCAGGAGGTGATCCTAAGCTTGGAAGTCCAAGCTTGGAATTGTCACCAGAGCAGGAAACCCATTTGTTACATGAGTTCCCAATAGGATTTGGATGAGAATTGGGGCCCAAGATGCAGTTCAAAAGGAAGGGAATTCCTTGACGAACTTCCCTTTCAAATTTGAAAGGGAAGTTCGTCAAGGAATTCCCTTCCAAAGGGATTCGTTAAGAAATCAAGGAGTTTTTTCCATTTCAAGGTCGTTGGTGCTTGTAGGAATAGGAGTAATGGTGGTAGGGACCTTCTTGTAAAGACGGCAACAAAGTTAGGTGATAAGTCCACTTTTGTGGACTATTATTTAGCTTAAGTATTATTTAATTATTTGTTCTTAGTTGTTAATTAATTAGGAGTTATATGGCAATTCACCTTAGTCTGCATTTAATTTTATGCTTCAATTTTACATTTAATAGCATATGTTATGATAATATAATTTATTTGATGAATGCAGGCTAGGTACAAGAATCAGGCACTCATTTTTACTTATATAAGACGTCTAGGACTTGGATTGGACGTCTAAAATTGCTGTCACAAATTTGCGGCATTACATTTTTTTAAGACGTCTGATGCTCTAGTTAGACGTCTGAAGAAGAAATCGCCCGTGCTTATCTGCCGTTCCAACCACTCACGATCGTCGTGAGTAGTTGGAGATACTTGCGGCCAAAGGAAAAGGAGGAGAGTTTTGTTCAAAAAGAAGCCGCGTCCACTGAGGGGAGAGTCTGATCTTCCTCCCCTGGTGAGGATCTTCTCCCTCTCACTACTATGGAACAAGCTCACCCTGTGTTTCAAGCTTGCACCGTGGTCTCTGTGCAACAACTTCCACCATCCTGTCCACCGCATGCGCGCACCCTTGCAGCGCCCACAGACGTTGCACCAAGTGCTTGCAGGCACCGCACCCATCAGCTTATCCATCACGCGCGTGCGCACCCTTTCAACCTTGCCAGCGCTCGTAGGCGCCGCACCATCATCAGCCACGCACGGCCATAGCGCAGGTGCCTGCCCTTGCAGCCACACGCAACGCGCAACCGTGTAACACACAACCGTGCAGCACGCACAGCGTGAGCACACAATCACGCTCGGCTGCGCTTAAGCCGCCACGTGCAGCGTGCCTCACACTGCACTGTTCATCTTCTTCCCAAAAGGAACCCATCGTCGGTAGGCCACCTCCACGTGTAGCCACCTCCACGCGCCACGAAGCTTTGCTCCAACATCGCCATCGACTTCGCCTTGCCCTCACAAGGCCGCCCACGCCTGTGGCAGACCTTTCCGCCGTCCATACGCACCCACGTGCAAGCCGCCGCATATAGCATCCAAAGCTTCGATCGGCCACTGTCGGCCATTTCCGTCGACGCCACGACCACCAGCGCGAAGCCCGCATCCCGGCCGATCTACTCTGAGCACAACGCCTCCAGCTGCGCCTTCTCCTCCGCATGCGCACGAGGAGAACAAAATCCCCTATTTTTCTACAGTAATACCTCAATTAGTATTTACGTTAAATGACATTGCGGATGTTACTATTCATTTATTTAAGGAATTACATTATTGAGGTGAATTTGCATAGCCCTCCTTCTACTTCATCTAAATTATTTGCATATGCATATCTCACATGAATGATTTAATGCATAGATATTATGGTAAACAAGTTATATTCTAGAAATCAGTATTTACAGTGTTTACCAATATCAAGATCACTTGTTAACAAAATATTATATGATGGCGATTTTGCATCTAAATACCTACATTCTTGATTAATTAGTTAAAACGAGCAGTTATGTGAGAAAAAGAATCGCACAAATTAGCATGCACACCCATTGAGTTTTCTGAATAAACGAGACACTATTCACTAGTTTAAATAGGCTAATTCCTCCCTGTGGAGACGATCTAACTCTTCGTGGTTAGTTTTGAGAATTATTAAATATTTTTGAAAAGCGATTTTCTACCACGCGATTACATACAACGACACATCATTTTATGTTAAAGTTTTCAACGAAAACAAAGATCGCTCGTTCAAATGGAGCCATTGCCGGGGAGGAAACACGCCTATTAATTTTTTCAGGAATTTTATATTATTTTGATGCTATTTTAAAAGCTTTTCTAAATTATTGACATTGGTTCTCTTTGTGTGCACGATTCGAACGACGAACGCGACGGACGCGCATAATGGAGACGATCTTTTTGGTGGACCTTGACACCATCTGGAGACCAGCAATAGGAACACGTGGGCCTTGATCCCACGCACATAGGCTTATGGAGGAGCCTATTTTTTATTTATTCAGTAGATCTTAGTTAGATTTAGTTTAGATAGACATTATAATTTAATTACTATCTTTTGGACCCTTGTCGAGTATTTTTGGGAACGTGCTCCCAGTGCTTCTTTATTTCTTATCGCTCTTGTATGCAGGAGTATATTTTCGGGAGAGTGTTCCCATTTATTTAGATTATAGGATTATTTGAATTGTTTGAACTGCATTTTGGTTAGTTAGTTAGATTAGGTCTGTTTGTTTATTATTATTATTATTAAAAAAAATTCGAACTGCCTACTAGAAGCTGTATATCTATAGGACGACCATCTAGGAGTGAATGACCAACATCTAGTTTATTTTTACTGCATTGCATTCATTATTGCACGAAGAAAGCTGGAGTAAGGTACATCTTCTCTTGAGCATCAATTACCTGTCATGCATATGCATTGAACCTAAATCTAAGACCACTAAAGTGTTTGAATCAAATTAATTCAGTGGTCACTTTAAAAATTGGGATTGCTAAGAGGTTGGACCTTAAAATCTATGACTTAAAATTGTGTGCAAAAGGATCTTATTTGCGAAATTTCAAAAAATCAAAACACGATCGTATGTTTGCATACTTGAGACACTGTGCACCTCACACATAAGGTCACTAGATAAATTTCTACCTCTCCTCTTTTGCACCACAAGGAAAGTTAGTCGGAAATCAACAAGCCTATCCACCAAGTTACTTCGGTTCCTCGTGTGTGGGCTCAATTCGAGACTTCCATCCCTTGCAAGTAGGTTATAGGCACCAGCGAAGGTTGGCCTAAGAAGCGTAATTTTTTGCAAAACTTGTTTGGCCACCAGCTAAACATTTAATTCTAAGATCTACAATCTACTAAAAATAAGATCCCATTGAATTTGCGTTTGCTTTGACAGTAGAACTCTCTAGGAAGTTTCTGCTCGTGTTTTGAATTCTTCTAAATCCTAAGAGAGTTAAAACTGTTTTCCTTAAAGAAATGGATCACCTTACTCCTATCATTTAGATTATCAGAGTCAATACTTCCTATCTTTTAATCAGGATCCCATGCTTCGAGCGTATCCATCCTTTGATGGGTAAATTGACAATTCATGGGATCATTCTTATTCTTATCCTGGGAGTATTGGCTTGATAACTCCTACTTTTGAGTAGAGCCTAGGAGCAGGATTTTCCAACCCTGAAATCCCTTCTTCCATGCAAACACCCAACCCTCCCACCCTTCATGATTTTCCGTATCGAGGTTGGACCGATACCCTGAGGCAACCAGAGCCTGTAATTGACTATCCTCCTCAACCTGATAATAGTAGCCTCTCCTCTTTTATGATAGAAATGCAAAAACAACAAAAGGAAATGATGGAATTAATGGGAGAGATGTTGAGGAATAGTCAACAGTTAAATGAAGAAATAAGATAGCTTAGCTACACGCTTCCCAATAATTCTGATCCCTACCCATATGACCATGATCATGAAAATAATTCTGAGGAAACCATTGACAATAGGGATCTAGTTTTATGTAGCTATCACTTAGACTCTCCCAATGAGACACGGCCACTAGAGGAAAACGATTATAGTGATTATCCACCCGAGCTATATTGGAGTCAAAAGCAAGGGAAGATGGTACCTCTTGAGGACCTTGACCACAATGATAGTATTCTCCTTACTCCTACTAACTTGGGTCCAAGGTGTATTATTCCTATCACTTCCCCTATTGATTATCTGGTGGAATCTCATTCTACCCTTAGTGAGCCTACTCTTGACCCTCCACTTAGGGAATCAACACTTACCATTCAGTATCCTGAGGATTTAAATGCACCCAATGAAGGTGACCCTAACGAAATGGAGGATGAATTAGATCAATTTTGGTCTCAGGGATATGAAGAGTCTATTTTAGAGGATGAGGATGCCCCAATAGAGGAACCTGGACTGAAAATCTGGAGTGAATCACAAGGGAATTATTTATTATTTGAGGATTTCCCTCTAGAGGATATAAATACTATGGTGAAATCCAGATTCCTCCCTTCTTTTAAGAGTCATCCTCCATCAAAACAGGAGTTGTTATTAGAGGAGGAAAAACAAAATAATGAGAAGTCTATGGGAGACTCTCAGGGACAAAATACGTCAATTGAGGATTTATACCCTGAGAAGAATAACAAATTCAGTGATATACGCTTGCTCCAAAACATTAAGACTGATCCTCCTTTAGGAATAATTAAGGATACTTATCCAACTCCTAATGAATCACATATACAACCTGACAAAAATTTGAGTGAACCAAATGAATTCGGGGATGAGCTTAATGATAAGGATTCTGACATTTTGACTCTACCATCAAAGAGTTGTAATTTGGAGTCTACCCTTGATTCAAATATGACTCCAATCATTAATGTTAGGCAGGGTAACCTGAAGTTGTCTACAATTGTTAGGGAGTATACACAATCTGAATCATTGTTGGAATTAGACCTAACACTGACTAAGACCTCATTGGACTTAACCATTACCTTCTAATACTACAAACGACCCTTATACTCCCTAGCAGATCCTTGGCTTATATCTCTGCTCATGTACATTCTTTCTGGAGAACATATCAGGTCAGTACATCCTCGGGTAGAATGGCAAGTGTGGATTGATGCTTGTACTTTTACTCTCTCCATTCAAGGGTTTGAAATAATAATGTTTATATCTTTTACAACCCGTCCTACTCTGAAGGATCCTTGTTATCCTCCACTTATTCCGTTTCAGGAGGTCCCTTTTCATATTCCTTTTATTATTCCTAGACCTCCCAAGGTAGCCAACGAGGTTCTTCGCTTTCATATCTTCTAGCGAGCATTTGGTATTACGTTGCATCATCAGCTCGCCAACATCCGTGGCTACCTATTTTCTAGGCCCACACTGTTACGCATATTTTTAGGGCCTAACCTTTTCTGTTTGGAACCAGACTTATAGGTTCCTTCTAAGTCTGCCTGCTGACAGAAAATGCAGTGCTTGTTGGGAGGCAACCCAGCATTCTGAATAACACTGTTGTCAAGTGATTTCTTTCCTTTCTCCCCCTATTTTAATTTTACAATTGGGACATTATAGGATTTAGGCATGGGGGGTGCATTTTGCATTTTAGGAAGTATTCATGCATTTAGGTTAGTAATAATAATAATAAAAATTTCTTTTCTTGAGCTGAATGGGTTAGTCCCTAGCAGAATACCTTTGTCATTGGAGGTTTTTCTTCTTGAATTATTTCTTAAGTTTAGAATCCAGTACATTTACTTCACATGCACATAGATTGGGTAATGGATCCTTGAAGAAAACCAATAAGCATTTGTGGTCTACTGAACCCTTGGACAGTTAATAGGAAGTCAGACATACTATCTTCTAGTAGATCCACCTCATATTTGTGACAAGAAGGTAGAGAGATTACTGGTGCGCTAAGTCTAATGCAAGGACTCTTAAATTTTGGACAATTAGATGATGATACTTCAGAGTTAGGCATAGTTTTCACTCTCTGTTCCTGTGTGCGTACTTTGTGTGAATTCCTGAGAGTCACCAAATAAGGCAAATACATAGAGATGGAGTCTTAATAAAGCTATGACTATGGCAGATGGTTACGATCGTCCTTCATAGAGTCTTCGGCTGAAGGAGGGTGATAGTGTCAAAGGTCAGAAATACGCCTGTCCTATCCATTCCTTCCCGGTGCCAAGAATAGGCACTTCCACCAAATAAGCCACACAATATCCTCTTGACCATCATCATCCCTAATAATGCCTCATAAATAAAAGTCTGTATCATGTTGTGTTGATTAATAATGAAAGAAAAGGAAAAAGAAAAAGAAAGAGAAGAAGAAACAAAAAAAAAGTGAAAAAAAAAGAAAAGAAAAAAGAGAAAAAAAAAGATAAGAAAGGAGAGAAAGAAAAGAAAAACAAAAGAGTCTAGGGTTATCGTTGTAACACTATTTTTGAGGCAACAAAACACTCATCGCGTTCCACCAAATATGACCCATACTTACCTTTCAGTATTTCTGGTCGCCCAAATACTGGTTGAGGACTCTAACTTAGTTGTAGAGTTATTGGGACTTTAATTGAAGTGTGGATGTCATGTGAGGCCACCAAACAGTGAGTACAATTACTAAATCTGGCGAGATCTGTGATCTCAGAAAGAAAAGAAAGAAAAGAGTGAGCACCTAGGAACATCAAGAGAGCACAGTTGTTTAGCCTCTCTCAGAGTTGACTTGTCTAATAGTCTAAGAGATCTAGAGTCTGTAGTACTAGACTACATGTAGCACCAGATGAGTGTACCACCAAATACAAATCCATTCAACACGATATCTCTTACCTAAGCCAAATGCCGGGGTCAAATTACAGATTATTTTCTACTTTATCCCCAAGGGAGTATTTGCCTATCCCGACAGAAATATTTACCAAGGGTGAAGTATGAACACCTAATGCAAATTGGCTTTTTCACTTAGATCTATTATCTAGGCTATTATCACTTTACATTTGTCTGGATTTCTAAAGTTTTGAAATAAGAAAAGAAAAAATCTTCTTATTACTTCTATTGTTTTTCCTTTTTGCTCGGGTCTAGCAAAACATAGGCATGGGGGCATTTGATAAGTCCACTTTTGTGGACTATTATTTAACTTAAGTATTATTTAATTATTTGTTCTTAGTTGTTAATTAATTAGGAGTTATGTGGCAATTCACCTTGGCCTGCATTTAATTTTATGCTTCAATTTTACATTTAATAGCATATGTTATGATAATATAATTTATTTGATGAATGCAGGCTAGGTACAAGAATCAGGCACTCATTTTTACTTATATAAGACGTATAGGACTTGGATTGGACGTCTGAAATTGCTGTCACAAATTTGTGGCATTACATTTTTTTAAGACGTCTGATGCTCTAGTTAGACGTCTGAAGAAGAAATCGCCCGTGCTTATCTGCCGTTCCAACCACTCACGATCGTCGCGAGTAGTTGGAGATACTTGCGGCCGAAGGAAAAGGAGGAGAGTTTTGTTCAAAAAGAAGCTGCGTCCATCGAGGGGAGAGTCTGATCTTCCTCCCCTGGCGGGGATCTTCTTCCTCTCACCACTGTGGAACAAGTGCACCCTATGTTTCAAGCTTGCACCGTGGTCTCTGTGCAACAACTTCCACCATCCTGTCCACCGCATGCGCGCACCCTTGCAGCTCCCACAGATGCCGCACCAAGTGCCTGCAGGCGTCGCACCCATCAGCCTGTCCACCGCGCACGTGCGCACCCTTTCAACCTTGCCAGCGCTCGTAGGCATCGTACCATCATCAATCGCGCACGGCCACAGCGCAGGTGCCGCGCCCTTGCAGCCACGCGCAGTGTGCAACCGCGCAGTGCACAACCGTGCAGCATGCACAGCGCGAGCACACAATCACGCTCGGCTGCGCTTAAGCCGCCACGTGTAGCGCGCCTCACACTGCACTATTCATCTTCTTCCCTAAAGGAACCCATCGCCGGTCGGCCACCTCCACATGCAGCCACCTCCACGTGCCATGAAGCTTCTCTCCAACACCACCATCGACTTCGCCTTGCCCTCACAAGGCCGCCCACGCCCACGGCAGACCTTCCCGCCGTCCATACGCAC
This sequence comes from Thalassia testudinum, assembly GCA_037157565.1. Lineage (NCBI taxonomy): Eukaryota > Viridiplantae > Streptophyta > Magnoliopsida > Alismatales > Hydrocharitaceae > Thalassia > Thalassia testudinum. The sequence goes on from JAZHRO010000063.1 coordinate 125,420,004, forward strand.
CCACGCGCAAGCCGCCGCATACAGCATCCAAAGCTCCGACCGGCCACTGCCGGCCACCTCCGTCGACGCTACGACCACCAACGCAAAGCCTGCATCCCGGCCGATCTACTCCGAGCACAGCGCCTCCAGTCGCGCCTTCTCCTCCGCGTGCGCACGAGGGGAACAAAATCCCCTGTTTTGCTACAGTAATACCTCAATTAGTATTTACGTTAAATGCCATTGCAGATGTTACTATTCATTTATTTAAGGCATTACATTATTGAGGTGAATTTGCATAACCCTCCTTCTACTTCATCTAAATTATTTGCATATGCATATCTCACATGAATGATTTAATGCATAGATATTATGGTAAACAAGTTATATTCTAGAAATCAGTATTTATAGTGTTTACCAGTATCAAGATCACTTGTTAACAAAATATTATATAGTGGTGATTTTGCATCTAAATACCTACATTCTTGATTAATTGGTTAAAACGAGCAGTTATGTGAGAAAAAGAATCGCACAAATTAGCATGCACACCCATTGTGTTTCCCGAATAAACAAGACACTATTCACTAGTTTAAATAGGCTAATTCCTCCCTGTGGAGATGACCTAACTCTTCGTGGTTAGTTTTGAGAATTATTAAATATTTTTGAAAAGCAATTTTCTACCACGTGATTACATACAACGACACATCATTTTATGTTAAAGTTTTCAATGAAAACGAAGATCGCTCTTTCATTAGGGGTCTATTTGTAAAGATTTTGAAAGTAAAGGGCATACATGTAATCAGATAGAACCAATTTGCAAACTAGGTCAAGATAATTTTAGCTTGGGTCCAAATTTTGGTACAAACCTAATTTGTACGTAGGGAATTTAATGGTGAAGTTGTATTTTGGTTTTAATCGCATTTGACTTGGTAATTTATGTAAAAACCCAAATTAGGGTAAATATCTATCTGAGACTGTTTTGGACCAAAATGGGTTCTGATGGTCAAATTAAAGGTTTCAAACCCTAGAGAATATTTTTCTATGAGTTTTAGAGGGTTTAGGTGAATTTTATCTTGACCAGAATCTCAGTTAATTAAGCGAGTCTATTTTTAGGGTTTCAAAAGTAATTTAATTCTCAAAACATGTGCAAACCCTTTTCTATTTGTTCTAACCCACTTATTAGACTTTAAGGATCATTTGACCATTAATTATCCCCTTGGAAAACCTGTGATTGTACTGTATTCGTGATAAGATAGTAAAATTGTAGTTTTAACCTTGTTTTCTTGTATTTCCCTCAGAATGGTTATGTAGTGACTTATGGCTCTCTGGCAGTTATGTAAGAGCATTTACTGACTTAATTGGATCAAAATGAGCTAATTATGGCCATGATGGTGTTCCCATCATACCGCCATGCCTTGTTTTTGTTAGTCCCTCAGCAAAATTTTTAGGTATTAACTTTAATTATAGACCATATGCCTTTCTATGCTTAAAACTCCGACGTGTGCTTTTTTTTTTGTAGATTAGGTCAGAATGCTAATAGTAGGCCTAAAGGTACTCAAGTACCAACCAAGATCTGGACCTGACCAGTGATGGGAACACCATCATGAGCCATAACTAGCTCATTTTGACCTAGAAAAGAGAATAAAAAGCTCCTACATAACCAAGTGAAGGGCCCAACTCAAGGAATAACTGATTTGAAAGAAAAGCAAGAAACAAAGGGTAAAACAGTAATTTTACCATTGTAGTGCAACAATGGGATTTCTTAGGGACTAAACATAGGTCAAATGGTCTTAACAAGATAAAAAGTAGGTTGGTTCAATCAGAAAAAGGTTAATGTGAAATCTAGGAATTAAATGACTTCTTGTAACCCTAAAACAGACCCACTTAATTTAACAAGGTTTTGGTCAGGATAAAATTAAACTAAACCCTCTAAAATTCATGGAAAAATATCCTTTATGGTTTAGAACCTTCAATTTGGCCTTTAGAACCTATTTTGACCAAAATAGGGGTCCTGGTCAAATATTTGCCCTAAATTAGGTTTTTGTGTAAAATGCCCTGTCAAATGTGGTCAAACCTAAAATCCAACTTCACCATTGGATTCCTTAGGTTCAAATTAGGTTTATACCAAAATTTGGATCTAAGGGGAGTTCACCTTGACCTACTTACAGTCCAACCCAATTACATTTATGCCCCTAGCTTTTGAAAACCCTTACTGACACCCCCTATCTTCCTCGTCGTTCTTTGCAATTAGGTTCCTCTGCCATTACAGTGGAGGAATCCTACTCCGGTGAGGATTCAAGGGGGATATCTCCTTGATTCCTCAGAGAATCCCTCTCAAATTTGAAAGGGAGATTCTCTGAGGAATTCCCGATCATGTGAACCCAATTATGCGCTCTGATTTCCACCCAATCTCTCATGCATATGCATGAGAGATATGGGCATCTCTCAACCTTCTAAGTCTGGCGAGGTTGCCATGCTTAGAAGCTTGCCTTCCAAGCACAAGGTCCTCTACCTGCGACTATAAAAGGCACCCCAGATCCCCCCGGTCATTTCAAGCTTGTTTTGGCGTGAGATTCCCTCAAAATTCCTCCCCCCACCGACCAAAAAGCCCGACAATCTCTGGGGACTCCTCTACCTTCTTCTCGTCACTCTACCACCATACCAGTAGCAGAGTCATTTCCACCTCCTTCGTCCGTGTCGCGCCACACCTGTGCCCGCGCCTATCTCCCTCTTGTCGTCGCTGCCTCTCTATCTCTGGGTCTTCATCTCCGACGACGGTATATACGCGCCGTCTGCCCCTCTACTCCCCTTTCGTCCAGCTACTCGCAGATAAGTCTCCTTCCCCTACTCTTTCTTTTCCCCTTATCAATTTCTACTTTCACGCCTCGACAACCAGAGACCACCACCACCTTCTCCACCTCTGGTAGACCACCGACGAGGTGCATCCACCCCTCCATGCACCCACACACCTCGCCAACTACCTCAGAAGCATCGCCTCATTCCACTGATCAATTTCCCCCTCTCCATTGACCACCACTACCTTGGTTCACTCCCCTCAAACACACCCAACTCCATGGCTACAGAACGACCTAGGCATGCTTGCCCAGGCCGTCCCGCACCGCACCACACCAGCACCCGAGCCACCTTCATCGTGTCATGGTGTAACGACCCGATTCCCGAGTCCCTACTGAAGTTTCCGGCCCTACCAGGAGGGGGTGACGTAATAATTGCAGAAATAAAATAAACAATCTCACAAAAAAATCAATCACACAAGTACACAAGTATTTTTAGGTGGAAACCCAAATTGGGTGAAAACCACCGCCTAACCCTCTCGAGTTAGGATTTTCCGATCAACCAAGTTGATCAAAATCCACTAAACTGAATCACTTTAAACGAGGGTGATTCAACCTCAATACAACCACGCTACTTAAACGAGGGTAGCGTACCTCAACCCCTTCTCTCCACGAGAAGGATTTTGTCTTGCGAAGGAGACGGGAATTCGCAAAGCGAATACCCAACCAAATAACAAAGATAAAATAAACAAGTAATCCTATAGAGCCAACAAAGTAATTATGAACCTAGCTTCTATAGGAATTAGGAAACTCCCCTTTGCAAGGAGTGCGTCGAGTTGATGACGCGGTGCGTGAGCCACGCGACGGCGCAACTTCGCTCTCGTGGACTACGGCGGGAGAGCGGGTGCGCAACAGCTTGATGCTCTCAAGATGTAGAACTTGAGCTTAGAGAGCAAGAGGGACACAAAAAGGTTTGAAAGTATATTGCAAGGTGTGTCTTGGTGTTTCTAGGTGTGTCTTAGTGTGTGTTTGTGTTGCAAAGGTTCCCCTCTATTTATAGAGGCCTTAGGAAGGCTTTGGAAGGCTTAGGAAAGGTTCTATAGCCGTTGGGAACAAAGCCCAAGAGAATCAGCCCGAAATCAGGAACAATCATTGTTCTGACAGGCTTATCAGACGTCTAATTCTGGAATCAGGCGTCTGGAAGACCACTTTAAGACGTCTGATTTCAAGGTCAGACGTCTGCTTTTGGGCGGGTCTCTTCCTGACTTGAATCAGATCTAAACAAGGTTCTAGCGCAAGTCCATCAGACGACATATAGGACGTATGGCACTATGTTTGGACGTCTGAAAACCTACTTTTACTGTGGGAATGGATTTTCCAAACGTTGCAACAGCTAGAAAATCTCTGAGAAGAGATTTTGGGTCAACCGAGGCAAAACGATCATTTATCAGACGTCTGGAAAGGCCTAAGGACGTCTGATAAGGCTCTAACGGTCATAACCTTGAGTGTTTGCTAAGCCAGCCAATGGTCCACTAATTGGACGTCTGGCAAAGTCATCAGACGTCTCGTAAGACGTCTGGTCTAAGGTCTGGACGTCTGATTTCATCAGACAGAATACAAAGTCCAGCCTAATAGTTATCAGACGTCTGAAACAACAGTCAGACGTCTTAAAGTACTTTATCAGATGTCTGATTTTGGAATTGGACGTTTGGAAATGCTGTTTGAACCCTATATTGGTTTTCTAAGTTCTCTACAGAAAACCTAAGTATCCTAGGGTTGTGCAGGTGTTCCTAGGACTACTGTTAGGGTACTTTGAGGCTCTTTAACATGAATCTAAGTAACAAAATAAAGAGCAACAGAAATAACGAAAAATACAAGGAGTACAAGAGAAGGAAATCTATCCTATTCTTCATCTCCTTCCTTCTTCAATCTATCGCTCCTCGCGAATCTCCTCTATTTTCCATCAAGCTCATCCAATCCGTTCTGGATGCGAGCTCGAACTCCGTCTAATCACGTATCCATTTGCGATTGACCTGAAATCTAGGACTCAAAGCGCAAATATTAAATGACACGTGTTTTGTTATCATCAAAACAAATGATCGTGGTGCTCTAGCACCAACACCTACGAGACACGAGAACCGGACCGACTCGACTAATCCCAAGACTTGGTCGTCCAACGAGGAAGTAACCAAAAGAGCAGTAAAATAAACCACATTCAACATGAATATAACTAACAGTAAGAAAATACAGTAGTAAGGAAAGAAACCACTACAGTATGTACCACCACAACAGTAGAACAACATTTATAACATAATATGAACTGCAGGTAAAGAAAAGTACAGCGGAAACAAGAACTACTCACTACAGTGGAACCAAAAAGAAAGTGGTACAAGAGAATAATGGTAACTCTACTGGACCCTACTTGGCCCAGCGTCCTCTGCAGCCGCTGACCCTGGCTGCTCAACACTTGGTCCTGAAAGGTAACGAGTGTAACACGTCAATAAAACGCTGAGTAGAGTGACAACTAAAACAAAAGAAACAGTAAAGTGTACAGTAGCTATTTTAATTTTCTCTCTTCCTTTATTTACGTCTTTCTATTGTTTCACAATTTATCTATTTCTCAGATCCTTCACTTGATCTCGAATGTTCCTCGTGGGAACGATCTCGATTGCAGTCTTTTCTGAACAGTAGAAGTAGCACGTGGTGCTCTCTTAGCCGGGAGAGTCCCTCGTGGTGATCCTACTCTCAGTCAACCACCCCAAGGTCATTGACAGACGTAACGGTGACTACGGCACGTGCGGTAAACGCACGGGTAGCTAACCCGCATTGGCACGTGGTCAGTCGTTTCCGTTAACGGGTGCACCCAAAGCACAGCACAGAACCAGTATAGGGCAGAGCCCTCTCAGTAACAGGGGTCAACCCCTCCACAGTAACCAAACAGGGGCCTTGCCCCTCCACAGTCCGCGCACCCTCGCCTGACTACCCTGGTTTGCCCCAGTGGGCCTAACAAGTCGGTGTAGGAGGCTAGCAGAACCCCGGGGCCCGTGGGGTAGCTAGTACCTCCCTACACTAGTAGCTCTCCTCGGTACTACGTACACGAGGGCCAGCAAGTTGGTACAGAGTGGCAAGTCCTAACCCCGGGTCCCTGGGGCAGCTGGCTCCGCTCTGCACTAAACAGGGGGACAGTCGCTCTCCTTGGTAGTCCGTACTCAAGGGCCAGCTCACTTCCCCAATTCTATTCCATTCACTTTCCAGGAGTTCTCCTCCTAATTCCCCGTAGGGTTCCAGCTCTTTAACTCAGCGCATTCCGGTTTCACCTTTCCAGTTTCACGTTCATACATCCCATATTCTTGATCATGTTCATTTGTTCATAGCAGGCAGCTGTTAATTCAATTCACAGGTAGCTATTAATTCCTTTCCACATTTTCCAAGACTGCAGTATTCATACATTCCACTAGTTTTCCCGTCCTAGGATTCATGCCATACCCTAGGATCTAGCATACAATCTAGTTTTCCAGCCCTAGGATTTATGCAACACCCTAGGATCTATCATTCAATCTCGTTTCTCATTCCTAGGATTCATGCAATGTCCTAGGTTCTATTTATGGTTCCATAATTTAACAGATTATACTTAAAGCCACTCTACCGGTTACAACAGGCGAACTGGGGGCGTGGTCGGAAATCCCGCGTGCCTCCGCAACCCTCGAGACTGCAACGGAATGTGGTCCTATCACAAGGATCAAACATAAGGAATTTCTCAAAACAATATACAGCTACTGTAGACAGGTAGAGGATTTAATTCCGAAAAGAACGCAACTCGAAATGTGGAAAACGGAACTCGAACGGGCCCTAAACGGGTCGAAAACGACGGAACAGTGCAAAATCAGACGTCTGGAACTTATTCCAGACGTATTAAAAAGTGGATCAGGGGTTACCATGCTCTGCGTGGTCTCTCAGACGTCCAGAAGCCTGTAGGGGCGTCTGGCGTAGTTCCCAGACGTCCGATGGTCACCCAGGACGTCTGGAAGTCGTTCCCGTCGTCTGGCACTGCAGACAGACGTCTGATTCGCGTTGGATGCGAATCCCCGAACCTGTGCGTACCCATTTCTCTCTCTCAGTACGGACGGTTGTAGGAAAGGAAGAAGGTATGAAAATAACTCACCTTTCAGACGTCTAGACAGTCCTCCAGACGTCTTCCATGTCATCTGGTTGGAATCCCAGACGTCTGATTCTGGAAAATTTTCCAGAATCAGGGCACCACTCGCCCTCTGCTCGCGACGCACGGCCGCGTTGCGAGTGCTCCGCTTGCTGCTCGAGCTGCAGCAGGCCTCCTGCGCCACCCCGCGTCTGCTGTGCCCCCGCTGGCCGGCTCCCGCTGCCCCGGCAGGCTCGAGCCCTCACGGCCGACTCCTCCTCCCCCGCGTAGCACCTCCTCCCACACCTGCCGCGGCTGTCGCCGCCGCCACTCACTCGCGCTCACTCTCGCGCACCGACTGGAAGGAGAAGAGGAAGGGGGCAGAGGTGACGGGAGTGAGGGGGAGGGCGTGGCCTTTTAAGGCCGCGCGAGGAGGAGAGAGAGAGCGGGACAGGGTGGGTCTGCGGCCGCAGGAGAGAGGGAAAAAGAGAGGGAGAGAGAGTGTACGCAGGTCTACGCGCTCAGGCGCGCAGACGAATCGCGCGTGCCAAAAATAACCGATTCCCAGACGTCTGGAAGTGGTTCCAGATGTCTGGGCCACCTCCCAGACATCTTAAAAGACGTCTGAAGCGTGCGTTCGTTACACATGGCGAAGCCTTCTGAGCGATTTGACAAGGCTGTGAGGCCGTATTTGTGTTAACAGGTATAGAGGCCCTATCCACCATTGAAGCAAGCTTGAAGAAGCTTGCTACCTTCAAAGCAGCCTCCAGGTGCCAGGAGACAAAGTCCTAGGTGTGCGGTTTCTCTTCGCGAACCAAGTCAGCCCATCAATTGAAGGTTAAAGCATTTGCAGCTTCAACAATCAGAAGAAGACTTGCTGCAAGCGCGTGCGAGAAGCTGGTGGGACATTTAGTCCTACCTCGGAAACTTTAGAGCGAGCGACGTGGGATAAATTGAAAAAGTGTCAGGGGCTTATCGCCTCCTGACACGGGGTGAGGTCCCACTCGCCCTCTCATGCCTCGTCCACGACCCTACTCTACGTGGACCTGGTATCTGACTCGACTACCCGCGCACTCCTCGCCCACCACACACGCCGGTAGTCTTGGTCACGGGTGCGCCGACCCGACCCGTATACCCGAGCAGGCTTTAGGAGAGCGAGCCTAAGAGAGAAGAAAGAGAGGAGAGTTTGTGGGGAGGGTAGGGGTTAGGTTTTGCACTCCAGGAGGGCAAGGCCGAGAAAGAAGAGGAGGGCGAAGCCAAGGAAGAAGAGAAGAAAGAAGCCTCAGCAGCGGCTAAGGGTGAAGTCGCCAAGGAAGAAAAAGAAGGAAGAAGGAAGGAGAGGGAAGCTTCAGCAAGAAAAGAAAAGGAAGAAGAAGGCTCGAAGCAGAGAAAGAGAAATCAGAAAGAAAGAGAAGCCAAGGCCAGCAAGCAGAGGAAAGGAAGAAGAAGAGAGGAAGAAGAAGCCAAGGCCAGTAATCAGAGAGATAGAAGAAGAGACGAATCAGAAGAATCGGAGAAAGAAGAAGGAAGAAGAAGAAGAGAAAGCTCAAGACAGAAGAAGAGAGAATTATCTGATTTTTACATCATCTTCATATTTTTTGAGCTTCTATGTACATTGAAACTATTTTTATTGCTTCATAATTTGATTGATCGTTACATTTTATCAAGTTGAAAGTTGTGTTCTTTGTTTTTAAATCTCAATTTGCTCCCTGTGTTCGACCTCGGATTCATAGTTTTTCGGGTAATAAACTTTCATTTGTTTTCGAAGTGATTTCAACTATACTGCAACGCATTTGTTTTATAAACCCGATTTTGCTTTTGATCAAACATTTTGGCACCGTTGCCGAGGAGCAACGGGCAATTTAGAAACTTTGATCACAACTTCTAATTCAATACTAACTTGATCCATTTCTTTTGTTGTAATTATTTCAGGGGAGGAAAAGAAGACAGCAGCACAACAACCACACCAAGGCAAGTAATTTCTCATTAGCCCTCTCTCTTAATCCCCTCAATTCTGAAAAGGAAAACAAAGAAAAAATCAATCTAGGGCTACCTGCTTTCCATATCTAGTAATTCACCAAAGTTTCCTAATTTTAATTTCAACGGATTTTGAATTGTACATCCATTTAAGGTAATTAGGGCTAGCACCTTCTTAATTGAGCCCTAGATACCATCTTTATGGCAACTAAATTGGACCAATTAGAGCCAACTTAAGATTCCAATCTAGGGTTTTTAGAGACACATCTTCTCTAAGCAAGAAGCAAATTTTTCAAAAAGAGGTGTGCCTAAGCCTTGATTGAAGAGATTTATCCAAGAGAAACCCTAAAAAAATTCAAGCTCTTAAGTCACTTGAACCCTAGAAGAAAGGACCTAAAAGCTCTCAAAGGACAAAGAGGTGAAGTTGACCCCTTGGGTCAACCAACCTTGAAATTAGGTCACTTTTTACACTCAAAATATCTAAAGTTCAAGTGGAAACCCTAAGCACCTTGATCTTAATTAAAAGTGGTAGACCTAAGAGGTCAAGGTCCCCATTCTGGTCTGCCTGGAATCTTAGTGACAAGAGAGGTTGGGTGGGGGAAACTGATGAGAACCTCATCATGAGCCATAACTAGATCATTTTGACCTAATACAAAGGATAAAAGCTCCTACATAACTCAAGGAAAGGCTTAACTCAGAGAATTCTGAGTTTAAGGAGAAAACAAGTCATAAGGGGTAAAAATGCAATTTTACCAGTATAATCTGCATACAGGGTAATTCAGGGCCCAAACATAGGTCAAAGCAACTTAATAAGAATAAAAGTGGGATGAGATGATCTAGCAAGGGCTACAGCAATTCCAAGGAACTAAATGATAATCTGTAACCCTAAAACAAACCCACTTCAATTCACGAGGTTCGAGGCAAAGTAAAAATAGAATAAACCCTCTAAAATTCATAGAAAAATAATCTCTAGGATTTAGAACCTTCAATTTGGCCTTCAGAACCCATTTGACCTACATTGAGAACCATGCCCAATTAATAACTTAATTTGGATTTTCGCATAAATTGACCGGTCATACAAGGTTTAATATAGAAATGAAATTCACCATCAGATTCCTTAGGTCCTAATTAGTCATGTATAAAAACTTGAGCCTAAGAAGAGACCTCCTTGACCAACTTTACACTTTGGTCCTCTTATATTTACTTTTTGGCCCTCAACTTTTGAACCCTCGCATTTTGGCCCCTAACTCTCCTTCGTTCTTTGCGTTCAGGTCCCCCCTGCAAAACCTGCCAGCACCATGCTCCGGCGACCTTGCGCGGAGCATGGCGCCGCGCAGGGTGAGGGGGAGAGCTTGGCAAGTAAACCGGGGGTGCCCTGCGTCGTCAGCCGTCGCAGGGACACCCCCTGGTCGCTGTAACCCACCATACCGGCCGTGCGAACGCACGGACGGTATGGGTTTCCATCTCCGGCGTCCTCCGGCGAGGGAGACACGTCGTCTCCCTCCGCCTTCCTCCCTGATTCGGTCCCTATAAATACCCCCGTCGCTCCACCGTTCTTCCCAGCTCGGATCTGACGGAGAAAACCCCCAACTTTCCTCTCTTCTCACTCCGGTAGACGCCCACCAGCTCCGGCGGTTCCTCCCCCTCCTCCTCTTCGCTCTGCCGCAATACCAGCAGCAGAGACTTCCTCCCCTGCTCTTCCCGCGCCACGCCGCACCCAGCTGGCGCCTCTCCGGCTCTCTGCTCGCTGCCGCCCCTTCCCCTGGGCATCTTCTTCTCCGGCGACAGTCGATACGACTGTCGCCCTGCTGCTCCCCCTTCGTCCCTGCAAGTAAGTTAGAACTACTTCCCTTCCTCTCCTCTTTCTTTCCCCGGTTTCAATTTGTTCAATTAAGCCCTCGACCGACCCTGACCATCGTCACCCCCTTCGTCTCCGGCCACCCTTCAGCGAGATGCCCCCATCGCTCCACAGCCTCACATGCCTCGCCGACCCTCACCGAACCTCCGCCTCATCACACTGAGCACCCCCCACCCCTCCAGTGCCACTCCACACCTCCGTAACGCTCCCCCAAACAAACCCATTTCTCCGGTTGCAGTCCAACCTAGGGCCACCGCCAGACACCACCTTGCGGCTTGCCGCACAGCTCCACACCTTCGCCGTGCCACGGCGAAGGTTCCCCAGTAGTTTGATCAGGCCGAGAGGCCATATTCGTGGCCGACAGGTTCTGAGGCTCGACCGCCATTAACGCCACATTGAAGCAGCTTCTCCCGCGCTCCAGGCTTGAGGACTCCAGGTCTCCAGCTGCTGCGGATTACGGAGACTCCTGCGAAGGCAGCCAGCCAGCAACCGACGCAAATCGAAGCTGCAGCTGCAGAAGCAAAGCCGCGGTCTTCCAGCAGGCGCACGCGAGGAGAGGCCTCTGTTTAGTCCCACATCGGTAAGCCTCACAACTCTTTCACCGTTTAAATTGATTTTGTGAATAAGCCTTACTGCCTCAGCACACGGGGTGAGGTCCCCTTCACCCGCCCGGTTACCCGGTCTCGTCCGCGCTCACGCCCCGCGGACCTGACCCGACCCGACTTAGACTGACCTACACTCCTCGCCCACCACGCATGCCGGTGGGCCTGGACCCGGGCGCGACCCGTACCCGGCAGCTCTGGGAGAGCTTTCCCAAGAGTGGTTTCAGAGAGAGAGAGAGACGCGGGGGGGGGGGGGGGGAGGGTAGAGTAGGTTTTGTCCTCTGATGTAAACTCTGAAGTGTGCAGGCACAGGTGAAGAAGAAGGACCGCGGAAGAAGAAGGAAGCTGAGGGAGACACTGTAGCAACAAGCAGTTTAAGTCGTCTGATTGGAAAATCAGACGACGTCCTGAAGGGAAAAGAAGAAAGAAGGAGGGACGATGTCCTGATTGGAAAAAGAAAAGAAGAAAGAAGGAGATCTGAAGAACAACAGAAGAAGGCGAGGCAGAGGAGAACACAAAAGAACAAGGGAAGAACTGAAAGAAGAAGAAAAAGAGAAGAAGATCTGAAGAAGAAAAAGAGAAGAAGATCTGAAGAAAGGAAAAGAAGAACATCACCACTGCAGATAAAGAAGAAGAAGATAACAGAAGATCTGAGACGAGGAGAAGCAAAGAGAAAAGAAGAAAAGACAACAAATTCTTTCTCTCTTTCTTTATTTTTGTAAAAGAAACTTGTACCCCTAGAATACAACTTGCTCCCTGAGTTCGACCTCGGGAACTCTTTTATTTTCCGAGTAAAAAATTTATATATTTGAAATGTTGGTAATAACTGGCTATACTACAACGCTATAACAATAAAACCCGGTTGTCCCAACGCTTCAGAAACCTTGTAACTCGTGGGGACGCTCTACCGTGTAGGGGTCTTTGCGAAACTCTCCCTCTCTGGCTGCCCAGGTATTTCTCGGTGGACAGCCTTTTTTGACTAAGGGATATCATCCGCCGCGAACCTCTATAGTCATCCAAATTTTTTGGTGTCTCGATTGGGTCTAGAACATTCTAATCTCGTCTAATCCTTCTGTGCATGTTTAGTAGGAGGTCCTTAAGACCATCCTTAAGACCTCCTTTAGAGTTCCACTCCCGCCGATGCCAAGCCTCGACATCCGTGTTTGTGCAACAACCCCACTACGTAGATCTCTCCTCTGATTCATCAGAACCAAGTTCTCCTTCTTCCATCATGGCACAACCAATTGAAGAAGAGAACAACCTTGGACACCAACTTCAGCACTTGAATGATCTATTCCAAAACTTTGTAAACTCACCATAGCGTCCTATGATGCGAGATCACTATAATCCCACTGCGGTGGCAATCGAGCCTCGAGTCCAAATCCCGGCTAGAGGTCCTGATTCTGAACTCAAGCCCAATATGATTCATGCCATTCCAAAATTCCATGAGCTTAACTTTGAGGATCCCTTCCAGCACATCAAACAACTCAAACATCTGGCCCATAAATTCAGGTCAGATGTACAAAATTGGGATATTCTGCTCATGAAGATGTTTTCCTTCTCCCTCATGGATAAGGCTATTCATTGGTATCAGACTCAAACATGTCTGATCAACACATGGGTTGAACTCCAGTCTGAATTTTTGAAAAAGTTCTTCCCCGTTTGCTGGACGAATGCCTTGCGCCACCAGATCACTCACTTCACTCGACAATCGGGAGAACCTCTTCATGAGGCATGGGACCGATTCTTGGATCTCATGCGAAAGTGCCCCCATCACGGAGTTCCTAAATGGGAACAAGTCCAGTCTTTGTACCAGGGACTCCGTGAAGACATTTGATTGTTCGTCAATGCAATCTATGGAAGAAACATCATGGGTCAACACGAGGACACGTGTGGGAGATTCTCGAGAATTTATGCGAGAACTCAATCAATAATGACTCCATGGGCTTATTCGACTGGACAAATGCCCGCGCATCGATGAATCCTAGGGGAGCACATGAGACGCAGGGTCTGTCCGCATCCGTTGACTTGGAATTGATGGCCAGTCAGTTGGACAAGGTCTCTATCATATAGAAGGTGGACGAGTTGACTCGGCATCTGCAACAAGCCACCTCTGCGCAAAACTTATTTGCACAGCCACCTCTTGCGAGGGAAACTATGCAGAATATCTATCACCAATCTTCTCAGGGGATGGACCCATATCCACCCCCGTCTGACTCTAGGCCCGGAGGGACCTCCGATCCAATCTATTCTAGTTGGGGGAACTCTGAACCCTCATACTCTAATTTTCTTGAGGCTCCTCAGACCTGCAAGGACCTCAATGCCATCCAGAATGACTCATTCTCCAATACCTATAACCCTGGATGGCAGAATCATCCCAACTTCTTGTAGGCGGGAAACTCTCAGAATCAAAGACCACCTTATCAACCCCATCCACAAGCCCTCGTCCATATCAGCCGCCTCAGCCTTGGCCCAACCCCACCTATCAATCTAGGCCAAACCAAGCAGATCAAATGACTCTTATCCTTCAAACTCTGGCTGACATTCAGAAAATGAATGCGGCAATACAAAAAAGCACAAGGATGAGATCACAGAGGTTCGCAATCAACTCAACCAAATGGCGAATTCTCGCCAACCTGGCACACTCCCTTCGCAACCTCTGTTGAATCCAAATAACGTGCCAACCTAGAGGCACGTTATGAACCCAAATCCAAGCCACGCCCACATGATTTATCAAGCCCCTTCTGTTCCATCACCCAACGGGATGGAAGCTTCGACATCTTACACGGGATTTCAATAGCAGCCACCTATTCTCCCAACCCCAAACCAAAACCAAGCAGGACTAAACTCTGTTACAACCCGTAGTGGTAAAGCAACTCAAGACCCACCTTATCCAAACCACTCCAAACTTGGTAGTAACCCAAGCCCTAGGATAGTTATCCAGGATACCCCTATCCCAGATCAAGAACCTGGACCTATTTTAGAGGAACCAACCAAGGTTCCATTTCCCGAGGCCTTAACCAAGGGAAAGAGGATAACCAAACCCGTGTCTCGTGAGGAGGATCTGGTCAAGCTCTTTGAACAGGTCCATATAAACATTCCCTTGATGGATGCAATCTGCCACGTGCCGGCTTATGCACGATTTCTAAAAGACGTGTGTACACCCAAGCGTAAGCTGCGAACCAAAAGTAGGAGTCCGATTGTATTGTCAGAGCAAGCCAGCTCTGTAATCTTGAGAAAACTCCCACTTAAGGCTAAAGACCCAGGTACTCTGATTTCATGTACTATTGGTGATACCCAATTTGACAGAGCCTTATTAGATCTAGGTGCTTCCATAAGCCTAATACCTACATCCCTCCTTGACCACCTTGAAGAATCTGAGCTTAAACCAATAGAGGTGACGTTGCAGTTAGCCGATCGATCCATCAAGTCACCTAAAGTGGTACTCGAGGATGTCATCGTGAGGGTATGGGATTTCTACTTCCCAGTGGATTTTATAGTCTTGGATATGGATGCACCTAAAAACCCAAGGGATACACCGATTATACTAGGGAGACCTTTTCTTGCCACTGCTAGGGCCAATATAAACTGTGAGGAGGGCCAAATAGAACTAAAATTCAGGAACCAAACACTGAAGATTGACATCTTTAATGCCCAACAAGGGATTAATTGCGGTGTTATAGAACAAATATGTGATATCAAAGTCGTGGTTGATGAACTGTATATCGAGGACAACTTGATTATTCCCTATCAACCACCAGAAGATCAAAACCTACAGACAAAGGAGTCTGATCCTGATTTAGATGCACCCATAACTCCTTCCCTTGCTCCTAACACACACCCTAAATCGCCCGCTGCTGCTGATAACCCCATTCTGGAACTCAAGCCTCTTCCTGATCATCTGAAATACGTCTTTTCGGGTTCCAATCAGACATTTCCTATGATTATCCACTCCAGACTCAGACTTGACCAGGAATCCCGTCTGATTACTATTCTCTAGCAACATTGTAGAGCCATTGGATGGACTCTCGATGATTTGATTGGCATTAGTCCCTCTTATTACACACACCAAATCTACACTGAAGAGGGCACACGACCTTCACGTGAAATGCAGAGACGTTTAAATCCTAATTTGCAGGAGGTTGTGAGAAAGGAGATCATTAAGTGGTTAGATGTAGGGATCATCTACCCGATCTCCTACAGTCGGTGGATGAGTCCAATCCAGGTGGTGCCTAAGAAGGCAGGACTCACCATCATTACGACTGAAATCGGAGAAGTCATACCGACTCGTGGGGCTAACTGGTGGAGAGTCTGCATTGATTATAGAAGACTCAATTCCTCCACGAAGAAGGATCATTTCCCACTACCATTTATTGATCAGATCCTCGAGAAACTGGTGGGAAATAGGTTCTTCTGCTTTCTTGATGGGCACTTCGGTTATAACCAAGTGGCAATCCATCCTGAGGACTAAGAAAAGACCACCTTCACCTGCCCCTTCAGGACATACGTGTTCCGAAGGATGCCGTTCGGTCTCTGCAATGCACCCGCGACTTTTCAGTGGTGCATGCTTGCCATATTCTCAAATATGGTAGGTGATTATCTAGAAGTCTTCATTTGACGATTGCCTCCTGCACTTGGTCTAAATCCTCAGGCGGTGCATTGATGTGAATCTGGTTCTTTCCTGGGAAAAGAGCCATTTCATGGTGCCTGAAGGAATTGTCCAGGGACATCTAATTTTAGAGAAAGGCATCAAAGTCGATCAAGCCAAGGTAAATTGATTTCCAAACTCCCTATGCCTAGCTCGATCAAGGACATCTGATCTTTTCTGGGGCACGTCAGTTTCTACCGTCGATTTATCCTTGGTTTTTCAAAAATCGCATGCCCCCTGACCACTCTTCTCTTTGAGACGAAATCTCCAAGGAATGCACTCAGGCATTTGAGATCCCTTGATTGGTCTCAACCCTTTGAGATCATGTGCAATGCATCTGATTTCGCTGTAGGAGCGGTATTGGGGCAGAAAATTGATGGGAAACCTGTGGTCATTTCTATGCTAGCAAAACACTTGATGAGGCTCAACGTAACACAGTTACTGAGAAAGAGCCGCTAGCCATAGTTTTTGCCCTGGAAAAATTCAGATCTTATCTCCTGGGTTCCCGTGTTATCATCTACTCGGATCACACGACTGTGAGGCATCTCCTTGCAAAGAAAGACGTGAAACCTCGATTAATTTGCTGGATCTTGCAGTTGCAAGAATTTGACCTTGAGATTTACGACAAAGCGGGAAAACAGAACGTGGTAGCTGATCACTTATCTCGCCTTCCTTCTGAGATCATCGACCCTTCCGGACCCATCACAGAACATTTTCCGGATGAGACCTTCTGACTATCAATACAGGGCTTCCATGGTTTGCTGATATAGTAAACTACTTAGCATCACATTAGATCCCGTCCGATTGGCCGAAGGCCAAGAAGGACAAATTGCTTTCCAATGCCAAGTATTACTTTTGGGAAGACTCGTATCTTTTCCGCATCGGTGCTGATCAAATAATTCGAAGATGTGTCGTGGAAGCGGAAATCCAAGACATACTCTCTTTCTACCATGACCAGACATGCGGTGTACACTTTTCAGGACATAAAACCACAGCAAAAGTCCTCCAGTGCGACTTCTACTGGCCCACAATTTTCAAGGATGCATATAATCACTGTAAGGCATGTACCCATTGCCAGACCTTGGGCAACATGAGCCATCGAGATATGATGCCTTTATAGCTGATTTTGGTATGCGAAATTTTTGACATTTGGGGGATTGATTTATGGGACCCTTCCCTATCTCGAACGGCTTCGAGTACATTTTACTTGCTGTTGACTATGTGTCCAAATGGATCGAAGCCATTCCGACCTGAACCAATGATCATAAAGTTGTTATCAAATTCATTCACCAGAACATCTTCTCATGGTTCAGGATTCCGCATGCGATAATTTTTGACAGAGGGACCCATTTCACAAATGCTCAGTTTAGGTCATTGATGACCAAATACGGGGTGTCACACCGAATCTCTACTCCTTACCACCCCCAAACTAATGGTCTAGCTGAGTTATCAAATCAGGAGATCAAGAAAATCTTCCAGGTTACTATTCGACCTGACAGGAAGGATTGGTCATCCTGGCTTCTGGAATCTTTGTGGGCTTATAGGACCACCCACAAGACCCAATTAGGTATGTCTCCCTTCAGATTGGTGTACGGGAAGGCATGTCAGCTCCCTGTCGAATTGGAGCATAAAGCCTATTGGGCAGTATAGAACTGCAACCTAGATCTTTCTAAGGCTGAAACCCATAGAAAGCATCAAATGAGCGAGATCGATGAATTACGCCACGACGCGTATGAGAACTTGTGAATTTACAAAGAGTAGGTTAAAGCCTTTCACGACAAGCACATATTTAGAAAGATCTTTCATCCTGGTCAAAAAGCCCTATTCTCCGATGCCAGACTCAAACTATTCCCAGGAAAGCTACAATCAAAATGGATTGGACCCTACTTAGTCCGACGAATCTTTGGAAATGGAGCCATTGAAATCAGTCCACTCAGCCACGATTCCAAACCCTTCGTCGTGAACGGTCAGAGACTCAAACCGTTCATTGACATAACCGATACAAATTTGGCTGAGATATCCTTTACCCTCCATTCTCCCTGAACTCATTGCGCCCAGTCGATGGCGTAGAACTCAGTGTTTAACGGGAGGCAACCCGTCATTCTTGAAAAACCTAAAACCTTTCTTGACATTCCTATGCTGAATTCATATTGCATTTTAGGGTTCATCCATTAGAACAACCGACTCCACCTCAGGTAACCGTACCCGAGTTTAGAAGTCGTTCGCAACAGTCACCTTGACCCATTCGCACACCTAAAACTTGTCCTAATGAATGAATCAAGCTGAATTCAAACCCACCTAATTTATAATGGAGACATTGCAAATCGTAGGCATGGGGGGACATGAAAGTGCAAAACTTCATGAAAACTCATCTCACAAGAAAAGGTTTCAACAAAAAAAAAATCACATATCACAAAAAACACCAAAAAAATGAAAACATCTTGAAAAAGAATAAAAAAAACTAAGGGGGGGAGAGAAATTTTTTGAGGCCATACAAATCATGAGGAGAAAAAGAGAAAAATGACAAAAAAGGAGCACAAAATGAAAAAGAAAAAGAATAGTCATTAGTAAGGGACTAAGGGATTAACCTAAGTTCTAGACCACATCAAAAGAAAAAGAATGAAGGAAAAATTGCTAATGAGACACAAAAGCGATTAGTAGGTGACGAGTCGATTCTTCACTTTTACAGTCGTTTATTACATAAAATGTTGCGTCGTTTGCATTCTATGTGGTGGAAGAATCGACTAATCAATAATTAAAAATAAGCACTCGCAGAAGAGCGGGTCATGTCCACAAGGAGGCAATGACGTATTTAAATTCACACCGGTTAAAAATGTATATTCGTAGTTAATTTCGATGAGAACCGAGCCAAATCTGCCTTCAGATCAAGATAGTATCAAGAGAACATGTTGAAATGGTAATTTTGAATAACTAACGGATATTTTTTGCAATGCAGATTTAATAAAATATCAATAAAAGTTGGAAATGGCAGAGAATGTAAATATTAATAGCCCTTTTACTGTAGCAAAATAGGGGATTTCTTCCCCTTGGCCGTGCGCGAAGAGGAAGGAACGGCCGGAGGCGTGAAGCTCGGAGGAAGTTCTTTGGACCGAGGACTTAACAGCGGTGGTGGCGGTGAGTTGCGAGGTGGTCGGAGCCGATTGGATGGAGCTCCGGTGAAGGTGGCTTTCGACGGTGGTTGCACCTGCTGGAGGAGGCACAGCTGTGCACGTGTGAAGGCTGCTGTTGTGCGCACTGAGTCCGCACGCACTGCTGGAGGCACTGCAGGTGGCGAGGGCGCTGCAAATGGCGGAGAGGCTTTGCAAGCGGAAGGCGCGGATGCTGCCAGGCGTGTGCAGCTGGATGCGTGCACAGAGAAGAACCCGCGCCTGTTGCATGCGTGAAGAGGCGCTGCAGGGTGCTGGCGGGCGTGCTCTGGTAGCTGGAGGTGATGCGAGCATGAAGTGGAGGTGAGGCGTAGCAAGGGTAGTTGCTGTTGTAGGCGTGCTGAGGGGTGCACGCTGGAATGGATGCTGCAGGAGGTGCGACGCAAGTGTGCAACCAAAGGCGCGGGCATGAAGTGGAGGTGAGGCGCAGAAGGAGCGGGTGCAGCTGCAAGCTAGAGATGATGAAGAGGCGTGCGTGGGCTGGTGGTTGGCGCTGGAGTGGAAGTGCGTGTGTGGGCTGGCGGTCTTGTGCAGCTGGAGGGACGTGGGTGTGAAGGAGCGGCCGGTCCTGCTGCTGTGTGCGCGGGTGGGGTGATGCGTGGCTGGTTGCTGTTGGAGTGTGGGTCGAA
Source organism: Thalassia testudinum (assembly GCA_037157565.1). Taxonomy (NCBI): domain Eukaryota; kingdom Viridiplantae; phylum Streptophyta; class Magnoliopsida; order Alismatales; family Hydrocharitaceae; genus Thalassia; species Thalassia testudinum. Next base: position 125,439,788 of record JAZHRO010000063.1, read on the forward strand.
GCTTCAGACGTCCGAAAAATTTCCCGGACGTCTTAACTGACTGAGAAGATGAAAATGCAGTGGCTGTGGCCATGGTTGTTGGTGACGACGGCGAGGGTGGTGCACGCTGAGGTGCTCACAGTAATGCGGACGAGCTCCGGATGGCGGTGTGGCCTGTCACACCACACGCCCATGGTGGTGGAGGCTCGTCACCATGGTTGAGGCCGGCGGTGTGGAATGGAAGAGAGACGAACTCTCTGCATAGTGGTGGGTCGGGGGTGGAGGCCTCCTGAGCTCGGCTGCCTCTTCCTCTTTTTATAGCTGCCTGCATGAATTTGAATGGAGAGCCAGGAGCAGATCCACCTTCTCCGCTAGTCCATGAATGTAGGCTTTAGTGCGGCAGCTGGTGGCATTGCAGCGGCAGTCGAAGGAAATGAAGCTGTTGCTGCAAGAGGAAGAATAAAAAAAGTAATGTTAAAATATTATGGTTATTTATATACAAACCCTCAACTTTTATGTTAACTTAAATTAATATATGCAATGCACCTAATTGGTTAACTAATTAAATGAATGCAATGCATGAATTTTATAATTAAATTAGAAATATGAATTAACCTATTTACATCCTAATTTATGCTAATTACATGCTAGAATTAACTTAATGTCTAAGCACTTAAATACTTAAATAGCCCACAAATATGGGCTAATCAAATACCCCCATGCCTAGTTTTTGCTAGTCCCTAGCAAATCCAAGCAAAAACCTAGCACTCCAAGTAGACTAGCCAACTCAATCGGTCTTCCTTTAGAAACATATTAAGTTTAGACTCTAGACCTAAGGTTCCCAAGTAGTTGCTAAGTTACAGACTAGGTCGGCTAAAGATGAGTTGCAGGCACGAGTTTCTCTGATTTCTGACTCTACCCTAAGGTTTATTGATCCCTGAGATTAAATCATCCGTGCATGTGTGTTGGTCTGAGTTATTTGAGTTAAAGGAAAGAGGATTTTTTTTTTATTTTATATATATATTTTTTATTTTTGTTTGATTCCCCTAAGTTTAACCTCGGATCAGCTATCAACAAGGTCCGTGTCGGGTTCATTGTCCCCATTACTGTACCTCGAAGGGTGCCTAGCTTTCGATGCTTTGAGATAGCACCACCCATAACGACCCCAAGAACTCCTGGCAATCGACACTTTGAGGTAGTATCGCCCATGGATTTCTTAAGCGAATTCAGGCCTATGGCAATCGGCACTTCGAGATAGGGCCACCCATGGTACCTGAACCGCACAATGCGCTTACATGCCCCCAGTAGGATGGATATCCTAAGAGACAAGCATCGAGGAGGTAATATGTTATCATCGCATCCTCAAGGTGAGTATATACTCCACTTCTCCTGCGGCGGGAACTCTTCCAATCAAATTGTGTTTTCAAGCCTCTCCTAAGTCAAAACTAAGAGAACCAAATCTCTTTTAAGAAAGAAAGAAATTAAGTTGATTACCAGACCAAGTGTGTGAAATTTGGATGCTTGGGTTACAAGGACCCGTAAACCAAAAGGTAAAACAAGACTCCAGGTACTACCCCACCTTTTAACTCAAACCCTAGCTCTCCTTCCTCAATGTCTTGAGGAATGGTCCGTAACTTAACTCCTACTTAAGTTTTTAAGTCCACAAAGGACCCTAAAGGTCTAAAGCTAGTAGCTCATTTATTTTCTAAAGTTTGACCCTAGAATTAACTTAGTCTACCCTAGAGTTCTGATTTGCTTAAGAATGCAGGACCTAGCCAGTTAAGCTCAAAACTTTTTTTTTTATTTTTTATTTTTTATGTTTTTTATTTTTATTTTTAAATGCAAATGTATGCATGCTATAGACAAAATGCCTCAGGTCCTCTCCCCCATGCCTGGTTCAAACAATGTCTAAAGGAAGATATTACCTGAGGCGAAGAATGGTAGGAGCTAAGGCTCCTCAAGAGTGACCTCGTCAACCAGATGGCCATCCAAAGTTATGTAAGGTTTTAACCGTTGACCGTTGACGATAAAGGGAGTTGCTGAAGAGGAAGGATTTTTAATCTCCGCAGCTCCAAGTGGAAATACTTTGGTGATTATGTAAAGCCCATCCCAATGAGATTTTAACTTCCTAGGAAAAAGCTTAAGTCTGGAATTGAAAAGCCAGACTTGTTGGTTGGGCTCAAAGGTCTTTCGAAGTATAAACTTATCATGCAAGACCTTAGTTCTTTCTTTATAAGCTTGAGAGGTGTCAAAAGCATCATTCCTCAGCTCCTCAAGCTCACTTAATTCTAGAAGTTGTGCCTTACCTGCCTTTTTTAAATCCATGTTAACACTTCGAATAGCCCAAAGTGCCTTATGTTCCAACTCAACAAGTAAATGGCATGCTTTCCCATACACAATCCGAAAGGGAGAAGTACTCAAAGGGGTCTTATAGGCCGTTCGATAAGCCCACAAAGCATCATCAAGCTTTTGGGACTAGTCTTTCCTATCAGGTCTAACGGTCTTTTCCAAAATATTTTTTATCTCCCTATTCGACACTTCAACCTGGCCACTTGTCTGAGGATGGTAAGGGGTAGCGACCTTGTGAGTCACTCCCAGACTCCTGATTAGCCGATTGAAATGGTGGTTTCGGCAATGAGGTCCCCCATCACTTATAATGGTCTTGGGGCAGCCGAAACGAGATATGATATTGGCCTTCACAAATTTCAAAACCACAGAGTGGTCATTTGTGCTCGTAGGAATGGCCTCTATCCATTTAGAGACATAATCAACTGCCACCAAGATATATTCATAACCATGGGACGACGGGAAGGGGCCCATAAAGTCAATTCCCCACACATCAAAAATTTTAACAGATTGAATAGGATGTTGAGGCATTTCATTCCTCTTCCCAATCGTTCTAGTCTGTTGACATCTAATACAGGCCTTAACAAAATTATGAGAATCCTTAAATAAGGAAGGCCACCAAAAATCGGACTGGAGAACCTTAAAGCAGTTTTCTTAGCACCAAAGTGTCCTCCACAATGAAGTTCATGGCAAAAACTTAGCACACTTTGTTGTTCCTCTTCAGGTACACAACGCCTCAATACTTGGTCTTGTCCAATTCTAAATAATTCTGGCTCTTCCCAATGAAAATGTCTTTCTTGGGAGATGAATCTCTTTCTTTTCTGCTCATCCTAGGAGCCAAGAGTTTGTCTAGTGACCAAGTAATTTACAGTGTCTGCATACCAAGGTAAAGTTGGTGTTACCGCCATCAGAGTTTCATCGGGAAATGTCTCGCGAATGTCTCCAGAAAGAGAGTCATTAAGAGGAAGGCGAGATAGGTGGTCAGCCACAACATTTTCTACTCCTTTCTTTTCACGTATTTCCAAGTCAAATTCTTGAAGGAGTAGGATCCACCTAATCAGACATGTCTTAGAATCTTTCTTAGCAATGAGATGTTTCACTGTTGCATGATCAATAAAAATAACCACCTTAGACCCAAGCAGATAAGACCTAAACTTCTCCAAAGCAAAAACTACAGCAAGTAATTCTTTTTCAGTGACAGTGTAGTTTTGCTGAGGTTCGGTTAAAGTCTTGCTTGCATAATGCAACACATGAGGTCTTCCCTCAACCCTTTGTCCAAGGATTGCTCCCACTGCATAATCCGAAGCATCACACATCAGCTCAAATGTGAGTGTCCAATCAAGAGCTTGGAGAATAGGCACAGAGATCAAGGCCTCCTTTAGAGTTTGAAAGGCCTTGTCACACTTTGAATCAAAATTGAAGGAAGATTCCTTCGCCAACAAGTCACAAAGTGGCCTAGAAATTTTACTAAAATTTTTAATAAAGCGCCTATAAAGCTAGCATGGCCCAGAAAGGATCTAATCTATTTGACATTCGTAGGCAATGGAAGTTTGGAAATAGAATCAATCTTGGCTTTATCTACTTCCAAACCTTGCTCGGATACAACATGCCCAAGTACAATTCCTTTCTATGCCATGAAGTTACTTTTCTCCCAGCTGAGGACTAAACCAGTCTCCTTACATCGCTTCAACACATTCTCCAGGTGCAGGAGACACTGGTCGAAAGATGAGCCATAAATGGAGAAGTCATCCATAAACACTTCAACACACTCATCAATCATGTTCGAAAAGATAGACATCATACACCGCTGGAAAGTTGCAGGGGTATTACATAATCCAAACAGCATATGCCTGAATGCAAAAGTACTGTAAGGACTCGTGAATGTCGTCTTTTCTTGGTCATCAGGAAAGACTGTCACCTGATTGTACCTAGAATATCCATCGAGAAAGCAATAGTACTTATTCCTCGCCAATTTTTCGAGAATTTGATCAATAAAAGGCAGAGGAAAGTGATCCTTCTGGGTAGCGGTGTTTAGCTTGCGGTAATCAATACAGACCCTCCATCCAGTTGAGGGTCTAGTGACAACTTGTTCACCTTGGTCATTGAGTTTCACAGTAAAGCCTGCCTTCTTTGGCACCACATGAATGGGACTGACCCATTTACTATCAGCAATGGGATATATGATCCCGGTGTCCAACCACTTCAGGATTTCCTTTTTTACCACCTCCCTCATATTAGGGTTTATGTGTCTCTGCATATCCCTAAATGGCTTGATGGAATCATCAGTATAAATGTGGTGCATGCAGAGTGTAGAGTCTATACCCTTAATGTTAGCAATGCTCCAAGCAATAGCTTCCTTGTGCCTAGACAAGCATTCAATCAAGGCTCCCTCCTGTGCCTCAGATAGCACAACTAAATGATAATGGGAAGCGTATCATTGGCACCTAGGAAAACTTACTTGAGAGTGTCAGGGAGGGGTTTCAACTCAAGGTCGGGGGCTTGTATGGTTGAGGGTTTCATAATAGATGTCCCCATCTCAGGTAGCAGATCTACCTTCAGCGGAAATGATGGGGGAAGAGACTCAGCAGAAACACCTAGCAATTCCTCAAGTTCTAGTATATCCCCTTCACATTCCTCCAAGAGATGGGAATGCTCATTTAGCATGACATGCTGAAGGGGGTCATCACATAATATTGCAGGAGTTGCCTTTTCAATTAGGTCATCTATCACCTCAACTTGAGAACAATCCTCAAGTTTGGCTTGTTTGTAAGCATCAAACACATTAAGTCGGATTTTCCTGTTCCCAAAGCCCATTTTCAATGCCCCAGTATTGCAATTGATTGAAGCATGCGAAGTTGCAAGGAAGGGGCAGCCCAAAATGATGGAGGGTTTGGTTGGCTTGTTGGTAGGGTCAGTGTCCAAAACTAAGACATCAATGGGAAAGAAGAAATCCTCCACTCTTATGAGGACATCTTCCAAAATTCCCTGTGGTGTCTTAAGTGATTGATCATCCACTTGAAGGATTATAGGGCTAGGCTTTAGATTGCCTCCCCCAAGTTGTTCATACACGTAGCTCGGAAGGATGTTCACTCCCGCACCCAGATCAAGGAGAGCCTCATCAATTTGTAAGTCACCAATAACTATTGAGATGTATGGGGCTCCTGGGTCCTTAAGTTTTGGGGGTGTGCCATGTTGAACAATTGAGCTAACAGAATCAAGCAGGACAACTTTTGACTGGACCTATTTTCTAGATTGTCACTTTTTCATGCACAGGTCCTTTAAGAAGTGGGCATAAGACGGAATCTGCCTGATAGCTTCAAGCAAAGGCAGATTAATCTGCACTTGCTTGAAAGTTTCCATAATCTCATCTATCTTATCTTTGGCTCCAGATGAGCTAGCAGAAGTCTGCCCAGAGGTGGATAAGCGCTCTGGAAAAGGCACTCTCGATCTCTGGGTGGAAGGGTTGTCATGTCGAGTAAGGGGTAGAGTGGGGGCAACTTCTTCCGGTGAGGTGATTTCAAGTGGAGAAGATTTGGGCAAGTCTTCTCCGATGGGGGTCAAAGTCGGGGTGGATGGTTTTTTAGGGGGTGAGACTATAGGAGCATCGGGTTTGGAAATTTCTTTCCCACTCCTCAGAATAGTCACCGCCTGAGCATGCTCCCTAAAGACAATCCCTTTTCCTTTAGGATTTTCCTCAGCAGCACTGGGGAGCTTCCCAGTTTCCCTTTGTCTAACGGCCTCAACAAGGTGTCCTATTTGTGATTTCATCTCATGTATAGCCTTGTCATGAGATTGGATGATGACACTTTGACTTTCTTGCATAGTTTTCAACATCACCTTCAATTCATCCATTTCAGAGGTCTTAGGTTGGGCAAAGGTCTGAGGTTGGTTCATTTGATGGTTTTGAAAGGATTGTGGTTTGTAATTCCCTAAATTTGAGACATTTCCTTGTCTCCATGAAAAGTTTGGGTGGTTCCTCCATCCCTCATTATAAGTGTTGGAAAAAGGGTCATTACGAGGTCTAGGACGGAATCCTTGAGCGGCATTCAAATCTGCTTGTACAAGCTCAGGGAATTGGGAGGCCAAGTGGCAATCCACAGTGGCATGTGTATTGCCTTGGAAAATTACGCATTCAGAAGCTTGGGATGTGGAGGTGTTAGATACGAATGATCTCGGGTTCGACATAAGCCTTTCCATGTTTTGGTTCAATAATTGAATCTGATAGGCTAAATTCTGGGTGTCCCTTGCTTCATTCGCCTCCAACTTTCTTTGCATGAGAGTGGGCTTTCTATCCATGTAGGCAGAATTCAAGTGAATAGAATTCTCACTCAAAGTATCAAATAAGTTCCAAGCTTCATCCTCAGTCTTAGATAGAAAGGTTCCTACACAGGCACCATCCACAGTTTGCCTATGTGAATCATTAAGTCCGGTGTAGAACCTTTCAACCAGTTGCCATTTAGGCACCTGGTGATGTGGGCAAAATCTCAGCAAGTTGTTAAAGCGCTCCCACGCATCATGGAATGCTTCCCCATCCTTTTGAACAAAACTCATAATTTCCCTCCTAAAGTGATTGGTTTTGCTCATGCGGAAGTACTTCTTCAAAAACTCCTTCAGGGCATCCCAAGTATTGATATTATCAAGGGTGTGATACCAATACTTGGCTTTGTCCTTAAGGGAGAAGGGAAAGAGGGTCCGCATTTGAGCGTCATCAGTAACGCCTTGCAGCTTCACCGTGGAGTAGACCTCGGTGAATTCCTCTATATGCCTGTAGGGGTCTTCCCTAGTAGTACCATAAAAGGAGGGCAGCAAGGATATGGTACTACTTTTGATCTCATAAGGATTGTCCCCTCCAGGTCTACGTAGTGCAGGGCCAGCTTGATTGGTTGGGATGAAATATTCCTTAAGGCTCCTTTGACCGGCCATTTCTACCCTTGGAAGGTTTTTTCTTAAGATTCTTTCAGGTTCAAGATCAAACACAAGTTGTCTCCTAAGAGAATGCCTACCTAGCATGCACTACAAACACAATTCAAAAGGACTTGGTCTTTACAAATTTAGGCTTTTGACTTTAGTTCAAATTGTAGGTGACAAAGCAAGTTGCCTAATCAATTACGCGCCTATTGTCAACCTTCGAAATGCCTAAAAAGACCTAGTTGGAGCTTAGGTATTCTTCCCTAAATCTCAAATGGTCAAATAAATCCAAAGATGGAAGATCGACAGATGCAAGTAGGCCTAAGCCTTCCTTTGAAGCTATGCTTTCGCGGTGCTTCTCAACTACCCCCAAAAATCCGTGACAGGGTATCCCCCTCTTTGGATTTACAAAACCTTTGATCTTAAGTTCCAAACACTTCAGAATCCAACGGTAGGAGGGCTCTTGTCCTAGTCATTTCAAGACTTAGGAGCGTCTAAATGAGTGCTGTGGTGCAAAAGATATAAGTGTGCATTCACCGCAAAAAGATTTTGAATTTTGAATCGCACACCACGTTTGAAAATCAAATCCTTGGTTTTTAGATGTCCCTCCTTTAATTAGTCCCTTTTCTAGAAAATATGTGACCACTTGTTAGATCGCTTCAAGATAAATTTTGTGGTCTTCAAATTAAATCCAAATGCAATGCGTGATCAAGAATAGGATGCAAAGTAAGAGAATGCGTACCTTACTTCCAGCAATCCACGATGCGAGAATGCATGCAATGCAGAGAAGTAAATCTAGAGGCTGCTCATACAGACCTAAATGGTTCGTCCTAGGGGTAGGCAGCTTCTAGCTGGCAGCTCATTTTTTTTTTTTAACTACTTATGCACAGGTAAATAAAAGTAAACAATCCACAAAATAAATTAAAAAAAACCTAAATCTGAAGAAAAGGGAATAGGCTCCCAAAGATTACCCAACACGGGCCTAAAACAAAATCGGGGAACAAACCCCTCAGAATATACCCCAGAACAAGGGTTTCAAATTAAATGTGCAATGAAAAATTAAATCTAAAGTCTTAATCCTACTCTAATCAAATTAGCGATTAAATGTACGTCGCGTCCTCGTCCTTCCCCTCCTTTGCAAGGTAGCTTGACCAATCTCTCCTCTGGCGACGTCAAGGATCGCCTCTCACGATGGCTGATTCCTCGCACAAATTTCTCACATAGAAAAAAATAATAATTGGTCAAATCACTATGCAATTGAGAAATAATAAAAAATAAATAGGTGAAATTATTATGTCTGTTGCCTCCCCAACAACAGTGCCATTTCGACGAGTCGATTGTTCGCTTTTACAGTCATTTATTACATAAAATGTTGCGTCGTTTGCAGTTCTATGTGGTGGAAGAATCGACTAATCAATAATTAAAAATAACCACTCGCAGAAGAGCGGGTCATGTCCACAGGGAGGCAATGATGTATTTAAATTCGCACCGATTAAAAATGTATATTCGTAGTTAATTTCGATGAGAACCGAGCTAAATCTGCCTTCAGATCAAGATAGTATCAAGAGAACATGCTGAAATGGCAATTTTGAATAACTAATGGATATTTTTTGCAATGCAGATTTAATAAAATATCAATAAAAGTTGGCAATTGCAGAGAATGTAAATATTAATAGCCCTTTTACTGTAGCAAAACAGGGGATTTCTTCCCCTTGGCCATGCGCGAAGAGGAAGGAAAGTCCGGAGGCGTGAAGCTCAGAGGAAGTTCTTTGGATCAAGGGCTTCGCAACGGTGGTGGCGGCGAGTTGCGAGGTGGTCAGAGCTAGCCGGACGGAGCTCCGGTGAAGGTGGCTTTCGACGGTGGTTGCACCTGCTGGAGGAGGTGCGGTTGTGCGTGCGCGAAGGCTGCTGCAGGTGGTACACGCGGAGGCTGCGGTTGCGCGCACTGAGTCTGCACGCACTGTTGGAGGCGCTGTAGGTGGCGGGGGCGCTGCAGATGGCGGAGAGGCTCTGCAGGCGGAAGGCGCAGATGCTGGCGGGCGTGTGCAGCCGGATGCGTGCGAGGAGAAGAACGCGTGCCTGCTGCGTGCGTGAAGAGGCACTACAGGGTGTTGGCGGGCGCGCGTTGGAAGTTGGAGGTGATGCGGCCGTGAAGTGGAGGTGAGGCGCAGCAAGGGTAGTTGCTGCTGCAGGCATGCTGAGGGGCGCGTGCTGGAATGGATGCTGCAGGAGGTGCAGCGCAAGTGTGCAACTGGAGGTGCAGGCGTGAAGTGGAGATGAGGCGCAGAAGGAGCGGGCGCGGCTGCAGGATGGAGATGATGAAGAGGCATGCGTGGGCTGGTGGTTGGCACTGGAGTGGAAGTGTGTGCATGGGCTGGCGGTTGGTGCTGGAGGTGAAGTGCGTGCGTGGGCTAGTAGTTGGCTCTGGAGGTGAAGTGCGTGCGTGGGCTGGCGGTCTTGTGCAGCTGGAGGGACGTGGGTGTGAAGGAGCAGCCGGTCCTGCTGCTGTGTGCGCGGGTGGTGTGATGTGCGGCCGGTTGCTGTTGGACTGTGGGTCGAAGCTTCAGACGTCTGGGAAATTTCCAGGACATCTTAATTGACTGAGAAGATGAAAATGCAGTGGCTGTGGCGGTGGTTGTTGGTGACGACGGCGAGGGTGGTGCACGGTGAGGTGCTCACGGTAATGCGGACGAGCTCCTAATGGCGGTGTGGCTTGTCACACCACATGCCCACAGTGGTGGAGGCTCGTCGCCACGGTTGAGGACGGCGGTGTGGAATGGAAGAGAGATGAACTCTCTGCATAGTGGTGGGTTGGGGGTGGAAGCCTCCTGAGCTCAGCTGCCTCTTCCTCTTTTTATAGCTGCCTGCATGACTTTGAATGGAGAGGCAGGAGCAGATCCACCTTCTCCTCTAGTTCATGAATGTAGGCTTTAGTGCAGCAGCTGGTGGCATTGTAGCGGCAGCCGAAGGAAATGCAGCCGTTGCTGCAAGAAGAAGAATAAAAAAAATAATGTTAAAATATTATGGTTATTTATATACAAACCCTCAACTTTTATGTTAACTTAAATTAATGTATGCAATGCACCTAATTGGTTAACTAAGTAAATGAATGCAATGCATGAATTTTATAATTAAATTAGAAATATGAATTAACCTATTTACATCCTAATTTATTCTAATTACATGCTAGAATTAACTTAATGTCTAAGCACTTAAATACTTAAATAGCCCACAAATATGGGCTAATCAGTAGGAACGCTGATCTTAGACCTTTTGGGCAAGACTCTTAGGCTTAAACATTCAAGTATCCGCTAAGATCTGGATAATCCTCAAGAGGTTGGGGAAAATGCGAAGCTTAAGTATTAGGTCTAAGGCTTAGGGAGTATTCAGCCTTGTTAACTGACCTTTGGTTTACGGGATTCGGTAACCTAAGCACCCCAATCCACACATAGTCTGGTTCAATGCGCATAACTATCAAAATCATGCAAACGCGTTTAAATGTTTTGAAAAAAGTTGCCTAGATTAGGAGCAACCGATCAACACAAGTTGATTTGGACGAGTTCCCAACACGGAGAGGCGGGAAATTCCCCTTGAAGATGTGTAACAACATATTGTCTCCTCAGTGCTTATCTCCTAGGATATTTACATATCCTACTAGGGGCACATAAGCACCCTGCTGGTTCAGATGCCATGGGCGGCATTATCATGAAATGTCAATTGCCAGGGTTTGGATTTGGCTGCAAAACTCCATGGGCGGGATTATCTCAAAATCTCGAAAGCCAGGGTTTTGGGGGTTGCCATGGGCGATGCTATCACGAAGTATCGATTGCCAGGGACCTTTGAGGATTGATGATGGGGACGAGGAATCTGATACAGACTGTGTTGAGAAGCCAATCCAAAGCTATAAATAAAAAGAAAAGAGAGAGAAAACTCTCCAAACAAATAAATCCTCTGTCTCTCTCTTACAAAAAATGCACTGCAAACTGAACTGAGGCTAAAATATGTCTCAAGCACGGGTGCTTTAACCGCGGAGTCCAACGAACCTTAAGATAGTTATTGCGGGCCTTAAAAACCTTTGCGGAGGACCGAGGCTAAAGCTGGTCAGGTCCGGATCTTGGTTGGTACTTGAGTACCTCTAGTCCTACTGTCGGCATTCTAACCTAATCAAAAAGAAAAAGAAAAAACACTCATCATAAATTGTGAAAGAAACTCATGGTCTAGAACAGAAGTAAAAACCTTAAAATTTTGCTAAGGGACTAGCAAAAGCTAGGCATGGGGGTATGGTGGGAACACCATCATGAGTCCTAACTAGCTCATTTTGACCTAGAAAAGAGAACAAAAAGCTCCTACATAACCAAGTGAAGGGCCTAACTCAAGGAATAACTGGTTTGAAAGAAAAGCAAGAAACCAAGGGTAAAACTGTAATTTTATCATTGTAGTGCAACAACGGGATTTCTCAGGGGCTAAACATAGGTCAAATGGTCTTAACAAGATAAAAAGTAGGTTGGTTCAATCAAAAAAGGGTTAATGTGAAATTTGGGAATTAAATGACTTCTTATAACCCTAAAACAGACCCACTTAATTTAACAAGGTTATGGTAAGGATAAAATTCAACTAACCCTCTAAAATTCATGGAAAAATATCCTCTAGGGTTTAGAACCTTCAATTTGACCTTTAGAACCTATTTTGACCTAAATAGGGGTCCTAGTGAAATATTTACCCTAAATTAGATTTTTGTGTAAAATTCCTAGTCAAACGTAGTCAAACCTAAAATCCAACTTCACCATTGGATTCCTTAGGTCTAAATTAGGTTTATACCAAAATTTGGACCTAAGGGGAGTTCACCTTGACCTACTTTGCAAAATAGTCCAACCTAATTACATTTATGCCCCTAGCTTTTGAAAACCCTTGCAGACACCCCCTATCTTCCTCGTCGTTCTTTGCAATTAGGTCCCTCTACCATTACAGCAAAGGAATCCTACTTCGGCGAGGATTCAAGGGGGATATCTCCTTGATTCCTCAGAGAATCCCTCTCAAATTTGAAAGGGAGATTCTTTGAGGAATTCCCGATCATGTGAACCCAATTATGCGCTCTGATTTCCACCCAATCTCTCATGCGAACGCATGAGAGATATGGGTATCTCTCGACCTTCCAAGTCCGGCAAGGTTGCCATGCTTGGAATCTTACCTTCCAAGCACAAGGCCCTCTCCTTGCGACTATAAAAGGCACCCTAGATCCCCCCAGTCATTTCAAGCTTGTTTTGGCCTGAGATTCCCTCAAAATTCCTCCCCCCACCGGCCAAAAAGCCCGACAAGCTCCGACGACTCCTTCTTGTCGCTCTACCACCATACTAGTGGCAGAGTCATCTCCACCTCAATCGTCTACGTCGCGCCACACCTGCTCCTGCGCCTATCTCCCTTTTGTTGTCGTAGCCTCTCTATCTCTGGGTCTTCTTCTCCGGCGACGGTATATACGCGCCGTCTGGCCCTTTGCTCCCCCTTCGTTCAGCTACTCATAGATAAGTCTCCTTCCCCTACTCTTTCTTTTCCCCTTATCAATTTCTACTTTCACACCTTGACAATCACAGACCACCACCACCTTCTCCACCTCCGGTAGACCACTGGTGAGGTGCATCCACCCCTCCATGCACCCACACACCTCGCCAACTACCTGATATGGATTTTACGCGGTTTGTAAAATACGTCATTGTAACATGCAAAACCGATCAACTCTTAAATTTATAAACCTAGATAGTGGGATATCTAGGGTCGTCCAAGGAGGTAAGTTTGCAAAAATTAAATCTCTTGCTTGGAATATAAATCTCAACTTTCTTTGTGGTCTTTTTTCAATATATCATTTTTATGTTTTAGAAATTAAGGCAACATGTGAAGTTGTTGGTGAGAAAAATTACTACACCTACTATGCTAATCTAAGTGACAAAAATTATCCTCTTTCTAAGCTCAACCTAGGCGTGTGGAGGCCTAGGTTAATTAGAAAGGAGTGCAACTATACTAAAGATAAAGCAAGGTAATGCAAAAAGAAAGAGTGCAACAAGAAATTAAGGCAACTTCTTTTTTATACTAAAGGAAATTGTCTACTAGTAGATGAATGCTTCTACAAAAAAAACAAATTGAAAATAAAATAAAGACAAATCCTTTAGATGATGATGGTGATGAAGAGGATGAAGCTCTTCTTGCTCCAAGCCTGGTAGCTCCCGGGCTTGAAAAGAAGATCTTCAACTCCTTCCTTCTATATCTCCGCCAAGGTGATGTCCTCCAAAGCAAGCCCTAAGGGGGCATGCCCTAAGCTTTTCTCCAAGGGTGGACGTCCACCCTAGGTCCTTCTCCTTTGCTTGTTCGTCCTCCTTGAAATAAAAAAGTCCTCCTCCTTGGCGTGGCCCAAGTTGAAGAGAGTGGGGAGAAGAAGGCACCAAAGGGGCTGGTGATGTGCCCCTTTAATCTTCTTCTCTACTCCTTCTTCTTGGCCGTAGGTATAGGTGGATGTAGGTGGAAGTAAACACTAATGGAGGATGCTCTAAAATGGTGGTAGGTGGTGAGTTTATATAGAGTAGGAAGGGGGCTAAGGTGACTCTTGAAACGGAGGGCTAAGATGGGAAGATGGAGGTGGTTGGGGATCCTATGGCTAAGGGTAATTGGCACCAACCCAAGGGGTGTTAAGGGGGTGGTTATGGTGGTATTGGTGGCTTTTGGTGGTGGAGAGACACCACCATTTTGGCGCCAACCTTGGTCTTCTAGAAGGGGGTTAGGTGGATGGTGGAGATGGATTTAAGGAGAGGTGTATGGTGGAGATGAAGGGAATTTTGGAGGGAAAGTTGGCACCTAAAGGGAAGGGTTCTAGAAGGTTATTTTGGAGGGAAAATAGGTGGCTTTTGGTAGTGGTGATGGGGTGAAGGGGTGTGATGGTGGTGGCTCCAACTTGGAGTAGGATAGCTAGCTTAGGTGAGCTTAGTTGATGGAGCTAGCTAGGGTTGAGTTGAAGGTGGTGGATGGCCAAGGAGTTGGATGCTAGCTAAGATAGCTATAGAGTAGAGGAGTAGGTAATGTGAGCTAAGGTTTGAAGAGAGGAGCTGAGGAGGAGAAGTCTGAAGCTTGAACTGGAGCTGGCAGCTGCTGAAGAGGCTAGCACGGAGCTACTCTAGCTGGCTTAGCTTGCTAGTTCTTTGCTAGCTACTAAGCCAAGCTAAAGTGAGCTGGCTTCTACCATAATGAGCCGAGGTGAGTTGGGTCTAGTGCTCCTGGGGAGGATCAAGCTGGTTGAGGCAGCTAAGGTAGCTTAGCTCAACTAAGTCGAGCTAAGCTGAGTCCCCGGGAGTTGAACTTGAGCTTCCTGAGCTGGAATGAAGTCATCTTCAGCTGGCTGGAGTTGAGTGGAGCTGGATGTAGCTAGACCCGAGCTGGGGTGAACTCCAGTCAACTCAGTTGAGCTAGCTAGAGCTCCATGTGGACTAATGGGAGCTGAGATGAGCTAGACTCAGCTAAGTTGAGCTGGATCTGAGCTGACCTGAGCTAAGGTGAGCTAAGATGAGCTCTCTTGAGCTGCCATTCAACTGAGATGAGCTGAATGGAGCTAGGATGAGCTAACCCTAATTCAGGTGAGCTGAATTCCAGCCATGGTGAGCTAGATCAAGCTGAGTTCCAACTGGTGGGAGCTTCTCCTTCACCAGTTGCCTTCCTGAGTGCCAGGGTACTAGGGATCTGGCAATCTGTTTATCCCTAACACTCATAAAAATACATTAAAAACACAATAAAAAATGCAATGTATGCCTAACCTAATTTATGCCTAAATGTAGCCCAAAAACCCATTTGCGGAGTAAAATCCTAAGAGCTAGGTTTGTTTTAATGCATAAGAATGATGATAAACTGGCATTTCCTACTACCTCAGAAGCATCGCCTCATTCCACTGATCAATTTCCCCCTCTCCATTGACCACCACAACCTCCGTTCACTCCCCCTGAACACACCCAACTCCACAGCCACAGAACGACCTAAGCACGCATGCCCAGGCTGTCTCGCACTAGACCAGCACTCGAGCCACCTTCGTCGTGTCATGGCGAAGCCTTCTGAGTGATTTGACAGGGCCGTGAGGCTATATTTGTATTAACAGTTACAGGGGCCCTATCCGCGATTGAAGCAAGCTTAAAGAAGCTTGCTACCTTCACAGCAGCCTCCAGGTGCCAGGAGACCAAGTCCCAGGTGTGCGGTTTCTCTTCGCGAACCAAGTCAGCCCATCAATTGAAGGCTAAAGCGTATGCAACTTCAGCAATCAGAAGAAGACTTGCTGTGGGCACGCGTGAGAAGTGAATGGGACATTTAGTCCTACCTCGGAAACTTTAGAGCGAGCAGTGTGGCATAAATTGAAAAAGTGTCAGGGGCTTATCGCCTCCTGACATGGGGTGAGGTCCCACTCGCTCTCTCATGCCTCGTCCGTGACCCCACGCTACGCAGACCTGGTATCTGACCCAACTACCCGCGCACTCCTCGCCCACCACACACGCCAGTGGGCCTAGTCACGGGGGCGCCGACTCGACCTGTATACCCGAGCAGGCTCTAGGAGAGTGAGCCTAAGAGAGAAGAAAGAGAGGAGAGTTCGTGGGGAGGGTAGGTGTTAGGTTTTGCTCTCCAGGAGGGTGAAGCCAAGGAAGAAGAGGAGGGCAAAGCCAAGGAAGAAGAGAAGGAAGAAGCCTCAGCAGTAGCTAAGGGTGAGGTCGCCAAGGAAGAAGAAGAAGGAAGAAGGAAGAAGGAAGGAAAGGGAAGCTTTAGCAAGAAAAGCAAAGGAAGAAGAAAGTTCAAAGCAGAGAAAGAGAAATCAGAAAGAAAGAGAAGCCAAGGCTAGCAAGTAGAGGAAAGGAAGAAGAAGAAGAGAGGAAGAAGAAGCCAAGGCTAGTAATAAGAGAGATAGAAGAAGAGACGAATCAAAAGAATCAAAGAAAGAAGGAAGAAGAAGAAGAGAAAGCTCAAGCCAGAAGAAGAGAGAATTATCTGATTTTTACATCTATAATCATATTTTTTGAGCTTCTATATACATTGAAACTATTTTTATTGCTTCATAATTTGATTGATGATTACATTTTATCAAGTTGAAAGTTGTGTTCTTAGTTTTTAAATCCCAATTTGCTCCCTTTGTTCAACCTTGGATTCATAGTTTTTCGAGTAATAAACTTTCATTTGTTTTCGAAGCAATTTCAAATATACTACAACGCATTTGTTTTATAAACCCGATTTTGCTTTCGATCAAACAACCAGCTCTAGCCTCAGTCTGCCGTGAAGGTTTCTAAGGCCCACAGGAACTAACCTAAGGTTCATTGAACTCCGCAGTTAAAGCACCCGTGCTTGTAACATGTTTTAGCCCAGGTTCAATTTGCAGTGCATTTTTGTAAGAGAGAGACATAAGAACTTTTCTTTATTTTTGGAGAGTTTTCTCTCTCTTTTCTTTTTATTTCTAACCTCGGATTAGCTTTACAACATAGTCTGTATCGGATTCCTAGTTCCCACCATCAATCCTCGCAGGGTCCCTAGCAATTGATGCTTCGAGATAGCACCGCCCATGGCAACCCCCAGAACCCTGGCTTTCGAGATTTCGAGATAATCCCGCCCATAGCATTTTGTAGCTAAATCCAAACCTTGGCAATCGACATTTCGTGATAATGCTGCCCATGGGCATCTGAACCAGCACAAGGTGCTTGCATGCCCTTGGTAGGATATTTAAATATCCTAGGAGACAAGCATCAAGGAGACGATATGTTATTGGGCATCTTCGAGGGGAATTTCCAACCTCTCCACACCGGGAACTCGTCCAAATCAACTTGTGTTGATCAGCCGCTCCTAATCTAGGTAACTTTTTCAGAACAGATTTAACATATTTGCGTGATTTTGATACTTAAGTACACTAAACCAGAGTTTGTGTGGATTGGGGTGCTTAGTTTACCAAGTCCCGCAAAGCAGAGGTCAGTTAATGAGGTCGAATAATCCCTAAGCCTTAGACCTAATACTTAAGCTTTGCATTTTCCCCAACTTCTTGAGGACTATCTGGATCTTAGCGGATACTTGAATTTTTAAGCCTAGGATTGCAGCCCAAGAGGCCTAAAATCAGCATTCCTACTAATCTCTTTTTATCTCTAGCACTTTTTGTCTTTCATTTTCTTTCTTTTGATTTGGTCTAGAACTAAGTCAATTCCTTAATCTTTTACTAATGATTATCTTTTTTTCTTTTCTTTTCAAATTGTGCTCCTTTTTGACATTTTTATCTCCTCCCTTTTTTCTCCTCAACAAAATGATATCAATTCAAAATTTCCTCCCTTCTCCTATTTTTGTTCTTTTTCAATTTTTTTATTTTTTTGGTTTTTTGGAATATGTGATTTTTTTTTATGAGACCCTTTCTTGTGAAGTGATTTTCACGGCGTTTTGCACTTTAATACCCTCCCATGCCTACGATTTGCAATGCCTTCATTATAAATTAGGTGGGTTTGAGTTTAGCTTAGATCATTCATTAGAACAGGTGTTGGGTGGGTGGATGGGTCAGGGTGACTTTTGCGGATGGTTTCAAGCTCGAGTATGGGTACCAGAGGTGGAGTCGGCTATTCTAATGGATGAAGCCTAAAGTGCAATATGAGTTCAGCATAAGATGTGTCGAGAAGAGTTTCAGGTTTTTCAAAAGGATGATGGGTTGCCTCTCGTTAAGCGCTGAGTTTAACGCCATCAACCGAGCGCAATAAGCTTAGGGAGAACGGAGATCAAAAGATACCTCAACCTTGCTGGTATCAGTGAGTTCAATGAACGGCTTGAGTTGCTGATCGTTCATCGCAAAGGGTTCTGAATCAAGGCTAGGTTGGCTGATTTCAATAGCTCCATTTCCAAAGATTTGTCTCACCAAGAATGGTCCAATCCATTTTGATCTGAGTTTTCCTAGGAACAATTTGAGTTTGGCATCAAAAAGTAGAACTTTATGACAAGGGTGGAAATATTTTCGCACAATGTGCCTGTTATGGATGGCTTTAACCCGCTCTTTGTAGATACACGAGTTCTCATACGCATGATTGCGTAGTTCCTCGATCTCGCTCAATTACAACCGACGATGTATTCCAGCCTTCACTAGATCCAAATTGCACTTCCGTACTGCCCAATAAGCCTTGTGCTCCATTCCGATGGGAAGGTGACATGCCTTACCGTACACTAATATGAAGGGAGACATGCCTAATTGGGTCTTGTGTGTGGTCCTATAGGCCCACAAGGCTTCTGGAAGGCGAGTAGACCAATCTTTTCGATCAGGCCGAACAATGACCTGAAGGATCTTCTTGATCTCTCGATTCGATAGTTCTGCCAGTCCATTAGTCTGGGGGTGGTAAGGAGTCGAGATATGATGCGACACCATGTACTTTTTCATCAGGGACTGGAAGTGCACATTGGTAAAATGAGACTCGCCATCGCTGATATGGCTTTAGGAACCCCAAATCTGGTAAAGATGTTCTCTTGGATAAATCGGAGGACAACTTTATGATCACTAGTTCTCGTGGGGATGCCTTCGACCCATTTAGAGACATAATCAACAGCGAGTAGAATGTATTCGAAGCCGTTAGATTCGGGAAAGGGTCCCATGAAATCAATTCCCCATATGTCAAAGATTTCGAACACAATAATCGAGTTCAAGGGCATCATATCCCGCATGCTCATGTTGCCGAGGGTCTGACAACGAGCGCATGCCCTACAGTACATCTGTGCATCTTTGAACAAAGTGGGCCAAAAGAACCCACATTGAAGAATTTTTGCTGCGGTTTTACACCTAGAGAAATGGGCATCGCAGGCCTGGTCATGACAAAAGGACATTACGTCATTGACCTCGTTGTCAGGAATGCATCTTCAGATCACCTGATCATTGCCGATGTGGAAAAGGTATGGTTCCTCCCAAATATAGTACTTGGCCTTGGCAATCAATTTGTCCTGCTTGGAAGTCGACCAGTTTAGCATAACTTTCCTAGTAACCAAGTAGTTCACAATATCAGCAAACCAAGGGAGATTGTGAATGGCTAGTAGGTGCTCGTCTGAAAAATGCTCAGTGATTGGACCAGATGGGTCGATGACAGAAGAAGGAGACGGGACAAGTGGTTAGCTACCACGTTCTATTTTCCCTCTTTGTCATGAATCTCAAGATCGAACTCTTACAACAGTAAGATCCAATGGATTAGTCGAGGTTTCACATCCTTCTTCGCAAGGAGGTGCCTCATTGCAATGTGATTTGAGTATATGATAACCTGGAAACCCAAAAGATATGATCTGAATTTTTCCAGGGCAAATACTACGGCTAGCAGCTCTTTCTCAGTAACTGTATAGTTACGCTAAGCCTCGTCAAGTGTCTTACTAGAGTAAAAAATGACCACGGGTTTCCCATCTATTTTCTGCCCAAGTACCGCCCCTACAGCATAATCAGATGCATCGCACATGATCTCAAAGGGTTGAGACCAATCAGGGGACTGTAGGATAGGTGCTTGGGTAACTCGATCACACAGGATCTCAAATGCCTGAGCACACTCCTTGGAGATTTCAAAGGGGACATCCTTAGTAGAAGATTTGTCAGGGGTATGCGATTTTCGAGAAATCGGGAATGAATCGATGGTAAAAATCGATGTGCCCCAGGAAGGATCGGATGTCTTTGATCAAGCTAGGCATAGGGAGTTTGGAAATCAAATTCACCTTGGCTCGATCAACCTGGATACCTTTCTCAGAAATGAGGTGCCCCAAGACAATTCCCTCAGGTACCATGAAGTGGCTCTTTTCCCAGGAAAGAACCAAGTTCACATCGATGCATCGCCTGAGGATCTAGACCAAGTGTAGAAGGCAATCGTCAAATGATTCACCAAATACCAAGAAGTCATCCATGAAGACTTCAAGGTATTCACCTACCATATCTGAGAATATGGTAAGCATGCACCGCTGAAAAGTAGCGGGTGCATTGCAGAGACCGAACGGTATCCTTCAGAATGCGTATGTTTAGAAGGGGCAGGTGAAGGTGGTCTTCTCTTGGTCTTCGGGATGGATTGCGACCTGATTGTAACCGGAGTACCCGTCCAAAAAGCAGAAGAATCGATTTCCTGCTAGTTTCTCAAGAATCTGATTAATGAACGGTAGTGGGAAATGATCCTTCTTCGTGGAGGAATTGAGTCTTCTGTAATCAATGTAGACTTTCCACAAGTTTGTTATACAGGTCGGTATGGTTTCTCCGATTTCAGTCATGATGACGGTGAGCCTTGCCTTCTTAGGCACAACTTGGATTGGGCTCATCCACCGACTGTCGGATATCGGGTGAATGATCCCTGCATCTAACCACTTGATGATCTCTTTTTTCACGAGATCCTGCAAATTTGGATTCAGGTGCCTCTGCATTTCATGGGATGGTTGTGAGCCTTCTTTAGTGTAGATGTGATGTGTGCAGTATGAAGGGTTGATACTAGTCAGATCATCGAGAGTCCATCCAATGGCTCTTCGATGTTGCTGGAGAATGGAAATCAGGCATGTTTCCTGATCAAGAGTGAGTCAGGAGTTGATAATCACAGGAAACATCTGATTAGAATCCAAAAAGACGAACTTGAGATGATCGAGAAGAGGCTTTAATTCCATTACCGGGTTGTTAGCAGAAGCGGGTGGTTCAGGGTGGGTGTCGGGAGCAAAGGAATGAGCTATGGGTGTGTCTAGGTTGAGTTTGGGCTCCTCTAATTGCGGGTTTTGATCCTCTTATGGTTGATCAGAAATAGTTGGTTTTTCCTTAATAAAGTTGTCAACCACAGCTTCAATATCGCAAATCTGTTCAATGACTCCGCAATTAATTCCTTGTTGGGCCTTACAGATGTCGATGTTTAGTGTCTTGCTCCCAAATTTTAATTCAATTTGGCCCTCTTCATAATTGATGTTGGCCCTAGCAGTGTCCAGAAAGGGTCTCCCTAGTATGATCGGTGTATTCTTCACATTCTCAGGAGCATCCATGTCTAAGATGATAAAATCTACTAGAAAAAAAAAATAACGTACCCTAACTATGACATCCTTGAGAATTCCTTTTGGTGACCTAATTGATCGGTCGGCTAGTTATAAAGTCATTTTAGTCGGTTAAAGCTCAGATTCCTCGAAGTAGTCTAGTAGGGATGAAGGTATCAAATTTGGAGGCTCCTAAGTCTAATAAAGCTCAGTCAAATTGTATATCACCAATTTCATAGGAGATCAGAGGGGTTCCTGGGTCTTTTGCCTTAGGCGAGAGTTTGCTCAAAATGACAGAGCTGGCTTGCTTTGACAGTACGATCGGATTCCCATCTTTGGTTCGTGGCTTACGCTTAGGTGTACATATGTCTTTCATAAATCGTGCGTAAGCCGGTACGTGGCGTATCGTATCCATCAAGGGGATGTTTATATGGACCTACTCAAAAAGCTTAACCAGGTCCTCCTCAAGTGCCATAGTTTTGGTTATCCTTCTTCCTTTGGTCAAGGCCTTGGGAAATGGAACCCTAGATGGTTCCTCTAGAATGGGTCCAGGTTCATGATCTGGGATAGAGGTGTCCTGGATGACTATCCTAGGGTTAGGGTTTGAATTACCAGGCTGGGAGTGGCTTGGATAAGGTGGATCTTGTGTTGATTTGCCAGTGCCGGTAGTAACAGAATTCAATCCTGCTTGGTTTTTGTTTGGTGTGGGTAAAAGAGGTGCCTGTTGCTGGTAACCCGTATATGATGTTGAAGCCTCCATCTCATCGGGTGATGGAGTAGAAGGGGCCTGATAAACAAAGTGAGCTTGGCCCGGATTTGGATTCATAACGCACCTCTGGTTCGTCATGTTATTTGGATTAGGCAGAGATTGTGAAGGAAGTGCACCAGGTTAGCGAGGATTTGCCATCTGGGCAAGTTGATGTGAACCTCTGTGATCTCGACTCTGTGCTGCTTTTGCATAGTGTTTGCACCTCAAAATACGCCTGCAATAAAGCCTTCTTATGCTATTTCCTAGAATTAACATTGCATATTAGGATTCTATAGTTGCATTTGTAAAAACACTTGCATTAATGCATTTAATCAAAAGAGGAGGAGAAATGAAACAATGACTTGCATATTTACATTTTTTCTCAAGTGCCTCTTTGCAAAAAGTCCCTTCTCTATTTTTATTCCCTCTTTCCATTTTCTTCTTCCCACGGCTGCATTCTTCTTCCCGCGCCCACATGCACGCCATGCCTCCTGCAGCATCCATTCCCTGCGGCTGCCACTCCCACGCCATCCCCCTGCTGCAGCCACGCTCTCCTCCTCTATTTAAAGCCACAGCCTCTTCCTCGCGAACAGACCCCACACACGCTGCTGCACGAAATAACACCCGCAGCCATCTTCTCCACCATCTTCCCCTCCCATACGTCGGCCCTCCGTCGAGGAGGCACCCGGCGAGCAGGAGAACCCACTGTGGTGCACACCACCACAGTGGGAGCACCACCGCCCAGCTCTTCGACAAGCCGGTGGGCGTGGTGCCTTCCCTCATTGCATTTTTTTTCTTTCACGCCATTGCCGCTGGTTCAAGGTCCGAAGCTTGAAGCAGCAGCAGCAGCAGCCAAACCGCGGTGGCAGCAGCAGCAGCAGCTCCCCCCGCCTCCTCCGCGACCTTCCCCGCAGGCACTCAGCCCTCCGCGCGCGCCTGCAGGGCCCTTCGCCGCCTCCGTCTTCCGCTCTGACGCCTCTGCCGTACACCAGCAACCGGCTGCTGCGCGCACTGTAGCGGCCGGCTAGACCCTCTCACCGTCCCCTGCCAGCCCCCGCGCCCCTCCGTGACCACCTACCGACCTCCTCCGCGTTGGCTTCCCTGCGCCATCTGCCGCTCTCCGCCCTCGCGCCGGCCTGCAGAAACCTCACGCGAAGGCGCGCTTGCACCCGCGACCATCAGACGTCCGCCGCCATCTCCAGACGACGCGACGTCCAGACGGTGGGCACCTTCTACAGACGGCTTATCTCACGGCGCTCGCCCACTCTCTCCAGTTCTCTCTCGCTCCTGCGTCCGCTCCCTCCCGCTCTCTCTCTCTCTCTCTTTTACTCACAGCACACACTACACCAACACACACACACCTTCACCAATGTACACACACCTACACTCACACTTACGCACACACACACACACTTCCACTATAAGTATAGTTATATATAGTAACATATATATACATACATATATCTATATATATATATACTTATATACATAGTATATCTATATAGTTATGTATACATACATATATATATAATATATATATCTACTTATATATATCTATATGCTTATACATATACTTATATATATATACATATATACTTATATACATATATATATACATCTATATAGTAATATATATATATACTTATATACATATATACATATCTATATACATATATATATATAGTATTATATATATATATATATACATATACACCTATATATATATACATATATATATCTATAAGTATATACCTATACATTTATATACATATAGATATATTTACTTATATTCATACATATGTACATATATTTTCACGTTATTTACTATACGCTGTATCACAGGAATATCTGCACCAGTTGCTGATATTCCCCGATATACGCGTACAAAAAGCGTGGACACAGTCATCATCCATCATCCATCCTCACTCCACGCGGCACATAGTCATGTTGGTTGCATCTCTCTAGATGACGACCGACCCGACACGGTGCTACACTCCATCGCCACCTCCACCCCCACCCCTTTATATATATACTACATATATATTTATCTATAGATACTATATTTACTTTCTGTCTGTTAGCTTCCTTCTTAGTAAAAAGATAAAAAAAAAATATAAAAGAGAAAAGATAATCTTTGATTGCAGGTACCCCGTCTTGCGAGTAGCAAGGCGTGTTTTGGAACTCTGTTTTGGCTAAAAGCCAAGGACACAATTTTGAGGGTGTCCCTCAAGAACAAGGATTACCATAAAAATCCTAAATAAGAAAAACACCAAAAACACAATAAACGAACGGAAGATACGCGTTTTAAGGAAAACGTAGAAACTCGACTTGAACCCCACTTCCCTGAGTTCGACCCTGGGCCTAAAAGTGACAAGATAAAATCAAGTAGGTCAGGTTAAAAATTTTGTAAAGAGATTGTTAGGTCCAAATTAGGTTAACCACTATACATATTTCAACGATAAAAACATCATATTAACAACCTGTCCGGGCCGACTGATCACATAGCCACATTTTTCTTTTGAATGTCAGCCAGAGTCTGAAGGATAAGAGTCATTTGATCTGTATGAGTCGACCGAGATTGATAAGTTGGGTTAGGCCGAGGCTGAGGCGGCTGATATGGACAAGAAGCTTGTGGCCAGGGCTGATATTGAGGTCTCTGATTTTGATTATTGCCTGACCACATGAAATTGGGATGATTAAGCCATCCAGGGTTGTAAGTGTTGGAGAATGGATCATTTTGAATGGTGTTGAGGTCCTCCTAGGTTTGAGGAACCTTAGAAAAATCGGAATACGAGGGTTGAGAGTTCCCCCAACTAGAGTAGGTGGGTCCAGAGTTTCCTTCGAAACTAGAATCAGACGGGGGTCGATGATAGATGTTGTGCACAGCCTCCCTACCATAGGGTGGTTGCGTGAACGGGTTTTGCACAGAGGTGGCTCGTTGCAAATGTCGAGTTAGCACATCCACCTTCTTCTCAATAATAGAGATTTTGTCCAGATGACTGGCCATCAGTTCCAAGTCGACAGAAGAGGACAGGCCCTACGTCTCATGTGCTCCCTTTGGATTTGTCAATGCACGGCCATTCATTCGGTCGAACATGCCCATGGATTCATTATTGATGGAGTTCTCACACATATTCTCGAGAATCTCCCACATGGTGTCTTCATGTTGACCCATGATGTTTCCTCCGTAGGTCACATTAATGAATAATCGAATATCTTCATGGAGTCCTTGGTGAAAAGACTGGACTTGTTCCCATTTAGGAACTCTGTGGTGGGGGCACATCCGCATGAGATCCAAAAAATGATCCCATGCCTCGTGAAGTGGTTCTCTTGCTTGTTGTGTAAAATGTGTGATCTGGTGTCGTAAAGCATTTGTCCGACCAACAGGGAAGAACTTTCTCAAAAACTCGGATTGAAGTTCTACCCAGGTGTTGATTGGACGCGTTTGGGTTTGGTACCAGTGAGAAGCTTTATCCATTAGAGAGAAGGAGAACATTTTCGTGAGTAGAACATCCCGATTTTGAGCTTCTGACCTGAAGGTCTAGGCCAGATGCTTGAGTTGCTTGATATGCTAGAAAGGATCTTTGGAATTACGCCAATGGAATTTGGGAATGGCATGAATCATGTTGGGCTTGAGTTCAGTGTTAGGTCCTCCAGCGGCAATTTGTACTCGAGGTTCGATTGCCATCGCAGCGGGATTGTAGTGATCTTGCATCATTGGACGCTGTAGTGGGTTTACAAAGGCTTGGAATAGATCATTGAGGCACTGAAGCTGATTTTCAAGATTATTTTCTTCTATTGGTTGTGCCATGATGATGGATGAAGGAGAATCAGGTTTAGATGGATCAGAAGAGATATCGATAGGATTGGGTTGTTGCACAAACAAGGAGGTCAAGGCTTGGCCTCGACATGAATGAGTAGCTAAAGGAGGCCTCAAGGATGATCTTAGAGACCTCCTCCCGAACATGCATCGATGGAGTAGATGAGAGGTAGAATGTGATGGACCCAATCAAGACACCCAAAAGTTTTGGATGACTATAGAGGTTCAGGGCGGATGATACTCCTTAGTCAAAAAGCCATCCACCTGAGAATTAGCAGGGCAACCAGAGAGGGAGAGTCTCGCAAAGACCCCTACACGGTAGAGCACCTCCACGAGTTATAGGGTTTCCCCTACCTGACCTCTCTTGTCACTGATGTTCCAGGTAGACCAGAATGGGGAATTGACCTCTTAAGTCTACCAGTTTTAATTAAGAGCAATGGTGCTTTGGATTTCACTTGAACTTTTAAGATGTTTTTGTGAAAAAGTGACCTAATTTGAAGATTGGTTAACCCAACAAGGTGGGTCAACTTCACCTGTATTGTCCTCTTGAGAATTTTAGGTCCCACTTTTTAGTGTTCAAATGAATTTAAGAGCCTGATTTTTAGGGTTTTGCTTGAATAGATTGGTTCAATCAAGGTCTAGGCATACATTATTTTGGAGAGATAATTTCTTGATTAAGCAAGTGTGTCTCTAAAACCCTAAACTGGAATCCTTAATTGATTCTAATTTGGTCCAATTTAGTTTGTCAAAATGTGGTACCTAGGGCTCAAACAAGAATGTGATAGCCCTAAATACCTTAGCTTTAAATGGGTGCATAGATCAGGGTTTGAATGTTTGTAGAATGTATCAAATCAAGTAACTTCATGATTAATCTAAGAATATAATGCAAGTAGCCCTAATTGATTTCTTCCTTTTTTAGTTTTCCTAGAATTAGAGGTTTAGAAGGATTTGAATGGAGTTTTACCTATCCCTAGAGTGGTTGATGTGTGGCTGATCTTCTTTGATGAATCCCTGTAATAGATCAAAGTAAGAAGAGATAGAGCAAGTTAGTATTGACTCGGATATTGCAATCAAGAGATCTGAAATGCACGTCCTCGGCAATGATGCCAAAATCATTGCGCGGTGAAATCGAGGTTAAAAACTGTGTTATAGTATAGTCAAAATTGCTTTGAAAATAAATAAATTTATTACTCGAATTTTAAGTTCGAAGTTGAACACAGGGAGCAATATGGAATTCAAAAACTCAAGATCAGAATTTAAATCAAGAATAGAGATTGCAATAAGAATAATGTCAAGATCAGTATGCAAAAAGAATGGAGTAAAATGGTGATTTAAATCACCAATTACTCCTCACAAATAACAATTAAATCAAGCCTCAAATAGATGTAATCAAATGTATCAGACATCTTAAATAGCCCTGTGCTACAGTGCTAGAGGCTCAAGGATCTCTCTTCTGCTTTCCTTTCTTTCTCTGTTTCCCCTGGCCTTATCGTTTCTTCTTCTTCTTCCTTTCGCTTCCTATTCAGCTTCCTTCTTCTCCTTTTCTTTTTCTGGCTCTAGTCTTCTTTTCTTCTTCTACTCAAGCCTTCACCTCTTTTCTTCTTTCTTTCTTTCTCTATTCTCCTTTACGTAGAGGGGGAAGATCCTTCAAACGGCTAAGTGTCGGCCATTTCTCCCTATAGCAAAACCCCCTGCCCTCGTGTGCTATCTCTCTTTCTCTCTTTGGGTCACGCTCTCCCAGAGCTTTCCACAGTACTGGGTAATCGGGCTTTGGACCTAGAGTGCACCTGGGTCTAGGGCTGTGGGCGTGGTCGCAGCCGAGGAGTGGAACGGGTTAGGCGGGTCGGGTCTACGCCAGGCTCGCGGGGGAATGAGTCATGGGCAAGGTGCAGGTGAGCGAGCAGGTGAGTGGGGACCTCACCCCCAGTGTCTGAGACAAACAGCCGTAGACACTTTTTCAATTTATGCGCCTCAGTGCGCTCTTCAGCTTCCAAGGTGGGACTAAAGTCCCACCCTTCCTCTTTGTGTTGGTCATGGAAGATTTTGTGTCTAATTTCAGTCAAAGGTCTGGTTAAAGGACCAAATTGATTCCCTTGTTTCATTCCTGGACAAAGTCCGTAGCTCCTAGAAGTGTTTCCTGGAGCGAAGGCACCCTGGTGCAGCCTCAAAGCTTGCTTGAAGAAGCTGCTCCAATGGCGGAGGAGACAAGCACCTGAAATTAGCAAGAAGACCTTTCGGTCGCGTTAGAAGGTTTAGGAAGGATTGCCGGACCACAGGAGTGCGACGGTGGTGGTTGTGAGGCGTGGCAAGGTCTGTGCGTGCGAGGTGGAGTCAGACTATGTACGTGAGAGTGGGTGTGTTTGGGGGCGAGTTTGGATGAGCAATAGATGGAATTAGGTTAGGACTGTTGTTTGTGGAGTGATGGCAGAGCTAATGGGGGTGGTAGCAGCGAGATTCGTGCAGTGGCATGATGGATGGGCGTCACTGGAGCTTCGCCAGAGCGGAAGAAGGTGACGGTGTTGAGGGAGAATTGGTGGTTGTGCATGCATTGTGAGAGTGGGAAAGGAAAGTATAGTGAGAGAGAGAGTGATAGAGGAACTTAGGGATGCGATAGAGAGACACAGGGCTTCGATGTTGGTTGACAGGAGACGAAGAAGGAAGATAGGGCAGTGAGGCAGCGACGTCGACTGAGGGAGAGGCACGACCTCTTGTTGGCAGGAGAGGTTCGCGAAGATGAGGGGAAGATAATCGGCCGTCCAATTTGATGGTTAGATGGCCGAAGAAGGAGGTTGGAGAGGGGTCACCAGAGCTAAGTCCGAAGGTGGCCGAAGATGGAGAAGAAGGGGGTTTCTCAGGCCAAAAACTTGCTCAAGAGCACGGCTGTGCCCTAAGGTCTCTTTTATAGGACTTAGGAGGTGATCCTAAGCATGGAAGCCAAGCTTCCAAGCTTGGAATTGTCATCGGAGTAGGAAACCCATTTGTTCCATGAGTTCCCATTAGGATTTGGGCGAGAATTGGGGCCCACGATGCGGTTTAAAAGGAAGGGAATTCCTTGACGAACTTCCCTTTCAAATTTGAAAGGGATTCGTCAAGAAATCAAGGAGTTCTTTCCATTTCAAGGTCGCTGGTGCTTGTAGGAATAGGAGTAATGGTGGTAGGGACCTTTGTGTGAAGATGACAACAAAGTTAGGGGTCTATTTGTAAATATTTTGAAAGTTAAGGACATAAATGTAATCAAACAGGACTAATTTGCAAACTAGGTCAAGACAATTTTAGCTTGGGTCCAAATTTTGGTAAAAACCTAATTTGTATCTAAGGAATCCAATAATGAAGTTAAATTTTGGTTTTGACCACGTTTGACTGGGTGATTTACGTAAAAACCCAAATTAGGATAAATGTATGTCTGAGACTGTTTTGGCCCAAAACAGGTTCTGATGGTCAAATTGAAAATTTCAAACCCTAGAGAATATTTTTATATGAATTTTAGAGGGTTTAGGTGAATTTTATCTTGACCAGAAACTCAGTTAATTAAGTGGATCTGTTTTTAAGGTTTCAAAAGTCATTTAATTCTCAAAACACGTGCAAACCCTTTTCTATTTGTTCTAACCCACTTGTTAGACTTTAAGGACCATTTGACCCTTAATTACCCCCTGGAAAAACCTATGATTTTATTGTATTCATGATAAGATGGTAAAACTGTAGTTTTAACCCTATTTTCTTGTATTTCCCTCAAAATGGTTATGCAGTGACTTATGGCTCTTTAGAAGTTATGTTGGAGCATTTACTGACTTAATTGGATCAAAATGAGCTAATTATGGCTCATGATGGTGTTCCCATCATTGGTCCAGCTATCTTTGCTTCTGTGGCCAAATGTATTCCTAAATGTATCATAGTATCAAAAAATGATGTTGGGAATATTTTCTCCAATTGACAAATCAATATGACAATCTTCTGCTCTAACTGTTCAAGATATTCTGGATCAAGATCTTTTGAACATATATCTCGAAAAAAGCTGCAAAAATCTATCAATATTGATCGAACAGTATCATTTGATATGGCAACTTGTAATGATATGGGAAGTAGTTGATGCATCAGTATATGACAATCATGACTTTTCAAGCCTGAAATCTTGCGATCATGTAGATTTACACATCTTGATATATTAGATGCATAACCATCTAGAGCTTTGACTCTTTTAAAGATCTCATATAGATTTGACTTATTCTTGTCTACATTATAACTTGCTAGAGGCAAGATAGTCTTATTTCCAACCTCTTTGGGATGAAGTGCATGTCTAATGTTCAACTTTTGCAAGCCAATACAACTCTTTATACCATGTTTGTTTTTCTTTTCCAATTGTAATAAAGTTCCTATTATACTGTCACATACATTTTTCTCAATATGCATGACATCAAGATCATGATGTATAGCATTCTCTCTTCAATATGGCAATTGAAAAAATATACTTAATTTTGTCCAGTTAGGGCAATATTTACACCTCTTTTTGGGATCTGTACCAATAACACCCGAAACTTTTTCTAATTGTGTCATTATCAACATGTTTAATAATCTTTTTGGTATACGCCTTCAATTTTGCTTTCCATTGAAGGGTGTTGATCGCCTTCTAAATCTATGATTCATTGGAAGAAAATGACAATGACCCATGTAGCATACCTTTCGACTACCTACCAAGTATTGTGAATCACTATCTTTATTACAATGACATGCAAGATATCCTTTTGTGGCCCATCCTATAATATCAGCATATGCTAGAAAGTCATTGATAGTCCACATTATTGCAGCATGCAATAGAAACATTTCTTTGCAATCAACATCAAATGTTGGAATACTAATCTCCCATAAATCTTTCAATTCCTCAATTAATGGTTGCAAAAATACATCTATATGAGCTTTTGGACTAGACGGACTGGGAATTAATGTCGATAATATGAAATTTGATTGCTTCATGCATAACCATGGAGGTAAATTGTAGGGAATTAGGATAACAAGTCAAGTACTACGTTGTGTTGTCATCGTCCTGAAAGGATTGAATCCATCAATAGCTAAACCAAGGCGAACATTTCGAAGCTCTGAAGCAAATAAGGATATTTACTATCAAATATCTTCCATGTTCCAGAATCTGCAGGATGTCTAAGCATTTTATCTTTTAATCGACCTTCAAAATGACATCTCATCAGGTGCAATGTCTTCGATGACATGAATAGTCTTTGTAGCCTTTGTTTCAATGGAAAGTACCACATAACTTGTGAAGAAATTCCTTTATTTGATTCAAGTTGAAGAGTTTCATCAACTTCAGATTGTGATGTTCTTTGTCTCCATCTCGGAGTACCACATATATGGCATGAATTATGATTTACATGCTCTTTCCAGTAGAGCATACATTTCTCTAGACATATGTCAATTTTTTCATAAGCAAGGTCAAGTTTAGCTATAATTTTGTTGGTTTGATCAAAAGAATTAAGAAGGGTTTCTCCCTCTAGCAATGCGTCTTTAAGAAGCTCAAGTAGCATGATAAAAGATTTGTTTGTCCATCCACTAAGACACTTTATGTGATAAAGTTGAACTAAAAAAGATAACTTACTAAACTTCTTGCATCCTGGATATAGCTCTTGCTTGGCATCCTCCAATAATTCAAAAAACATATTTGCATCTTTATTAATATTATTTGGCAAATTGCATTCCATGTAAGATGCATCCTTGTCAATATCTTGAAACCCAAAAGCTTCATCTAGCAAATCATGCACATCATCCCCAACTTCTTGATTGTCATTGACTTCTTCTTCTTGGATGTTTTCAAGCTCTTCACCATGTAAAACCCACTTAGTATAACCTTTGGAAAACCCTCTCCATAATAAATGTTCAACAACTGTTTGTCAATTAACTCGAATAGTGTTAGTGTAGTCTCGACAAGGGCAAGAAATGGTTCCTTCCTTGGCCACTTTATTAAATGCAAACTCAACGAAATTTGCAACACCCATCAGATATTTACTACTTGACCTATCTTCATATATCCAACTTTTATCCATTGACTTTATTTGGAAGAATAATATGATATCCTAAAAAGGATATTTATTATTAATGATACATTTAAATGAAAATCAAAGGAAAAGTTTAATGTGTACAACACTAACACCTAGAAAAATGAAAATCAAAACCAATTAACATGTAGATGAAGTGCATAAGAATGAACAAAACACAAAGAGATTTTCTTGGGGGAAAATGCAGTGGTGGACATCATGTTTTCAAGCAATTCTCAGTTGGGTTGGATCTATAATTGACAATCCAAGTTTGGGGAATCTAAATAACTAGAGGGCTAAATTCTACCAAAAATTAGGCAGAGTTTCCCCTATTTTATTGTGTTTTCCCCAAAAGCCTATACCTGTAAAGAAGTGATTTATGCAAGAATATAAAATAATAAGGTAGGTACACCCCACAATTACATTCATAAACCGTGAGAAACATAAAAAAAAGCATTTACAAGTACAGGCACACCTACCCACATACTATTTGTTACAAAAGAAAGGTCCCTCCAAACAAAATTTTACATCACATTTTACAGTGTTATACAAAAGCTAAGGGCCTAAACCAAGGAGTCATTTGATAAAAAACATGCAACATGTTCAAGTTGAAGTCCTATTCTAAATCATGTTAACCCCATTTTTTCAAAACTTTCACAAAAAGAAAAGTGAACATAACTGATATTTCCCCAACTTTAGGCACACATTTGGGTCATGGATTTAGAGGAGTTGTTAAGTTGACGGTATGTGATCGCATTGCAAAGGGGGGCAGAGGAGGGGGGATCACCTTCTCCTCTTGTGCCTCCCCTCCTTTTCTCCTCCCCAGCAAGGGGGTTAGAGGCCATTCAAAAGGGAAAGCTATAACTACTAGTTGTAATAAGGGCTAAATTCTACCCAAAATCTGACAAAATTTTCCCTATTTTATTAAGTTTTTTCCAAAAATCTATACTTGTAAAGAAGTGACCTATGCAAGAATATATAATAATAAGGTGAGTACACCCCACAATCACATTCACAAACTACAAGAAACATAAAAGAAAAAAGCATTTACAAGTTCAGGCACACCCATCTTGTATATGTAAGAATATCCTATAGGTGATGAATCCCTCAATACCTAATTACTCTTTTGATGATTGTTTTTGCTTGAAAGTAGCTTGTTATTAGGACCTTTGTATTTCTTCTTGCATATATTATAAAATTTATTTTGTTCTTGTTCAGTTTTGGGGTCTTTATTGGAGTCTTTATTTGTTGCTTTTATAATTTCTAATAGTTGCTCCTCTTACCTTCCCTAGACCCTAAACCCTAAAAAGAAACCATATGAAAACAATAAGGTCAAACAACCATGGATTTGCTATTCAACATCATTAAGCATAACCTAATCAGCATGTCAACCTCTTTGCCAATAAGGGGTTGGTAGAATGGTAAGGCCCCTCATTGGCATCTAGTATTTTTTAAAGGACAATCTTAGAATGAATAACAGAGCATAGTTATCAAAGCTAATAATAAGGTAAACTGCAACAATTTTCATAGAGAACAAATCAACTAAAAACCAAAAGAGTAGTACCATGGCATATAAACATGCGCAAACACTTTATCAACAAATTCATTACAAAATTATTTGGAAGCAAATATATGTAGGGAAGACTTGTAGAAGGATTGTGAAGTCATGGAACAAGACAAACCATCATAGAAATAAATGCTTAATAAGGATATTTTTTACAAGGAAAGGCATTATCTTACTTTTACTCCAAAATAAGAAAGTAAATTGATAGTTGATTGTGCTGGAAAATGTACATATCTTCCTGTAACTATCAAACGATCTCTCATGGTTCTTAAAATCATAAATTGGAATATTGATAGATTGCCAACTTCTTAACTTTTCAATACACTCGAGAAGTTGTTCAGTGTCAAAGGCATCTAAATATGACTGTCACAAAATTAATTCAAAACTAGACCAGGATTTAAGGATAAATAGTTGTGATCTAAGAGATTTGACCATAGAAATGTTTACATGGATGGTCAAAATTATATTCGTGAGAACACTTTGATTCCTCAGGTGTCAATCCTTTATAAAATGAATCCTATAGAATGTCATGTTCACAAGCAAATTGAACTTAAATTATGAATGCATTCAATTTTACCTTTTGATGGAAACACCATCATGAGCCATACTAGCTTAGTTTGATTTGATTAAGTCAATAAAAGCTCCTACATATCCATTAGAAGGTATTAAGGGCACAAAACATTGATTTGAAAAGAAGACAATAATATAGGGTTATTTCTGCAAATTTACCATTCTATCACAAAAAAATAATAACCACGGGTTCTCTCAAGGGTTGAAAAAAGGTCATATGGTCTTAAGAGTCTAATAAGTGGGTTAGAATAGAAAGAAAAGGATTTTCATGTGTTACAGGAATTAATGGACATATGAAACCCTAAAAATAGACCTTCTTAATTTATTGAGGTTCTGGTCAAGATAAAATTCATCTAAACACTCTAAAAATCATATAAAAATATTCTCTATGGTTTGGTACCTTCAATTTGACCATTGGAACCCGTCTTGACCTAAAATAGAGTCTCAGATAGACATTTGCCCTAATTTAGGCAATTATGCAAATTACCCAGACAAACTAGGTCAAAACCAAAATCCAACTTCACCATTAGATTCCTTAGGTCAAAATTAGGTTTGTATTAGAATTTGGGCCCAATCTGAGATTTTTTCGACCTAGTTTGCACTTTGGTCCAAGTCTGATTTTCTTTATTTCACATGGCCCTTTAGCTTTTGAATTTCTTACAAATAGCCCCTCAGATTTGTTGTATTCTTCACAAATAGGTCCCTTCCACCATGAAATCCTAATCCTACAACTTCGGCGAGCTTGATTTGGCATGTTCTCCTTGATTCCTTAACGAATCCCTCTCAAATTTGAAAGGGAAGTTCGTCAATGAATTCCCTTCCTTTTGAGCCAGATCCTAAGCCCTACAACCTTCCCAATCTCTCATCCGAATGCATGAGAGATTCGAGTATATTTCAAGCTTCCATCTCTGGCAACCTTCCAAGCTTGGGAAGATTGCTTCCCAAACTCAAATCATCGTCTAGAGGCCTATAAAAGAATCCCCAGATGTGATTGAGTTCCTCACGCTCGAATTCGATCGGAATAACCCCAAATTCTTCTCTCCTTCAGCCGAAGTGCTCCTCGACATCTGGCGACCTCCTCCATCTTCATTCCTCGTCTGTTCGCAATACCAACAATGGATTTGTCTCCCTCAGCTTCCTCCACGTCGCACAATACCAGCCGTTGCCTCTATCTCCTTCGTCCTCGTCGTCCAACCCCCACTGGAGTCACCTTCCTCCCTGGTGCCAACCATGCCGCAACCAGCCCTGCCTCTGCTCCCCATCATTCGCCAACTACCTAGATAAGTTCCCTAACTCCCCTACTTGATTCACACACCAACCACTCTCTGTTTCGACCACCATCTCATTTGCATGCTCCTCGCCTTCTACCTCACCGGCGTACCTCCAACAAGTTCGCACGGCCTCTACGCTCCACCAAATTGGCCGCCATTCATCCCTACACCTCCGCCTCGACCCAAGGGGCAAAAACCCTCTGTCTATTTCACTAATTCACCACCCAAACACACCCCTAAACAACCTATCACTGCGCCTCCATTCCCGACTCCGTTAGACCTCTACAACGCTCCTCACCTCATGCTGCACCCACCACCACATTCGTCGTGCTATGGTGAAGCCTGCTGAACTATTTGACATGGCCACAAGGCTGTATTCTTCTTTGCAGGTATCCTTGCCAGATCTCCACCACTTCTGCCATGGCTGCCGTTGTTCTTCGAGCTCCAGGCATTGCAAGTCCCAGGCAACATCCCTAGGCAGTGTGGATTGGCTTCAGGTCTCATTCCAAGGTCTTGATTAGAAGCCATACCCGCAGCAGCTGCCCTGATTGAGTGAGCAATCCAGCCACAGATGCTTATGCGAGGAAGGCAGAATATTTAGTCCCACCTTGGAAATCTGTGAGGCCGCAGCAGCTTATAAATTAATTTTGTGCTGTAGGCTTATCTCCTCAGACACAAGGGGGTGAGGTCCTTGCTCACCCAACACTGCCTCGCCTATGACATTGCTTACATGGGCCTGGCGCTGACCCGACCCGCCTAACCTGTGCACACCTCAGCTGTGACTTACGCTCGTAGCCCTGGTCCCGGGTGAGCTTAAATCCGAATCCGATTGCCTAAGGCTTTGGGAGAGTAGATCACATAGAGAGAAAGAAAGAGAGAGTGCAGAGGTTTAAGGGGGTTTTGCTCTCTTGGGAGTCGACTAACACTTAGCCGCTGGAGGGATTGCCTCCCTCTGTGCGTGAAGACCAGGAGGAGAAGGAAGAAGGCCTTGACAGAAGAGAAAGAAAGGAGAAGAGGAGAGTGGCAGAAGAGTCACACAGAAGAAGAGAAGAAAGAAGAGAAGAAGCAGAAAGAGAGAAAGAAGAGAAGAGGAAGAAGAAGTACAGTGTCCTCTTGGCACTGTAGCAAGACACTTAAGCCATCTGATTGAATGCTCAACTGTCTGATACTTGATTGCGAGGCTTTATTTGGTTGATTCTGTTGAGATATTTGCTATTATTGTGAGGGGTAATTAGTGATTCAAATCACCATTTTACCCCATTCTTTTTGCACTACTGACATTTGCTTTCATTTATATATCATTATTGTTTGGAGTTTTATTATAAATTGCTTATATTGTGCTTGAATTGCAATCTTGAGAATTATTTTGCTAATTGCTCCCTGTGTTCGACGTCGGACTTTCATTCAAGTATAAATTCCATTTGTTTTTCATGTTGATTCAATCTATACTGTAACGCATCGATTTTAAAATCCGATTTATAGCGATTAACATTTTGGCACCGTTGCCAGAGGGCAATGCACAATTCGATCTCTCGATTGCAATATTTGATTTGCTACTAAATTGCTCTATCCCTTTTGACTGTGATCTGTGCAAGGGGATTCATTGGAGGAAGATTAGCCGTACATCTGCCACTCCAGGGGTAGGTAAACCACAAATCCAATCTCTCCTAAGCCCCTGATTCTAAAGAGCTAAAAGAAGAAATCAATTAGGTCCAACTTTCATTTTATTTTTAGATTCAATCACAACAAGTTTCCTGATTTGGTTCATTTCTAGAAAACACCCAACCTTGATTTGTGCACTTAGGGTTTTAAGGTATCTAGGGCTATCACCTTCTTGCTTGAGCCCTAGGTACCACATTTGGACAATTAAATTGGACCAATCAGAGCCAATTAGGGTTTCCAGTTTAGGGTTTTAGAGACACACTTGCTTAATCAAGAATTAACCTTCCCAAACAGTGTGTGCCTAATCCTTGGTTGAATTTATCTATTCAAGCAAATCCTAAATTCAGTTTCTTAATTTCATTTGAACACTAAGAGAGGGACCTAAATTTCTCAAAGGACAAAATAGGTGAAGTTGACCCACCTTGTTGGGTTAACCAATCTTCAAATTAGGTCACCTTGTACTAAGACATCTTAAAGTTAAAGTGAAATCATAAGCACCCATGCTCTTAATCTAAAATTGGTAGACTTAAGAGGTCAAGTCCCCATTCTGGTCTACCTAGATCCTTAGGGACAAGAAAGGTCGGGTGGGGGAAACCCTGTAACTCGTGGGGGCGCTCTATCAGGTAGGGGTCTTCGCGGGACTCTCCCTTTCTTACTGCCCAGGTAATTTTTAGGTGGACGATTTTCTGACTTAGGGGTATCATCCGCCCCGAACCTCTATAGTCATCTAAATTTTTGGGTGTCTTGATTAGGTCCATCACTTGCTATTCCTCATCTATTCCATCGGTGCATGTTCGGGAGGAGGTCCTTAAGACCACCCTTGAGGCCTCCATTAGCTATTCACTCTCTTCTAGGTTGAGCCTCAACTTCCGTGTTTGTGCAACAACCTGATCACATTAACATATCTTCTGATTCAGAACCTACTTCCCCTTTATCAGCTATGGATCACCAAGAAGATCAACCTAATCTTGAGCAACAATTAAATGATTTTCGAAATCAAATCAATGCCATCATCAACCCACCGCCGCGTCCTCAAATGTGAGATCACTATAATCCTACAGTGGTGGAGATTGAACCCCAAATCAACATTCCCGCAGGAGGACCCGAGGTGGATCTTAAGCCTAGCATGCTTCATATGACCACAAAATTTCATGACTTGAACTCCGAGGATCCTTTTCAGCACATCAAAAACTTAAAACAGCTGGCCCACACTTTTGGGGCGATGTGCAGAATCAGGATAGATTACTCTTAAAACGCTTCTCATTCTCTCTGACTGACAAAATCGTTCACTGGTTTCAAACTCAACCACACACAATCAACACATGGGGAGAACTTCAAATCACTTTCCTGCAAAAATTCTACCCCATTGCTTGCACAAACACGATGTGGCACCAAATCATGCACTTCTCTCAAGGAGTAGGAGAATCTCTACACTTTCTGGATCTCATGTGTAAGTGCCTCCGTTACGGAGTTCCGAAGTGGGAACAAGTCCAATCCTTTTACCATGGACTATGTGAAGACATAATGCAACTTGTGGTGGTAGCATCATGGGTCAGCATGAGGACATGATTTGGGAAATTCTCGAGAACATGTGCGAGAACTTCCTGAATAATGAGTCATTGGGTGTGTACGACTGGATGTCCACCTGCGCATTGACAAACAATCTGGGGGTACATGAATCTCGATGCCCTTCCACATTCGTTGATCTAGAGTTGGTAGCCAGTCAATTGGATAAGGTCTCTATTATTGAAAAGAAGGTGGAAGACATCACTTGTCATCTACACAAATCCACCTCTGCACCTCAAAGCACATACACGCACCTACCCACGGGAAGTGAGGTTGCGCACAACATCTCCACTCCCCGGGGATGCATGCATATCCACCCCCATCTAATTACGGCTTCGGAGGCAACTCCGGGTTAGCCCACTACAGTTGGGGGAACTCTGAACCCTCGTACCTTGATTATCTCAGAGCTCCTCAGACCTGAGAGGATCTCCACGCCGTCTAGAATAATCCTTTCTCCAACACTTACAACCCTAGATGGTAGATTCATCGTAACTTTGCGTGGTTGGGAAATAACCTGAATCTGAGATCCCAATTCCAACCCGACCACAGAACCAGCGACGATAGCAACCCACTCAACCAATGCCTAATCAAAATTTCCAATTTGGACCACCTAAAGAAGATTAGACATCTTTGATTCTATAGACCTTGGTTGACATGCAAAAATAATATAAAGAATAGATCTCTGAGCTGCGTAATCAATTGGCCCAGCTGGTAAGTGATTGCTAGCCTAGTGCACTCCATTCTTAGCCTCTTCCAAACCTGAATAGTGTGACAAACCAGGGACGTGTTATGAACCCAAATCAAGGCTAAGTTCACTTTGTTTATCAGGCCCCTTCTGCTCCATCACCTGATGGGATGGATGCTTCAACTTCACACTCAAGATTTCAGTAGCAAACACCTATTTTGCCCAATCCAACCCAAAATTAGGCATAATTAAATTCTGTCACCACCTGTAGTGGCAAAGCAACACACGACATGCCTGAGCCTATAGCCCCTAACCCTAGATTGGTCATCCAGGACACCTGTTGAAACGGCGAAGTACTACGCTATCAAATTTGGTTTTGAAAACCTGTCATTGTAGTTTGAATAGCGAAGAACTCGGGTTCAACAAAAAAAAATTTATACCGGAATAGAAATCCCGGGTCGAACTCAAGGAGGCTACATCGATCCAAATTCGCAATTATATTTT
The DNA here is from genome assembly GCA_037157565.1 of Thalassia testudinum. NCBI lineage: Eukaryota > Viridiplantae > Streptophyta > Magnoliopsida > Alismatales > Hydrocharitaceae > Thalassia > Thalassia testudinum. Next base: position 125,479,429 of record JAZHRO010000063.1, read on the forward strand.
TCTCATGTTTTTGTTAAAAAGTGGAGTAATTACAATGAAATGAAGCACTATAAACAATCAGAGAAAGAGAGAGAGAAAGAGAAAGAGAGAAAACATCCACTTGATATTTCAAAATGTTTATACAACTAAGTAAGCGAGAAATTACACTAAATTACACTAGAAGGTAGGAAAACTATTACAACTAGAAACTAGGAAAAAGGAATGGGAGAGAGAAGTTATCCTTCTCGACGATCACTTGGAGGACGAGCCGGATGAGACAACTCTTGGAAGACGAAGAATAGAGCGAGAAGAAGGAGGTTGAGGCAGGAAGAATGGGAACGAGGTAGCACGTCATAGTCATCGCGGGATCCACTTTCGAAATGGGGGCGAAAAATTGGCTTTATCTCTTGAGGAACATCCCGGATGTGGGACAAACTTCTCTTGAGCTTTGGAGTGGGAGAGAAGAGAAGGAAGGGATGAGAAATTTGTATGGAGGGGGTCTCCTTTTATAGTTGCAAGGAGTGAGGGCATTTTGGTCATTACATTTTGAAAAATATTAATTCAGGACCTTTAGTGACGGATTTATCCATCACTAAAGGCTTGAACGTGGCCTTGTGGGCAGTGCTCGCACGGCCGCTCGCCTTCCGTACCTCAAACACATGCTCCACGCCCTTCAAATCTTGGCCGTTCGATTGTGAGATCGGACAGCTAAGATCTCTCCTCACCGTGCCTCATCTGCACGCACTTTGCGTGTGTGATCCTTCGTCACGTGGGGGCGTCAGATAGCATGTTGGTGCTATCGGCTTTGCAGCGCTGTTGGATCTTGATCGCGCGATTGATTATGCCTACACGCTCGCTCCAATTTGAGGCGTGAGGGGGCTCGAACCCACGCCTCCTCCTCTCGATAGGGTGCTCGACCAATGCGCTACGGGCGCGTTTGTGCCGAGCGCTCATCTCAAGCGCGCTCACCCCACAGCCATTGGATCTCTATCCAATGGCAGAGAGGCGTTGGCTAGATGAGCTAAGGCGAGTGCTTGCGGCCGGTTGGAAGGCTGAGATGGCACCACGTGGCACCATCTTGGCCGTCCATCTTCTGAGTGATGTAGATGGTGCCACGAGTATCGGATTGGATCGATTTTCACGCTATTAGGCTGCGATCGTCGATTCGAACCCATCCGTGTGGTCGGATTTGTCATCTAAAGTGTGGATTAACATCATCTTGGCCCTTGATTTTCTAGGGTTCCTCAGTCTCTATCTGATGCTACGGATATCCGATTAGGACGATCTTGGAGTCATTGAACTCCAATCGTCGCTCTGATCAGATTCGTACGGCTGGATCTTTGATCTGAGGTCCCGATAAAAAGTCACCCTGTCCCTGACCATAAAAAGGAGACAATTAACTTACATTTTATTCAAACTAATCTAAATATGAGATGATGCATGTTATGCAATATTTATAGTATGTAATGCAATTCTATGCTTAAGAACACGCATAAATAGACATTTTATGTAATATAAACATGTTTACATCACACCCCCATGCCTATCTTTTGCTAGTACCTAGCAAAAACTATATGCTATTTATAAAATAATTAGGTTGGATTGCTTAGGCATAAGTTATTTTCAACATTAAGAAATTTTTTTACTTAGGATCTGAACTTTCAAAGACACAACAGTGCCAGGGTATCTGCCAAAATGCAGATCGCCTCAAACCCTTGCTTTATTCAAAGAAAATTTTCTTTTTCTATTTGTATTCTTTTCTATTTTTCTTTTTGGATTTTTGAGTTTAGGGTTAAAGAGTGGCTTTCTACGGCCATTCAACCCACCCAAGATTTGATGAGAACTTTAAGTTCTAAGCATCTTATTGTGAATGTGATAGACTCGTTGATCGGCAATTAGAATGGACTTCGGGTTTCTATGCCTCTAGGTGACCTTAAAAAGAGAGTTTTGCCTAAAAGTGTATCTTTACGACTGGTAGCTTTCTCCCTACTTTAATTTTTATGGGGTCAACACAAGGGTGAATCTAGTGTATATCTCCCCGGTTTATTCTACTTCTCCACTTCTTCCCAAGTGTTTTGGGAATTTTCAGTGCATTTCATGAGCTGGGTTTTGGACAACCGGTTGATGAGCTGTTACTATCGACAACTTGCCAGTCATACTCATGCGGTGAAGTGTGGTTTATTTCTTTTATTTTCTTTTTTTTTTTTAAATAGGTGGCTTCCCTGGTCTAAGATTTACCTAGAGGCAGCAAGAAGAGAATGGTCCAGTGACTGAGCTCTGGACAACCTACCTATGGGCTGTTACCCACGATAACTTGCCAGCCATATCACCCTAGAAGGTTCATTAGCTACCCAATTTCTGTTAAAATCGCCAATCAACAAGTTAGTGAAAAGAAAGTGTGTAGATGCTTTAGACTTAAAGTTCCCTCAAATCAGAGGGTGGGTTGATAAGTCGTGTACTTATCACCCAAACTTATTTAATCCAATTACCATAGAATTAAGATGGCGAGGACTCGGAAAACAAATCCACATTTTAGTGGATACACGGGCTGATTAAGCCCAAAGACCTGAATGGTCTTTGTGTTCAGATCCTAATATATTATTTCCTAATATTGAAAAGTGTTAATGTCCAAGTATTCCTTCCTAATTCAAATTTTTTTTTTATGTATATATAAGAAGAGAAATACAATTTACAAGATTTCACAGAGCTGACAAAATGATTCAAAAATGAATCCACCCCCCCATGCCTAGCTGATGTAATGTCCACATTATGAAAAAGAGACATGAAAGAAAGGGTAAAGTATGAAAGATATCACCTGAATATGAAGCTCGGGTTAGCTTTGTGTCATATGTACAACTGCTGAGTTTAATGCCGTTAGCTAAGCGAAGTCCAGCCAAAGAAGTCACAATATGGCTAGAGCAACCGTGTCTGAGAGGGGTTCTGAAAGAGTACAGTCAATAACAGGCTTCAGACATTGACCATTGACTTTAAATGTATTACCCATCTTTGGGTCAGAGATTTGAACGACTCTGTTTGGAAAAATCTAGTCGATAATGAACGGACCGTTCCATTTCGATCTAAGTTTGCCGGGAAAGAGCTAATGTCGAGAATCGAATAACTAGACCTTCTGGTTCGGCTCAAAGGTCTTGCGGGAAATCAATTGATCATGTAGAGCTTTGGTCCGAGCCTTGTAGATCTTGGCATTCTCATATGCATCATTTCTAAGCTCTTCCAACTCAGATAGTTAGAGTTTCCTAGTCTTCTCAGCTAAACTCAAATCTAAATTGTACTGCTTGATTGCCTAGAATGCCCTATGTTCAATCTCTATGGGTAAATGGCACGCCTTTCCATACACTAGACGAAACGGAGACATGCCGATGGGCATTTTATATGCCGTACGGTAGGCCCAAAGAGCGTCCTCAAGCTTTTGAGTCCAGTCCTTGCAATCAGGCCTAACCATTTTTTGCAGAATATTCTTGATCTCCCGATTGGAGATCTCGACCTGTCCATTCGTCTGGGGATGGTAAGTTGTGGAGATTTAATGATTAACCCCATATTTAGGATGGTAAGTTGTGGAGATTTAATGATTAACCCCATATTTAGCCAGTAAATTACGGAACTGGGCATTAGTAAAATGAGTGCCACCATCACTGATGATGGCCCTCGGAATCCCGAACCTGCTGAAGATGTTTTTCTTAACAAAATCGATGACCACCTTGTGGTCATTGGTTCAGGTGGGAATCGCCTCAATCCATTTGGACACGTAATCAACAACGACAAGAATGTAATGATGTCCAAATGAAGGGAGAAAGGGTCCCATGAAATCGATGCCCCAAACATTGAAGATTTCAATAGGAAGAATTGGGTTTAGGGGCATCATATCTCTCTTAGTTATGCTCCTGAGTGCCTGACATTGGGAACACGACCTTGAGAAATCTTGGGCATCCTTGAATAAAGATGGCCAATAGAAGCCAGATTGCAAAATCTTTGCAACCATCTTTTTCCTGGAGAAATGTCCACCACATGCAGATGCATGGCAGAACTCGAGTATACTGTTGAATTCGTTCTTCGGAACACATCGGCGAATAATCTGATCAGAGCCGATGCGGTACAGTTCAGGATCTTCCCAGAAGTAGTATTTAGCCTCAAATTTGAGTCTATCCTGTTGTTGCTTGGTCCAATCTTGGGGGATTTGACCAACGACCAAATAATTAACAATGTCAGCAAACCATGGGGTTTGGACACCTGAAACTGTAAGGATGGTTTCATCTGGAAAAGTATTAGCAATCGGGATGTCCGAACGAGAAAAATCACTTAGAAGTCCCGAAAAAAGATCCTCCACCACATTTTGTACCCCGGATTTATCCTTGATTTCAAGATCAAATTCTTGAAGCAGAAGAATCCAATGAATAAGCCGAGGTTTGGCATCCTTTTTGACTAAGAGATGTCTCAAGGCCGAGTGGTCGGTATAAATGATGACATGAGACCCTAAGAGATAAGCCTTGAATTTTTCCAAAGCAAATACTATGGCTAGTAATTCCTTTTTTGTAATAGTGTAATTCCTCTAGGCTTCATCCAAAGTTTTACTAGCGTAGTAGATGACAGAGGGCTTCCTGTCAACTTTCTAACCCAAAATAGCCCCAACAGCATAATCAGAAGCATCGATCATGATCTCAAAAGGGGTTGTCCAAACCGGTGGTTGCAACACCGGAGCACAAGTGACTGCTATTTTTAGTAAATCAAATGCCTTACAACATGATTCGTCGAAAACAAACGGCGTTTCTTTGGCGAGAAGATTGCTCAGAGGACGAGCAACCTTCGAGAAATCCTTGATGAATCTTTTGTAGAATCCCACATGACCAAGAAATGATCTAATTTGTTTAACAGATGTGGGAGGAGGAAGTTTAGCGATAGCATCAACCTTAGCTTTATCCACTTCAATTCCCCGTTCAGAGATTATATGACCCAAGACGATGCCTTCTTATGTCATGAAATGACTCTTTTCCCAGCTAAGGACCAATCGTGTTTTGATGCATCGTTTAAGAATCATTTCTAGATTAGCTAGACAAGAGTCAAACGATTCTCCAAAAATAGAGAAATCGTCCATGAAGACTTTCATAAACTCTCCCACCATGTCAGAGAATATGGCTAACATACACCTCTGAAAAGTCGCAAGTGCATTGCATAAACCGAATGGCATCCTACGGAAAGCAAAGGTTTCGTAAGGACAAGTGAAAGTAGTTTTTTCCTAATCCTCAGGATGGATAGGAACTTGGTTGTATCCCGAGTAGCCATCAAGAAAATAGAAGTACTTCTGCCCGGCTAATCTTTCCAAGATTTGATCAATGGAAGACAAAGGGAAATGATCCTTTTTCATGGCTGTGTTCAGCTTCCTATAATCGATACAAACTCTCCAAGAGGAAGTTGAACGAGTTGTGACAGATTCTCTTCTATCGTTAGTCACAACGGTAATCCCGGCTTTCTTGGGAACAATCTACATGGGACTTACCTAGGGACTATCAGAAATTGGATAAATAATTCCTACATTGAGCCACTTAATAATCTCCTTTTTGACCACTTCTCGCATATTTGGATTTAATCTCCTCTACATCTGGCGAGAAGGGCAGGATCCATCTTCCAAAAATATTCTATGATTGCAGTAAGATGGCTCGATCCCCCTAAGGTCATGAATGGTCCAACCAATTACCTCCTTGTGTTCCTTTGGGACCTTAATCAATTTAATCTCCTGCTCCTTTGTTAATTTAGCACTGATAATCACAGAGAGAGTCTTCTATGGTCCTAAAACTTGATATTTTAAATTCTTAGGCAATGGTTTCAGTTCAAGCTGGGGTGGGTTGATGATTGAAGGTAAGGAAGATGCTGATGACTCATCAAGAGGAAGAGGTTGAGAGTAAACAAAATCAATAACCTCTTCAGAAGATGGCAGATTTGTCATAAAGGGTTGCGGGTCCAATTCATCATCAAAGGAGGAACTTTCAATTGCAAAAACCATCATACAAGTTTCAATGTTCACATTATCATCTTTAAGTTCCTCAATAAATCCACAATCCTCAAATTTATTAATCACCTTAAAAATATCCAATTTCATTTGTTGATCCCCAAAGGCAATTTCCATGCTACCGCTTTCACAGTTAATGTTGGCCTTAGCGGTAGCCAAGAACGGACACCCCAGAATGATGGGCGTGTTCCTCAGATTTTCGGGTACATCCATGTCAAGGACAAGGAAATCTATAGGAAAATAGAAATCCTTAACTTTAACAATAACATCTTCAATAACGCCTTGCGGATTTGTGACCGAACGATCCACTTACTGCAACATTGCCGAAGTCGACCGAAGTTCACCTAATCAAAACTTCTCGTAAAGAGAAGTCGGAATTAGGTTGATGGATGCACCCAGATCTAGAAGTGCTCTATCAAAAGTGTAATCTCCGATGATACAAGAAATCAACGGAGCACCTGGATCTCTCTTTTTCTGAGGGAGGTGGTGTAGGATAACAGAACTAGCCTACTCGGAGAGTACCACCTTCCTCCAAATAGATTCTCTCGACTTACACTTTTGTATACATAAAACCTTTAAAAATCTCGCATAAGCTGGTATATGGTTGATAGCATTGAGGAGAGGGATATTGATCTCAACATTCTTGAAAATATTCAGAAGCTCCTCATTACTATCAACAGACTTCTTCTTGGATCTGATCAAAGCTTCAGGAAAAGGAATATGAGTCAGATCTTTGGAATTAGGTTCCTGAGCCTTGATTTCTTCTCCAGAATTCTCCTTTCTCTCCTTAGGTTCTTCAGGATTTGGTAAATCAGAATAGTGTGGTTGTGAATCCTGAGTTTGTTTACCACTCCTCAAGGTAACAGAATTTACGGATGCATATGAGTTTGGGTCTTGGGGAGGGTTAGGAAAGATCGGAGGGGCTTGATTAGCCAAGAATTGTTGATGTGTAGAAGAAGAAGAGGAAGGACCTTGCTCAACCACCTGAGCATGTGCGTGTGGGTCCCTCTGATTTTCGTACCCATGGGCTTGGTTGCCCAGATTCAGGATATTTTGCAGGTTGGGTACGGGTTGGGATGGTAGTGATCCGGGTTGATGAGAGTTAGCTATGAGCCCAGTTTGCCAGTTGTCCAGTGAGGTTTTCATTTGCTGCATGAGCTGGAGCATGGATCCTTGCATCTCTACCATTTGTCGGTTCAAATGAGCCTACCCTACGGGTTGACGGGCATTCCAAGCTGGTTGATTGACCTGATTTAGGGGCAACTGAGTATAAACATGACCCTGACCCATTGATTGTTGCGGAGCATAGTTGCTGGGTCGGAATTGGGTCTGTTGCCCCGGGTTTTTCCAAGAGAAGTTAGGGCAGTTTCTCCAACCCGAATTATAGGTATTAGAGTAGGGGTTGGATCTAACGTTCTCTTGTACAGCATAAATATCTTCATAGGGTGAGGATGGAGAGAAAAAAAGGGAAGGATCAGAGAAACTGGGATCAAAGGCCCTAGTTTGGAACCCGTGGGGTTCCAAATAATGCTGACTCGTAGGTTGAGACACATCGAGTTGATTCACGAACTCCCCTCCAAAAGGAGCTCGCGACGAATGGAATCCCAAATTTTGGAATTAAGTGGATTGAGAGTTGTTCATTGAATTTCCAGCTATCCACTCTTCCATTCTCTTAGCAACCAAGTCCACCTTACCAAATTTGTTACAAATCAATTCCATATCGAATGAATGAGAGTCATGGACTTCATTAACATTCGATCTGGGCTGCTGGGACTAGTTAAAAGTATCCATGGAGGCATGATTGATTGAATTCTCGCTCATTTCCTCAAACAAATCGTGCGCGCTATCTACGTCTTTGTTGAGGAAATTACCTTCGCAAGAAGCGTCTATGTGATTTCTGAGTTGCCCAGTCAACCCGTGGTAGAAGATCTGCACGAGTTGCCATTTTGGCATCTCATGGTGTGGACACCTTCGCAATAGGTCCTAGAATCGCTCCCAGGCCACATGAAACTGCTTCCCCGGCTGCTAGGTAAAGGTAGTGATTGCCCGTCTCAAAGCATTGGTACGTCTGACAGGGAAGAATTTCTTCAGAAAGGCCGATTTCAACTCATTCCAAGTTGCAATTGGTCTTCCTATAGTCCTGTACCAATGAGTGGCTCTATCCCTAAGAGAGTGGGGGAAGAGCCTCATGATCATTTGCTCCTCATTCACGTTTCGTGCCTTGGTGGTCTGGACCAAAGTGGTTAAGTCCTCTAAGTGCTAAAACAGGTCTTCAGAGCCAAGCCCATGGTAATGCTTGATCAGGCTTAACACCTGGGGCTTGATTTCTACGTCTCCGGTCGGAATCTGGATGCCAGAACATTCCTCGTAATTTGAAGGATCATAAAAATCCTTCAAGGGATGAGCACCCTGCATTCTCTAGAACCATTCATGCATTCTCTGCATTTGTTTCAGCTACCTTCAAAATTCCTCCTGTGGATCTCGGGGAGAGGAGGCTGTTGATCGACCATGGGATCAATTTGGCCAAAATCCAATCTACTCCTCCTAGAATACTCTAGTGGTCCTTCCAATCAGGGATTCAATGACCGTCTGCCCAGCATAAGCTTGGAAAAGGTCAGAAGGACTTGGGATAAGGACCTTGCAGCACAACAAAACAAGCCTGTCCTTAAGTGGGGTAGCCTAAGGATCTACAGACTCCCAAAACTTGCCTTAAGATTATAAACGATTTACTCTACTTGTGTCTGCTCAATCCAACCAATTAGGAGGGACTGGGGAGAAGGTTCTTCCTTCGGCTTGTGCTTTCGGTTCCTAGTGTACCCCCTAGCCGTGGTCGTTTGACACTACACCCCTAGCTAGACATCAGATTAATCAGTACAAGTAGGTTAATCGTAAACAATCTTAGACCAGGCCTCGAAGAGCGAATCAGTCCTTAAGGCCAACGTCTACTTAATTTTATTGAGGCCTAGGATTGTAGTGCTTATGGAATGTGATGGGCCCTTAAAATGGGTTATTCCCTTAATGATTGATTATGTGTAAGTGTGTGCACAACCAGGATTTTCAAGCAAGATTATTTGTGATGCGTAAATTTTAATGTTTAAATCTTGCTAAAGTAGCTTTTAGGGTTTAGAATTAGGTTGATTTCAATTAAGTTTGAGGCAAACCAGATTTTCAAGCACGGGTGAGGATTGCTTTCCTTTAAAACCAGAAATAAAGTGGAGTGCCTGGTATGAACCTAGATTGAAAACCCTAAGAAGAAGCTACTAGATGAGTTGATTTTAGTTTGAGTGGTGCAGCCCAAACAACTCAAACAACTGGCCACAACTGCACCACTAGGTTAGGCACACAGAAATGATTAACGTAGAATGATTTCTACTCTTTTATGTGTTGATTTGTGGTACCGGTTCCACAGATCAGAATCCGGTTGAGTAGAAGCAAATCAAGTAGGTTAAGTGCCTTGAATGTGGGTGTATGTTGAAAATTACCCCACAAAATTATCTTTTTGTTTCTTTTTTTATATAAGCAAGGGTGAAATGAGTGTGAGTGGAAATCCAAACAACTAAACTGATCCTAGGATTTATGCAAGCACCTAGGTTAATTGGAATTTGAATTTAATGTGACAAATGAAATCTATGGAGGGGGAAGAATGGGGAGCACTTACAGTCGTCTTCAATTGCACTTTACTCTGGTCTACCACTTGACGATTCCTTGATGGAGGTCTCTGCAAAACAATAGACACAAGAGAAAGCAAGTTAGAAGACAATAAAGTGCATGAAATGCGAAAAGAAGATCGAAAATTGTTGCCTCCCCAGCAACGATTCCAAAATGTTGAAATGGCGAAGTACTACGCTCTCGAATTTGATTTCGAAAACCTGTCATTGTAGTTTGAATAGAGAAGAACTCGGGTTCAACAAATAAAATTTATACCAGAATAGAAATCTCAGGTTGAACTCAGGGAGGCTACGTCGATCGAATTTCGCAATTATATTTTTTTCATGTTTTTGTTAAAAGGCAGAGTAATTACAATGAAATGAAACACTATAAACAATTAGAGAAAGAGAGAGAGAGAAAGAGAAAGAGAGAAAACATCCACTTGATACTTCAAAATGTTTATACAACTAGGTAAGCGAGAACTTACACTAGAAAGTAGGAAAACTATAACAACTAGAAAGCAGGAAAATTCTACTCTAGAAAGCAGGAAAAAGGAATGGGAGAGAGAAGTTATCCTCCTTGATGATCGCTTGGAGGACGAGCCGGACGAGACGACGCCTAGAAGATGAAGAACGGAGCGGGAAGAAGGAGGTCTAGGCAGGAAGAACGGGAAAGAGGCAGCACGTCGTAGTCGTCGTGGGATCCGCTTTTGAAATGGGGGCGAAAAATTGACTTTATCTCTTGAGGAGCATCTCGTGTGTGGGACAAGCTTTTCTTGAGCTTTGGAGAGGGAGAGAAGAGAAGGAAGGGATGAGAAATTTGTATGGAAGGGACCTCCTTTTATAGTTGCAAGGAGTGAGGGCATTTTGGTCATTACATTTTGAAAAACATTAATTCAGGAACTTTAGTGATGGATAAATCCGTCACTAAAGGCTTGAACGTGGCCTTCGTGGGTGGCGCTAGCGTGCCCGCTCGCCTTCTGCGCCTCAAACGCGCGCTCCACGTCCTTCAAATCTTGGTCATTCGATCGTGAGATTGGACAACGAAGATCTCTCCTTGCTGCGCCTTATCTGTGCCTGCCTTGCGCGTGTGATCGCACGTCACGCGTGGGGGTTAGATAGCGCGTGGGTGCTATCGGCCGCGCGACGTCATTGGATCTTGATCGCACGACTGATTGCGCTTGCTCCAATTTGAGGCGTGAGAGGGCTCGAACCCGCGCCTCCTCATCTCGATAGGGCGCCCGACCAATGCACTACGAGCGTGTTTGTGTTGAGCGCTCATCTCAAGCCCGTGCACCCCACAGCCTTTGGATCTTGATCCAATGGCGGAGAAGCATTGGCCAGATGAGCTAATGTGGGTGCGTGCGACTGAGATGGTGCCATGTGGCGCCATCTTGGCCGTCCATCTTTTGAGTGATGTAGATGGTACCACAGGTATCAGATTGGATCGATTTTCTCGCCGTTAGGCTGCGATCGTCGATCCGAACCCATCCGTGCGGTCGGATTTGTCGTCTGAAGTGTGAAATAACACCATCTTGGCCCTTAATCTTCTAGGGTTCCTCGGTCTCTATCTGATGCTACGGATATCCGATTAGGGCGATCTTGGAGTCGTTGAACTCCAATCGTTGCCCTGATCAGATTCGTATGGTTGGATCTTCGATCCGTGGCCCCGATAAAAAGTCTCCCTGTCCCTGACCGTAAAAAGGAGACAATTAACCTACATTTTATTTAGACTAATCTAAATGCGAGATGATGCATGTTATGCAATATTTATAGTATGTAATGCAATTCTATACTTAAGAACACATATAAATAGACATTGTATGTAATATAAACATGTTTACATCAACACCCATCCCTGATAAAGAGCGTGAGCCAATTCTAGAGGAACCATCAAAGGTTCCATTTCCTGAGGCCTTGACCAAGGGAAAGAAGACAACCAAACCCGTGGCACCTGGGGAGGACCTGGTCAAGCTCTTTGAGCAGGTCCATATAAACATCCCCTTGATGGATGCGATTCGCCACGTACGGACTTATGCACGATTCCTAAAAGACGTATGTACACGAAAGCATAAGCCATGAACTAAAGGCGGGAAGCCATTCGTGTTGTCAGAGCAAGCCAGCTCCATCATTTTGAGCAAACTCCCACCTAAAGTAAAAGACCCAGGCACCCCTCGGATCTCTTGTGCTATCGGTGATATACAGTTTGACCGAGCCTTATTGGACCTAAGAGCTTCCATTAATTTGATACCCACATCCCTACTAGACCATTTTGAGGAATCTGAGCTTAAACCGATAGAGATGACTTTGCAGTTAGCTGATCGATCTATTAAGTCACCAAAAGGAATTCTCGAGGATGTCATAGTTAGGGTACACGATTTTTACTTTCCCATGGATTTCATCATCTTAGACATGGATGCTCCTGAGAACTTGAAGAATACATCGATCATATTAGGGAGACCCTTTCTGGCCACAGCTAGGGCCAATATTAATTGTAAGGAGGGCCAAATTGAGCTAAAATTTGGGAGCAAGACACTGAAGATAGACATCTTTAAGGCTCAACAAGGAATTAATTGCAGAATTATCGAACAAATTTGCGATATCAAGGCCGTGGTTGATGACCCATGTATTGAGGAAAACCTGATTATTTTTTATCAACCACAAGAAGATCAAAACCTGCAATTAGAGGAGCCCGAACCTAACCTAAACACACCCATAGTTCCTTCCTTTGCTCCCGACACCCATCCTGAACCACCTATTGCTACTGATAATCCTGTTATGGAATTGAAACCCCTCCTTGACCATCTCAAATACATCTTTTTGGGTTCCAATCAGACATTTCCTATGATTATCAACTCCCGACTCATATCTGATCAGGAAACATGCTTGATTACTATTCTCCAGCAGCATCAGAGAGCCATTGGATGGACTCTCGATGATCTGACTGGCATCAGCCCTTCATATTGCACGCATCACATCTATACTCATGACCATCCTGTGAAATGCAGACACCTAAATCCAAATCTGTAGGATGTCGTGAAAAAGGAGATCATCAAGTGGTTAGATGTAGGGATCATCTACCCGATCTCCGACAGTCGGTGGGTGAGTCGAATCCAAGTTGTGCCTAAGAAGGCAAGACTCACCATGATCACGATTGAAACCAAAGAAACTATACTGACCTGTATAGCAAACTCGTGGAGAGTCTGCAGTGATTACAGAATACTTAATTCCTCCACAAAGAAGGATCATTTCCCACTACCGTTCATTGATCAGATACTCGAGGAACTAGCGAGAAATCGATTCTTGTACTTTTTGGACAGGTACTCCAGTTATAAGTAGGTTGCAGTCCATCCTGAGGACCAAGAGAAGATTACCTTCACCTGCCCCTTCGGGACATACGCATTCCGGTGGATGCCCTTCAGTCTCTACAATGCACCTACTACTTTTCAGCGGTGCATGCTTGCTATATTCTCATGGTAGGTGAATACCTTAAAGTCTTCATGGATGACTTCTCGGTATTTAGGGAATCGTTTGATGATTGCCTCCTACACTTGGTCCAAATCCTCAGGCGATGCATTGACGTGAATTGGTCCTTTCCTAGGAAAAGAGCCACTTCGTGGTACCTGAGGGAATTGTCCTAGGACATCTCATCTCTGAGAAAGGCATCCAGGTTGATCGAGCCAAGGTGAATCTAATTTCCAAGCTACCTATGCCTAGCTCGGTCAAGGACATCTGATCATTTCTAGGGCACATTGGTTTTTATCATCGATTCATTCCCAATTTCTCAAAAATCACACGCCCCCTGACTAATCTTCTTTCCAAAGATGTCCCCTTCAAAATTACTGAGGAGTGCACTCAGGCATTTGAGATCCTACGTGATTGAGTTAGCTAAGCACCAATCCTGCAGTCCCCTGATTGGTCTCAACCCTTTCAGATCATGTGCGATGCATTTGATTATGCTGTGGGTGTGGTACTTAGGCAGAAAATAGATGGGAAACCTGTGGTCATCTACTACGCTAGCAAGACACTTGACGAGGCTTCGTGTAATTACATAGTTACTAAGAAAGAGCTGTTAACTGTAGCATTTACCCTGGAGAAATTCAGATCGTATCTTTTGGGTTCCCTTGTTATCATATACTCAGATCACACTGCAGTGAGGCACCTCCTCGTGAAGAAGGACACGAAACCTCGACTAATCCGTTGGATCTCGCTGTTGCAAGAATTCGATCTCGAGATTCACAATAAGGCAGGAAAGCAGAACATGGTAGTTGACCACTTATCCCGCCTTCCTTCTGACATTATTGACCCTTCCGAACCCATCACAGAACACTTTTTTGATGAGCACCTCTTGACTATTAGTGCAGGACTTCCTTGGTTTGCTGATTTGGTGAGCTACTTGGCATCACGTCAGATCTCGTCTGATTGGCCGAAGGCCAAGAAAGACAAATTGCTATCCGACGCCAAGTACTACATCTGGGAAGACCTGTACTCCTTCTGCATTGGTGCTGATCAGATGATCAGACGGTGGGTCCCGGAGTGGAAATTCAGGACATTTTGTCCTTCTGCCATTACCAGGCTTGTGGCGGACACTTCTTTGGACATAAAACTGCAGCAAAAGTCCTCTAGTGTGGCTTTTACTGGCCCACGATTTTCAAGGATGCACTCGTTGCCAGACCTTGGGCAACATGAGTCATTGTGATATGATGCCTTTACAGCCGATTCTCATATGCGAAATCTTCGATATTTAGGGGATTGATTTCATGGTACCCTTCCCTATCTCGAACGGCTTCGAGTACATTCTTTTTGCTGTTGACTACGTGTCCAAATGGATCGAAGCCATCCCAACCCGAACCAACGATCATAAGGTAGTAATCAAATTCATTCATCAGAACATCTTTTCTCGATTTGGTATCCCATGTGCCATTATCTCAGATGGAGGGACCCATTTCACGAATGCTCAGTTCAAATCACTAATGACCAAGTACAGGGTGTTGCACCGAATCTCTACTCCTTATCATCCCCAAACCAATGGTCTAGCTAAGCTATCAAATCGGGAGACTAAGAAAATCCTTCAGGTCATTGTATGACCTGACAGGAAAGATTGGTTGTCTCGACTTCTGGAAGCCTTGTGTGCTTATAGGAGCGCCTACAAGACCTAATTAGGCATATCTACCTTCAGATTTGCGTATGGGAAGGCATGTCACCTCCTCGTCGAGTTGGAGCACAGAGCCTATTGGGCTGTACGGAAGTGTAATGTATATCTTTCTAAGGCAAGAACCCACAAACAGCTTCAAATGAGCAAGATCAATGAACTACGTAATGACGTGTACGAGAACTCACGAATTTACAAAGAGCGGGTTAAGGCCTTTCACAACAAGCACATATTTAGAAAGATCTTTCACCTTGGTTAGAAAGTCTTATTCTTTGATGCCAAACTAAAACTCTTCCCGGGCAAACTTAGATCAAAATGGATTTGACCATATCTTATCCGACGAATTTTCAGAAATGGGTATGTTGAAATCAGTCAACCCAACCTTGATTCTGAACCTTTTATTGTGAATGACCAGCGACTTAAGCCGTTCGTTGAACTCACCGATACAAACTTGGCTGAGGTATCTTTTGATCTCCATTCTCCCTGAGCATATTGCACTTAGCTGATGGCGTTAAACTCATCGCTTAACGGGAGGCAACCCGTCATCTTTCTGAAAAAACCAAAACCCTTCTTGACACATCCCGTGCTGAACTCATATTGCACTTTAGGGGTCATCCATTAGAACACTTGACTCCACCTCTGGTACCCGTACTAGAGCTTGAAATCATTCGCAATGGTCATCTTGACTCGTCCACCCACCTAAACTTGTTTTAATGTATGATCTAAGCTGAATTCGAACCCACTTAATTTACAATGAGGACATTGCAAATCTTAGTCATGGGCGAATATTAAAGTGCAAAATGATGCAAGAATCACTTCACAAGAAAGGGTTTCATCAAAAAAATTACATATTATATTAAGAAAAAAGGAGGTTGAGGAAAAAGAAGAGCCATTTTTCAAAAAGTGGAATGAAAATTGAAAAGAGAAGAAAGGAGCACAAAGAAAAGGAAAAGAAAATTGAGTCCCTTAGAAACAATTTGGAACCTACCTACCTTCTAGGTTGGATCAAATGATGAACTAAGACCTGAAAGGCTAAAAACTTAAGGGATTAGTGGCGAATACTGACCTTAGGCCTCTTGGATCTGTATTGGATTTAAACATTCACGTACTTGTCAAGATCCGGATTAATCCTCAAGAGGTTGGGGAAAATGCAAAGCTTATGTATTAGGTCTAAGGCTTAGGGATTATTCGGCCCCGTTAACTGACCTCTGGTTTGTGGGACTCGGTAACTTAAGCACCCTAAATCACACACAGTCTAGTTCAGTGCGCTCTAAAGTTAAAACCATGCCAAAAGGCATTTAATCTGTTCTGAAAAAGGTCCTAAGATCTAGATCAGGAGCAGCTTGAAAACACAAGTTGATTTGGACGAGTTCCTGGAGCGGAAAGGTGGGAAATTCCCCTCAAAGATGCACAAAAACATATCATCTCCTCAGTGCTTGTCTCCTAGGATATCTAAATATCCTACTGGGGGCATATAAGCACCTTGTACTAGTTCAGATGCCATGGGAGACATTTTCACGAAATGTCGATTGCCAGGGTCTAGATTTAGGTATAGAACACCATGGGCAGGATTATCCCGAAATCTTGAAAGCCAGGGTTCTAGGGGTTGCCATGGGCAGAGCTATCTCGAGGCATCGATTTCCAGGGACCTTACGAGGATTGATGGTAGGGATAAGAAATCCAATACAGACCGTGTCCAATCCGAGGGTGGATCTAAGGAAACATATAATGAAAAGAAAAGAGAGAGAAAGCTCTCCACAAATCAAATTATCCTTCTATGTCTCTCTCAAAATGCACTGGCAAACTGAACCGGACTAACCATGTTTAAAGCACGGGTGCTTTAACCGCTGGGTCTAACGAACCATAAGATAGTTCCTGCAGGCCTTAGAAACCTTCGCGGTAGACTAAGGCGAAAGTTAGTCAAGTCCGGATCTGGGTTAGTACTTAAGTACCTCTAGGCCTATTGTTGATATTAAGATCTGATTGCTAGAGATACTGCTTAGTAAGGCATCCTGACGATTAAAATCGGACTTGGATAATTGGTTCGATTCAGATGGTTTACTAAGGGACTAGCAAAAGCTAGGCAAGGGGGTATGATGGAAACACCATCATGAGCCATAATTAGCTCAGTTTGATCTAATTAAGTCAATATAATCTCCTACATATCCATCAGAAGGTCTTAAGGGTACAAAACATTGACTTAAGAAGAAGATAAGAATATAGGGTTATTTCTGCAAATTTACCATTCTATCACAAAAATAGAATAACTATGGGTTCTCTCAGGGGTTGAACAAAGTTCAAATGGTCTTAAGAGTCTAATAAGTGGGTTAGAATAGACAGAAAAGCGTTTTCATGCATTATAGGAATTAATGTACATCTGAAACTCTAAAAACAGATCTACTTAATTAACTGAGGTTATGGTCAGGATAAAATTCACCTAAACCCTCTAAAAATCATAGAAAAATATTCTCTAGGGTTTGGTACCTTCAATTTGACCATTGGAACCCGTCTTGACCTAAAATAGTCTTAGACAGATATTTACCCTAATTTGGGTAATTATGCAAATTACCTAGACAAACTAGGTCAAACCAAAATCCAACTTCACCATTGGATTTCTTAGGTCTAAATTAGGTTTGTACCAAAATTTGGGCCCAATCTGAGATTGTTTTGACCTAGTTTGCACTTTGGTTCAAGTTTGATTTTCTTTATTTCACATGACCCCTTAGCTTTTGAATTTCTTACAAATAGCCCCCCAACTTTGTCATCTTCTTCACAAATAGGTCCCTACCATCATGAAATCCTAATCCTACAACTCCTATGAGCTTGATTTGGCATGTTTTCCTTGATTCCTTAATGAATCCCTCTCAGATTTGAAGGGGAAGTTTATCAAGGAATTCCCTTCCTTTTGAGCTAGATCCTAAGCCCTATAACCTTCCCAATCTCTCATGCGAATGCATGAGAGATTCGGGTATATTTCAAGATTCCATCTCCGGCAACCTTCCAAGCTTAGGAAGCTTGCTTCCCAATCTCAAATCATCCTCCAGAGGCCTATAAAAGAATCCCCAGATGAGATCAAGTTCCTCATGCTCGAATTCGATCGAAATAACCCCAAATTCTTCTCTCCTCCTCCGACTGAAGTGCTCCTCAATGTCCGGTGACCTCCTCCGTCTTCATTCCTTGTTTTTTCTCAATATCGGCGATGGATTTGTCTCCCTCAGCTTCCTCTGTGTCGCGCAATACTAGTTGTTGCCTCTATCTCCTTCATCCTCCTGTCCAACCCCCACTGGACTCACCTTCTTCCCCGGCGTTGTCCACACCGCAACCGGCGTCGCCTCTGCTCCCCATATTCTACCAACTACCTAGGCAAGTTCCCTAACTCCCCTACTTCATTCACTCACCAACCACACTTTGTTTCGACCACCATCTCACTCGCACGCTCCTCATCTTCTACCTCGCTGACGTACCTCCGACGAGTTTGTACGACCACTACGACCCACCAAATTGGGCACCGTTTATCCCTACACCTCCGCCTCGATCCAAGGGGCAAAAGCCCTCTATCTATTTCTCTGATTCACCACCCAAACACGCCCTCGAACAACCCATCACCGTGCCTCCATTCCCGACTTCATCCGACCTCCACAACGCTCCTCGCCTCATGCTGCACCCACCACCACGTTCGCCGTGCTACGGCAAAGCCTGCTTAACCATTTGACAAGGCCGCAAGGCCATATTCTTCTTTGCAGGTATCCTTGCTGGAGCTCCGCCACTTCCGCCATCGCTGCCCTTGTTCTTTGAGCTCCAGGCGTTGCGAGTCCCAGGAAACCTCCCCAGGCAGTGCGGATTGGCTTCAGGTCTCATTCCAAGGCCTTGATTAGAAGCTACACCCACAGTAGCTGCCATGATTGAGCGAGCAATCCAGCCATAGATGCTTACGCGAGGAAGGCGGAACATTTAGTCCCATTTCAAAAATTTGTGAGGCTGAGCAGTGCATAAATTGATTTTGTGCTGTAGGCTTATCGCCTTAGACACAAGGGGGTGAGGTCCCCGCTCACTCGACACCGCCTCGCCCGTGACACTGCTCACACGGGCCTGGCACTGACCTGACCCGCCTAACCCGTGTACACCTCGGCTGTGACTCATGCCTACAGCCCTGGTCCAAAGTGTGCTTAGATCTAAATCTGATTGCCTGAGGCTTTAGTAGAGCAGATCCCAGAGAGAGAAAGAAAGAGAGCGCCGGGGTTTGGGGGGGTTTTGCTCTCTTGGGAGTTGGCTAACACTTAGCCGTTGGAGGGATTGCCTCCCTCTGTGCGTGAAGAAGGAAAGCCAAGTGAAGGAAGAAGGCCTTGATAGAAGAGAAACAAAGGAGAAGAGGAGAGTGGCAGAAGAGGCATACACAGAAGAAGAAGAGAAGAAAGAAGAGCAGAAGCAGAAAGAGAGAAAGAAGAGAAGAGGAAGAAGTACAGTGTTCTCTTGGCATTGTAGCAAGACACTTAAGCCATCTGATTGAATGCTCAACCATCTAATACTTGATTGCAAGGCTTTATTTAATTGATTCTGTTGAGATATTTACTATTATTATGATTAATTGGTGATTCAAATCACCATATTACCCCATTCTTTTTGTACTATTGACATCTGCTTTCATTTATATATTATTGTTGTTTGGAGTTCTATTATAAATTTCTTATATTGTGCTTGAATTGCAATCTTGAGAATTATTTTGCTAATTTCTCCCTATGTTCGATCTCGGACTTTCATTCGAGTATAAATTCTATTTGCTTTTCATGTTGATTCAATCTATATTGCAACACATCGATTTTAAAATCTGATTTAGAGTGATTAACACCTTTGCAAGAAAAAGGGAGTAACAGGCACCAACAGTAAAATTGAATTGCTGGTTCAAATGAGTTGATGTAGCTTATAATTTTTTTACACTACAAAACTACATTTATTACCATAAGTGATATTCTTTTTGAGTATGTGATCTTAATCTAATGGTTCTCACGTAGTACTCATTTGATAATTTTGAGGTACTGTGCTCAGAGGATGGGCCCCTATAGATACACACGCATAGATATAGTTTAGACACAAGGGCCATAATTAGTCACCACTACTCGTATTGTTGCCACATTCCTATCCCTACAGAGACTCTTCAACTCCCAAGATTGAAACAAGCGATGGCAAGGCAACTTAAGAGATACACATCTCTATATATGTGGACTATAGAGATTGTTTTTATTTATATTTTTTCTTTTGAGAAACAAACATTGAAATATTTACGATATAATTTATATAGTTTTAAAATTTTCACTCTATGTTAAATTTTTTTAATTATGATTAATCACACTTGCATTTATAATAAAACATTATATTTTAAAAAAATCATAAACAAACATTTAGATGAAATCTAAACGAATCAAACTTAACAACATTTTAAATTTTACACTTAAGACTAAATTGAATTTTTGATCATAAAAATGAATCGAACCAAAATTTACTCTCATTTTTTCTTATCGAACTTGAATTGAAATCAAACCTTGAAAAATTGCTATTGAGCTAAATCGATTCATTCAAATTCGATTCATATACTCCTTTGATGGTCACCTAGTAGTAAAGATTAGTTGTGATCGAGATAAGTTGATGGGCAGAGAAAGCGCTGGGAGTTGAGGTGTTTAGTTTCATGGTAAATAAGTGGTCAAACCGTTTATCAACAATTTTTTAATCTAAACTTCACAAAAGTTGTCATAGAAATTATTTTATTCGAAGCGAATTTTACCCCTTAAGGTATTTCTCAACTTAATTTTCTTAGACCCTTAACCAAACACGTCTTAAAAGAACAAATGTCTGTATTTAATAAAGAGGGGCAATTCTTCTACTGTGATTCTATAGATCCAAGCTTATTCTACATTTGAATCCAAATCTACATTGCTTTTGTTCATGTAGGGATCTTGTTGTGAATTTTATATTGGAATTCTACCTATAAAAGTATATGAAATTGGTTGAACCCCTTCGCACCTTCAGTGGTGGATCTCTGACATAGAGTGGAGGTTATATGGTGCAAGTAAAATCCTCGAGACATGTCTCCTACTCCAGCGAAAAGAAGAGTTATGTCTAAAGCATCAATTAAAATAACCAAAGATTTGATGCACTTAAGATACTCCCTAAGAAAATGCATAACTCGAGTAGGATAGTACCTTAGAGAAAGACCACTGATCAAACAATTAGTAGCCAAGTACTCAATCCATCAACTATGCATCCACAAAACCTAACGCCTACAAGTTAGTTACCTTAAATAAGTAAAGACACATGGTTAGTCATCAATAATTGAACCTTAACAAGCACCTTACAGAACCTCGCAAGTAGTGGCTCAATTGATCCTTCCACTGCAAACAATACAATACCTCTTAACATAACTCCCCCTTCTCTCTTGTGCAAAAAGCAACCTCGGCTCCTCTCCTCTGACTTCATCAAAATCTACTGCTTGAGGCCTTGATCTGCCACCGATCATTGATTAGGCCACCCCCTCCCTCGACATTCTGTTCACCTTCTCCTTCCCCTCCTTCCATTCAGCGTGTGTCGTTGCGTGATGGCCTCTCCTCAGCAACTACTATCAGTGTCTTTTGTCAGCGTCTTCAATGGCGAGGTGATGGTTGAGGGGTGGTGCGGCGTCAGCATCCACCGACGGTCATTGCGGACACTACGTTGGAGGAGCTAAGGATCCACTAGACGTTGATCTATCGCCTCCACTCTGCTCCATGTTTCAACATCGTTTTTGTTGTGGGGGCTACATTGAAGTTAGACTCACCACAGCCAGGTTGATGGTCAACCTCACTCCGATTGCTTGTCACCTGTTGGTGCGATACGTCGATGATGTTAGCGACACCTTGTCATACCTAATGCATGATGCTAGTTCACTTGCAGTGGAAATGATACCTTGGACGCTTCTTTTTTATTTTCTTTGCTTTTTATTTTATTTTGTGTTGGTATTTTTTAAGTTCTGCTCTCTTGAGAGGGAGCTACTTTCCCCTTCTTCGAGGGGAGTTGAGATTGTCTTTCTCCTTTGCCCTTAGGGGCTACGTCTTGTATCATTTCCATTTCCTTAATGAAAGGAAGTTCTATTTTCAAAAAAAAAAAAATGATCCTTCCATTGCACCATCTATCTTTGATCTGGAAAGAGTGGTGGTGTGACAAAATGGATACTTTGCCACCAACCTCAAGCAACAACATCTACACAATGATCCATAAGAATGCAAGTAACAACTTGTGTTACAATTGGAGACAAGCCTAAGTTATTCTTTGTAAATTAGTTCACTATAACTAGAAGTTATAATTGTAAAACATTCAAGCTAAAATGTAATCAAGACATAATGGTGAAAATGAAATAATTTTGAATCATGTACAAAAGTAAACTAAACTTCGATCTCTACATTAATTTGAGAAAAAAAACTATTCTAAATCCATCATGGCTAGAATAAAAAATAGAATTACAACTAAAGACACAAGGCACATGCCCTCATAGACAAATGGCTAGCATCATAATTGGCCCCATGTTAATTAAGTCTCAACCTATAATAAATAAGGAATACCCCTCTCATGGTGCCAATAAATACCCAATTCATCAAGCTAGTCTGACATGTAGTGCACTGTTAGTCACAAGGAAGCTGACTCATTCCTTAAGATATCTCATCCAGTCCTTGAGATTGGCCAACATCGAACATATCATGTGTACTTGGAAACCATCCATCGATATTGATGAGGGACCCCCTCGGCATTGTTCATGTGACACATGTTAATGCTCAAAAAGGAGGAAGGCTCTAGAGTTCCATAGCTCAAAGGCCCTCTTGATTATATTGCTTAACCCAATGGGAGAAGGCAGAGGAGGTAACTAAAGAATTCCCTAAGAAATTTTTTGACCTTCAACCAAATGTTTGCTACTGCATGAAAGGTGCATGAATGGATGCCACAAAAGATGATAAAAAAGGGGTTCATAGAAAGGAAGGCTGAAAGTCTCGAATGGATTTATTAAAATGAACTGTAAGGATCATAATTAGACCAGAAAAGATCTTCTCAAGAAAATCTTTAATTAACACCCTTAGATAAACTTAACTTATGGCCTCATGTTTTAACCAACATTCAAAATACTTTGAGAGCTCTCATTTGCCAATGGATAAATTGGAAAAACAAAATCATGCTCCGAAGTAAAGATAGAACCATTCCATCATGACACACTACAGGGATGACCCTTTTTCGTGATGGTTCAATGCCGTCTTGTAAACATTCAAAACCATTGTATAATGCCGTCGCGAAAAGGTGTGTCGTGTTAGTGTATATACAAGAGAATAGATGTTTCTATAATATCATCTAATTGATCCATACGATGGTTTATCGAAAAATCATAGTTTATTACGATTAACAGCAGGTAGATAACCATCGCTTATTCCATTAATTTGTCTGTATTTATTCCCATGTTAACATTACATGATGGTTTTCTAACTGTTGTGTATGTCAATAAACAATGATTTGCAAACCAACCGTCATATAAAGGATCATCAGAGGAGGCCCTAGTACATTTTGAACGAGGTTGGATTTGATGTTATGTGGTGGTTAGGTGATATAGACGACCGTTTAATAGCCATCATTTAATTACTATACATGATGATTTTAACTTAAAACCATCGCATATAGAGCATTATTTTTTTTAATTATACAAAATGTAGGTATTATAGATGTGTTAATCTATAATACCTACAAACGCTAATAGAAAGTAGTTGACATATCACAATATAGAGCAATAGAAAATAGTTTCACACTAATCAAAAGAGTTATGTCATAATGTCAAAATATACATGTAACTAATACAAATATGTGAACCTAACTAAGAGAAATACACATAAACTTAGCTAAGTACAAAAGTAATGTAAACCTATGTCATAGCTCCTATGCAATGTCCTACTTCACCACCACCGAAGTCGTCATCTCTACGAGGCAGGTAGTGATAAGAAGTGTGATCCCGACCACTGTCCCATAGAAATGCCATCATCTCATGCATCTTTGCTCTCTGCTACTCCATCGCTTGCCTCTCTGCTCCATGAATTACTTGGCATCTTACCAAGCTTGAGTTTGCTGCTCAAGCTATGAGGTGACATTGTGGAGTTGTTGCTTCGTTTGCTAATTTTCCTGCTACAGCGCATGAACCTATGTCTACAACTGCTTGATGATGGCTGCCGACAATGACCCTTTCTGCCTATGCCAGCTGGAGATCGTCTGACTCCTCCCCCCACTACGAAAGAAGCCTCTGTGCTTCGGAGGCATGACACTCCTAAAAGCCTCCTCAGGTTTCATAGGAAGTTGCTACTGAGTCCCAGAGGAGGCATCTGGAGTAGAGGGATTGATTAAGTTCATCATTTCTCCCTATAAATGCAAATTAAATTATGCTTAGTGATGTAAACACATTTACACTACTTAAAATGTCTATTTATGCATGTTCTTAAGCATAGGATTGCATTTCATGATATAAATATTGCATTACATGCATCATCTTGCATTTAGAGTAGTTTGAATAAAATGGAGGTTAATTGTCTCCTTTTATGTGCTTGGACAGGGCAAACATTTTATTGGGGCCTCGGATCAAAGATCCAACCGTATGGATGTGATCAGGGCGACGATTGGAGTTCAACAACTCCATGTAACGAACGCGTGCCCCAGATGTCTGGGAGGTGGCCCAGACGTCGGACCAGACGTCTGGGATCGTTTCCAGATGTCTGGAAATCAGTTATCTTCCACACGCGCGGGTCGTCTGCGCGCCTGAGCGCGTAGACCAGCATATTCGTTTATTCCCTACGGCTGTAGACGCCCTGCCGCGTCGTCTCTCCTCCTCGCACGGCCTTAAAAGGCCACGCCTCCCCTCACTTCCGTCACCACCATCTCCTCCCTCTTCTCCTTCAGCCAGTGAGCATGAGCGCGAGCGCGAGGGCGGCAGCGGTGGCCGCAGTGAGCGCGGAGGAGGTGCTGCGTGTGAGAGAGGAGCTCTGCCGTGAGGGTGAGCTCGCCGGGGCTGCTAGGGCCAGCCGGTGGAGGGCGTAGGGGGCGCGGAGCGACGCGGAGGGGGGACTGTTGCGGTCTGAGCAGCAGGCGTGCGAGGTGCGACGCGGGCGGCGTCGTGAGCGGAGGCCGAGCGGCGCCCTGATTCTGGAAAAATTTCCAGAATCAGACGTCTGGATTGATAGCCAGACGGCGAGGGAGACGTCTGGAAGACCATCCAGACGTCTGAAAGGTGAGTTTTCCATCTCCTTCTTCCTTCCTGTCGACTGACCATACTGAGGGAGGGAGATGGGTGTGCGCAGGCTCGGTGATACGCCATCCATCGCGAATCAGACGTCTGGCAGTAGTACCAGACGGCGGAAGCGACCTCCAGACGTCCAGGGTGACCATCGGACGTCTGGGAGCTAGGCCAGACGTCCCCGCAGTCTTCTGGACATCTGGGAAACCACGCTGAACAAGGTAATTCTCTGATCCACTTTTTAAGACGTTTGGAAGAAGTTCCAGATGTCTGATTTTGCACAGTGTCGTCGTTTTCAACCCGTCTAGGGCCTGTTTGGGTTCCGTTTTCCGCGATTCGAGTTGCGTTCTTTTCGGAATTAATTCCTCTACCCGTCTACAGTAGCTATACACTATTTTGAGACACTCCTTATGTTTGATCCTTGTCATAGGACCCCATTCTGTTGCAGTCTCGGGGGTCGCAGAGGCACGCGGGATTCCCGACCATGCCCCATTTCTCCCGTTGTACCTGGTAGAGTGGCTTTAAGTTATTAATAAAATCTGTTAAATTATGGAACCATAAATAGAACCTAGGACATTGCATGAATCCTAGGAATGAGAAATAGATGGAATGATAGCTCCTAGGTGTTGCATGAATCCTAGGGCTGGAAAACTAGATTGTATGATAGATCCTAGGATATGGCATGAATCCTAGGATGGGGAAAACTACTGGAATGTATAATAATGAAGTCTTGGAAAATGGAAAGAGATATAAAGCTGCCTGTAATTTGAATTAACAGCTGCCTGTTGTGAATAAATAACGTGGCTGAGAACATGGGTTGTAAGAATGTGAAACTGGAAAGTGAAACCTGGATGTTTGAGTAAAAAGGATGCAACCCTACGGGGAAGTAGGAGTAGAACTCCTGGAAAGTGAATGGAATAGTATTGGGGAAGTGAGCTGGCCCTTGAGTACGGAGTACCAAGGAGAGCGACTGTCCCCCTGTTTAGTGCAGAGCGGAGCCAGCCGCCCCAGGGACCCGGGGTTAGGACTGGCCACTCTGTACCGACTTGCTGGCCCTCGCGTACGTAGTACCGAGGAGAGCTACTAGTGTAGGGAGGTACTAGGTACCCCACGGGCCCCGGGGTTCTGCTAGCCACCCACACCGACTTGTTAGGCCCGCTGGGGCAAACCAGGGTAGTCAGGCGAGGTTGCGCGGACTGTGGAGTGGCAAGGCCCCGGTTTGGTTACTGTGGAGGGGTTGGACCCCTGTTACTGAGAGGGCTCTGCCCTGGACTGGTTCCGTGCTGTGCTTTGGGCGCACCTGTTAACAGAAACGATTGACCGCGTGCCAGTACGGGTTAGCTACCTGTGCGTTTATCGCGCGTGCCGTAGTCACCGTTACATTTGTCAGTGACCTTGGGGTGGTTGACTGAGGGTAGGATCACCACGGGGGACTCTCTCGGCCAGGAGAGCACCACGTGCTACTTCTACTTTTTGGAAAAGACTGCAATCAAGATCGTTCCCACGAGGAACATTCGAGATCAAGAAAAGGATCTGAGGAATAAATGGAATAGTGAGACATTTGAAAGATGTGAATAAAGAAAGTAATCGAACATAACAGCTACTGTACACTCTACTGTTGCTTTTAGTTTTAGTTGCCACTGTACTCAGCGTTTTGCTGACGTGTTACATTCGTTACCTTTTTCAGGACCAGGTGTTGAGCAGCCAGGGTCAGCGGCTGCAGAGGACGCTGGGCCGAGTAGGGTCCAGTAGAGTTACCACTGTCTCTTGTACCTCTTTTTGTTACATTGTAGTGAGTAGTTCTTGTTTCCGCTGTACTTTCTTTACCTGCAGTTCAAATTATATTATGAATGTTGTTCTACTGTTGTGGTGGTACATACTGTGGTAGTTTCTTTCCTTACTGCTGTACTTTCTTACTGTTAGTTATATTCATGTTGAATGTGATTTATTTTACTGTTCTTTTGGTTACTTCCTCGTTGGACGACTAGGTCTTGGGATTAGTTGAGTCGGTCCGGTTCTCGTGTCTCGTAGGGACTCGGGAACCGGGTCGTTACAAGATGGTATCAGAGCAAGGTCGTCCCGAGAAGTGAATCAACTGACTGGAAAATAACCAATTCACATGTCTATAACTAGAGTAGCCACCACAACATATCTCTTGACATGAGTTCTT
The DNA here is from genome assembly GCA_037157565.1 of Thalassia testudinum. NCBI lineage: Eukaryota > Viridiplantae > Streptophyta > Magnoliopsida > Alismatales > Hydrocharitaceae > Thalassia > Thalassia testudinum. The sequence goes on from JAZHRO010000063.1 coordinate 125,506,675, forward strand.
AGACGTTTCCATTCGGTATCATTCCGTTTGTTTTGACGTTTTTCCGGTTTGTTTCGCGTCTCCTTACAGGAGATGCCTCGTCGCGGAACTGGCGAGATTGGCCGCGGGCGCGGCCGAGGACGAGGTGGACGTGATGTTGTTGACGTCTCGGTGGACCAACCACCACTCCCGAGCATCCAGGCCCAGGACCTCGCCAGACTGATACGAGACATTGTACGAGAGGAGCTCCACCCATTGCCCCGAGCACCTCCTCCTGGGGCTGCAGAGGGGGAGTCCTCTGTGGGATCACTCGACGGACGCGGCGTTGGACACTGGGGAGGGGATGGGCCGCCGCAGCCCCCACCTTCCTCCGATACTTCTGTACACGAGGCACCTTCGCCTGGAGGTGCACCAGCACCTCCCCTACAGCGCCACTTCGAGCCTTTCGGGCAGTTCCGGAAGCTGAAGCCCCCCTCCTTCAAGGGGGATGAGGACCCGACCGAGGCAGAGGACTGGCTTGAGCAGCTGGAGAAGATCTTCGACACCCTTCGCCCCCTGGTGGAGTGCCGCGTGGCCTTTGCCACGTACCAGCTGGAGAGTGCTGCACACAGGTGGTTGAGGGCGGTCCGGGGACAGGAGAGGGATGAGCCGACGTGGGACCAGTTTGTCACCCTCTTCTACGAGCAGTACTTTCCCCAGACGTGGCAGGACCAGAGGAGGTGGGAGTTCCACACTCTCCGCCAAGGGACGATGACTGTGAGTGCGTACCGCACGCGTTTCTTGGAGCTGTCCCGCTTTGCAGCGATAACGGTAGCCACTGAGGAGGAGCGCCTTTGGAGGTTCACCGAGGGGCTCCGGCCTGCGATCCGGGGGTATGTCAAACCCCTGAAGCTGCCTATGTTTTCGAGGGTGGTAGAGGCAGCTATGACTTATGAGGAGACCAACCCGTCCGTAGGAGACACCGACGGCAGGTGGAAGAGGCCCTTCCAGCCAGACCTTTCACAGGGCCGGCGAGAACGGAGACATGTGGCGTCCGCAGGAGAGCCGTTACGTTGTGCAGGGCCATCAGTGGCCTTTGGGGGCCCTCGACAGGGGCCAGTCGCCAGCACCGGACCCCTGCCTAGCCGACAGTAGGGACCCACTGAGGGCGGGAGTCGGGTTCCCCTCTGCTACCAGTGTGGCCAGCCGGGCCACGTTAGGAGGGACTGCCCATCTAGGGTAGGGGGTCAGCAGATACTCCCCGCGCAGAGCACTGGAGGGCGTGCAGGAGGCCACGGTTCCCAGGCGTGAGGAGGAGGACAGCAGTCGCGAGGAGGGTACCAGCCAGCACCTACACGTCCGACGCAGAGTGTGGCTGCTTCGTCCGCACCTAGAGCTGAGGGGCGTATCAACGCCCTCACACACAGGGACGCCAGAGCTTTGGGATCGGTGGTAGCAGGTATGGTTTCAGTTTCTGGCAGACTCGTTTACACGCTTTTCGATTCCGGCGCTACGCACTCGTTTGTCGCAGCCAGTTTCGCAGTTAGTTTGGACCAGGATTATACATTGTTAGAGAATCCGTTCGTAATCAGAGGTCCGAGTGGCCAGCTGTTTGTAGCTGAGGAGGTGTACACGGATTGCGAGGTCAGCGTCGGAGGACATAGCTTGCCAGCTGACCTGATTATGATCCAGATGGAGGACTTTGGAGTGATTCTGGGGATGGATTGGCTGTCCGCTTACCACGCCTTGGTGGACTGTTTTGAGAGGAAGATTGTCTTCTCCATTCCGAAGTTGCCTTCTTTCGAGTTTCACGGACAGCCAGTGGACGGAGGTTTCAGGTGCATTTCGGCACTTCGGGCGGCGAGACTTTTGAGCCAGGGGTGTGAGGGCTTCCTAGCTTGTGTGGTGGCAGAGCCCAGCCCTGTGGCAGACTTCCAGAGCATCCCGATGGTCAGAGAGTACCCCGACGTGTTCTAGACGAGTTACCAGGACTACAACCTGAGCGTGAGATTGAGTTTGAGATATCACTAGTACCAGGGACCAGCCCCATCTCCACCACGCCATACAGAATGGCACCGCTTGAGCTGCGAGAGCTCAAGTCCCAGTTGCAGGACCTTTTGGAGAAAGGCTTCGTGAGGCCCAGTGCGTCCCCTTGGGGAGCCCTGGTACTGTTTGTGAAGAAGAAGGATGGGACCCTACGCCTTTGTGTGGACTACCGACAGCTGAACAAGGTCACCATCAAGAACAGATATCCGCTGCCGAGGATTGACGATTTGTTTGACCAGTTGCGGGGTGCCCCGGTGTTTTCCAAGATAGACTTGAGGTCTAGATACCACCAGTTGAGGATCAGGGAGACCGACGTCTCCAAGATAGCTTTCCGCACCCGGTACGGACACTACGAGTTTTTGGTCATGCCGTTTGGGCTGACCAATGCCCCCGCTACTTTCATGGACCTGATGAACCGGGTGTTTAGACCGTACTTGGACCAATTCGTGGTGGTTTTCATAGATGATGTACTCATCTATTCTAGAGATCGGACGCAGCACGGACAACACTTGCAGATGGTTCTGGACACTCTGAGACGACGCCGGCTGTATGCCAAATACAGCAAGTGCGAGTTTTGGTTGAGGGAGGTGACCTTCCTAGGTCATGTGATCTCTGGAGACGGCTTGGCGGTGGACCCAGCCAAGGTCGAGGCAGTGCTCAGGTGGGAGAGACCGCGTTCAGTCACTGAGATTCGCAGTTTTCTGGGACTGGCAGGCTACTACAGACGATTCATCAGAGGATTTTCGCAGATTGTGCATCCTATGACATAGTTGACTCGGAAGGACGTGCCTTTCGCTTTGACAGACGCCTGTGAGGCGTGTTTTCTGGAGCTGAAGGAGAGGTTGACCTCGGCTCCCGTGCTCACCATCCTTGACAGTAGTGGCGGGTTCGTTGTGTACACGGATGCCTCCTTGCAGGGGTTAGGAGGTGTACTCATGCAGAGGGGTCACGTTGTCGCTTACGCTTCGCGGCAACTGAAGCCCCATGAGCATACCTACCCTACCCACGACCTAGAGTTGGCAGCTGTTGTCTTCGCGCTGAAGACCTGGAGGCACTACTTGTACGATGAGACCTTCGAGATTTTTACTGATCACAAGAGCCTCAGATACCTTTTTGATCAGAAGGAGCTCAACATGAGACAGAGACGTTGGTTGGAGCTCCTGAAGGACTACGACTGCAGCATCTCCTACCACTCGAGAAAGGCCAATGTGGTGGATGACGCCTTGAGCCGTAAGGCGCTCGCACGCTTGACTAGTCTACAGTTACAGAGTTGGAGCCTTTTGGAGGAGGTGGGCAGTTGGCGACCTCTAGAGTTATGAGGGTACTGTGGGGCAGTGACGGTGACACGGCAGACTAGGCCAGAGCTGGTAGACCGCATCATCACAGGACAGATGGCCGATCCGTACTTGCAGTCTTTGCGCGACAGAGTACTGTCAGGAGACCCAGGGGATTTCTCTTTCACAGACCAGGTGCTACGCTTGAGGGGACGGTTGTGCGTTCCCAGAGACGAGGAGCTATTGAGAGAGCTCCTGACTGAGGCACACGGTTCCAGATTCACCATACATCCCGGAAACACGAAAATGTACCACGACTTGAGACGCGAGTTTTGGTGGAGAGGGATGAAGCGGGATGTGGGTGAGTTCGTGCAGCAGTGCTTAGTGTGCCAGCAGGTGAAAGCCAAACATCAGAGGCCTGCAGGGCCGCTCCAGCCGCTTCCAGTGCCAGAGTGGAAGTGGGAGAGCATCACCATGGACTTGGTGGTGGGCTTACCTGTTACCCAGTGGGGACACGACGCAGTCTGGGTAATAGTGGATAGATTGACGAAGACGGCGCGTTTCTTGCCGATCCGAGTTACTTTGGGACCAGCACAGTTGGCAGAGAGGTATATCCGTGATGTGGTACGACTACACGGAGTTCCGCGAGAGATAGTATCCGACCGGGATACCCGCTTTACGTCCCAGTTTTGGGCTGAGTTTCAGCAGGCCTTGGGGACGAGGTTGAGGTTTAGCACGGCTTACCACCCCCAGATGGACGGACAGTCTGAGCGCACGATGCAGACACTTGAGGACCTTTTGCGTGCCTGTGTACTGGACTGGAGGGGCTCTTGGGAGGCGCACCTGCCCCTAGCAGAATTTGCATACAACAACAGTTATCACTTGAGCATGGGCATGGCTCCCTACGAGGCTCTGTACGGACGGAAGTGTACGGCACCCTTGAGTTGGGTTGAGGTGGGGACCAAGTGGGAGGTTGGCCCCAGGTTGATCCGGTAGAGTCAGGAGGTAGTCGAGCAGATCCACAGATGACTCCGCACTGTCAGGAGCAGACAGAAGAGCTACGCGGATCGGAGACGCAGAGAGGTGCAGTTTGAGGTTGGGGACCACGTTTTCCTTCGTGTTTCTCCCACGAATGGCTTACAGCGGTTTGGGGTGAGAGGGAAGCTCGCGCCGAGGTTTGTGGGGCCCTTTAAGGTCCTGGAGCGGGTTGGACCCGTTGCTTACAGACTTGCCCTTCCCCCGCAGTTTTCTGGTGTGCACGACGTGTTCCACGTGTCCAACCTCAGGAAGTACGTAGCCGACTCCAGTCACGTACTGAGTCACGAGAGTGTCGAGGTGGGCGACGACCTGACCTACCCCGAGCGGCCAGTGCAGATCCTAGACCGAGCCGTCCGCAGTTTGAGACGAAAGCAAGTACCCCTGGTAAAGGTTTTGTGGAGGAGCCAGCGGTATGAGGAGGCTACCTGGGAGCCTAAGGCGGCAATGCGGGAGCGGTACCCAGAGATTTTCGCGGGTACGTCTTTTCGGACCGGCTTCGGTCCTCTTTGAGTTTGTTATGGTTAATTGGAATTCTTCTCCCGCACCCTAGTTGGTGCAAGTTTCGGGGACGAAACTTCCTTTGAGTTTGTTATATTGTAACGAACGCGTGCCCCAGATGTCTTTTAAGACATCTGGGAGGTGGCCCAGACGTCGGACCAGACGTCTGGGATCGTTTCCAAACGTCTGGAAATCCGTTATCTTCCACACAGGCTGGTCGTCTACGCGCCTGAGTGCGCAGACCCGCATATTCATTTATTCCCTGTGGCTGCAGACGCCCTGCCGCATCCTCTCTCCTCCTCGCACGGCCTTAAAAGGCCACGCCTCCCCTCACTTCCATCACCACCGTCTCCTCCCTCTTCTCCTTCAGCCAGTGAGCTTGAGCGCGAGCGCGAGGGTGGCAGCGGCAGCCGCAGTGAGCGCGGAGGAGGTGCTGCATGCGAGAGCGGAGCTCTGCCGTGAGGGTGAGCTCGCCGGGGCTGCTAGGGCCGGCCGGCGGAGGGCGCAGGGGGCGCGGAGCGACGCGGAGGGGGGACTGCTGCGGTCTGAGCAGCAGGTGCGCAAGGTGCGACGCGCCCTGATTCTGGAAATATTTCCAGAATCAGACGTCTGGGTTGATAGCCAGACGGCGAGGAAGACGTCTGGAAGACCATCCAGACGTCTGAAAGGTGAGTTTTCCGTCTCCTTCTTCCTTCCTGTCGACTGACCATACTGAGGGAGGGAGATGGGTGTGCGTAGGCTCGGTGATTCGCCATCCATCGTGAATCAGACGTCTGGCAGTAGTACCAGACGGCGGAAGCGACCTCCAGACGTCCGGGGTGACCATCGGACGTCTGGGAGCTAGGCCAGACGTCCCCGCAGACTTCTGGACGTCTGGGAAACCACGCTAAACAAGGTAATTCTCTGATCCACTTTTTAAGACGTCTGGAGGAAGTCCCAGACGTCTGATTTTGCACAGTGTTGTCGTTTTCGACCCGTTTAGGGCCCGTTCGGGTTCCGTTTTCCGCGATTCGAGTTGCGTTCTTTTCGGAATTAATTCCTCTACCTGTCTACAGTAGCTATACACTGTTTTGAGACACTCCTTGTGTTTGATCCTTGTCATAGGACCCCATTCTGTTGCAGTCTCGGGGGTCGCAGAGGCACGCGGGATTCCCGACCATGCCCCATTTCTCCCGTTGTACCTGGTAGAGTGGCTTTAAGTTATTAATAAAATCTGTTAAATTATGGAACCATAAATAGAACCTAGGACATTGCATGAATCCTAGGAATGAGAAATAGATGGAATGATAGCTCCTAGGTGTTGCATGAATCCTAGGGCTGGAAAACTAGATTGTATGATAGATCCTAGGATATGGCATGAATCCTAGGATGGGGAAAACTACTGGAATGTATAATAATGAAGTCTTGGAAAATGGAAAGAGATATAAAGCTGCCTGTAATTTGAATTAACAGCTGCCTGTTGTGAATAAATAACGTGGCTGAGAACATGGGTTGTAAGAATGTGAAACTGGAAAATGAAACCTGGATGTTTGAGTAAAAAGGATGGAACCCTACGGGGAAGTAGGAGTAGAACTCCTGGAAAGTGAATGGAATAGTATTGGGGAAGTGAGCTGGCCCTTGAGTACGGAGTACCAAGGAGAGCGACTGTCCCCCTGTTTAGTGTAGAGCGAAGCCAGCCGCCCCAGGGACCCGGGGTTATGACTGGCCACTCTGTACCGACTTGCTGGCCCTCGCGTACGTAGTACCGAGGAGAGCTACTAGTGTAGGGAGGTACTAGGTACCCCACGGGCCCCGGGGTTCTGCTAGCCTCCCACACCGACTTGTTAGGCCCGCTGGGGCAAACCAGGGTAGTCAGGCGAGGGTGCGCGGACTGTGGAGGGGCAAGGCCCCGGTTTGGTTACTGTGGAGGGGTTGGACCCCTGTTAGTGAGAGGGCTCTGCCCTGGACTTGTTCCGTGCTGTGCTTTGGGCGCACCCGTTAATGGAAACGACTGACCACGTGCCAGTACGGGTTAGCTACTTGTGCGTTTATCGCGCGTGCCGTAGTCACCGTTACGTCTGTCAGTGACCTTGGGGTGGTTGACTGAGGGTAGGATCACCACGGGGGACTCTCCCGGCTAGGAGAGCACCACATGCTACTTCTACTTTTTGGGAAAGACTGCAATCAAGATCGTTCCCACGAGGAACATTCGAGATCAAGAAAAAGATCTGAGGAATAAATGGAAGAGTGAGACATTTGAAAGATGTGAATAAAGAAAGTAATCGAACATAACAGCTACTGTACACTCTACTGTTGCTTTTAGTTTTAGTTGCCACTCTACTCAGCGTTTTGCTGACATGTTACACTCGTTACCTTTTTCAGGACCAGGTGTTGAGCAGCCAGGGTCAGCAGCTGCAGAGGACACTGGGCCAAGTAGGGTCCAGTAGAGTTACCACTATCTCTTGTACCTCTTTTTGTTACGTTGTAGTGAGTAGTTCTTATTTCCGCTGTACTTTCTTTACCTGCAGTTCGAATTATATTATGAATGTTGTTCTACTGTTGTGGTGGTACATACTGTGGTAGTTTCTTTCCTTACTGCTGTACTTTCTTACTGTTAGTTATATTCATGCTGAATGTGGTTTATTTTACTACTCTTTTGGTTACTTCCTCGTTGGACGACTAGGTCTTGGGATTAGTTGAGTCGTTCCGGTTCTCGTGTCTCGTAGGAACTCGGGAACCGGGTCGTTACACTCCAAGATCGCCCTAATCAGGCATTCGTAGCATCAGATAGTGACCCGGGAACCCTAGAAGATCAAGGGCCAGGATGGTGTAAATCCGCACTTCAGATGATAAATCCGACTGCACGGATGAATTCGGATCGATGATCGCAGCCCAACGACACAAAAATCGAGTCAATCCGACATCCGTGGCACCATCTACAACTTCCAGAAGATGGACGGCCAAGATAGCACCACGTGGCGCCATCTCAGCTGCCCAAACGGCTGCTTGCATCATGTGAAGGCCCCGCTCCCGATCGCTCTCTGCCGTTGGATCTTAATCCAACGGCTGTGGGCGCTCGCGCTTAAAAGCGTCCGCTCGACCATCCGCGCCCCATAGCGCAGTGGTCGAGCGCGCTTTCGCGAGCGCCGGGCGCGGGTTCGAGCCATGGAGAGGGGCTGGAAGGCGCGGCGATTGGGCGCGGGTGGAGCGTCAGATGGAGATCGGACGGCCGCGTGCGCCCAATAGCATCCACGCGCAATCGGACGCGCAATCGGATGCGCGGGCAGGCGCGCAATGCAGCGGGAGAGGGCGCGACTTAAGCCGTCCGATCTCACGATCGGACCGCTGAAAAGCGACGAATGTGCGGAAGCCGTTGAGCATGCAAGCAGGAGAGGAGGCGCGCATGTGCCGCCCACGACGCCCACGTTGAGGGCTTTAGTGACGGATTTATCCATCACTAAAGACCCCTCTTTTATTATTTTGATGTTGTAATGTCCATTTTGCCCCCACTCCTTGCAACTATAAAAGGAGACCCCCTCCATACGAAATTCTCATCCCTTCCTTCTCCTCTCTACCCCTCCAAAGCTCAAGAGAAGCTTGTCCCACACCCGGGATGCTTCTCGCGAGATAAAGTCCAACTTTCGTTCCCCTTCGGAAGTGGATCCCGCGACGACGACGGCGTGCTACTCCGTTCCTGTTCTTTTGCTTCGTCCTCCTTCGTCCTGCTTCGTTCTCCTTCGTCCAGGCATCATCCCGTCCGGCTCGTCCTCCAAGCAATCGTCGAGGAGGATAACTTCTCTCTTCCATTCTTATTTTCAGCTTTTCTAGTGTAGAATTTTCCTACTTTATAGTGTAATTGATTTTCCGCTTTCTAGTGTAACTTTTATTTAGTTTGATTATATAAACAATTGAAATATTGAATGCATGTGCTCTTTCTCTCTCTCTCTCTCCCTTTCTCTCTCTCTCTCTTTCTTTTAGTTTGATAGCTCCATTGTAATTATATCGCCTTGCTTATCAAAAATCCTAAAAAAAATATAATTGCGAATATAGATCAACGTAGCCTCCCTGTGTTCGACTCGGAATTCTTTTCGGTATAAATTTTATTTGTTGAACACTAATTCTTCGCTTTCGAACTACAACGACAGGTTTTCCAAAACCAAACACGTAAGTATAGCGATTCATATATGTTTAACACTTAGCAATTTAATGTCATATAAAAATAAGTATAAAATTTAAATGAATTAATAATTAAATGTTACTTACATGCTTTGTCTGGTATGCCTTATATATCCATGTTTCCCTGCCATTGGTGGTAACCTTGCTATGAATAATCTCATAGACACCAACCCAATCAAGTGTGGCACCATCATGTGAATATGCCTGTAAATAATTTCAAATTGAAAGTAATACTAATAACTAAAACTTTAATTAAAAGTATAGAAGTGAAATAATAAGGAATTACTTATATATTTGGCCTTAACTCTATCTATACTCATTCGACCCAAACAATGGGTCTATGGTGGAGCTTTGGCCTTATTGGCCTTGTTCTTCTTCACCTGATCTTGTACGTATAACATATTGTAATGAGAAAATAATTAAATCATTTCTTACAAAATATCCTTAGAAGTATTTATATTTTCCTCCATCTCCAACTTATTCCAATGCTCACAACAATCTTTCTATACATTTGCTGATACTGTAGGAGGCATGTTCCTTAATGCTGTCTCATGTGATGACATTTTATTATCAAACTAAATTATACAAATAACATGTCAAAAGAAATTCATTAAGTAAATAATATAAAAATTGATAATATTACACATTTCACCTGGCTCTTTATCGTCATCCTCCAATCACGATGTCGTCTTGCAGCATGATTGAGAATATACTTGGTGACATTCAGATAGTTACCCCACTAAAAAATCTCCTATATTAAAAAATGATATAAACAGATTAAATATGATCAAACTAAACTTACATATATATGTTAAGAATTATTTACCTCCATATTACAGATAAGCTACCTCTTCACCTCCTTTGGGGCCCTCTTCTAGTCAAAACAAGAAAGGGAGACGAGATCTTTTGCCATTCTAGACGGTCTGCTAGTGAAAGGAAGACAGTCTAGATCTTTTTCAGCTTCTTTGATATGCACTTTGATCTTAATCCCCTTTGGAAGTGCATCTAGATTTTGCATTTCTTGTTGGATCCCTTCCTTTTTTTTTCTTACTTGATAAGAAAAATATAACAAAAGATTAGAACATTACAAACAAATTTCGATAATTAAATGTTGAATATAAATAAGATATTACCCACAATTCTTACCAAAACTGGTCCCTGCCTTAGCCTGAGGGTCTTGTTGAGGTGTGATTGCACAGTAATCATAAGACCTAATCTACCTAAATTAAGTTAGATCCTAGCTTAACTTATGAATAATGCATGCATGAGCAGCATAATTTAAATCATAGTTGATTTGTTAGCTTTGTAAATAATAATGCTATTTTATGTTCTAATTGAGAGGCAATAATAATTGAAAGTAATTCACGGTCGTAGATGATAAATCCGACCGTACGGATATGTTCAGGACGATGATGAGAGTCCAATGCTTCAGAGATCACCTTGATCAGGCTTCTGTAGCATCTTATGAAGTCTGTAGAAGAGCAAAGGCCAAGGAGCGAGGTGATGCAAATCTGAACCTTAGATGACAAATCTGACTGTATGGATGGATCCAGATCAACGATTACAGTCCAACAATGCGAGAATCACCTTGATCGGAGCCTTGCAGCACAATCTACAAAGCAAATAAGATGGACGGCTACGATAGTGCCACATAATGCCATCCTAGCCACCCATTGCTGTCGGCCATATCTGCTCGATGCGTAATTCGCATTTTAAAAGTTAATTCAGTTGTATTATAGCACGAAAACATGTTGACAAATAAATTTATAAAATCGGTGAGTATCGAGTCATTCGCAGGGAGGCAATCGCAATTTATGCAGAAGTGTTTCAATAGAACTTGTTCTAACATATATTTATATATGTATATATGTATAGGAATCATATATATGCATTCAGAAGATTGAAATCTTATTGCAATTAAATAGAGTTTTTACAATAAAGAATGCTACTAGAATTAAATAGAGATAGAGAGAAAGAAAGAAAGTGGCAGAGAGACGACGTTGCTTGTAGGATGCTTGTGCGAGATGCGGCATCACCTCAGATCCAGAGCGCTAGGATGAAGGTCAGAGCGGGGTTGCAGAGGGACGGAGAGTTGCCGAGAAGGTGGAAGATGCTTGGAGTTAATGAAAGAGAGATACTTCAACTGGGGGGCCCTAGGCCTTCTTTTATAGCTTTTATGGAGGGCAAAATGAGTATTTTAGCCCTTAATCTCGTGTAACAACTCTTGTTTGATCAGATCCATTGATCGGGAGATCAATGGATCTGATCTAGCCTCAAAACACCTTAAAATTCACCTCCTTCATGTGGATCGCTTCTTTGGCTAACATGTGGCATGCCCACGTCCCTCGGATCACTATCTGACGGCCACGCTCACACCTCACGTGTGCCCAACAGTTCCTCTCTTTCCCTTGTGTGCTCGCTTGCCTCTTTTTCGTGCCTAATCATCAGCCATTTGATCTCACGATCGGACAGCTTACGCGCACGTGCAACTTCCCGATTTCGTAAAACGCGTAGGATCGCATGTCCGCCTGCGATGTGCTCTGATCATGCCACGTGGTTGCGCCTCTGATCGCCATCTAACGACACAATTGCACCCATGTGAGCGTTCCATCAATTTCGTGTAGCACCGCTCGAACGTGCATCACGCGCTTCCGCGCGAGCACGTGAGCCAACGGGTTGTGCTAACGTTCTGTTATACTTTCTTGTTTGTTTCTATTTATAATTATCCAGTTGGACGGGCAATGTGGCACGCTCGTGGCTGTTGGATGAAGATCCAACGTCCCATGGTGTGCAAAGTGGCCTTCCTAGATGAGGCGGTGGTGAGGGAGCAGCTGTGATGGTGCCACATGGCACCATCATGGTCGTCCATCTTTTTTTCCTTGTATCTGGTGATGTAGACCTTCGATAGAGTTGATTTTTGCACCGTTGGATTGCGATCGTCGATCCGGATTCATTTGTGTGGTTAGATTCTTCATCTGAGTCTTGGATCTTTATCCTTTGGCTTTATGATTTTCGTTCTTTTATGGACTGCACAAGGTACCCTAGTTGTCTGATCGAGATGATTTTGGAAGCGTTGGTCTCCTGACGTCATTCTGATCAGATCTGTCCAATCTGATCTGACATCTACAGCTTCGAATCATCTGCGACTAAAATTGAGACAATTTTAGGTCATAAAACATCGATATTATCTATATGACTAATAAACTAGCTATTACCCAAATTACGATGCCTATGAATGCATTATTCCAAAGTTAGGCTAGAATCTAGCTTAATTCAAGTGATTTAGGGTGCGTGATTATTGTGCAATCAATATCCACTAAAGGAGTTCTAGACGCCTTGTGGGCCATTGGATCGCCATCCAATGGCCACAAGAGCACCACATTAATGCCTACCTAGTGCCTTATCAAAGGAAGATTTCATCTCAACTATTGGATCTTCATCTAACTGCTGAGGCTGGTTGAGCATTAAAGCGCAACCACGACCATCTGCGGCCGCAGCATAACGAAGAGCGTACTCATGCGAGAGTGAGAGACATGAGGTTGAGGCACACAGAGCGCGAAATTAGTGTGGCGGTGGAGAGTAGGCGAAATTGGAGGGTCAGATCTTGATTAAGTAGTGTAGAGGCGGCCGCATGGCGCACGATGATGCATCAGATGAGGTAGTGTGATGCACGCACATGATGACGCACATGTGAACGTAGCGCTGTACGTGGAATCTAAGGGCAGTAGTTCGCGCGATCTCAGCCATTGATCTTCGCAATCGAATGACTAAGGTTAAATGCATGCACGCACGTGAAGGGAGTGAGGTGGTGGAGCGAGAAGCTGAGCGCATGACACGTGGTGCAATCCTGTGTAGCACGTGCGATGAAGGCACTAGGAAGGCTTTTTTGAGGCACAATCTGGTCCATTGATCTCCCAATCGACGGATCTGATTGCTCCAAGGTTGTTGCATGAATTAGGAGTCCAAATACTTGCTTTACCCCTCATTTTAACAATAAAAAGGACCCTAGATCTCTCCTTCCAAACATCTCCAAGCTTCTCATGCTCCCTCTTCCTCTGAGGCATCCATCAAGACCACCTTGGTTCACTGCTGCTGCTCTCCCCAACCTCTCTAATGGCCACCAAGGACCACCCTTGGTGGCCTTGTTCTAATAGACTAGATAGCAATTTTATTTCTAGAAGTTCTAGTAGTCTTTATTTCCAGTTATAGTTAAGCATTGCCGAATCAATCTCTGAATAGAATTACTTTATCTCTCTTATTATTCTAGTTCTAGTTAGTTCTAGATTAGTATTACAATCAAGTCATTTTTCTGCCTCCCTGAGCTCGACCAGGACTCACCATCTTGTTACATTTTATTTGCTTCGACATATTTTTCGTGCTATACTACGATGTAATTTTCTTAAAACATGATTTTATGCCTGAGCAACTTGGCCCGTTGCTGGGAAGGCACTGTTGTTAGCGAATCTCGTCGTTTTAAAGTTTAGTGTCTAGTATAGGATGAAAATTACAATGACACTTAAATTTATAATCTCAAAATCAATGTGATATGAGGTCATTCGTAGGGAGCAAATTGGAAATTCAATCCACTAATCACAATATAAAGAAAGATATGCAAATATAATCAGAATAATGCTCAATGTAAATCAAAATAATATCTCAATAAAATCAGGAATCAAAGTACAAAAAGATGGGGTTAAAATGGTTGTTTAAACCACCAATTTAACCCTAATGTCTAAGCTCTCAACTAACTCAAATATCTCAACAGTAAATGTAATCCAATATCCACAACAATATCAAAATCAGAACCAGCCAATCAGACGTTGGGTTAAAGGCTTAGACGCCTTAACCTTAGGCCTCAGCGGAAGTGATGAGTGGCTACTCATCATGGCTAAAAGGCTGAAATTAAGCTAGACACTAAGCAAAACAATATCAAATTAACATATAAAAAGGGTTAAGTGTGGGAATTAAAGAAAAGACCTAAAACTTTTAACGTGTGTTAAAACTTCATAATTAGGTCACAAAAGTGAGATACTCTTAAAATAAAAGAATAAATGATGATCCATGCATAAATTGAACACATAAACAAGTTTGAAAAGCCAAATCAGAAGTAAAATCAATGTCGTAAATGTTCAATTAAGCACATGTAAAAATTTGAAAGCAATTGGACATCATTTAGGCTTAGAAATAAATAGATTACAGTTAGGTCCTTCATGCATTACATTTCTACCCTTCAAAACTCCTTTTTGGACCTATTTGCAAGCTGCAGGGACCCTTTTGTAAGACTGCAGGGCCCTTCCAGCTGCTATTCTTCTCGCTTATGGGCCTGCATGCAAATGTTCTACCCCTTCTTCTAAGGGTCCGTCTGCAAATTTCCCCTTTATTTCAACGAGAAGCTGAGTTCTTCACGCGCACTGTAGCGCGCGAAGAACACAGCCATTCTCGACCGTCCATCGCACTTTTGATCTCGATCTGCGGCTGGATTCAAATGGAACCTTCGCGCGATTTGGTGCGTGCGTTCACCTCTCTTCCCAGATCTCATCTGACGGTCAGATTTCTCTCTTGACTCGCCGCGCGCTCTACCCATCTCATCCTCACCACCGGCTTAATTTTGATTAACCTCACCCTTGCGGTGATTCCAATCACTGAGCTGCTATTTAAGCACCTCAGTGGTGTCGCGTGCAAGGGATCGCTCCCTCCTACATCTCTTAGCGATCAATTCTTCCACTCCAGTCTCTCCTCCTCATCTAGACCCTGATTTCACAGCCACCGGCTGTGGAATCATCGCCTGCTCTCGACCCTCCTCGTCGCTAAGGACCTCGTAGCACCTGAGGACGACCCTGGAGTCTCACTAGCAGACTCTTCCCTCCGCTGGAGTCACCCTCCTCCTTTCTTCCTCCTTAGCCGCCGGCTAAGGACCCATAGGTCCCATTCTTCCTTTTAGTTTAGTTTCTAATTCTGCACAAGTAGTGTTAGATTTAGTTTACAGTAGTTTAGAATAAATTTAGTTTTAAATTTTAGTGTTTAATGTTAGCTGTAGTTAGATTAGTCTTTGGAGTAGAATTAGTATTAGATCCCCTCCCTCACCTCCTCTGATCAGTCCAGATCAGAGGGGAAGAATCATCTGCTCATTAATCAATTTATCTCCCTCTTCATGTTTTGTTTTTCCACCATCCAATTCTGATTTATGTTCCTTTTAACGACGAATCTTTCATCTGTCACCCACACATCCGGACCCAATTCCAGATCTGATGGTGTACTGCCTCAGATCTGAAATTGGCGTCACAAGCACCATTTGGGGCTTCTCACTCACCCCATTTGTGTTCACAAAAGCCCCTTTTATTTTAGATTGATTGCCTCAGTTTGTCAGATTCACTTTAACATGGGTTTTGAAGAGATTTTGCTTTCTGAAATGTCTTGACAGATCTGACAAATTGAAGGGATTTTGGTTTTCCTTGAGGGCAAGGATTCTGAGAAGTTCTCTGGTGACAGAGAACAAATCAGAAGAGCCTTTCATGAATTTGCTTCTGCCTTGATCTGAATGCATTCGCTAGCTTTTATAAATTCCTTTAATGCATTCTTTTTCTGATTTGTCATTTCAGAACTGCCATACACCACCTGTTTGATAATTATTTTTGTATGGTGATTCTCTAACCTAAGGAGTTTTCCATACTCCTTAAGGTTGCAAGAAACTGGGATTGTATGTTTTTGGTTTTAATTGATTGAGTTAAGTCTTCCTTCATGCTGTCTATGGCATTAGGAAGACTAACTCAATGCCATTTGTGTTTTGATCTGAAATGATGCTTTTGATAAGGGCTTTTCCTTGTGGGTATTTGAACTGAATTCTTATGTGATTTTCGTGAGATTTATACCCTTATCAGATTTGGATTTCAACTCTTTAATTTTTAGTTTGTTCTGAATTTTCTCTTATTCCCAGTTATACAGTAAAATGCTGCAAATTGCAGCTACATTCCCCTCTTCTCTAAATTCTCCTCTTCTCTAAATTCCCCTCTCATCTGTGAATACTTTCCCCCTCTTCAAATGGACTAACTGCAGCAGCAGTTAGCCCATTTGACAGTGGCTTAAGCCACTGACACTGCTAAAACACCCTGAACAGCACATTCTCTTCCCTCTCCATCTTCTCTGACAGTAGCTTAGCTGCTGTTTAAAATGAAATAAAAACTTAATTAACCCTCATTCCCTAAATTCCTACTAAAACCTAATTATACATACTTAATTTCACACTGTAAATATACATATCCATACTATTATAACTATAATATACAGCCTGATTATGTACGTAGACATACATAGATATACTGTAAATACTGTATAAACTTGTACATAAATCTATATACATATGTAATCTATGTAAATATATGTATAAATACTGAACTATTATGTATGTATTTACTGATTTATGTATATGTATATATACAGATTCATATTTACATATTTAGTAGCTATATTATAGAATAAATTAGCTAAATTAATAATTTAGAGCTATAATTAAGTAAATAAATCTATAGACTTAGGTTAACATATATAGTAAGTAATTTAAGTTAGTTAAAGTACAATTATACCTAGTATAGCTTACTGTAACTTAGTTTTATTTAAAACACCCAGAACAGCTAGTTTAACTTAAATAAAATAGAAATAAATTCGTAAATATACAATAAAAATATGTATAAAATACTTAAGTATGTAAATTAAATCTGTATAAGGTCAATTAGACCATTTACTAACTATTTTATAAGTAATTAACTATTTAATCACCTAAATCAACCTGTACAATCAGCCTAGTTTAGCGAATTTATTTGTATAGTAAACATATTTAAAATTCAAAATTAATTAATCAATTATGTAGTATTATGTAAATACTTTATTAACCATATTTTATTTTATTTTATTTAATAATTTATGGCCCCCAAATCAAGGGCCAAAAGCACGAACAGACGCAGCTGCGCCTGATTTCCAGCGCACGATGTGGCGCTGGAATAGCACCACATCGTGTGCTGCAAGTCAAGCGCAGCCACATAAATATAATTTGTGTTACTGTTAGGCCAGTCGTCACGGGCGCCGGGCGCCCGAAGCACTGCCTTTGAACATATGACCCGATTACCCATTGAGCTCTGGTCTGAGTACTCTGTCTGATTTGCGATAAATATGTGACGTGTGTGTGTGGCCGGGGGCCCGAGCGTGTGCGAGCATATGGCGTTGGGCTGAGGCCTGGCGCTGAGATTAAAGACATAATTAAGCCACCTAATCTGAGATTAGGGCGCGCTTAGTAGAGGTCTGGTCCCACCCTTAGGGTGCTGTGTATCCCTCGAAAAGCGTGCCCGCAAACTAAACACGTTTTAAACTAATGATATTAGCCTAATCCCCTCCCCACCGCAGCCTCTGAAATATGCTAAGACAGAAGAGTTAACAAAGAGAAGAACAAAGAGTTAACACGAGAGAAAAAAAGAAAAGAGTACAAGAACAACAGAGAAAAGAACAAGAGTAATAAAAAGAGAAAGAAGAAGATGAATACTTAGAAGAAAACAGAAATATGAACACAAGAAGAACAGGAGTTAAGAATACAAAGAACAGAGACTTAATGAAGAAAGAAAGAGAAACAAAGAAAAAGAATAAGTAGTATACATACGTATAAGTAAATCTATATAATTACTAACAGAATAAAGTGACACTATAAACGTCGCTAAAGATCTCAGTTTTGCCTCTTTAGGTTGTATATAGTGTTTTCTGAGATTTAGCGACGCTTATATCTGTCACTGAAACTGCTGTATATGTTACTATACATAACAGACTAATAAGTTAAATTTCTACACCATTGCATTCTAATGTATTATATACTATTATGATAGTACTAATAGGATAACTTGTAAATACTTATATCTGTCACTGAAACTGCTGTATATGTTACTATACATAACAGACTAATAAGTTAAATTTCTACACCATTGCATTCTAATGTATTATATACTATTATGATAGTACTAATAGGATAACTTGTAAATACATAGTTTAGAGTATAATAATAGATTGTTTGATGCTTGTTCATAGTTAGTATTTTTGCAAGCATTTCTTAGTAATTAGGTAAATAAAACACACATTCATTCATTCTTTAATAAAATGTAAAGTTTCTTTTTTGAATAAGAAGACAATTTTGAGATAATCAAAGAGTGACCGAATTAAATTCAATAAATTGCCTCCCAGTGAACGACCTGGAACAAAACCAGTAAAAATTAGATAAATAAGCAAATGATAATAATGGTTGTAATGACTGGAACTCACCCATACTCACCACTATACGACATCCTTAATGTTATATTATACACCCTATACTACAACGACATAATCAACAATTATTACCAACAAACATTTACAACAACCATCATTTTCACTATCATTAGGAAGCCAAGGAAAAGTAGCAGTAGAGATGCAAGGGTCTCACAAACACAAGGCACAAGGGCCTCACAATCGTGGGAGAGGGGCACAATTCCTGAGGTATGAATAGTGCAAGAAAACCCCCTCTTCCCTCACAGATCTCCCTTCTTCAGAACCAAATCGGATCCAAGTAATCGGACCCAAGCCTAGACCTGCGTAATGTGAATTGCGAGCAAGGGCATGTGTGATGGAGTGTGCAAACGGGACCTCACCCTAGTGCCCTCTAAGGCAACCAGCTAAGGGCAGCTTTGCGTGATATTCTCAGTGTGGAAGCAGGCGAGCGATGTCGGAGAAGATGGTGGCGGTGATGGTGCTCCGACGAGGTCCTGAAAAAGAGAATATACCCTCATGGCCTTGTAAAAAAAGCTTAGAAGCCTCGCCTGAGTGTGGCGAGTATCGTGGTGGTGGCGGCATAGTGCGAGTATGTGTGTGTGTGTAGCAAAGTCAGAGAAGGACGGAGGAGTGCATGTTCGTTGGTGTGGAAATGTGATCAAAGACCCAAATTTCTTTGGGGCTTTTGATCAGTGAAGTGAGGAAATGCTCGTGGACTCAGTGGAAGGTGGTTTCATGTAGTGTAGCGTGCACACGGCTTTGTCGATGCGATGGAAGACGGAGGAGATGCGGGTGTTGTTGTGTTCGAACCTAAGGTCTAAAGGCATAGAAAGAAGTAGGGAGGTGAGAGAGAGAGAGAGTGCTTACGGATGGAGGGAAGAATTTGGCATTGTCTATGATAGGCTGGTGCCAGAGAGGGTGAATGCTCCGGTGGTGAGAAGCGGCGATGACGAAGGGGTACACGGTGCCAATTAATGTACACTAGACGCGGGAGACTTCGGGGAAGATGTTACCCCTGCCTATTGTATGTGGTAGAGGGCAACGAAAGGGATTCGAGGAATTCACCAGAGCTTGGTCAGAGCAGGCTGGGGAAGGAGGAGAAGAAGAGTTTTTGGCTTAAAACCTTGCTAAAGAGGACGGTCGAGAGTAGGGGGCTCTTTATAGAGTTTTAGAATGAGCTCCAAATTAGGAAAACAACCTGATTTAGCCACTGTTCTTGGAGAAAAATATTTCCAAAATCGTCAAGCTCGCTTGAGCTCTAGGATGTGAGCCAGGGTCAAGACCTGGTCCAAACGATTGAGAAATCTCTCAAGATCAATCCCTCCAAATTTGGAGGGATTTAGTCTTGATTTGAGAGAGAAATCTCTCCAGGAATCTTGACCTGAGGTACATTCCCACCTCTAATGGTGGCAGAGACCGGAATGAAGAAAACAATGAAAAGTTAGAGACCTATTTGTAATAAACTTGAAAGTCAAGGGTTTTGTTGAGAGAAATAGAGATTTTAGGGACTAAATTGCAAACAAGGTCAAGATGGACTTTGATTGGGCCAAAATTTTAGGCTTATCCTAATTTGGACCCAAGAAATCTAATGGTGAAGTTGGATTTGAGTTTTGGCCATGTTTTTTTGGGCAATTTGCATAGAAGCCCAAATTATGGTAAAATTCCATCTGAAGCTCTATTCTAGGTCAAAATAGGTTCAGATAGTCAAACTAAGGGTACTAAACCTCTTAAAATATTTTTATATGAATTTTGGGAAGTTTAAATGAATTTTATCATGACCAGAACCTCTTTAATTTAAGTAGGATGAGAATTAGGGTTTTTTGTGTTGTTTTGGTTCTTGAAATGCATGAAGCCTCATTTCTTTCAGTGTTGACCCACTTTTGGACTTTTGAGCTCATTTGACCTTCATTTAACCCATGAGTGACCCCGTGGTTAATCTGTGTTTGTGATGTGCTGTTAAAATTATAGAATTAACCCTGATTTCCCGTTCTTTTCTCAATTCAGAACAATGTGGAGTTATGATCCTCAGATGATTAGGTAGGAGCTTTTATCAATCAAACCTGACTAAATGTGGTTAGTTTGAGCTCATGATGGTGTTCCCATCAGGCACGACGATTCTTGATTTAATATCTGATTTAGTGTATTTTTTGGGTGTATAGGTATGAAACATGGATCCGCACACGCATTGAGTGAGGATGAAGAAAACCAAGTGCACACAATGATCTCACTAGGATTTTAGATTAAGATTTGATTTCACATTAGGATAGGAGTTAATTGAAAAAAAAATTAGGATTTGATTTGTTAGGTAGTTAGGATTTGCTTTGCTTAAAAAAAAAATTTGCTTATTACTATTTTTAGAAATTCTGCCAGAAATCTCATACGAATTCTAAAATTCATTTACTGTGCTTCTAGTGGTCCAAATATTTTTCCATTCGGGCATGTGCTATATTTTCAAATTATCTTTCAACATCGCCATTCCCTCAAAAGAATTAAATTTGTGGAATTTCAAAAAATTCGCGAAGTGTACGGGGGTCAGATAAACTGAAATCCAGATGTTTTTGAACTTCAAAAGTAAATTTTGAATAGCACACGAATCTGATTGACTAAAAAATGGTGGGGTTTGAAAGGTAATCAAGTTAGCTTTCATTCCCATATTTTTTCTGAATTTTTGAATCACATTTAGTACTATTTCAAAAAGAAAAACGAACACAGGGTTAAAATCTCATATCTGACCCCCTATTAGTTAAAAATTCATATTTATTTATTAAAAATAGTAAAAATTATGAAAAAATATTATCTAAAAATCTTATTGAAAAGGTAATCTTCTTGCCAATTTCACATCATTTGGATTCTAATTATATCTTAGAGAGTACTATGAATCTAACTTTGGTCTGCATAATTAACTTGCATGAACCCTAGGTTTAACCTTTAAGGTCACATTTACGGACCACATTGGACTGGCCTAGACTCAATCGAGTCCAGTGATTAGTTGGTGAGTCGAGTCACTTTGTGGACCACTCACCACGCACCTAAACTGAAGAAATGATTAAGAAAAAGAAAATCATAAGATTATATCAATTAACCTGCATTTGTCTTTTAACTACTGGGTGGTCTTAATCTCTTTGGCCAAACTTGGTACCGAGCCTATAGGGTAGTGTCAAATGATTGTGTCTAAGGGGTACAAAGGAACCAGAGGTGAAAGTCGAAGGAAGAACCTTCACCTTAGTCCCCTCATAAACAGATTGGCCGGGTTAGCTTAAGAGGCAGGGATCATTTTCAGTCAGTTTCTCGATGAATTTTCATCAAAAATTTAAACTTGAATGAAATATTTGGTCATCTGATTCTAAAGGACCAATTTGATTTCAAGGCTTTTACCTTGTTCTGCCACTAGTCCCTTGTAACTGGTGTAAGGTCACTAAGATCCCCCTGGTGTCTTTTGATCGTCCTGATCATGGATCTGTATTCTTTCTCATCTTACCATCATCAGGGTTCTCCTCCCAACCCAACTATGATCCCAACTTCTTATGGGCGGGAGACTGCTCCTCATTATGCTGATTATGATTCCTATACTCATGCCCCTTGGCCTTAGGATATACCCACCTCACCCTCAGGGAAATCCACATAAGTGTCTCATTATCAAGGAACATCACAACCCTTAGAAACACTCTCCATGCGAGAACAGGATCTCGTCATGATGACTGATTATCTTGACTGGTCCCACAAAAAGGTAGCTCCTACCCCTCACAAGAACTCCTAGATCGCCGAACTGATTCAAGTAGTCCAGGAAGCAAAGGAGGTCAACAAAAGGGAATTTGAGGACTTAAGAAAAGAAATTCATGATGAGAGACAAAGAACCCAAGAAGTCACCTCTAGGGAGCCTGAATCTAGTGGGAATGTGCCACAGGTTGGTGGTGAGCCACTCAAGGTTGAGGATTCGACCACAACCTATGACTACATCGAACCCACCCACCACCCTTATGATTTTCCAGATCAAATCTATTATAACCCTCCATCTTCCTCGAGACTCACATCTTTCACATCTAACTCACATTCTAGGGCCACATCCACATAGATCACCAGTGGGGAGCCGCCAATGGAATCGTAACTACTTCTCAGACTACAACAAATGGTAGCAAAGTACAAGACCATAGTTACGGGATATCTACATCAAATCCAAACCACTCCTGATCTAGGGTAGAGGCAGACTTTGATTGCAACCGAAGAATCTCTAATGGCGGCCCTTAAAGAACTAGAATCCTTGGCTATGATGACTCAACAAACTTGCACACTTGAAGACATACTCCTTTTGTAGTACCAAGTTTAAACTGGCCTAGAGGATTTTAGGGAACTTGACATGGTTGTACCAGAGACTATTTTTAGGGATTCTTTGGGTCGCACACCTGAAGTGGATGATGTTGATTCTGAAATAAAAGAAGAGACATCTAATGTGGTTAAGAGACATGAGCCTGGAATAACCTGAATGGACTCATCTGGGAGTCCCATTCAGGAAAGTGAGGAGGAAAGGGTTGGTACCCCCAACATTGATTTACAATTGTGGGAGACACTTGATGGAATCAAGGAAGAAAATCAACCTATGGATCTAGATCTTAATGAAAGCCTTGAGATGCAAACTTTCCTTTTGAGGAATCTGTTAGTCATGAGCTAGAATATGATTTCTTTATATTCAAGAATTCCCAGGGTGAGGATTCATAGGACAATTTAGATTTGGATGTCTCAAACAATTTAGGGGAATTTAAAAAAAGACAGGTTGGATTCAATGAAAATCATGAGATTACTGCCTTGGACACCATTAGTCAAGCACAACTAGGTAATTCAGAGATGATTTTTCCTAGGAATTCCGATAATCACATGTGCCCTGTTGAATCTAGAGTTGACACGACTACTAAGAGAAATGACTTTGTTTTCACTTCGACATCTTGTGATTCACATGTTTCTCTTCCCACTTATCAAGGTGACAAAGGAAACCCGAAGTTTGCATTTTCTACTCTTGATTTTGATTTTCAATTATTGGGGGGTACTTCTGATGATTTATCAAGGGAAACAGAAAGGCCATTGGAAGCACAAAATGTTGAGAAACTTGACACTTATGAAGGTGAAATACTGAGTACAATGAATTGAGGACTTACTCATAATCCCAGTCAATCTAATGGATGGCTCGACTTAGAGACTGAGATAGATTATGAGGAATCTGAGATGAGTACCAATGAAGAGGAGATGATCTCTGACGAGGATTTTAGTGATCTCTATACAGAACTTCCAATTGCACAAATCCCTTCATACAACCCAGGGTTTGCGGAGAACATGATTTTTGATGTTAATAACCATTATGAAGACCCTTATGATCCAGACTCTGATGCTGATTGGCATTTCAATTTTCATATCAATCCACTTCCTCAACAACTGTTCATGGACTTTTGGAACATAATCAATGAGCGGGATTGGCATCATGACCCTCATTCCAACCTTCCTCCATTCTTTGTCCCTATTCCACACATTACTATTGAAAGACTCTTTGGAATAGGGTTGCACCATCAACTGGTTTGCATTTGTGGACCACAATTCTTGGAGCGTACGAACACATATTCCTTTTGATCTTGACCCGCTCTTCTACAATCATTGATCCATCTAATGGAGTTTTGCCCAGTTGGAGGCATTAGACTCAGCATTTATACATAACATCTGCTTTCTATTTTTAGCATATTTTAATTTTGGCACGTTATTATGCATATTGTGATTATCATTGTAGTGTTGGAATATGCTGAATGATGAATCATGAGCAATTCTACGTGATTTTTATCCACTTACTCCCTGTCTTAATTCATTTTCCTTTATTCATGCATGAGGACATGCAAGAACTTAGCCATTGGGGGTGGGGTAGTACACATAAACTAAAAATTTATCTATCAACACCTTAGGAAACAGATTTTTATCAAGAGGTTTTATTAGGGATTTATTTTTTAGTTGATTCCTGAATTTAGAATCTCGTACAATTTCACCCATGCATGTAGAATTTGCAATGGATCCATGGCCATGGAGAGGATGAGGGATGGTCAACATGGTGGTCTAGGGCTGGGCGGAGAAGAGATCAGAGAGGGGAAACCCTAAGGGGTAGCACTTGTATGGGAAATGGCCGAACTTAGAGAGAGAGGTGGAGTAGGGTTTATAGGGATATCATTTTCTATTGTTGCCGAAGGAAAGGCCATCTGGTGGCGATCTGCTGATCCCCCCTCGTCTACCTGGCATGTGGAGGACACGAGCATAAGAGAGATGCTTGCATGAAGATCAGAGGGGGACTTTGTAAGACGTCGATTTGGCACCCTTAGTCGATGCTTAATGCTGGACCACTGCCACCGCCAAACAGCTACAGGGGGTTTACCATCGAAGTTGAAGTTCCTATGTCTGAGGATACAAAGACCTCCGAGTTTATGCTCAGAGGGGCGTTGGTCAGGGAGGTGATGGCTGGCAATCTGCCGATAGACCGCATTGAAAACATGGTAAAATCCCTTGCACTCTTAGTTGAAGGTTGGAAGGTCACTACCCTATCCCCTACAAAATTTGTTCTTTTTGATTTGGATATGATGGATGTGGAGCGACTTCGATTTAAATCCTCTAGTTTTGAGAATTTAACTGTGATCTAGAGGCTAGCCTCACCTTTTGATGGAGCTTTGCCTGACCGACTGCCTCAAAGGGTTGGCTCTCGATCTGAGTCTCTAGAAATCAGTGGTCTGCTGCTGCATCTTAGATCGCGAACTATGGTAGCATTTGTTCTGGCTGGATATGCGACTATGGTAGAGGATGTAGAGATTGGTTTGAGGGAAGGGGATGGCAGAGAGTTATATGTTAATGTGGAGGTCCTCAGAGGAGGATTGCTACCAGAGAAGATCATTCTTAGATGTGGTGGGAGTTCATGGCTCCTGAGGTTGAAATTTGGGGAGGTGGTGAATGCTGTCCATGAACAGAAGATGCAATGAACCTATACAGAGATGGTTAGAGAGGAACCCTCATTGGAGCAAGCAGGGAGAGGCACACCTGAGGAGGCACCCAAGCCAAAGAAGAGGAAAGATCATCAATACAAGGAGAGGGAAGAGGAGGAGATGGTTGTAATGGGGGATGACCAAACTATTCAAGAGGAAGAACAATATGTGGGAGTATTGCAAGATATTCCAGTGAACTCGATGGTACAAACTTCCTCTTTCATTGTTGCCAAAGATCTAGCATATGGGCCTAGAGCTTCATCAAAACCAACCCCAGGGAGATCCCCCTATAAGCTAAGGCAAAGAAGAAAGATTTTGGCGACCAAGAAGGTGGATGAAAACTCTATTGCTCTGATAATTAAAGTTGAACGCATGCCTCAAGCAAACATAGGGGATTCTCAAAAGGGGAGATGAGAGTTCTTTCTTGGAATGTGCGTCGGTTGTGCGATAAAATTAGAAGGGCCTCACTTACGAGATATCTAAGAGAATGGGACATTGAATGTGCTCTCATTCAAGAAACGCATAACAGTCCATTGTGGACTGATTTGAAGAAAAATGGATATGCTGACTGTGTGGTAGTGGAAGCAAATGGAAGAGCTGGAGGGATGTCATTTTGGTGGAAGGAGGCATGCTTAGATGTGCTTGAGGTCTTTAAATCTAGGCATGCGATCTCTTGCATATGTAAGATGATCTAAGGGGAGATGGAATGTTTAATCAAAGGTGTGTATGGCCCGTGTGCTGCGAGCAGTAGATCTGAATTATGGGAGGACCTGACAGGTCTGGTGAGACACTCATAGGGACTGCCATGGTTAGTTGGGGGTGACTTCAACTGCACCTTAACAGAGTCAAACAGATTGAGTGGAATTCTGGACAATGCTTCTCTTAGATTTCAGTTAATAGTACAAGAACTGGGATTGAGTGAATTTCCTATTGCTGGGGTGGATTTTACATGGAGAAGTGGGAATGGTCTGTGCTCCAAACTGGTCAAATTCTTCGGGAATGCAGAGCTGCTAGAAAAATTCTATTTATCCTCGGTGGTAGGATTGGAGCATCCATTTTCAGATCATATGCTGCTGGTCTAGGACAGTGCTGAGAACACACATGTTGGGTCTTATTTTAAACTCAGAAAGTATTCACTTAGAGAGCAAGGATTCTATGAAATGATTGAGTCCTGGTGGAGATCTAATTAGGCTGAAGGCACTACAACAGTCAAATTGGCTGCTAAACTGGCAACTATGCGTTCCATGCTGAAAGAATATGGCTTCACAGTGGTTGTATTGAGGAACCAAAAATTCATTGAAGCTTTGGCTGCAATACAACAACTGGATGCATTGACTGAGTAGGAGCTGCTAGACAGGAAGAACTGGCAGGAGATAATGGCTGAGGAAGACTTAAAAAGAGAAATGGATTGGCGTGAGCACTCACGACAACTTTGGCTCAGAGAGGGGGATGCTAATACCAAATTTTTCCATTTGGTGGCTAGTGCATAAAGAAGATATGATCTTATTTCCTCCATTGTTGTGGACAGTCAGGAAACTTCATCTATACCTGAAATCAAAGTTGTTGCCAGTAGATACTTCAGGGACAGTTCTTGGGTAGCTGGAAGGGGGTGTGGAAGATGGCAGGGTTAGTTTTTCCCTGCCTCTCTATGCAGTAGGCTGGTAGCTTGGTGACTCCCATCTCCAAAGAAGAGGTTTGGGAAGCACTGAATGATCTGAATAATGAAGGTTCGTCGGGTCTAGATGGATTACAGGTCTTTTTCTACAAAGATTTTTGGACTATGTTGAAGGGGGAGGTGATGGAAGTAGTTGGAGAATTTGAGAGGGGTAATAGTGGCTTTGACAAAATTAATAGATCCTATCCTTTTCTACTCCCAAAAAAGCCAGGTGCAAACTACTTCTCAGAGTTTAGACCAATTGCTTTGTCTAACTCCATATATTTATTGGTGAGTAAGGTTCTGGCTAACATATTAAGGAAGGTTCTACAAGACCTCATTCTCCCAGTGCAATCTACTTTCCTCCCCAACAGGTCATTACAAGAGTCCTTTATTATGGCACAGGAGATGGTGATGGGTTGGCACAAGAGAAAGTGTAAAGCCTTCCTATGAAAGGTCGATTTGCTGAAGGCATATTATTTGGTGTCATGGCAATATCTATGGGAAATATTCAAGAGAAGGGGGTTTCTACCTTTGTGGCTACAATGGATGAAAAGGTGCATCACCACCGCTTCTTTCTCACCTTTGTTTAATGGTAGGCCTTGTGGGACATGGATTCAGCCTCAATGTGGTGTTAAGCAGGGATGCCCTTTTGCTCCAATTGTGTTCAACCTTGCGGTTGACACTTTAGCGAGGTATGCTTGCAAATTGTCGGAGGTTGGTATCATCAGAGGATATTCCATCTCCAACAGGAATGCCTTGGCTCCTATTTTGCAGTATGCTGATGATACAATTTTCTTTGTAGAAGGGAATGAACAAGAAACACAGGCACTGCTCCACATGGTAAAGATATTTGGGGAAATATCTGGTTTGAAATTGAATGGTGATAAATCCTCTTTGGTGTGTTTTGGACTAACTAATGATGAGCAATCGACCATCTCCTCAATATTAGGTACACCCTAGTTACTCTCCCTATCAGATATTTGGGCTTGCCTCTGAAATGTACTAAACTTAAGAAGAGCGACTGGCGTGTTCTATTTGATAAAATCTCTATCAAGCTACAAGGATGGAGCAGCAAATATCTCTCTAAGGGGGGAAGACTTATTCTTTTGAACTCAGTGATAACTTCCATCCCTTTTTTTCTTCTCTATGTTTAATGCACCTAAGTCCATCTAGAAGCATATTGATGTGATGTGGAAATGCTTCTTCTGGAAGGGAGCCAATCATGAAGGTAAATTTCTTTAGTCAGTGAAGTGGGATAGTCTTTGTATGCCAAAAGATCAAGGTGGTATGGGAATAAAATCTCTTAAAGAGTTCAATGATGCTTTGTTGCTTAAGTGGGCCATCAAATTGCTTAATGATGAGAATAAGAATTGGGTGAATCTTATTAAAGAAAACTATGGCAGCTTGCATAGTTCTTTGGACCATCTCCAACCACTTAAGCCTTCTCCCTTTTGGAGATCTGTGATACAAGCCATGAAGAACAATTGGTAGATGTTTCAACCTATTTTAGGTGACGGACGCTACTTTAAGTTTTGGCAAGAGGAATGGTCTTCTTTGGGTCAACTGAAGGAAGTATATCCAAGAGCTTATGTGGCTGACATGAGTAAAAGGGACCTGGTTTGCTGGTTCTGGTCTGAGGGGAATGAGGCCTGGCGGATTGGTGGGGGTGAATCTAGCAGAGAAGGTACAAGAACATGGGAGGAAAAGACTCTCCTAGAGCAAGATCTGATGGCTTTTAGATCGCTGCCTGGTATTGAAGACAGATATAGTTGGGAGGGAATTTTCACTCCTACAAAAGCATACGAAAAGATCATGAGGCACTCCTACTCAATGGAGGCTGATGCAGTAGGGAAAAAGCTGTGGCTACTGAAGATCCCAATTAAAGTCCAAATTTTTCTTTGGCTATGTTGGAGGAATGGATTGGTGACAGGTGATCTCAGACATAGAAGATTGGGTGCTATGTTACAATCCTGCTTGATATGTGGTTTGCTAGCCGATAGTTCCATTCATATTTTTTCTTCATGCGCAATCACTGATGCCGTGTGGAGAAGAGTATACAGGGAACCTCTTCCCATTTGGGACAATCTATGGAAAAAAATTTTGTTGCATGATAAACTGCCCTGTCATATGGCGGCAGTCATGTGGTGTGTTTGGAGAGCAAGAAATGATTTTTTGTTTCAGGGGAGGTTAGTATGTGTGGAGAAAATTGTAAATGTATGCTGGTCTCTCATACATATGTGGGGATCTACGTTGTAATCATGTCTTTATAATGATTAATAAAATGCTTTCTCAGATTGCTATCATTGCACGATAGCTTTCCTTATTGTTTCAAAAAAACAAGAATTTGCATTGGATCCACTATGGAGATTGATAGACATCTTTAGTTTGTTGAGAAGAAGCACTACTTCTTTCCTGAACCCTTGGGCAGTAATTAGGGAGTCAGGCAAACCATCTTTTAGTAGATCCACCAAATAATTGCGAGGTGAGAGTAGAGAGTCTTCTGGTGCTTTAAGTCTAGTGCGAGAAATCTTAATTTCTGGATAATTGGATAATGATACCTAGAGTTAGGCATAGTTTTCACTCTTGGTTCCTATGTACAAATCTTTGTGTAAATTTTTGAGAGGCACCGAATAAATCAAATACATAGAGAGCGAGTTCTAATGAAACTAGCACTAAGGTGGACAGTTATGACTATCCTTTATGGAATCCTCGACTGAAAGAGGATATTAATGTCAAGGTCAAAAATACGCTGTCCCATCCATTCCTTTCCTGGTACCGAGAATAGATACTTCACCAAATAAGCCACCCGATATCCTCTTGAACATCATCAATCTTGAATAATGCCTCGTGAATAAAAGTATGTCATGTTACGATGTGTTGTGTTGGTAGATATATATAAGTGAAAAAAAAAATCACTTAAATAAAAAAAAGAAGAGAAAGAAAAAGAAAAAAATAGAAAAAGAGAAAAAAAGTCTGAAAAAAGCATTGAGTTATATTTATTTCATTTTATGTCAAGCATATTGAGGCAACAACACCTACTACCATTACGATCCACCAAATATAGCCTTAACCTACTTTTCTTGTATTTCTGACTTAGTTATAGAGTTATCAGAACTTAATTAAAGTGTTAATGCCATGAGAGACCACCAAATATATTTACAAATCTAGTGAGATTTTGAACTCAAAAAGAAAAGAGAGGTATTAGAAAGAGAGAGAAAATGAGTACAAAGGAACTAAAGAGAGCACAGTTTCTCCACTTCTCTCTGAGTTAATTTATTTGATAGTCTAGAAATTTAGGTTCTGTAGTACTAGTCTATATATAGGACCAGAGGAGTATGAGTCACCAAATACAAACCCACTTGACTTAGACATCTTCTACCTAAGCCAAAAATTAGGGTTGAAATTACAGATTATTTTATACCCTCGAGGGAAGAAGTTTTCCTATCCGAATGGAGTTTGACTAAGGGTCAAGTACGAGCTTTAGATGTGGATTGACTTTCGCTTGGATCTGTTGCATAGGCTAGAACACTATACTTTCATGATTATCTGGATTTCTAAATTTTTGGGATGAAAACAAAAGAAATGGATCTCTAGTCAAACTCTTGGTAGAATTCATTTAGTCTTGCATTTACTAGGGACTAGCAAGATTTAACCATGAGGGTATGATTGTACAGTAATCATAGGACCTAATATACCTAAATTAAGTTAGATCCTAGCTTAACTTAGGAATAATGCATGCATGGGTAGCATAATTTGCATCATAGTTGATTTGTTAGCTTTGTAGATAATAATGCTATTTTATGTTCTAATTGAGAGGCAATAATAATTGCAAGTAATTCGGGGCCACGGATGATAAATCTGACCGTACAGATTTGTTTAGGACAATGACAGGAGTCTAACACTTCAGAGATTGTCTTGATTAGACTTCCATAGCATCTTATGAAGTCTACGGAAGAGCAAAGGCCAAGGAACAAGGTGGTGCAAATCTAAACCTCAGGTGCCAAATCTGATAGTATGGATGGATCTGGATCGATAATTGCAATCTAACGACGTGAGAATCACCTCGATCAGAGCCCTGCAGCACCATTTATAAAGTAAAGATGGATGGCTATGATGGTGCCATGTGGTGCCATCCTAGCTGCCCAATGCCACCGACCATATCCACTAAAGGAGTTCTATGTGCCTTGTGGGCCGTTGGATCGCCATCCAATGAGCACAAGAGCACTACATCGACGCCTACCCAGCGCTTGAGCATTAAAGCGTAACTACGATCATTAGTGGTCGCAGCGTAGCGGAGAGCTCATTCGCTTGAGAATGAGCGACGTGGGGTCGAGGTGCACAGAGCACGAATTGGAGTGTCAAATCTTGATTGAGCGGCGCAGAGGCGACTACGTGGCTCTCGACGATGCATCGGATGAGGCGATGCGTTGCATGAGCGTGATGACTCGCGTGTGAATGTGTCGCTGTATGTAGAATCTAAAGGCAGTAGCATGAATGATCTCAGCTGTTGATCTTCGCGATCGAACAGCTGAGGTTAAATGCATGCGTGAAGGGTGCGAGGCGGTGGAGCGAGTGGCTGAGCACATGACATGTGGTGCAATCCTATGTAGCGTGCGTGATGAAGGAGCTATGAAGGCTATTTTGAGGTGCAATTTGGTCCGTTGATCTCCCGATTGACGATCTGATTTCTCCAAGGTTGTTGCATGAATTAGCAGTCCAAATACTTGCTTTGCCCCTCATTTTAACTATAAAAAGGACCCCAGATCTCTCCCTCCATACATCTCCAAGCTTTTTTTTCACCCTCTTTCTCTGAGGCATCCATCATGACCACCTTAGTGCACCACTACTACTCTCCCTAACCTCTCCAAAGGCTACCAAGGACCACCCTTTGTGCTCTTATTCTAGTAGACTAGATAGCAATTTTATTTCTAGTAGTTCTACTAGTCTTTATTTTCGGTTCTAGTTAAACATTGCTTGATCATTCTCTGAATAGAATTACTTTATTTCTCTTCTTATTCTAGCTCTAGTTAGTTCTACATCAGTATTACAATCAAGTCATCTTTCTGCCTCCATAAGTTCAACTAGGGCTCGCCATCTCGTTACATTTTATTTGCTTTGACGTATTTTTGAGCTATACTACGATGTAATTATCTTAAAATGCAATTTTATGCCTGACCAAGGTGCCTATTGTACTTCAGCATCATCGTCCTCGGCCTCCTCCTTGCCATCATCCTCGTTGCCACCATCGCCCTCGTACTCAACCTCATCGTTGTCGTTGTTGCCGTTTTCATGGTAGTGGGTGGCAAGCTCTGGCTCTTACTTTGGCTCTTGCACTACTGGGGTGACCACCTTCTTGCCCTTATAGTCATGGTACTGTTGGGCAAGATCACCAGGCCGGACATATTTACGAGAGCTCATAAATGTGGGATTAGTCACCATGACGATAAGGCAGGCATGTGGAGTATTGAGAGGGATGCACTCAGGGACTTGGGAAGGCTGGGTGCGGGGTGGTTGTGTGGAAGGAGGCTAGGTCTCATCCCTAGCTACTAAGGTGGCCTGATCACCCTTTTGTCTATTAGTAAATTTCTTGACTTTCATCTGCATATGCATAAAAAAAATTAGTATTTGTATAAATATTTTTTTTTTTTGAGAAAGAAAGGAATGCTATCGAATCACCGATAGCAAACCAGGAGAGCTATTATTAATAAAAATGAAATAATTACATGATCGAACCCCAATGCTGTATAAGACTCCAGCAAAAATTTACAATATTATCCACATACACTGGGGTCTCCTGAAAAACATACTCATTTCTAGCCCTCCATACAGCCCATAACATAGCCACCATATGTAAACATGGCTTATTTCCATCCACAAGACAATGCCACAGATTCTCCCATGTGGGTAGAGATTCATTACATACTCTCCTCCATACATAATCAGTGATCGTACATGAGGAAAAGATATGAATGCTAGAATCATTATGCATCCCACATAGGTGACAAAACTGGGTGGGGGTACCCATCCTCCTATGCCTTAGATCTCCAGTAATCAAGCGGTCCCTTCTGTAGAGCCACAGAAAAATTTGTATCTTCAATGGTATTTTTAAATTCCATAGCTTCTTCCCTATCTCATCAAATTCTGCCATCCTGGAGGACATTATCAATCTGTCATAAGCAGCCGCAGTAGAAAATTTACCCTCCCATTTGTATGTGTCATATTCATGAGGCATGGGTTTGAAGGCAGCAAGTTCTTGCATGAGACGTTCATTCTCTACTCGTGTTCTTGTTTCATGATTATTCCACCCAACATTATTGAAAGACCATTGCTCAGATTCCGCATCCCAATAATCGGACACCACAGCATTTTTATCCGAAGCCGCTGCATAAGCAAGGGGGAACCTGTCTTTAAACACCCCCCATGTGCCCAATTTTCTACCCAAAACTTGAAGCTTTTCCCATCACCTAATACAGATTTGAAAAAATTCCAATTGTTCCTCAGGGCGCGCACCACTGAAGACCAAAAGGGGGAACGTTTACGGGGGTTTAGACGATTATTCTCATCATTGGCAGTCCCATAACTGTCCTGAATAATTTCTATCCAGATTTTCTTTTCTCCCTACAGCAATCGAACAGCCCACTTCAATAGCAAAGCTTCATTGAATTCCTTAAGGGATCTAACACCCATACCTCCCATCTTTCTTGGCTTGCAAATTGAGTCCCACTTCAAAGGTTGAAAAAAAGCCCCTTGATGAGAGGCCCCTTTCCAGAAGAATCTTTTGTGCATCACATCTAGTTTTTTCCAGATTGAGTTTAGGGCTTTAAGGACAGAGAAGAAGAATGCTGGAATCGAAGTGATGATAGAATTCAGTAATATATACCTCCCTCCTTTTGATAGGTATCTACTGCTCCAGCCCTCCAATTTCGTAGCTACCTTTTTATAAAGGAAAGATCAATCTACTTTCTTCATCTTAGAACATTTTAAAGGTAGACCCAGATATTTAAAAGGTAATGAAACCATAGGTGTACCCAGAATGGTAGAGATGTCATTATGTAACACACTATTCATCCCAAAGCAGACCAGAGAGGATTTATTTCCATTCAGTCTGAGACCAGAAATCTCTCCAAAAATCTTTACCATATGTATAAGTGCTTGTGCTTCCCTCTTCCTCCTTCCGCAAAAAAAATAGTATCATCTGCATATTGGAGTATAGGGGCTAGAGCCCTATGATTAGACATTGAATACCCCCTTATAAAACCATCCATTGCCAGTTTGCAGGTGTATCTTGCCAAAGTATCCACAGCAAGGCTGAAAATCAGAGGAGCAATTGGGCAACCTTGACTAACTCCACACTGGGGCTGAATCCAAGAGCAGCATGGTTTCCCATTTATCAATGGGGAAAAGAGGCTGTCGTAATGCACCTCTTCACCCATTGTATCAATAAAGGTGGAAACTTCCTTCTTTTAAGAATCTCCTACAAGTATGACCAGGAGATTGAATATAGGCCTTGGAAAAATCTACTTTCCACAAAAAGGCCTTGGTCTTTCTCCTATGCCAGCCCATTACCATCTCCTACACAATAATGAAGGACTCTTGTAATGATCTCCCAGGAAGAAAAGCTGACTGAACATGCATTATCAAGTCCTTTAAAACCTCCCGCAATTTGTTGGATATAACCTTACTAATAATAAGATAGATGGAATTAGATAGTGCAATGGGTCTGTAATCAGAAAATCTCTCCGCACCTGATTTCTTAGGAAGTAGAAACAGATAGGATTTGTTCAACCTCTCAAAACTAGAGTTGCCTAGTTCAAATTCATGACTAACCTTTAAAGTATCCACCTTAACAACACTCCACAGCTCTCTGTAAAAGAACACTTGAAATCCATCACGGACCAGGAGCACCTTCATTATTTAAATCTTTAATAGCTTTTAGTACTTCTTGTTCAGATATAGGGGTGAGAAGCATGTCTCTCTGATCATCACTAACACAAGGGAAATCCACCGATGCCATCCTCCAAGAACCTCTTGGAGTAGCCTTGGATATTTCTTTAAAATATTTACCTGCTTTAGTTCTGATTTCACTAACAGAGGTAACAGTTTTCTCTTCCACTTTAACTGATGAGATAAGATTGAATCTCCTCCTAGCACTGATCGCAAGATGGAAAAACTTCATGTTCGCATCACCCTCTTTCAGCCATAACTATCTTGATCTTTCACGCCAGTCCATTTCTATTTTCAGATCCTCTTCCCCCACTGCAGCCTGCATCTGCTGCCTCAACTGCTGTTCCTGGTGGTTCAAGGACTTCCTGCATTCTTTCAGATCCAAGTCCCTGATTATTGCCAGAGCCTCCCTCCTCTTCTGTTCTCTGATCAGAGTCACGGCCTGCCCATATTCTTTAAGCACATTACGCAGGCCTGACAATTTTGCAGCCAGCTGCTGTGTAGCAGTACCTTGCACAGCCTTGTTCTGCCACCACTGGGACACCATTTGCACAAAACCTTCTTCCCTAAACCAAGATCTCTTGAGTTTGAAGTATGATCCAATATCTGAACTCATCCCACTGTCCCATACAAGCGGAGTGTGATCAGAGAAAGGCCTATCAAGGCTCATAATTGCTGATAATTGATGCCTCTCCAACAAGCTAGGACTGCCAAAAAACCTATCCAATTTGGAAACCTGTCCATTGCCATTTCTCCAAGTAAACTCCACACCACTGATGGGGTATTCAGTTAGTCCCATGTTTTGCACAGCCATTTGAAAGCCTGCCATTGAGCTGTCCACTCTCCCATTTGGGTTGTCATCACCTGAGAGATAACAGTTGAAATCACCCCCTAGCAGCCATGGGACCTCTTCACTCTTTGATGCATTTTAGAGAGCTCCTCCCACAAGCTAGCCCTGTCTGCAGCCACACAAGGACCATAAATGCAAGACATAAACCATTCCATATCTCCTTGGGGAGATTGACATCTACAAGAAAGCATGTACCTGTCACGAATAACTTCAGTTACTGAGAGGCAAGACTTTCTCCACCAAAAGGCCATTCCACCAGACCTTCTAGAGGCACCCTTAACCACAACATCATTGCGACCAGATTGCTTAAAGCAATCCCATTCCTGACCATTCTCCATCTCCAAATGTGTCTCTTGAATGAGAGCACAATCAATCTCCCACTCAGAGAGATATCTACACAAGGAAGTCCTCATCTTATTGCGCAACCCACGCACATTCCAAGTCATCACTCTCATTCCTTATTAGACTGGCTCCCTTGGGCCATACAACCCACAAATTTGACCATAATAGAATTAGCAATATTTTGCTCCTCAATAGGGGGCAAGTTCTCCTTCCTTATATTATGAATATTTTCCAAAATCCACAAATTAGAGTTCGCCTGAGCTTCCCTTATATTATGGATATTTTCCAAAATCTTATATAAAGAAAACCACACATCCCACATCTTATGAAACATAAATAATTAAAAGTAAACAGTAGGGACATGAACAATGAATCAAAAGTAAATAGTAAACATATAAATAATCCCACATATAGATGATCTTTTCTATGTGCTCATAAGTACAACTTTCAAGACAGAATTTTCTTGGAAATGGGAGATGCACTTTATCTATACGTGTTGATCTCAACAAGCTCTACTAATGACATGGGAAGATATTTGACATGGCAAGGCTATTGGAGGAGAAGGTGACTTGGCCTTTATGCAAGCTTAAGGATATGGTAATGTTTGTTAGATGTTTATTTGAGATGACTTTCCTATGTTTATGTAAGTTTGAGGAAATTAGTTACATGTTTACAACATAGTTTATTTAAGATGGAGGATGTTTGTATTTGTTGGGCTAAAGTAATCTTTTAGTTGCAAAGATATGGCTTTGTCTTAGTTTTGCAAAAAGGGAGTTTGTCCTTAGCTTTTGACAAAATTGACTGATGAATTCACTATGAACCGTTGAGTAAAGTTAGCAAGTTAGCTTACGAACTTGGTGTGTTAAGACCTCTCAACATATGACTTGGGAAAGTTGGCCTTTCTTTCATGATATAAAAAGGATATGCATTTAAGTTGATTGTTGGATAATTTGAATTTTCCAAAACCATAGAGGGTGCTTGATATTGGTGGTTGGGTCCACCTTGAACTTGGACTGGACTTTTCTCTTAATACCTACAAGTTACTCAGTTCATGGGAATTTTTTGGATGTACCCTCATTAAGTACCTAGTAGAAAGACTAACCAGCAAACAAAAAGCCTTGATTCTATCTAGGTCCTAGTCATATTGGTTTAATGCATGCCCTTTCAGATTTGGCCCAACTCAACTTATAAATAACTTGAAATGCACATCTTGGTGTTTTCTAGTCTCAATCTTTCCAAGAGTAGTCCAAGACATTCGTTCAGGCCCATCATTGGGTCCATTAGGATAATGGTCGAATGGTGAATACTTTTGATTTTGATAGAAGTGTCCGTGGTTCAAGTTTCCATCTCTTTATTACCTGTGAGATTGGTGTTTTAGATAGCTGACTGCCTCCAATCTACTCATATGGTCATCAAAAATAAAAGACACCTACCTACCCTAATCCTCACCTAATATGTTGCTAATCATTAGTAAGCCATGCATCACATAAACTCAATTTGGTTTAACAAAAGACTATTAGTATATACACAATGCATCCCACACCCACCTACCCTAACCCTCTCAGAAAAGTGCCTACCCATGCACCTAAGGTGAAAGAAGAGAATTAGATATATGCCTACATAGGTTAAGATTAACTCCTAATGTGGCCTCTCATGAGGAAAAAAATTCAATTCTTATAGAATCTCAACACACAATCAATCCTAATTAGTCGATGCTATATTTTATTTCAAGCATATCTCTAAGTAACAATTCTTGTTGTAAAGGAGAACAAGTAAATAATTTAAACACCATCATAAAGGGGTTTAATTTCACACTTGAAAAATTCAAATTAGATTGATTTATCATGTACAAGCATGGAAACAACTTCTATTTTGTGGCATTAAACAAATATCCCTAATTTGATGTGCATAAGTCAAGTGAGAATATGAAGCTTGGATAAGTACACAATTAGTCATTCCATTCTATAGCTTTTACTGAATTAGATGGGAAACAGAAGAAAGGTAGGAGTTCCTATTCATGAGATGGGAAATAGAAGATGGGTAGGAGCTCCTATTCATCAAATGGGAAAGAAGTAGAGTACTTGCTCTAATTGAAGTATGATCTATTACTTCAAGATCCATTTCATCTAAATAACATGCTGCTTTGGTACATAATAATAAAAAAAGAAATGATATAAAAGATAATTATATCTTATATATCAATATTCATTGCACCTGGACCAACTTCTCGTAAGTGTTCTTGATAAACATCTGCTTCTATTTCAGGTTCGACATCTTTTTGCTTGTTATAATATTCATGTGAATTGTCTAGACAGGTATAATCTATCCATTTCTGTTGTTGTCAAGTACATAGAAGACTTGAGATACTTGACATGCTAATGTGAATGGTTCAAAAGAATGAAGAATTCGACGATTCTTATTCAAATTTATAAAATGGTGCTTCTTGTCAAGTTTGAAGCCAATGCCTTCTTTAAACATGTTGAACCAATCACACTTGAAAATGATAACTCTACGATTGTATCTGAAGCTCATCTCAACAATTTCTTCGATTTCTTCATAGTAGCCATCGCAACCAGTGCTCAAATCGCAACTGACAACAACACTAGCATTTGGTGTGCCTTTCGCATCATCTAAGTATTTTACTATAAACCTGAATCCATTTATAATGTAACCTGAATGATAATGTCCATAATTCAACTGTTAATCGGATATTATGTCAAAGTCCTCCACCTATTGTGTGTCATTCTCTTCTTTCATTTGAATAACACGTTGTTTAAACCACTCGAGGAAGTTAACCTCACGTGTTTCTGGATCTGAACACTCCTTAAATTCATTATAAAATGCATCAACTTCTGGAATCTACTTAAAAATGTACAAGTGAGCTAGATGTCGATCGATTTTAGAGATTGATTTGTATTCTGTGTGGAGGATAGACCTTCTTGGAATATCAAATATGGAAAGACAATCTTCTTTATTCTCATTATACCCTCCATCATAATTTCTCTGTAATTGATTAAATTGATTTTCTACCTCATCCATATACATGGCATAGAAGTTAATGGACTATTCTACAAGATATTCTTCAATAATAGATCCTTCAGGCTTAGCCCTATTTAACACATAATCTTTTAGCTTCTTTAGAAATAGTTCAACTGGATACATCCATCTCTATTGCACAGGCCCAGCAATTTTCGCTTCATCTGAAAGATGTAGAGGTAAATGAACCATGACATCAAAGAGGGCCAGAAGAAATATCTACTCTATTTTACATAATGTGACGACTATTTTTTTATCCTAGTACTCTAATATATCAGAATTTAATGTGTTCAAACAAATAACTTTGAAATATCGGTTCATCTCTGTAAATGAATCCACAACTGGATCAGGTAGCACTCCACGAATAGCTAATAGGAACAGGATTTGCATGTAAACGTGAGAGTCGTGGCTCTTTAACCTGCTAATTTTCTTTTGAACCTTGTTTACACATCGAGAAAGTTGTGAAGAATGACCATCTGGCAACCGTACTTCTTTCAAGAAGGTGAAAATTTTTTCTTATTGATCATTATTTAGGCTGTAAATGGCTTCCGGAAAGTCACAATTGTCATTTTCTTTTTCAATAACATGTAACTCTGGACGAATGCCTAAGGTTATCATGTCTTTCCTCATCTTCATTGTATCCGTTGGACTATCAGTTAAGTTGAATACATACAAAATGTTGTCCATAACATTTATCTCAATATGCATTACATCAAGATTATGTCGGATTGTCAGCTCTTTCTAATATGGGAATTCAATGAAGAAAATGTTCCTTTTAAAAGCCAAATGTTTCAAAGCTATTTGATTTTTCTTGAATAGACAACCTAATCGCATGTTGCCAAGTTGTAATTTCTCCATTGCTTGAAAACTTAACAACCTTATTGAATTTGTACTTAGCTTATTCCTCGGATTCTTGAAAGAGTATCGACAAATTTTACCATTGAACTTGTCCTTAAACACTGCAGTTCGCCATCTATGCTCAACAGACAGGAATCTACGATGTCCCAAATAACAGAACTTATTATTTTTAGTTGTCAAAGATGATGAGTGTCATCCATACATACTGGACAAGTAGACTTCCCTTTTGTACTCCATCCAACAAATTT
This sequence comes from Thalassia testudinum, assembly GCA_037157565.1. Lineage (NCBI taxonomy): Eukaryota > Viridiplantae > Streptophyta > Magnoliopsida > Alismatales > Hydrocharitaceae > Thalassia > Thalassia testudinum. The sequence continues at coordinate 125,546,853 of JAZHRO010000063.1, forward strand.
GCATATGTGGGGAAGTCATTAATGGTCCACAATAATGCAGCATACATATTAAAGAATTCTTTTCTATATGCATCATATGTATGAATGTAGTTATATCACAATAGTTTTAGTTCATCTATCAATGGTTGAAGATAAACGTCTATTACATTCCTTGGCTACTTTGGACCTGGAATGAGGAGAGTCAACATCATAAATGATGATTGCATACAAAGCTATAGAGGTAAGTTGTAAGTTACCATCACGACTAGCCAAATTGAATAGGACGGGAACATGTTCTTAAAAGGATTAAACCCATCATTTACAAGACCTAATTTGACATTTCTTGTATCCTTTGGAAATACTAAATGAGTGTTATTAAACATTTTTCACTCTTCTGAATCTATGGGATGACGAATGCGACCATCTCATGACTTGTTATCCTGATGCCATGTTATCAAATTCCTAGTTCTACTTAAAATAAAAAGGCATTGAAGACTAGGAATCAATGGAAAGTAACGTAGAACTTTCTCAGGTTATTTTTTAGCCCTTGTATTTAGTGATATTCCCACTTTATATTTGTTCACACAACAATGTGGACAACTACTCAACTATGCATATTCATTTCTGTATAACATGCAATCATTTAGACATGCCGTCAATTTTCTCACAACTTAAATCAAGTACACGAATCTGTTTCTTTGCTTCATACCATGTCTTTGGATAACCTTTCAGATTTTTTAAGAGCTCTCCAATAAATTCAACCACCTTAGACATCAATTTAGAGGTTGCTCTATTCATAACCTTCATCGAAAATAACTTCAAAAGAAATGACAATCTCAAAATGGACGTGATACCGGGAGCAGTAGGTTCATCTGCCACCCTAATAGCATCATAGAACTAATTAGAAGTTTCCCCACTAATCGGATCTTCAACTCTTACTCTCATTTCATCAAGCATTTCATCAATGTCATTGGCTTCAATATCCACAGCAGACTCATCGAGATCTATCGAAGATTATCTAACTTCCTCTATAAGATCCTCTCCATGAGCAATCCACTTAGTATAATGCTACCACCAATCGTTTCAAATCGTGTGCTTGAATATAGTGTTCCTATCATGTGAATATCCATTTAATCACCTCCTACATGGACAAAAAATCCTATCGAACTTGTCTCCTCATCTGAATGATTTCCTATCATCATGAAATGCCTAATCAAGGAACTCTCTTACTCCATTCTTGTATCGAGAGTAATCCGAGTTCCTCAAACTAATCCAAAACTTATCGATGATAATCTACAAAAATAAAATAAAACCACCCAATAATTATAGTATGATTTTAACGCTGCTGTATTTTGATTAGGGTTTTCACTTGATAGCTCATCCTTGAAAATTTGATCATATTATTACTTATTACATGTAATCGATGTCCAGAGAAATTTTGGTAGCATCTCCTCACACTTCTCCAATATATCCCCAAGACTAACCTTAACTACATTCCCAATAACTCCCATTTAAGGGTGATTTAGGAATGTAGATAAGATCAGTTGGTATATCGAAGAAGAGCGAAAAGATGCTACCGCAATTCCTCTAGACATTGGTTTCATGTAACAAATAACCTTAAGTTGTGATTAAATATGCAAGGACTCTCTTTAGCCTGAGATCTTCACCTAACTAAAGATGATCAACACTTATGGAATGCTATAAAGATAAAACATAGTGCATGCAAGTGAGGTATACACACATTCTGCATTCTTCATATAACAATATCATAAGTCTTTATGAGTGAGTATTTTGACACGATTATCCCCTCCCAAACCTATAACCTGTAACATCCCAAAATCTAGGTTTTGAGTCATTTCAAAGTAGTCCAGGTCAATTCGAACCTAGAAACCCGGTTGTGATTCGGTGCTGGTGTCAGCACCTCCTTAAATTGTCAAAAATGCATATTTCGAGTCAACCCTTATCTAAAAGTTATCTAAATGGTACCATATATGATACCGTTGGATTCCTCTTATCGTAAGATTTTTGATGATGCTTGTTTCACGCAAATCTGAGGTGTATAGCTCTAGTTATGGCCAAAAGAAGTCAACAAGGACCTAAATATAAGGTGGACACAACCCTAGGGAAAATTTAGGTATTTCACCCTCCAAACCTATTTATAACAACCTATGGGCCTATATAAGGACCCTTTTGGGTCCTTGGGTCATCATTAAGCTTTAACCTCTTAATTAATAGAGGAAAAGGGAGGGGAAGCCTCAAGACTTTCCTTTTCAAAAAGTTTTAAAAATTCCTTTCAGGGACCTAAGTGCAATTCCAAAGTTTATGGGATTCACACCTCAAAATTGGTGAAAAACACCGATGACGGTGATGGCACATGGTGAGTGTGTGACACGTGGTACCGCGGGGCACCAGCGGACGACACGTGGCGAGCTGGTGAAGCATAAGCGCGTATGGAGGCGAGAGCGAGCATGAGCGTGCGTCAAGGCAAGTGCGAGCGCACATGGATTGCTATGCGTCGGGTGATCAGTGGTTGCAGCATGAGCGAGAGCACGATTCGACAATGCGCGGGCGGTGATTTAGGACAAGTCATGTGTTGCGGGTGGGTCAGCGTGATCGATTGATCGGTCTAGTTGAACTAGTTCGGTTCAAAACACACTCGCATTGTTTCATCCAGTTCGAGGTCTTCCCAACCTCGAATTTTGACAAATAGGGTACTGTTTGAATTGTATCCACGCATACTACGTGTTTGTATAGTTTATTTTCGCTTTTGAGTTCGGTTCCTTTAGTGAAAAATCAGAAATGTATTTAGGTGTTTTCGAACCTATTTTTGGTCCACATGAACCAGGCCTTACTCGATGCGTGTGCAGATCCCGAGGTGGGTGTGGAGATTGCCCCAAGCCCTATGTGAACGATTTCGAGTCACCATGACCCTCCAGTGACATTAGGTAGAGTAGTCTACCCTTCCCTCAATTTCGTCCAATTTTCGGGTATTCTGTGGACCCGTCTAATGCGATTCTTCATGTGTACCGCCTCGAATGGTGTGTGAGTCTCCTTTTGGCTGAGTTTGGATCCTCTGGCATTTTTCCCGATTTATGGGCACTTTAATGAAAAATGAACAGACTTATGTGAAAAGAATTAAGAGTTGACAATCACATAAACCTTGTTATCACATTCATGGAACGGGATCCATTTTACATAAAATAAGTTCCGTTTTGTTCATGACTAGATGAATAATGTGGGACCACTATCATAAACAGAAACTACCTATAAATATAAAAGTTGGAAGATAATGGGATTATTGTTAATCCTGGAATTAGTAATATAAAATGATTGAGGATATTCTTGTTTAACAAAAATAAGAGATACAGTTATTTGGAATTGGTTATAAATCAATGCAACAGATATGTCGGGAATTAAAAGATAAGATAATTAGCTTTGGCCCTGCTACTCACCAGATTTTGGTTGTAGCTTTGGTGTTTCAGATAGTTTTCAAGGGCTGGTTGAGGGAGTTGCTGGCCTACCTACGACTCTTTGGTTAGGTTTAGGGCCAACTGGGATAGTGGGATGCAAGGCTCGAGGTTTGGTTCTTTCTCGGCCAGAGGCTGGGTCATTGGCTGTTTATGGTTCAACATACGTAGCGTTTGTACGTGTTCATGCTACATGACGTTGCTGCCACCCATTTCCGTAATGACCCTAGGGTGATGGAGTGTGGCGATTCAATGGGTATAAGCGGTCTTCCCTGCTAGGAGGATGGCTTATATCGATCTTACGCCACAGAAAGTTATGTGAGATTGTCTCGTGCCTACGACATCGATTTATGGATTGTGAACTATAAGAACATGGGCAAGGTACATGAACGGAATTAGCTAAGAATTAAATTATAAACGGATGAACTGTTGACATAGTGCCCTTTTTCTGTACTCCCTTCGAAAAGGCAGTTTTCACTTTCGAAGTAGTTTTGCACACAAAATAATGTGTCGAAGTAGTATGTGATGATAACATCATCATTAGCCATATCTAGCTTTGATTAGTCACAATCAAGGAATAAATGCTCCTACATAATCGCCAGAGGACCATAATTCATTGCATAATCATTCTGAGAGAAATACAGTAAAATAGGGGAAAAAATGCAATGTTAACAGCACATCTCAATTGCAAAACAATTATGGGGTTTCTCAGGGGTTAAGAAAAGGTCAAATGGTCTTAAATGTCTAACAAAAAGGTCCATGCAAAAAGAAATGGGTTTTCATGCATTTCGAGAATTAAATGACATCTGAAACCCTAAAAACAGACCTAGTTAATCTACTGAGGTTCTGGTCAGGATAAAATTTACATAAACCCTCTAAAAATCATAGAAAAATATTCTCTAGGGTTTAGTACCTTCAATTTGACCATCAGAACCCATTTTGACTTAAAATAGTCTCAGATAGACAACTGCCCTAATTTATGTTTTTACATAAATTACCCAGTCAAACTTGGTCAAAACCTAAATCCAACTTCACCATTGGATTCCTTAGGTCCAAATTAGGTTTGTACCAATATTTAGGCCCAATCAGAGATCATCTTGACCTAGTTTGCAATTTGGTCCTGTCTAACTCTTTTCTCTCACACACATGCCCCTAACTTTCAAAATCCTTACACACAGGCCCCTATCTTTGTGGTCACTCTTTTCAAATATGTCCCTCCACCATTATCACGGAGGAATCCTTCTCCAATGACCTTTGATTGAAGAGAACTCCTTTGATCAACAAATCCCTTCCAAAATTGGAAGGGAGATTCCTTGAGAACTCTTTCCAATGCACCCAACCCCGAACTCCATAACCTTCCCAATCTCTCATGTGAACGCATGAGAGATTTGGGTATCTCTTGGGTTTCCAACTCCGTCGAGCTTTCCAAGCTCGCAAAGTTTGATTCCCAAGTTTAAATCGACTCCCTGAGGCCTATATAAGGATCCCCATGGCAAACTGTTTTCCCCATGCTCGAATTTGACCGAAATCACCCTCAATTCCTCCCTCCTCTCTGGTCGAATAGCTCCTGGATGTCCGATGACCTCTTCTGACCTCCCTCATCGTCCGCTCATAATATCGGCGGCGGATTCTCCTTCCTCATCTTCCTCCACGTCACACTGTACTAGTCAACGTCTCTCCCTCTATCGTCCTCGTCGTCCTACCCTCACAGGAGCAATTCTCTTCCACGGTATCGGCCATACCATACTCAGCGTCCTCCTTATCCTTTTCAACCCTTAGAGTAGGTAGTTAGGTCTCTCTAGTTCTTTAGATTAATTTCCCTTATCAAAAACCCAAAAACAAGTCCTCGACACCGCCGTTCACCCTCGTCTTCTCCGCGTCTGGCCACACCTCTAGCGAGGCGCTTCCGTCGTTGCACACATCCACATGCCTCGCCACCACATCCTACACCTCTGCCTCGATCCTAGGAGCAAAAGTCCTAACTTAGTTAGGTCGATTGCCCCTCCAAACCCTCCACCCAACACAACACCTTCTGCACCAACAGACTAAGGTCATATGACCTTTTAACTCACTCACACTCACTACCACGTTCATTAACATGTTCGCCATCTTCATACGAAGCTCCTTGATATGGATCTTACGTAGTTTGTAAAATACGTCGTTGAAACGCGTAAAATCGATCTACTCTTAAATTTATAAAGCCTAGATAGGGAAATATTTGCAGTCGTCCAAGGAGGCAACTTTTTGTAAAATCAAATCTCTTGCTTCAAAATAGAAATTACCTTTCTTTTTGGTATTTTCAAATATGTAGTTTTTATGGTTTTGAAACAATGGGCACTCACAAAATTGTTGGCAAAAAAGCAATCTACACCTAATTCACTAAACTATTACTAAGGTGACAAGAAAAGCCTCTCCCTAAGCTCACTCTAAGCACGTGGAGGCCTAGAGTAATTAGGGCGAGGGAGTGAAAAAGTGCTAGATCAAGAAAAAAATAATAAATGCGACAATAATTGAAATGAAGGCAACTTGAATTGATAGAAACTTGTTCTACACAAAACACATAGAGGAATGCTTCTACTCTACTTGAAAATGCAAGAAAATAAAAACACAAACCTCTAGATAAAAATGGTGAAGAAGAGGGGCTTCTTGCTCCAAGCCTAGTAGCTCCTTAACTTGAAAAGAAACTCCTCCTTCCTTGAAAGGCTCCTCCAAGATGATGTCCTCTAAGGCAAGCCCACAAAGGGGGAGTGCACTTGCTCTCCAAGGGTGGGCATGTACCACTCTTCCTCCTCCAATGCCTAGCCATCCTCCAAGTGATGGAAGTCCTCCTCCTTGGCGTGGCTCAAGGGAGAAGAGAGAAGTGGAAGAAGGCCCCAAGGGGGTGGGTAGGATGCCCCCTTAATCTTCTTCCATTCTTCTCCTTCCGTAGCTATAGGTTTAGGTGGGTATAAGGTAGAATTTACACTAATGGAGGATGGGAATTATGTGGTGGTAGGGTAGGGTATTTACAAGATGGGAAGGGGGGTGGTTATGGTATTTTTTTGGAGGGAAATGAAGGATTGCTTGGATATTTTTGGAGGGAAAAATGGGAGGGAAATGAGGAGGTGCCTTGGTTTTCCCTCCAAAAATACCTTCTAGAAGGTATTGATTTTGGAGGGAAAAATTGGAGGGTGGAGATGGGTTTTGATGGTGGATGTAGGGTGGTGATGGAAGGGATAGTTGGCACCAAAATAAAGTAGGAGTAGGTGGTCTCTTTGCTGGAGCTTAGGTAGTAGGGTAGTAGCTTTTGGTGCCATGGAGGTAGACTAGCTAAGCTAAGCTAGCTTAGCTAGCTTATCTAGTAGGGAGTAGGGTTGGAGGCATTTGGAGCTAGGGTTTTGAGGGAGAAGAGCTGGGGGTAGTCATCTTGAGTTGCACTGGAGCTAGTGGTTGCTGAAGAGAGCTACAAGGAGCTACCTTAGTTGGCTTAACTTGCTAGTTCTTTGCTAGCTGCTAAGCCAAGCTAAAGCAAGTTGGCTTCTGCTGAAGGAGCTGAGGTGAGCTAGGTTTGATGCTCCTGGGGAGGACCTAGCTAGTTGAGGTAGCTAAGGTAGCTTAGCTCAACTAAGTTGAGCTAAGCTGAGTCCCCGGGAGCTGGACTTGAGCTTCTTGAGCTAAGATGAAGTCATCTTCAGCTAGCTAGAGTTGAGTGGAGCTGGATGTAGCTGGTCCTAAGCTGAGGTGAACTCTAGTCAACTCAGCTGAGCTAGCTGGAGCTCCTAGTGAACTGATGGGAGCTGAGATGACCTAGACCTAGCTAAGTTAAGCTGAATCTGAGCTGACTTGAGCTAAGGTGAGCTAAGATGAGCTCTCTTAAGCTGCCATTCAGCTGAGATGAGCTGAATGGAGCAAGGATGAGCTAACCCTAGTTCAGGTGAGCTGGATTCCAGCTATGGTGAGCTGGATCAAGCTGAGTTCCAGCTGGTTTAAGCTTCTTCTTCACCAGTTGCCTTCCTGAGTGCTAGGGTTCTAGGGATCTGACAATCTGTTTATCCTTAACACTCACAAAAACACATAAAAAACATAATAAAAAGTGCAATGCATGCCTAACCTAATTAATGCCTAAATGCAACCCAAAAACCCATTTGCGGAGCAAAATCCTAAGAGGTAGGTTTATTTTAATGCATAAGAATGATGATAGACTGGAGTTTATCACTCCTGAACTTGTTTAACAGGGCCGAGAGGCCATTTTCTTTGTTTCAGGTTTTCAGGTCCTCTCTGCCATTAACGAGTGAGTTCAAGCTTGCTTGAAGCTTGCATTAGGTCTTACCAATCCCAGGTCCCAACTCCAGCTGCTGCAGAATCATCCCAGGACTACTCTTGGACCATCAATTGGACCTGTTGACTATGCCTTCGCCACCAATTGATGGACGAAGCTGCTGCTACCAGTTGTGCGAAGGACGCTATCTTTAGTCCTACCTCGGAAGTAGTGAAAGCTCCACAGCGGTATAAATTGAAAAAGTATTCTGGGCTTATTGCCTCAGAACACGGGGTGAGGTCCCACACCCTCACTCATCGACCTACCTACGTTCTCACACCTCAGTTGCGACCCACGCCCACAGCCCTGGTCCCGGGTGCACGAATCCCTGAATACCTGATTACCCGAGCATTTGACTGGACATTGAGAAAGAGAAGGGGAAGAGAGAGAGAGCACGAGGTTAGGGGGGTTTTGATCTTATAGGCACTTGTGAGACACTTAGTCGCGAGAAGAGAGAAAGAAGGAGCCATACAAAAGGATGGAAAGAAGAAGAAGGAAGAATAAAAGAGGCAAGGCAAAATAAGAGGACCTTAAGAAGAGAAAGAGAAGGAAAAGAAGGCAAGGAAGAAGAACAATAGAAGAAAAAGAAAGAAGGAGCACTGTAGAAACGCACTTTAAGTCGTCTGATTGTAAAATCAGACGTCTGATTATCTGTTCCTTCATTTGATTATATTTAGTAATACTATATATGTGTTAGGCTAATAATTGGTGATCCAAATCACCATTATTTTGTCTAGAGTTCTATTTATCTTCTCATATACTCATGTTATACATTGCATATTAGTTTTTGAGTAATCAGTTGTGCTCATTTATATTATTTGTTGAGATTAGCATGTGAATGCAATACTTGCTCCCTGTGTTTGACCTCGGACTTCAATTCGAGTAATAAATTATATTTGTTGACAAGCGACTTTGGTTTGTACTACAACGTATCAATCTTAAACACCGATTTCATGCATTCAACATTTTGGTACTGTTGCTGGGGAGCAAGGCACAATTCACCGCTATTCCCTTGCTATATTTTGATCATATTTGAGCACTAACTTGCCCTGTTTGATTTTTTGTGATTTTACGTGGTACTTCACTAGGAGATCTTCCAAGCAAATCAATCACTCCAGGGTTGGTAACTTTTTTATTCTTCCCTAATCAACCTCTTAATCTTGGGAAGATAAAAAAGGAAATAATCAATTTGGAATCACCTACCTTATTTTTATAGTAATCATCATTTAAAAAGGTAAGTTTCCTAATTTGCGAACAAATTTCATATCTGATTGAAGCTTAAGACGATTCTGTTTAGAATTCCCTACCCAAATTTCTTGTATTTATTAGGGACTACGTGTAATTTCTAATCTTCTTGGACCACGCACTTCTTGTTTGAAGTCTAAGGAGAGCATTTTAAGATCAAGTTGGATGTAGAATAGAGCCAATTAGGATTTCTGCATTAGGGTTCTGGAGTGATAGTTCACATTTGCCTACATAAAAGGAAATAACCCTCCCGCTTTTGTGTGCTACCCAAGCCCTTGATTGAAAAGATCTAATCAAGAAAAACCCTAAAATCAGGCTCTAATTTCACTTGAATCCTAAAATCTTGGACATAATAACCTGAGAGTCAATCAGGGTGATTTCTGAGTCTTGACCTAGATTTCATTCTCCATCTTTTAGGGTAGGTCAGGTGAAGTTGGTCTACCTAGTAGGCCAACCAACATCCAAATTAGGTCACAAGCCAAATTAACTTCTAATCAAGTGAAATTAAAGACACAAATTAGGACTTAAAATTGGTAGACTTAAGAGGTCAAGTTATCCATTTTGGTCTACCTGGACCTTCAATGACAAGGAAGGTCGGGTGGGGGAAACCCTGTAACCCATAGGGATGCTCTACCATGTTGGGGTCTTTGCTGGACTCTCCCTTCTTGGCTGCCCAGGTAATTCTCAGGTGGACGACTTTCTGATCCAGGGGTATCATTCACCCCGAACCTCTATAGTCATCCAAAAATCTTTGGGTGCCTTGATTGAGTCAATAGCATCCAGTCCCTCATCTTTTCTCTAGTACACAAACATAGATCATCTTAGGGATTTCTATTTGGTCAAAGCAACTGCAATTTAATCTTGAGTTTGATTCTACATCCTGATTCCACCACTTGATTCAAAAATGCACCCTGGCTATATAGGAGGTCTGTTTAGGAAACCTGAGTCCCAAATGAGTATGAAAGAAAAGATAATTGAGAATGCTTATAGAAACCATGAAGAATATTATAAAAGGGACATTCAGGAAAAATTTCTAAAAACAACAAACATCATCGCAAACTGTGCAAGGATAATATGGACACAAATGAACCATAGTTCAACCCAGGATAATCTACTAACAGAACACAGTGAATTGGTAAAATTACACAACAATAAGTGTCTGTAATGTTGGTCAAGCCCTTTTGATGGGAACACCATCATGAGCCATGACTAGCTCAGTTTGATCTTATTAAGTCAATAAAAGCTCCTACATATCCATCAGAAGGTCTTAAGGGCACAACATTGATTTGAGAAGAAGATAAGAATACAGGGTTATTTCTATAAATTTACCATTCTATCACAAAATAGAATAACCGTAGGTTTTCTCAGGGGTTGAACAAAGGTCAAATGGTCTTAAGAGTCTAACAAGTGGGTTAGAATAGACAAAAAAAGGTTTCCTCACGTTTCAGAAATTAAATGACATTTAAAACCCTAAAAATAGATCTGCTTAATTAACTGAGGTTATGGTCAGGATAAAATTCACCTAAACCCTCTAAAAATTATAGAAAAATATTGTGTAGGGTTTGGAACCTTCAATTTGACCACTGGAACCCATCTTGACCCAAAATAGAGTCTCAGAAAGACACTTGCCCTAATTTGGGTAATTGTGTAAATTATCCAGTCAAACTAGGTAAAAACTAATATCCAACTTCACCATTGGATTCCTTAGGTCTAAATTAGGTTTATAGCAAAATTTGGGCCCAATCTGAAATCATCTTGACCTAATTTGCAATTTGGTCCTGTCTAACTCTTTTATTTCACACACATGCCCCTAGCTTTTGAATCCTTTACAAAAAGGTCCCCAACTTTATCGTCTCTTTCTTCAAATAGATCCCTGTCACAATGAAATCCTAATTCTACAACTCTGGCGATCTTGTTTTGGCATTTTCTCCTTGATTCCTTGACGAATCCCTCTCAGATTTGAAAGGGAAGTTCGTCAAGGAATTTCCTTCCTTTTGGGCCAGATCCTAAGCCCTACAACCTTCCCAATCTCTCATTCGAACGCATGAGAGGTTTGGGTATCTTTCAAGCTTCCATCTTCGGCGAACATTCCAAGCTTGAGAATCTTGCTTCCCAAGCTCAAATCATCCTCCAAAGGCCTATAAAAGAAGCCCTAATGCATATCATCCATCCCAAGCTCGATTTTGGCCAGAAATTCCCCACATTCCTCCTTCCTATTCCGGTCGAAAGTCTCCTCGAGCTGCAGCGATTCCTCTCGACCTCCCTCGTCGTCCGTCTGCAATACCAGTGACGGATTCATCTTCCTCATCTTCCTCCGCGTCGCGCCATACTAGCGGGCATCTCTCCCTCCGTCTTCCTTGCTGTTTCCTTCTTACTGGAGTCACCTTCTTCCCTGGCGTCGATCACCCCGCAACTGACGTTTCCTCTACTCCTCATCGTCTGTCAACTACCAAGATAAGTTCCCTAATTCTTCTACTTTATTCACACACCAACCACACTCCGTTTTGACCGCCATCTCACTCACAAGATCTCTATCTTCCACCTCGCTGGAGTACCTCCAGCGAGTTCTCACAGCCACTACGCTCCACTAAATTGTCTGCCTCTCATCCCTACAGCTCCGCCTCGATCCCAGGAGCAAAAGCCCTAACTTAGTTAGGTCGATTGCTCCTTCGAACACGCCCCCGAACAACTCACCTTCGCATGGCCATCTCCATCATCATTCGGGAACCTCACGCACTCTCACTCCACGATGCACCCACCACCACATTCACTGTCCCCCGACGATACTGCTGAGCCATCTAACGCGGCCGCAAGGCCCTCTTTCTTGAATTTCAAGCTTTAGGTACCATGCCATTGCAGCAGAGCTTCGAGCAAGCTTTGAAGCTCACTTCCTAGCCAATAGCTCTAGGAGAAACCTCCAGGTGTTGCATACTAGTTCCAAGAACCTCCCCAGGTCATCAATTGCAGCTGTAGGGGTCGTCTCCATCCCCAATTCAAACATTCACGACCTGCAGCCGTGCAGAGAGGAAGGTGGGACATTTAGTCCCACCTCGGAAGCACACAGGTTGTCATAGCTGCATAAATTGAAAAAGTGGTTGGGGCTTATCACCTAAACAAACTTGGGGGGTGAGGTCCCCCGCCACCCCTTCACAAGCGCCTCACCTATGACACTATGCACGCGGGCCTGGAGCTGACCCGACCCGCTTAACTCGCCTTCACTCCTCGGCTGTGACCATGCTCGCAGCCCTAGTCCCGGGTGCGCTTGGATCTGAATCTGATTGCCTGGTACTGTGTAAGGCTCTGGGAGAGTGGATCCCAGAGAGAGAGAAAGAAACAGAGAGCGTGGGTGTTGGGGGTGTTTTGCTCTGAAGATCAATGGCTGACACTTAGCCATTTGAAGAAGAAACCCCCCGCTGTGTTTGAAGAAGAGACATAAAAGAAAAGCCAAGGCAAAGAAAGAGAAGAGAAGGAGCTGGAGGGGAAAGAAGAAGAACAATGCCTTTGCACTGTAGCAAGAGCGAGTTGAGCCTCTGATCGGCTGAGCAGACGTCTGAGATTCAACAGAAGTGCAATGCACTTATTGCATGACATTTCATCATTTGATACAGATTGCTTCATTGAATATCATTGTAAATAGGATAATTTGGTGATTCAAATCACCAGTTTATCCTGACATTTTTTGCTACATTGATTCTTGCTCTTATATATTCATCTTATTAGTGCTTCAATTTGATATATTCTTTTTTAGAATTGTGATTTGAGATTTATATTTGTCACTTGCTCCCAACGAACAACCTCGGACTTCATTTTTGATATTCAAGTTATAAATTTTATCTATTTTTCACACTGATTAGACCTATATTGCAACATTATGATTTTAAAACCCATTTTTGAGCGACTATCATTTTGGCACTATTGCCGGGGAGCAACGTGCAATTCGATCTCTTGGTTACAATTCCTGACTTGGTACTAACTTGCACTATCTCTTTTTACTGTGATCTATTTCAGGGATTCGTTGGAGGAAGATCAGCTGCACATCAGCCACTCCAGGGGTAGGTAAACCACAAATCCAATCTCTCCTAAGCCCTTGATTCTGAAAAGCTAAAAAAAAAAGAAAGAAATCAATTAGGTCCAACTTGCATTCTGTTTTTAGATTAAATCACAAGTTGCTTGATTTGGTTCATTTCTAGAAAACACCCAACCTTGATTTGTGCACCTACTTAGGGATTTAAGGTATCTAGGGCTATCACCTTCTTGCTTGAGCCCTAGGTACCACATTTGGACAAATTGAATTGGGGAGCCCTAGGTGTGCATTGACAAACAATCGGGGGGTACACGAATCTCGAGGCCTTTTCGCATTCGTTGATCTAGAGTTGGTAGCCAGTCAATTGGATAAGGTCTCCATTATCGAAAAGAAGGTGGACGACATCACTCATCATCTACACAAATCCACCTCTGCACCTCAAAGCACATACATGCACCTACCCATGGGAAGGGAGGCTACGCACAACATCTACCACTCCCTAGGGATGGATGCATCTCCACCCCTATTTAATTATGGCTTCGAAGGCACCTCTAGGTCAACCAACCACAGTTGGGGGAACTCTGAAACCCTGTACCCTGATTATCTCGGAGGTTCTCAGACTTGCGAGGATCTCCACACTGTCCAGAATAATCCTTTCTCCAACACTTACAACCCTGGGTGGCGGAATCATCCTAACTTTGCATGGTCGGGAAATAACCTGAATCTGAGATCCCAATTCCAACCCAGACCACAAAACCAGTGACCGTATCAACCCCCACTCAACCAAGGCCTAATCAAAATTTCCAATCTGGACCGTGATTGAGCAGCAATCATAGGTCTTAATTGACCTAAATTAGGCTAGGACTTAGCATAAGTTAGGGTAATTCATGCATGCATAAGCATTATCTGCATCTTTACTGCTTTCTTTTAGCTATGCATAAAATAATGCTATAATGTGCTGATTAAGTGCATTATGTCAATTATAGGTAATAAGCTGGATCTGAAGCTGGATTAGGAATAATTGGTGTTGCAGCAAAGCTGGAGCAAAAGACTTAGATTAGATATAGTAAATAATGATGTAAGGGAGTTAAGATATGCTACTCTATTAAGTAGGAATAAAGTAAAATGTGAAGAACTTAGGTCCATCCTAGCCCTAGGATAGCCTAGAAGCCTCCCTAAGCCTTAACCACCCTTAGATTAGGTCACCACACACTAGGAAACCCTAAAACCCTAATTCCAACCCTTATCTGAACGTCCAGATGAATTATAGGACATCCAGAACCCTTAGCCAACTCCCGCACACCCTAAACCCACTTCTGCAGTGTTATTGGATGTCCAGACACTTTGTCAGACGTCCAATTTCTGGAGAATACCCAAGACAGAACCTAGAAACACTCCTGACTCTAATTGGACGTCCAGACAACAAGTCTAGACTTCTAATTTTTTGAGTATTAGACGTCTGATTCAATTTTTGGATGTCTAGAACTATTCTCCAATTCCTATTTTGAGATTCAAGCCTTGATCTCTGATCTCTAGCCCCCTAAACCCAATTCTAACCCCATAGGAACCTAAATTAAGGTACCCTAACCCTAGTACATCACCTCTAGACCTCCCCAATGACCTAATTAGGTCCTCACTAAACCCAATTGACTTAAATCATAGTCAATTGCCATTGCCTAGTCAATTGGACTCATAGGGTCCAATTAAGCTCAGATCTCAACCCACACAAGTCCAATTGGACTCAGTGAGAGTCCAATTGACCTAAGCCCAACCTAAATGAGTTATTTCACTCTCAATTAGGTTCACACTCATTCAATTAAACTTGTGTTAAGTTTAATTGCAACTCCTCCTTAGCAATTAGGGTTTGCAACCCTAATCTAAGGCCTACACCTACCTAAACCCCTTAGGACCTAACCTAGACCACTTAGCCACATAGGGCATGGCCACACACGCACACACACACACCCACTCACGCACACACACACCCATCTAGAGTTCTCTAGAACTCTCGTCAAAGTGGCGCCACTCTTGGTTGCCAAATTTAGCAACCAAGAGCCATTCAATTCTTAGATCCACCTTTTATGGATCTAAGAACTACCTCTCTCTCACCATGGCCAGCCACTTATGGGGCTCTCTCTAGAGAGTTCCACACTTCTCTAGAAAGTCTCCCTTAGGTCTATAAAAAGACCTAAGGGGTGGAGAATTGCACCCATCCCATTCTTGGCACTCATTCACACTTAGGTTAGCTACATTCACCACCATTCCACCTCCACGAGTTTCTCACCATGGTTACCACCATCTCCATGCCAGGATGCTGGATCACTTCTCCAACCTCTCTCTAAGGGCCAGCCTAAGCACCATTGGCTGCCCCTCCTCCTCTCAACCACTCAAAGGCCATCGGAGACCACCTCCGAATTCCCTTCTTTCTGCTAGATTAGCTTTAGTTCTTCATATTTACATGGTTTTATTATTGCTTAGTAGTATAGCTCTTTATTCTCCCCCAATGTTGCATGCAAAATCCCCCCATAGATTCGTGTATGCGATCATTTTCTGTTAGCTAGATTTAGAATTTCAAGCTTTCCTTTATAAGCTTTACTCTACATTCCATGTCGCAAACACCCTCCTGAATGAATGAATGAAAAATATATTTTTTATATACATATCTCTATGTTGAGAATCACCATGAGCTTATTGATTGCATTCTATTTCGTGTCATTAAAGTTGCCTGCTTTTCATTATCATCTATTGCAACTAAGCATGCCGTGTTTAAATACGTAATAACCATAAACCGCCATGCGATTTTAAGCAAGTATAGCTAGAAAAGATCGATTTCAGATTTGAACAAACGCCTCCCAGAGATGAACGACCGTGACTCAAAGTCTCGTTATCTTTTTATAAATATTTTTTGTTTGATTGTATTGCGCACTATACTAGACGCATTTTCTTATTGAAATGCACTTTACGAGATGCAAACAAATGGCGTCGTTGCCGGGGAGGCAATGTCATTTTCTTGATTTTGATCTTTTGAACTATCACTGACAAATCTTCCTCTACTTTGTTTTTGGATGTGCAGAGACATCACAGGAAAGAACGGGATCTGTGCACACAATGAGCATGGAAAAGATTTCCAGGTGCACATCACACTTTCTTTAGGCTAGGTTTTCTTTTGAACCCTAGGTTAGATTTGCTTCCAACAATTTCTTTTGAAAAAAAAAACTTATTCATTTTCATGAAAAAAAATAAAAAAAACTGGGTAGTTAGATTTCTTTTTGAATCCTAGGTTAGTTTGAAAAAGTAAAAAAAAAAAAATGAAAATCCTTTGAAATAAAAAGGAAAAAAAATCCTTTTTTCAAAAAACAAATTCAAAAGTTTTTTTTTTTTTTAAAAATATAATTTTGGTGGAAAGTTTGAATTTCAAACTCAAACACTTTTTAAAAGCTTCTCCACCATTCTCTGATTTTCAACCAGATTTCAAAGTCTGTTTCAAAAATTCGATTGCCAAAAAACTAGTGAACAAAAAATTTTGAAATTCGGGTTAGACTTTCATTTTCAAATCATCTTTCAAGCGGCACCATTCTTTTGAAAAAATTCCAAGTATAAAATTTTTAAAAATTCGTGAAGTGCAAGAGGGTCAGACTAACCTAGATTTGAGAATTTTCAAAATTCAAAAAGTAATTTTGAGCAATCTGCGATTTTGTTTTGACTAAAAATAGAGGGTTTTGAAAGCTGATCTCATTGGCTTTATTTTTCATATTTTTCCTGAATTTTTGAAAGTCATTTAATATAGTTTTGAAGCGAAAAATCGACCAAGGGTCAAAATTCCAAACCTGACCCCAAGACAATCAAAAATCTCTAAAAATTTAGTTGAAATAGTAAAAATTACAAACAAATATTCTCTAAAAAGCTAATTGAAAAAGGAATCTACTCGCTGAATTTCAAGTTAATTGGATTCCAATTTTTGTCAGAGAACTAGTTGTATTTTTTGTGGTCTACTGAAGAAGAACAACACAAAAGAATAAAAAATCCTAGAATTGCATGAACCCTAGGTTACATCTTTAGGGTTACAATCAGGAGACCACATTGGGCTAAACTAGAATTAGTCAAGTCTAGTACTTAGTCGGTGAGCTTGGTCAACTTGTGGACCACTCACCAAAAACCCCAACTGAAGAAAAACGGGCAAAAAATCAAGTCTAAAACATGAAATAAACCCGAATTCATTGTCGTACTATTGGGTGCTTTCAACCTCTTGGCTGGGTTAGCCGAGAGGCGGGAATCACTTTCAGTTGGTTGTATGACGAATTTTCTTCAGGAATTACAACTTAAAACGAGAAATTTGGTCACAAGATCATAAGGACCATCTGATTGACAGGGCCTTAGCCTTGTCTAGCTTGGCTACATCAACCCAGGGGTTAGGTGGTGTATGCAAGGAAGGAGGTCACTTAGAACTGAACTGGTTGGACCTTGGGAACCCCTCCCAAGGAGGCGAGTCACCTCTCCAGGACCATCTTCTCCCCCCACTTCTACTCCCACAGCCACAATGGCTAATCCTGGACCTAGACCGGGTCAGGACATTGATAATCTGGACTCGATGGCTTGTCTGGAAGCCTAGGTAGTTGAATCTGAGGAGCGGCATCAGCAGAGCATGGACCACATTTTGACGGTGCTTGACAGAATGCAGCATCCACCGTGAGGAGAACAACTGCAGGATTTCTATGATCCAGCCGCACCAATCGTCACACCCTTAGTCAGGATTCCCGTGGGCAAAGACGTGTTTGAGCTCAAGCCCAATGTGATCCGCTTGATCAACACTCACTTTTATGGAAACTCAAGCAAGATCCGTTCCATCACCTAGAGGACCTGAGTCGACTTGCAGAAATGATTCGACCTAGGAACATTAATCTTGGGATTATTCTAATGAAGCTTTTCCCATTTTCTCTGAGGGACAAAGCTTCATACTGGTTCAAGACCATTGGGAAGCCAATTGGAACCTGACCGGAATTACGACGTGAATTCCTGCAAAATTTCTTCCCAATCGGTCGAACAAACGCGATGAGGTGCTCAATCACGACTTTCTCCCAAGGAGCTGGGGAGAAGTTGCATGAAGCCTGGGATTGATTTCACGACCTTCTCCAGAAATGCCCACACCATGGTTTACCTAGATGGCACCTAGCTCAGATCTTTTACCATGGGCTGGATGACACACATCGGTATTTGGTCGATGCATCTAGTGGTGGGAATTTCCTTGCGAAAGACAAGAACAACGCATTTGAGCTATTCGAATCTTTGGTAGAGAATTTAATGAATGCCACATCCATGAACCAGTTCTAGCGGCTTGGTCAGCAGCTGGTTGGTGTCCATGAGGCTTACACTGAGTCTATTCGAGCCGACATGGATGTCATCGTCAAGCAGCTGGACAAAATAAACTTGATTGAGAAAAAGATTGACCAAATTAGTCAGGGTCAATCTGACTTGAACTTTGCCGCTCCAAGACCCTCCTATGCACCCCGAGCCCCCCTTGCTCGAGTTAATCTACTGATGTAAACACATTTACACTACTTAAGATGTCTATTTATGCATGTTCTCAAGCATAGGATTTCATTACATGCTATAAATATTGCATAACATGCATCATCTTGCATTTAGAGTAGTTTGAATAAAATGGAGGTTAATAGTCTCCTTTTATGTGCTTGGACAGGGCAAACTTTTTATCGGGGCCTCGAATCGAAGATCTAACCATACAGATGTGATCAGGGTGACGATTGGAGTTCAACGACTCCAAGATCGCCTTAATCAGGCATCTGTAGCATCAGGTAGTGATCGGGGAACCCTAGAAGATCAAGGGCCAAGATGGTGTAAATCCACACTTCAAATGACAAATCCAACCGCACGGATGGATTTGGATCGACGATCGTAGCCTAACGGCGTGAAAATCGACTCAATCCGACAACCGTGGCACCATCTACATCATCCAGAAGATGGATGGCCAAGATGGCACCACGTGGCGCCATCTCAGCCGTCCAACCGGCCCTCAAGCACCGTCGTACATTCTCTTCTTGAATCAGAGTGTCGCTTCTGGGCTGTTGGATCTTGATCCAATGGCTGTGGATGCGCGCGCTTGAAAACGTCAGTGCGACCATTTGGACGATGCAGCGCAGCGATTTAGTGCCTTATCCCGAGGCGCTGGCGAAGGATCAAGTCGCAGCGAGCGGGATTTGGAGTGGGGGCACGCCTTCAATAGATCATCAGATCACGATCCAACGACTGCGTTGGCTCGATAGCGCCGAGGTAGAGAAGAGAAGGAAGAGATGCTCCTCGCTAGATAAAGTTAAAATTTTCGTCCCCATTCAGAAGTGGATCCCGCGACGACGACAACGTGCTTCCCCATTCTTGTTCTTCTACTTCGTCCTCCTTCGTCCTGCTCCGTCCTCCTTCCAGGCATCGTCCCGTCCAGCTCGTCCTCCAAGTGATCGTCGAGGAGGATAACTTCTCTCTCCCATTCTTCTTTACAGCTTTCTAGTGTAGAATTTTCTTGCTTTCTAGTGTAGCTGATTTTCCGCTTTCTAGTGTAATTCTTATTTGGTTTTATTGTATAAACATTTTGAAATATTAAATGCATGTTCTCTCTCTCTCTCTCTCTCTTCCTTTTAGTTTGATTGTTGTAATAGCTTCATTGTAATTACATCGCCTCATTTTTCAAGAAAAATTCTAAAAAATAATATAATTGCGAATATAGATCGACATAGCCTCCCTGTGTTCGACTCGGAATTTCAATTTTGGTATAAATTTTATTTGTTGAACACAAGTTCTTCTCTTTCAAGCTACAACTACAAGGTTTTAAAACCAAACACGTTAGCGTAGCAACTCGTACGTCCAACATCAACTCACTTGGGATGCATCTTCTCCTTATTTATGAGATCCACATATTAGGATCCCGTAAACAATCTAGATTTGGCACCTTACGACCAGGGTTATGCACCACTCGAAGATTATAATACGTATCCCCTTGATGGATATACATCTCAGACATCTTCGGCCTATGAGGACCTCAGTGCTATCCAAGGATACGAGCATAATAACCCATATTCAGAGATGTATAACCCTAGTTGGCGCCAGCATCCGAACTTCTCTTGGTCAGGTAATTCACAGAGACCACATCAAGATCCACACTACCAGACTAGGCAATATGGGAATGCGCAAAACACATACCCTAGGTAGCAGCCATTCCCACATCAGCAACAACCCCATTCTATATACCAGCCGCTGCGCCAAGCTACCAGTCACCCTCCAAAGCGGGTTGACCCTTTGGAGGCACTGAAAGAGGAGCCGCAAGAATCAATGAGGAAATATACATAGGATAGCTTGCAAATAATGAAGGCGATGGATGACCAGATACAGACTATACAGAACACACAAAACCAGCTATTGCAGGAGCATAGGACTCAGGGAGCCTTGCCCTCCCAACCTGTCCCTAACCCTCGTTATGTGCAGAACCAAGGCACCCCACCTAGGTTTCAGGCACCACAAGGACAGGCACATGCCATATTATAGGCACCACCTGGTTACGCTCGAGGCCAGCCGCCTTTGCAGAACCTCGCATACTCTACCCCTTCCGCTCCCCCACCACCTCATGGACAGCAAGCTGATGCAAATGTTCTCTTTGAGGAGTGGAAGGAAGGCATTCGACCCACCACATAGGCAGGCAGGTCCTGATTTTTCTCACCCTTCACCGTAGGCGGGTTCGACTCCTTCATCTCAGGAGCCACCTACGGTAGATAAGGGTAAGAGACCACTTGACCCTGAGATTCCTGTCCCTTTTCCTGAGGCTCTGACACGAAATGTACTATGAAAAAAGGACACGCAGAATTTTGAGGACCTGAAGTCAATGTCCAAGGAAGTACATATTTAGGTCCCCCTCCTCAAGGCAATTGATCACATCCTAGCTGTCGCTAGGTTCTTCAAGGACTATTGTACCCTGAAGCGACATCCTAGAATTGGACGACAAGAGGTACTGTCAAAAGAGGCTAGCACCATGATTCTAGCTGACTTGCCGCCGACAAAGAAAGACCCTGGTACCCCACTCATATCCTGCTTCTTACAGGACTCTCCATTTGATCGGGCCCTTCTAGATTTGGGTTCGTCCATCAACCTAACTCCCACTGCCGTATTTGATCGATTTTGATTTGGGGAGTTAAAACCCACCTCAGTCATGATTCAACTAGCTGATAGATCAGTAAAAACATTGAGGGGGTGGTTGAGAACGTGATCGTAAAAGTCCACAGATTCTGCCTTCCGGCAGACTTTTTCATTCTTGATATGGAGGTTCCTCCTAATCTCCGAGATGCACCAATTATTTTGGGTTGCCCATTTCTAGCGATAGCCTGAGCAAACATTGATTGTGCATCCGGGTGTATGGAGATAGCCCTAGGTAATGAGCGACTTCGACTTGACATATTCAGGGCATCAAGGAATTTTGACTGTGATCGCATAGAAGAGGATGGTGAAGACGAAGATTCGGCATACTGTGGTAACATTGGGCTCCTTTGTGATGACCCAATGTCTCATTCGTCTGCACTATTAGGGTTCTTGGACCTCGATCCACACGGGAATGAGACCATTGCACTACACATATCTCCCCGAGGATCTGACTGCTTAGGGTGTGTTTCTGACCACAAGACCCTTGACTCTAGCTATCCTGATCTGCACACTACTGAATCACCCCTGTTGTTGCAGGAACATGTGACCACAGCTAACGGGTTTCCCATTAATGCAGTCACAACTGATTATCTCACAGGAAGTGAGTCAATGGGAATTCACATGCATAAGGACCAGCAGATTCCCACCCTCGAGTTTGCTCCTCCCACTCTCATTTCTGACTCTGACCCACCCGTGATTGAATTGAAGCCCTTACCTGACTCACTTAAGTATGTGTTCTTGGGTGAAAGTGAGACATACCCAGTCATTATTAATGCCCACTTAACCCAAGAACAGGAGCATCAATTGATTTCTACGCTACAAGACCATAAGGCTGCTATAGGGTGGAGCATTACTGATCTCTGTGATATTCGCCCCTTATATTGCACTCATCACATTTACACGGATGAGGGGGTGAAACCTTCGAGACAACCTCAAAGACGGCTAAACCCGAATATGCTACAGGTTGTTAAGAAGGAGATCATCAAATGGCTGGATGCAGGTATTGTATACCCAATCTCTGACAGCCAATGGGTGAGTTCGATCCAGATAGTGCCCAAGAAAGTAGGACTCACCGTAGTGGAAAATGAGAAAGGAAAATCCATCCCGACCCGCATTGCAACATCTTGGCAGGTTTGCATCGACTATAGGAAATTGAACATGGCTACCCAGAAGGATCACTTTCCTTTGCCTTTCATTGATCAAATCTTGGAACGGTAAGCCGAACGCAGTTTCTTTTGCTTTCTGGATGGATACTCTGGGTATAATCAAGTAGCGATTAGCCCGGAAGATCAAGACAAGACCACATTCACATGCCCCTTTGGAACATTTGCTTTCAAGCCGATGCCCTTTGGCCTCTGCAACGCACCAGCAACATTTCAGCGTTGTATGATGGCCATCTTCTCTGACATGATTGGGGATTATGTGGAGGTGTTCATGGATGACTTCTCCATTTTTGGAGATGATTTCACATCTTGTCTTGGTAACCTCACCAAGATCCTGAAACAGTGTATTGAGGTAAACCTAGTACTATCTTGGGAGAAAAGCCATTTCATGGTGAGGGATGGCATAGTACTAGGGCACAGGATCTCTAAAAATGGACTCGAGGTCGATCGAGCTAAATCTGAGATTATTTCCTACTTACCACCACCTAGCTCGGTCAAGCAGATTAGATCATTTTTGGGTCACGTTGGCTTCTACCGGAGTTTTATACGCAATTTCTCGAAAATTGCACGACCTTTGACAAATCTCCTTGTTGTCGATGCCCCATTTGAATTCGATACCTCATGTCTCAGCACCTTCGAGACTTTACGAAGCACTGTCTCTAAGTCCCTGATTCTCCAACCACCCGACTGGTCGCTTGATTTCGAGATGATGTGCGACGCTTCTGACTTTGTCGTCGGTGCTGTTTTAGGCCAGCGTCGGGAAAAACAACCTTTTGTCATATACTATGCTAGCAAGACACTGAAAGAGGCTTAGTGCAATTATACTGTCACTGAAAAAGAACTTCTAGCAGTAGTATTCGGGTTGGAGAAATTCAGATCTTACCTATTAGGGTCCAAAGTCATCATCTTCACTGACCACTCTACCCTCTGGCATTTGTTGGCAAAGAAGGATGCCAAACCCCGGCTCATCAGGTGGATCCTTCTATTGCAAGAATTTGATATTGAAATCCGTGACAAAGCCGGAAAGCAGAATGTTGTGGCAGATCACCTATCCAGACTGGACCCAGACCATAGTCCTTATTACCTGCCCATCCATGAGAGATTTCTGGATGAATCTCTTTTGGCAATTCACTCTGTTGAGTTCCCTTGGTACGTGGATATTGCGAACTACCTTGCTATAGGTAAGATTCCTGCAAACCTATCCAAGGACTAGAAACTCAAATTCATTGCGGAGACTGATTGCACCGCAAAAATACACTTGCAATTGTGCCATCTTGTGCTATTTCCTAGCATTACCTGTGCATATTAGGTTTCCATAGTCGCATTTGTAAAAATACATGCATGCATGCATTTAATTGAGAGGGGAGGAGAGTAAATAAATGGCCTTGCATTTAACATTTTTTCCTTAAGTGCATCTTTGCAAAATTCACCATCTTTTTATTTTTTATCACTTGATTTTGAAATCTTCCCTGCGGCTGCATGGAGCATCCTCTTCCTCCTCATGCCATTCCCTGCTTAGGCCCTTCCCTACTCCAGCCTCTCCCTGCCATGAGCCATCCATGAGCCATGCACTGCCAGGGCATGGTTGTGCATGCTCTCCTCTTCTTTAAAAAGAGCACGGTTCTTCTTCTTGCAGGCAGCCTGGTCCTTCCACGCAAAAAAAGCCAACGTAGCTTCTTCTCCTTCCAGGCCACCGTCCTCTCCTCCCTCAACCTCCACACATCGGCCCTCCTCCTCTGAGGAGACACCTGACGGACAGGAGTGCCTCACGGTGGTGCACAACCACCACCGTGAGTCCACCACCGCCTAGCTCACCACAGAGCCGGTGGGCGTGGTGGTTCCTCCCTGACTTCTTCGTTTCCAGCCATTCCCGCCATTGGAGTCGAGCTTCAAGCTTTGAAGCTCAAAGCTCTGCATGTAGCAGCAGCAGTCGCCCAGCCCTTTCCGCACAAGCCTGCAGGCCGCCCTCGCCTTTCCGTACGCGCCTGCAGGTGCCCTCGCCTCCCACTCGTTCGTACTGCATTCGCCTTCCCGCCCGCAGCCGGCCACCACGTGCCACTGCAGCGGCCGGCCAAACCTCACCGCGCACCCCAGCAGCACCCGCAAGCCTCCACGCAAGCAGCAGGTCGCCATCGCCCTCCACCGCGCATGCCAGCAACCCTCTTCGCGCGCTCTGTCTCGACATCCCGCCGGCAAGCCACCAGTTGGAGCCACTCCATCATGCGTGTCGAGCCGTCCGCACTCACAGCACCTGCAGCAGGCGGTTGCACCCGTAGCCACTGTTCACATGTTTCTGCAGAACACTATGGCTACAGTGGGGTGACCGATGAGTTTGTCACTTAACCGATCACCCGGCGCGCCGCTACCGCCGTTCGCCCGCGCACGCATTTAGCCCTACGCCCGCTCCAGCACCCGCCCACGCGTCTGCGTGCGTCCGCATCACCCACACCCGCCTGCGTCGCCCGCTCTCTTCGCCCACGTGCGCCTGCCAGCGCCCGCTCTAGCTCTCCACGCAGCGTTGTGCACTGCGGTCTTCTCTCCATACCCAATCCCCCAGCGCGCACCTATCTACTCACAGACGCGCCTGCGCATGCGCGCGTGGAGACTCCAGACAGCACTTGGAAGCTACAGACGACTTAACTCCAACCCTTAGCAGCGCCCTCTCTCTCCCGCTCTCTCTCTCACAACACTCTCTCACTCTTTTTACCGACGCTTGCACACACATACACCCACACTCTCATACGTACACACACACCTATACACTATTATATACATATATATATATACGTATACATATATATATTGATATATAGACATATATTTATATACATATATATATACTTATATCTATATATATAGTAGTATTTATATAACTAAGTTTTAGTATACATATATATATATATACACATATATATTTACATATATACATATACTTATATGCATATATATATATATATATATATATATATTAGTACTTATATAACTATGTATTAGTCTATATGCATACTTACACACATATATATATATATATTTATATACTTATATATATATACATATATATCTACATATATATATATACACATATACTTATATATATATACAAATATACATACATATATATACATATATATATAAATATATAGATCTATACATATATCTATCTATACATATACTTATATATATATATATATTTACATACCTATATATATACATATACATATACATATATACGTATATAACTACATATATATATCTATAAATTTATAACCATATAGATATATTTACATACATATATATATATTCACATTATTTACTATACGTGTTATTACGGGAATACCTGCACCAGTTGCTGATATTCCCCGATACACGCGTACAAAAAGCGTGGTTACACACATCTTCTGCCATCCACCTTACACTCCACGCGGCACCTCATCCTGTTGGTTGCGTCTTTCTAGACGACGATCGACTTGACACCGTGTTACACTCCATCTCCGCCTACACCCCCACCCCTTTATACATATATAGCATATACATATATATCTATACTATATTTACTTTATTTCTATTGCTCTTGTATACCAGTAAAAAGATAAAAAAATATATAAAAGAGAAAAGATAATCCTTGACTTGCAGGTACTCTGTCTTGAGAATAGCAAGACCCATTTTGGAACCCTGATCTGGCTCAAAGCCAAGAACCTAATTTTGAGGGTGTGCCTCAAGGACCAAGATTATCAGAAAAAATCTAAATAGAAAAACACCAAAAATACAATAAATGAACGGAAGAGATTCGTTGTAGGAAAGGCGTAGAAACTTGACTTGTAACCCCACTTCCTTGAGTTCGACCCTGGGCCTAAAAGTGACCAAGATAAAATCAAGTAGGCCAGGTTAAAAATTTTGTAAAGAGATGGTTAGGTCCGATTTAGGTTAACCACTATACACACTTCAACGATAAAATCATCATATTAACAACCTAACCGGGTTCGACACCAGAGACCAAATTCTACCTCTGGGATGACCCACTGCTCTTCTGCATTGGAGCGGATCAGATTATTCGAAGATGCATCCCAAATTCTGAGATCCCTAGTGTGTTATCTTTTTGCCACAACGATGCTTGTGGTGGTCATTTCTCGGGACGGAAAACCGCTGCAAAAATTTTGCAGTTGATATTTTTCTGGCCAACTATTTTCAGAGATACACACGATTACTCCCAACACTGCAAACGATGTCAATCAGTTGGCTCTATGACCAGGAGAGACATGATGCCACTCTAGCCAATCATGGTTGTAGAAGTTTCGACGTCTGAGGCATCAATTTTATGGGCCCTTTTTCGAACTCGCATGGCTTCGAGTATATATTACTAATCGTTGACTATGTCTCAAAATGGGTCAAGGCCATCCCAGCGAGACGTGCTGATCACAAGACCGTCATTTCCTTCATACGGTAGTACATCTTCGCGAGATTCGGAATACCTCGCGCTCTGATTAGCGACGGGGGAAGCCACTTCATCCATGCCCACTTTAGGTCATTATTAAAGAAATACGGGGTACATCATCGTATAGCCACCCCGTATCACCCGCAAAACAATGGGCAGGCTGAAGTGTCTAACCGTTAGATCAAGTTGATTCTCTAGAAGACTGTTAGACTAGACAGGAAGGACTGGTCCGATAAAAATTAGTTGATGCACTCTGGGCATATTGGATCACATACAAGGCCCCACTCAGAATGTCACCATATCGTATGGTATATGGCAAGGCCTGTCACCTTCTTGTAGAGCTGGAGCACCGCGCCTTTTGGGCGGTGCGAAAATGTAACCTTGACCTCGATGTAGGAGGTCAAGAACAGGAACTCCAGCTCAACGAATTAGAAGAGATCCGGTGGGAGGCCTATGAGAATGCATTGATATACAAGGACAAGACCAAGGCCTTTCATGACCACCACATTTGGAGGAAAGCATTCACACCCAACCAGCAAGTCTGGTTGTTTGATTCATGATTAAAACTTTTCACAGGGAAGCTCAAGTCCAAGTGGATTGGCCAGTATGTTTGTGATTCATCCATATCTTAATGGGGCAGTCTAGATCAGGGACCCAAAATCTGGGCATATATCTATGGTAAATGGCCAGCGCCTCAAGCCATTTTTGGCCAAGGAACCTCCTCCACCTGACGAGATCGTTCATCTTATTGAGGATGTGTGATTGAATTCTCGCCCAGCTAGAGGCGTTAAACTCAACATCTATCCCACATTCCACCATCATCTATACATAACCATTTTTATATATAGGATATTTTTCTTTAAGCATATTTTCTTTCTGCATACTGACAGGTTGGCCGGTGCTGAATATATAATTAAAGGAGCAATTGCAGGTGATTTCTACCCATTCTCTCCCTACTGTATTTATTTTTTTTTATATTCATGCATGAGGACATGCAAGAACTTAGGCATGGGGGGGTAGATACAACAAAACTGAAAATTTTTATGCCAACAATTAGGAAAACCTCGGAGTTGCATGTAAAATGTACTTTAGGATCCTAAACAAAAGAACCAACTCCACCTCCAATGCTCGCATTGGAGCTAAAAATCGTCCGCAACAGCCATTTCCGACTCACCTGCTCACCTCTTGTTCTAAATTTAGGGTCAAGCTAATTGTAACCTGATACGGGAATTTCATGAAGTACAAATTATATGAGGTAACTTGTTTATAGCATATATACATATTGCACTCATGAATAAGATTATTTTATTAAGAGAATGCATTAGGGATCTTATCCTCTAGTTGATTCCTATAATCTGGAATCTAGTACAACTTTTCACACACACGTAGAATTTGCAATGGATTCACGGTGAAGGCTGATAAACATCTTTAGTCTGTCGAGAAGAAGCAGTGCTTCTTCTCCTGAAGCCCTGGACAGTGTTTTGGGAGTCAGGCAGATTTTCTTCCAAAAATCCATCAAATAGTATGAGATGAGAGTGGAGTGTATTGGTGCTCTAAGATTGGTGCAAGGAATCCGGAATCCTAGATAGTTAGGTGATGATACTAAGAGATTTGGCATAGTTTTCGCTCTCGGTTCCTACGTATACATTTTTGTACGAAATTTTGAGAGTCACCAAATAAGGCAAATACGCGGAGAGCGAGTTTTCATAATACTAGGGCTAAGGTGGATGGTTACGGCCATTCTTTACGGAATCCTCGACTGAAGGAGGGTATTGATGTCAAGGTCAGAAATACATCTCCTATTTGTCTCTCCCAGTGCCATGAGTAGGCACTTCCACCAAATAAGCCACCGAATGTCTCTTGAGTACCACCAATCCCTAATAATGCCTCCTTAATAAAGTTCATGGATGTGTGCTAGTTGTGTTATGTTGAAAAAAAAATGAATGAAATGAAAAAATGATAATGATGGAAAGAAAGAAAAAGGAGAAAAAGATGAAAAAGCAAGAAAAAAAAGGGTGTGAATATTTAGTGTTTATTTCAGTTGCAGTGAGGCAATACCCCAAATATGGCCTTAACCAACCTTTCATGTGTTTCTGACCGCTCGAACACTAGCTGAGGAATTCTGACTTAGTGTTAGAGTTATGGAAACTCAATTAAAGTGTTAAGGCCAAGTGAGACCACCAAATACAGGTCATATGTGTGAATCAAAAGAGAGCATAGTTTTTCTCGTCTTCCTTTGAGTTGAGTTACGTAATAATTTGGGAAACTAGATTCTGCAGTACTAATCTCTATGTAGCACCAGTCGAGAGTGAGCCACCAAATATATAATCTTTTCCCTCTAAGATTATCTACCTAAGCTTAAAGTTGGGTGGAATTCATAGAATATTTTGAATACCCTGAGGGAAGAAGTCCACCTATCCCGCTAGAATTTTTACTATGGGTCAAGTACAAGCTTTAGAGGTGAATCAGTTTTCACTTGAATCCGTTGCAAAAGCTACATAACTACACTTTCACGATTGTCTAGATTTCTAGAGCATAGGATGAAAACAAAAAGGAGAAAAATCTCTAGGCATACACTTGATAAAATAATCAATCCCTTAGGGACCCTTGCTGTGAATAATTTAGTCTTGCATTTGCTAGGGACTAGCAAGATTTAGGTATGGGGGTATGATTGCACAGCAATCATAGGTCTTAATTGACCTAAATTAGGCTAGGACTTAGCATAAGTTAGGGTAATTCATACATGCATAAGTATTATCTACATCTTTACTGCTTTCTTTTAGCTATGCATAAAATAATGCTATAATGTGCTAATTAAGTGCATTATGTCAATTACAGGTAATAAGCTGGATTTGAAGCTGGATCTAAAGTTGGATTAGGAATAATCGGTGTTGCAGCAGAGCTGGAGCAGAAGACTTAGATTAGATATAGTAAATAATGATATAAGGGATTTAAGGTATGCTACTCTATTAAGTAGGAATAAAGCAGTAAAATTTGAAGAACTTAGGTCCATCCTAGCCCTAGAATAGCCTAGAAGCCTCCCCAAGCCTTAACCACCCTTAGATTAGGTCACCACACACTAGGAAACCCTAAAACCCTAATTCCAACCCTTATCTGGATGTCCAGATGAATTATAGGACATCCAGAACACTTAGCGAACTCCTGCACACCCTAAACCCACTTCTGCATTGTTATTGGACATCCAGACACTTTATCAGACATCCAATTTCTGCAAAATACCTAAGACAGAACCTAAAAACCCTCCTGACTCTGATTGGACATCCAGACAGCAAGTCTGGACTTTTGATTTTTGAGTATAAGATGTCTGATTCTATTTTTGGATGTTTGGAACAGTTCTCCAGTTCCTGTTTTGAGATTCAAGCCTTGATCTTGAATCTCTAGCCCCCTAAACCCAATTCTAACCCTATAGGAACCTAAATTAAGGTACCCTAACAATAGTACATCACCTATAGACCTCCCTAAGGACCTAATTAGGTCCTCACTAAACCTAATTGACTTAGATCATAGTCAATTACCATTGCCTAGTCAATTGGACTCATAGGGTCCAATTAAGCTCAGATCTCAACCTACACACTTCAATTGGACTCAGTGAGAGTCCAATTGACCTAAGACCAACCTAATTGAGTTATTTCACTCTCAATTAGGTTCACACTCATTCAATTAAACTTGTGTTAAGTTTAATTGCAACTCCTCCTTAGCAATTAGGGTTTGCAACCCTAATTTAAGGCCTACACCTACCTAAACCCCTTAGGACCTAACCTAGACCACTTAGCCACATAGGGCATGACCACACACTCACACACACACACACCCACTCATGCACACACACACACCCATCTAGAGTTCTCTAGAACTCTCTTCAAAGTTGCTCCACTCTTGGTTGCCAAATTTAGCAACCAAGAGCCATTCAATTCTTAGATCCACTTTTTATGGATCTAAGAACTACCTCTCTCTCACCATGGCTAGCCACTTATGGGGCTCTCTATAGAGAGTTCCACACTTCTCTAGGGAGACTCCCTTAGGTCTATAAAAGGACCTAAGGGGTGGCCATTTGCACTCATCCCATTCTTGGCATTCATTCACACTTAGGTTAGCTACATTCACCACCATTCCACCTCCACGAGTTGCTCACCACAGCTGCTACCATGTCCACACCAGGATGCTGGATCACTTCTCCAACCTCTCTCCAAGGGCCGGCCTAAGCACCATTGGCCGCCCCTCCTTCTCTCAACCACTCAAAGGTCATCGGAGACCACCTCCGAATGCCCTTCTTTCTGCTAGATTAGCTTTAGTTCTTCATATTTACATGGTTTTATTATTGCTTAGTAGTGTAGCTCTTTATTCTCCCCTAATGATGCATGCAAAATCCCCCATAGATTCATGTATGCGATCATTTTCTGTTAGCTAGATTTATAATTTCAAGCTTTCCTTTATAAGCTTTACTCTACATTCCATGTTGCAAACACCCTTCTGAATGAATGAATGAAAAATATATTTTTTATATACATATCTCTGTGTTGAGAATCACCATGAGCTTATTGATTGCAATCTATTTCGTGTGATTAAAGTTGCCTGCTTTTCATTATCATCTATTGCAACTAAGCATGCCATGTTTAAATACGTAATAACCATAAACCAACATGCGATTTTAAGCAAGTAGAGCTAGAAAAGATCAATTTAAAATTTGAACAAATGCCTCCCAGAGATGATCGACTAGGACTCAAAGTCTCGTTATCTTTTTATAAATATTTTTTGTTTGATCGTATTGTGCACTGTAATATGACGCATTTTCCTATCAAAACATTCTTTACGAGACACAAACAGACTGCCTAAAGAAGACCAGACATCTTTGATTCTCCAGACGTTTGTTGACATGCAAAAATAGTGCAAAGAAGAGATCTCTAAGCTGCGAAATCTATTGGCCCAGCTGGCAAGTGCTTGCCAGCCTGTTGCACTCCCTTCTCAGCCTTTTCCAAACCTAAATAACGTGCCGAACCAAACGAGTGTTATGAACCCAAGTTAGGGCCAAGCGTACTTTATTTATCAGGTCCCTTCTGCTCCATCACTTGATGGGATGGATGCTTCAACTTCATACTCAGGATTTTAGCAGCAGGCACCTATTTTGCCCAATCCAAACCAAAATAAGGCAGGATTAAATTCCGTCACCACCCGTAGTGGCCAAGAAACATAAGACCCACCTTTTCGTGGCCACGACATGCCTGAGACTGTAGACCCTAACCTTAGATTGGTCATCCAAGATATGCCCATCCCTGATAAAGAGCCTAAGCCAATTGTAGAGGACCCATCTAAGGTTCCATTTCTGAGGCCTTGACCAAGGGAAAGAAAACAACCAAACCCGTGGCACCTGAGGAGGACCTGGTTAAGCTCTTTGAGTAGGTCCATATAAACATTCCCTTGATGGATGAGATTCGCCACGTACCGGCTTACGCACGATTCCTGAAAGACGTCCGTACACCCAAGTGTAAGCCTCGAGCCAAAGGCGGGAACCCAATCGAACTGTCGAAGCAAGCCAGCTCCTTAATTTGAGCAAACTCCCACCTGAGGTAAAAGACCTTGGCACACCTCTAATCTCCTGTGCTATCGGTGATATACATTTCGACCGAGCCTTATTGGACCTAGGAGCTTCTATCAATTTGATACCAACATCCCTACTAGACCACTTTGAGGAATCTGAACTTAAACCGACAGAGATGACTTTGTAGTTAGCTGATTGATCTATTAAGTCACCAAAAGGAATTCTCAAGGATGTCATAGTTAGGGTACACAGTTTCTACTTTCCCATGGATTTCATCGTCTTAGACATGGATGCTCCTGAGAACTTGAAGAATACACTGTTCATATTAGGAAGACCTTTTCTGGCCACAACTACGGCTAATATTAATTGTGAGGAGGGCCAAATTGAGTTAAAATTTGGGAGCAAGACACTAAAGATCGACATCTTTAAGGCCCAACAAGGAATTAATTGCAGAGTTATTGAGCAAATTTGCAATATCAAGGCCATGGTTGATGACCCATGTATCGAGGAAAACCTGATTATTTTTTATCAACCACAAGAAGATCAAAACCCACAATTAGAGGAGCCTGAACCTAACCTAAACACACCTATAGCTCCTTCCTTTTCTCCCAACACCCACCCTGAACCACCCACTGTTGCTAATAGTCCAGTTATGGAATTGAAACCTCTCCCTAACCATCTTAAAAACGTCTTTTTGGGTTCCAATCAGACGTTTCCTGTGATTATCAACTTCCGACTCACATCTGATTAGGACACATGCTTGATTACTGTCCTCCAGCAGCATCGGAGAGCCATTGGATGGACTCTCGATGATCTAACTGGCATCAACCCCTCATATTGAATACATCACATCTATACGGAAGAGGGCTCACGACCATCCTGTGAAATGCAGAGATGCCTAAATCCAAATCTGCAGGATGTCATGAAAAAGAAGATCATCAAGTGGTTAGATACAGGGATCATCTACCCGATCTCCGACAGTTGGTGGGTGAGTCCAATCCAAGTTGTGCCTAAGAAGGCAGGACTCAACATGATCATGACTAAAATCGGAGAAACCTTACCAACCCGTATAGCGAACTTGTGGAGAGTCTGCATTGATTACAGAAGACTTAATTCCTCCACGAAGAAGGATCATTTCCTACTACCATTCATTGATCAGATCCTCAAGAAACTAGTAGGAAATCGATTCTTCTGCTTCCTGGATGGGTACTCCTATTATAAACAGGTTGCAATCCATCCTGAGGACCAAGAGAAGACTACCTTCACCTGCCCCTTCGGGACATATGCATTCCGAAGGATGCCCTTCGGTCTCTACAATGCACCCACTACTTTTCAGTGGTGTATGCTTGCCATATTCTTAGATATGGTAGGTGAATACCTTGATCTCTTCATGGATGACTTCTTGGTATTTGGGAAATCATTTGATGATTGCCTCCTACACTTGGTCCAAATCCTCAAGTGATGTATTGATGTGAATTTGGTTCTTTCTTGGGAAGAGAGCCACTTCATGGTACCTGAGGGAATTTTCCTGGGACATCTTGTCTCTGAAAATGGCATCTAGGTTGATCGAACCAAGGTGAATTTGATTTCCAAGCTCTTTATGCCTAGCTCGGTCAAGGACATTCGATCCTTTCTGGGGCACATCGATTTTTACTGTCGATTCATTTCTAACTTTTTGAAAATTGTTCACCTCCTAACTAATCTTCTCTCTAAGGATGTCTCCTTTGAAATCACCGTGGAGTGCACTCAAGCATTTGAGATCGTACGTGATCGAGTTACCCAAGCACCTATCCTATAGTCCCCTGATTAGTCTTAACCCTTTGAGATCATGTGTGATGTATCTGATTATGTTGTGGGTGTAGTACTTGGGCAGAAAATAGATGGGAAACCCGTGGTCATCTACTACACTAGCATGACACTTGATGAGGCTTAGCATAACTACACAGTTATTGAGAAAGAGCTGCTAACCGTAGTATTTGCCCTAGAAAAATTTAGATCGTATCTTTTGCATTCTCGTGTTATCATATACTCGGATTACATTGGAGTGAGGCACCTCCTTGAGAAGAAGGACGTAAAACCTCGAGTAATCCACTGGATCTTTCTTTTGTAAGAATTCGATCTCGAGATTTGCGATAAGGTGGGAAAGCAAAACGTGGTAGCTAACCACTTATCCTGCCTTCCTTCTGACATTATTGACCCTTCTGGACCCATCATAGAGCACTTCCTGATGAGCACCTCCTGACTATTAGTGCGGGACTTCCCTGCTATGATGATTTGGTGAACTACTTGGCATGACGTCAAATCCCGTCCGATTGGCCGAAGGCCAAGAAAGACAAATTGCTTTTCGATGCCAAGTACTACATCTAAGAAGACCCGTACCTCTTCTGCATTGGTGCTGATCAGATCAATAGACGGTGTGTCCTGGAAGCGAAAATTCAGGACATTTTGTCCTTTTGCTATGACCAGGCCTACGGTAGACACTTCTCTGGACATAAAATTGCAACAAAAGTCCTCCAGTGTGGCTCTTGCTAGCCCATGTTTTTTAGGGATGCATACAATCACTGTAAGGCATGCACTCATTGCCAGACCTTGGGCAACATGAGCCATCGTGATATGATGCCTTTACAGCCGATTCTCATATATGAAATCTTTGATATTTGGGGGATTGATTTCATGGGACCCTTCCCTATCTCGGATGACTTCGAATACATTCTTCTCGCTATAGACTACGTGTCTAAATGGATTGAAGCTATCCCGACCTGAACCAATGATCATAAGGTGGTAATCAAATTCATTCATTAAAACATTTTTTCTCGGTATGGTATCCCACATGCTATTATCTCTGATGGAGGGACCTATTTTACAAATGCTCAGTTCAGATCATTGATTACCAAGTACGGGGTGTCACACCGAATCTCTACTCATCATCCCCAAACCAACAGTCTAGCTAAGCTATCAAATCAGGAGATCAAGAAAATCCTTTAGGTCACTGTCCGACCTAACAGAAAAGATTGGTCGTCCCAACTTTTGGAAGCCTTGTGGGCTTATTGGACTGCCCACAAGACCTAATTGGGCATGTCTCCCTTCAGATTGGTGTACAGGAAGGCATGTCACCTCCTCGTCGAGATGGAGCACAAAACCTATTGGGTAGTATGGAAGTGTAATTTAGATCTTTCTAAGGCAGGAACCCACAGGTAGCTTCAAATGAGCGAGATCGATGAACTATGTAATGATGATACGAGAACTTGCGAATTTACAAAGAGTGGGTTAAGGCCTTTCACGATAAGCACATATCTAGAAAGGTCTTTCACCCTGGTCAGAAAGTCTTACTCTTTGATGCCAAACTAAAACTCTTCCCGGGCAAGCTTAGATCAAAATGGTTTGGACCATATCTTATCCGACGAATTTTCGGAAATGGAGCCGTTGAAATCAATCAACCTAGCTTTGATTCTCAACCTTTTATTGTGAATAGCCAGTGACTTAAGCCGTTCATTGAACTCACTGATACAAACTTGGCTGAGGTATCTTTTGATCTCCATTCTCCTTGAGCATATTGTTCCGATTGATGGCATTAAACTCAGCGCTTAACGGGAGGCAACCTGTCATATTTTTGAAAAACCTAAAACCCTTCCTGACACATCCCGTGCTGAACTCATATTTAACTTTAGGGTTCATCCATTAGAACAGCCGACTCCACTTTTGGCACTCGTACTAGAGCTTGAAATTGTCCGCAACAGTCATCCCGACCCATCCACCCACCTAAACCTATTCTAATGTACGATCTAAGTTGAATTTGAACCCACCTAATTTACAATGAGGACATTGCAAATCATAGGCATGGGGGTTATTAAAGTGCAAAATGCCGTGAGAATCACTTCACAAGAAAGGGTTTCACCAAAAAAATTACATATTGTTAAAAAAAAAAGGAGGTTGAGGAAAAAGAAGAGCCTTTTTTGAAAAGGAGGGAAGAAAATTGAAAAGAGAAGAAAGGAGCACAAAGGAAAAGGGAAATTGAGTCCCTTAGAAACAATTTGGAACCTACCCACCTTCTAGGTTGGATTAAATGAAGAACTAAGACATGAAAGGCTAAAACTTAAGGGATTAGTGGCGAATACCGACCTTAGGCCTCTTGGATCTGTAATGGATTTAAACATTCACGTACTTGTCAAGATCCAGATTAATCCTCAAGAGGTAAGGGAACATGCAAAGCTTATGTATTAGGTCTAAGGCTTAGGGATTATTCAACCTCGTTAACTATCCTCTGGTTTGCAGGACTCAGTACTTAAGCACCCTAAATCACACACAGTCTGGTTCAATGTGCTCTGAAAATAAAACCATGCCAAAAGGCATTTAATATGTTTTGAAAAAGGTCCTAAGATCTAGATTAGGAGTGGATCGAAAACACAAATTGATTTGGACGAGTTCTCAGCACGGAGAGGCAAGAGATTCCCCTCGAAGATGCATAATAACATACCATCTCCTCGGTGCTTGTTTCCTGGGATATCTAAATATCCTACTAGGGGCATGTAAACACCTTGTGCTGGTTTAGATGCAATGGGCAGCATTATCATGAAATGTCAATTGCCAGGGTCTGGATTTAGCTACAGAATGCCATGGGAGGGATTATCTCAAAATTTCAAAAGCCATGGTTCTGGGGGTTGCCATGGCGGTGCTATCTTGAAGCATCGATTGCCAGGGACCTACGAGGATTGATGATGGGGACAAGGAATCTGATACAAACTAGGTTTAGGGCCAATTCGAGGACGGATCTAAGGAAAAATGTAATGAAAAGTAAAGGGAGAGAAAGCTCTCCACAAATCAAATCCTCCTTCTATGTCTCTCTCAAAAAGAACTTGCAAACTGAACTGGACTAACCATGATTCAAGCGCGGGTGCTTTAACCGTGGGGTCCAACAAACCTTAGGATAGTTCTTGCAGGCCTTAGAAACCTTCGCGAAAGACGGAGGCGAAAGCTAGTCAGGTCTGGATTTGGGCTGGAACTTGAGTACCTCTAGGCCTATTGTTGGTATTAAGATCTGATTCCTAGAGATGTAGCCTAGTAAGGCATCCTAACGGTTAAATCCAACCTAGATAACTAGTTCGATTCAGATGGTTTCGCTAAGGGACTAGCAAAAGCTAGGCATGGGAGTATGATGGGAACACCATCATGAGCCATAACTAGCTCAGTTTGATCTTATTAAGTCAATAAAAGCTCCTACATATCCAACAGAAGGTCTTAAGGGCATAAAACATTGATTAGAGAAGAAGACAAGAATATAGGATTATTTCTGCAAATTTAGGCACAAAACATTGATTAGAGAAGAAGACAAGAATATAGGATTATTTCTGCAAATTTACCATTCTATCACAAAACAGAATAATCACAGGTTTTCGCAGGGGTTAAACAAAGGTCAATTGGTCTTAAGAGTCTAACAAGTGGGTTACAATAGACAGAAAAGGGTTTTTGCGCGTTTTAGGAATTAAATGACATATGAAACCCTAAAAACTGACCTGCTTAATTAACTAAGGTTATGGTTAGGATAAAATTCACCTAAGCCCTTTAAAAATCATAGAAAAATATTCTCTAGGGTTTGGTACCTTCAATTTGACCATTGGAACTTGTCTTGACCCAAAATAGAGTCTCAGAAAGACATTTGCCCTAATTTAGGTAATTGTGCAAATTATCCAGCCAAACTAGGTAAAAACCAAAATCCAACTTCACCATTGGATTCCTTACGTGCAAATTAGGTTCGTACCAAAATTTAGACCCAATCTAAAATCATTCGGACCTAATTTGCAATTTGGTCCTATCTGACTCTTTTATCTCACACACATGCCCCTAACTCTTGAATCATTTACAAATAGGTCCCCAACTTTATCATCTCCTTCTTCAAATAGGTCCCTACTGCAATAAAATCCTAATCCTACAACTCTGGCGATCTTGATTTGGCATTTTCTCCTTGATTCCTTGACGAATCCTTCTCAGATTTGAAAGGGAAGTTCATCAAGGAATTCCCTTCCTTTTGAGCTAGATCCTAAGCCCTACAACCTTCCCAATCTCATGCGAATGCATGAGAGATTCGGGTATCCTTCAAGCTTCCATCTCCGATGAACATTCCAAGCTTGGGAAGCTTGCTTCCCAAGCTCAAATGATCCTCCAAAGGCCTATAAAAGAAGCCCCAATGCATACCGTCCATCCCAAGCTTGATTTTGGCCGGCAATTCCCCACATTCCTCCTTCGTATTCCGGCTGAAAGGCTCCTCGAGCATCGACGATTCCTCCCGACCTCCCTCGTCGTCCATCCGCAATACCAGTGGCGAATTCATCTTCCTTGTCTTCCTCTGCGTTGCATCATGCCAACAGGTGTCTCTCCCTCCGTCGTCCTAGTCGTTTCCTTCTAACCAGAGTCAAGTTCTTCCTTAGCGTCGACCACACCGCAATCGGCATCGCCTCTACTCCCCGTCGTCTGCCAACTACCAAGATAAGTTCCCTAATTCCTCTACTTCATTCACACACCAACCACACTCCGTTTCAACTGCCATCTCACTCGCACGATCTCCATCTTTCACCTCGCCGGCGTACCTCTGGCGAGCTCGCATGGCCACTACGCTCCACCAAATTGGCCACCGTTCATCCCTACACCTCCCCCTCAATCCCAAAAGCAAAAGCCCTAACTTAGTCAGGTTGATTTCTCCTTCAAACATGCCACCGAACAACTCACCTTTGTACAGCCATCTCCGTCATCGTTTGGCCACCTCATGCACTCTCACTCCACACTGCACCCCCCACCACATTCACCGTCCCCCGACGATACTACTGAGCCATTTGATGCAGCCGCAAGGCCCTCTTTCTTGAATTTCAGGTTTTAGGTACCACACCATTGCCCAGAGCTTTGAGTAAGCTTTGAAGCTCACTTCCTAGACAATAGCTCCAGGAGAAACCTCCAAGCGCTGTAGAACAGTTTCAGGAACCTCCCTAGATCATCAACTGCAGCTGCAGAGGTCATCTCCATCCCCAATTCAAACATTCACAACCTGCAACAGTGCAAAGAGGAAGGTGGGACATTTAGTCCCACCTCGAAAGCTCACGAGTTATCATAGCTGCATAAGTTGAAAAAGTGGTTGGGGCTTATCACCTCAACACACTTGGGTGGTGAGGTCCTCCACCACCCCTTCACAAGCACCTCGCCCGTGACACTGTGCATGTGGGCCGGGTGCTGACCTGACTCGCCTAACCCATCTTCACTCCTTGGCTGCGACCATAAGTGCAGCCTTGGTCTCAGGTGCACTTTGATCCGAATCCCGATTTCTCGGTACTGTGCAAGGCTCTGGGAGAGCGGATCCCAGAGAGAGAAAGAAAGAGAGAGTGCGGGGGTTGGGGGGTTTTGCTCTGAAGATCAACGGCTGACACTTAGTCGCTTGAAGAAGAAACAACCCTCTATGTGTGAAGAAGAGAAGAAGAGACAGAAAAGAAAAGGCAAGGCAAAGAAAGAGAAGAGGAGCTGAAGGAGGAGAAAGAAGAACAGTGTCTTTGCACTGTAGCAAGAGTGAGTTAAGCCATTTGATCGGCTGAGCAGATGTTTGAGATTCAATAGAAGTGCAGTGCACTTATTGCGTGACATTTGATAATCTGATACTGATTGCTTCATTGAATATCATTGTAAATAGGATAATTTGTTGATTCAAATCACCATTTTATCTTAACATTTTTTGCTACAATGATTTTTGCTCTTATATATTCATCTTATTAGTGCTTAAATTTGATATATTCTTGTTTAGAATTGTGATCTTGAGATTTATATTTGCCACTTGCTCCAAGCGAACGACCTCAGACTTCATTTCTGATATTCAAGTTATAAATTTTATCTATTTTTCACACTGATTTGACCTATACTGCAACGTTACGATTTTAAAACTCGTTTTAGAGGGACTAACACCTTCATTTCTAGAAAAACTCTAGGAATTTTTAGAAATACGAGGAGAATTGCTAATTAGGTTATATAGAACCATTGATCAAAAATACCTATCAGAAGTTAATAAAACATCTTGGAGTAAGTCTAATGATGAGCACAATTTCCCAAATCTCGGGTTTATGATCATAGTTGTTATGGACCCCTAACCCGGATGAATTTAAATTCAAATTTCATATCAATTGACGTTCCTGATCTTGATGAGGGTTGGGAGGATCTGATTATAGGTGTTCACAATTTTGAGGCAACCCTAGAAAATCAAGTGCCTGGTTCACCGAGCTTAGATTTCCCAGACACCTGTGATGCTAAGATTGAATCAGAATCTCTCGAGGGGGTAAATTCCATCCCTTATTCTGATAAGGTGACTCTCTAGAGCAATTCTGACATCCCTGTAAATTCCAACCTAGATTCTGGTGATCCAACCCACACCCTTAACCTAGAATCTAGATCTAAGCCTTATCGGGATGATTACAAGGCCCCGTATGATGGAAATCAGATTTTGAATCTGGATTACAATTCCAGGCCTATATTTGATGATTACACCTCTTCATGCTCCTCAAAGACACAGATTGATTTTTCGGAAGTCACAACAATTTATGATATAGAAACCGAGGAGTTGGAAGAGTTGGGACTCGATTGGGTCTATCCTAGGAGCCAAGAACCCGAACCTATGCCTAATAAGAACATCTTTTTTAGTTTGAATTCTAAGAATAAGCTAGATCTAAGTCAGGTTGCTGATTGTACATCTCTTGATTTATTATGTGATGGAACCTCTAATCTCGAATCAGATTCAGAACACAATCTTCGCAAGTTCTCTGACAATTTTGAATCTTACTCTAACATCAGAGAACTGTTGTTTCGGAATGAATTCAAACCAGTTTACAACCTCAGCGACTATGACCTGTCTTTTGATTCAGATGTTGAGGTTAATGATTTAAAAGAAAACACCTCTTCTACTCCATATACGAAACCTTCCAAAACCCACTTTCAACCCCAACCCACCACCGGACTCAATTTTTACTTTGATTCTCCTCTCGATGATCTAGTCACATATGATTCTCCTCCATCTTTAAATCGGGTTTCGGACTCCGATCAGACTAATAATCACGCCCCATCCTTCTTTGATCACTCCTGTAGCGTTCCTACATCTTCCACTGACCCTTTTTCATTTGAGGATCCCTACTCTGACCAGGCTGATCCGATTCAGCCAAGCCCTAGTTTCACACTTCCACATCTACTTGAGCTCCACAGCATATGGTAGGTTCCGCATCTACTGACTCACATCTATCAACCCACCAGATTGATTGGGTTTGGGCTGCATCATCAGCTGTTGACTTGAACAACCACCTGGTTGGACCAACCAGGCTATTGATCAAGGTGCTTGTTCTACAAAATTTATCTGCTTTGACCACTCCTCCATATCATTTTCTGCTTGGCTGAAAGCATTGAATTTACCACTTAATGGGGGGCAACCCGTCATTCCAAAAAATCTGAGATCCTCCTAATTATCCTTTTGTACTTCACGTCTATTGCACTTCGAGTTCAATTTTAGAACAGTCAACTTCACCTTTAGTACTTGTACCAGAGCTTGAAATCGTTTGCAACAGTCATCCCAACCTGTTCACCTACCCGATTATCCTATTCTAATCCCTGAACCCAAATTGATTTCATACCCTCTGATTTACAATGAGGACATTGCAAAACTTAGGCATGGGGGGTGTTAAAGTGTAAACATACAAAAATTCAAAGTTTTGAAGGGTTCTCACAAAAAAAATACATATTCCAAATATATATATATCTATATATAGAAAACTTTGAAAAGAACAAAAAAATGGAGAAAGGGGAGGAAATTTTGAGAATTAAATGCAAATCATTCTTGAGAGGAAAAGAGGAGGTGATTTAAATGTCAAAAAGGTGCAACAATTTGAAATAAAAAGAGTTAGTCATTAGTAAAAGATTATGGAATCTATTTAACTTCTGGACCAAATCAAAAGAAAAAAATAAAAGTCAAAAAAGTCTTAAGAGATACAAAGATTAGTATGAGTGGTGATCTTAGGTCTCTTGGGCTGTGTTTAGGCTTAAAAATTCATGTATCGGTGAAGATTTGGATAGTCTTCAAGTGGTTGAGGAAAATGCGAAGCTTAAGTATTAGGTCTAAGGCTTAGGGATTATTCAACCTCGTTAACTGATCTCTGGTTTGCGGGACTCGGTAACCTAAGCACCCTAATCCACACACAGTCTGGTTCAGTGTGCTTAATAATCAAAATCACGCAAATACATTAAATCTATTCTGGAAAAGCTACCTAGATTAGGAGCGGCTTATCAACACAAGTTGCTTTGGAAAGTTCCTAGTGTGGAAAGGTGGGAAATTCCCCTTGAAGATGTGCAATAACATACCATCTCCTCGGTGATTGTCTCCTAGGATATCTAAATATCCTACTGGGGGCACATAAGCACCTTGTGTTGATTTAGGTGCCATGGACGGGATTATCCCAAAATGTCGATTGCCAGGGCCTGAATTTAGCTAAGGAACACCATGGGCAGCACTATCTCAAAGTGTCGAAAGCCAGGGTTCTGGGGGTTGCCATGGGTGGTGCTATCTCGAAGCATTGAAAGCCAAGAACCCTGTGAGGATTGATGGTGGGAGTTAGGAATCTGATACAGACCGTGTTATAAAGGCAACCCAAAGTGAATATAAAGAAGAAAAAGAGAGAGAAAACTCCCAAAAAAAAAAAGCAAAAATTCTTCTATCTCTCTCTTACAAAAATGCACTGCAAACTGAACCGAGACTGACCATGTTTTAAGCACGGGTGCTTTAATTGTTGAGTTCAACGAACCTTAGGTTAGCTCCTGTGGGCCTTAGAAACCTTTGCGGCAGACTGAGGCTAAAGCTGGTCAGGTCTGGATCTTGGTTGGTACTTGAGTACCTTTAGGCCTATTGTTAGCATTCTGACTTAATCTATGAAAGAAAGCACACATCAGAGGTCTGAGCATTAAAGGCACGGTCCAGAATTTAGGTTAATTCTATGAGATTTTGCTAAGGGACTAGCAAAAAGTTAGGCATGGGGGTATGATGATAACGTCATTATTAGCCATATCTAGCTTTAATTAGTCACAATCAAGGAATAAATGATCCTACATAATCGCTTGAGGACCATAATTCATTGCATAATCATTCTGAGAGAAATACAGTAAAATAGGGGCAAAAATGCAGTTTTAACAGCACATCTCAATTGTAAAATAATCATGGGATTTCTCAGGGGTTAATCAAAGGTCAAATGGTCTTAAATGTCTAACAAGAAGGTTCATGTAGACAGAAATAGATTTTCACGCATTTCGAAAATTAAATGACATCTAAAATAGTAAAAATAGACCCGCTTAATCTACTGAGGTTTTGGTCAGGATAAAATTCACATAAACTATCTAAAAATCATAGAAAAATATTCTCTAGGGTTTGGTACCTTCAATTTGACCATTAGAACCCATTTTGACCTAAAATAGTCTCAAACAGATAACTGCCCTAATTTGGGTTTTTGCATAAATTACCCAGTCAAAATTGGTCAAAACCTAAATGCAACTTCACCATTGGTTTCCTTAGTCCCAAATTAGGTTTTTACCAAAATTTGGGCCCAATCAAAGATCATCTTTACCTAGTTTGCAATTTGGTACTGTCTAACTCTTTTCTCTCACACACATTCCCCTAATTTTCAAAATCCTTACACACAGGCCCCTATCTTTGTGGTCACTCTTTGCAAATAGGTCCCTCCATCATTATCGCAGAGGAATTCTTCTCCGATGACCTTTGATTGAAGAGAACTCCTTCTCTGATTAACAAATCCCTTCCAAAATTGGAAGGGAGATTCCTTGAGAAGTTCTCTTTCCAACTCACCCAACCCCAAACTCCATAACCTTCCCAATCTCTCATGCAAATGCATGAGAGATTTGAGTATCTCTTGGGTTTCCAACTCCATCGAGCTTTCCAAGCTCGCAAAGCTTGATTCCCAATCTTAAACCGATTCCCTGAGGCCTATAAAAGGATCCCCATGGCAAACCGTTTTCCCTATGCTCGAATTCGACTAGAATCACCCTCAATTCCTCCCTCCTCTTGGTCGAATAGCTCCTCGACATCTAGCAACCTCTTTTGATCTCCCTCGTCATCTGCCCGCAATACTGGCTGCGGATTCTCCTTCCTCGTCTTCCTCCACGTCGTGTAGTACCAGCCGACATCTCTCCCTCCATCGTCCTCACCGTCCTACCCTCATCAGAGCAGTTCTCTTCCACGGTGCCCGCCATACCATACCCAACGTCCTCCTTATCCTTTTCAACCCTTAGAGTAGGTAGTTAGGTCTCTCTAGTTCTTTAGATTAATTTCCCTTATCAAAAACCCAAAAACAAGTCCTTGACACCGCTGTTCACCCTCGTCTTCTCCGCATCTGGCCACACCTCCGATGAGGCACTT
Organism: Thalassia testudinum; assembly: GCA_037157565.1. Taxonomy (NCBI): domain Eukaryota; kingdom Viridiplantae; phylum Streptophyta; class Magnoliopsida; order Alismatales; family Hydrocharitaceae; genus Thalassia; species Thalassia testudinum. The sequence continues at coordinate 125,591,637 of JAZHRO010000063.1, forward strand.
CCATCGCTACACACATCCACATGCCTCATCACCACACCCTGCACCTCCACCTCGATCCCAGGAGCAAAAGACCTAACTTAGTTAGATCGATTGCCCCTCCAAACCCTCCACCAACACAATGCCTTCCGCACCAACAGACTGAGGTCATACGACCTTTTCACTCACTCACACGCACTGCCACATTCACCAACATGTTCGCCATCTTCATATGAAGCTCCTGAACTTGTTTAATAGGGTCGAGAGGTTGTTTTGTTTGTTTCAGGTCATCAGGTCCTCTTCGCCATTAACGAGCGAGTTCAAGCTTACTTAAAGCTTGCATTAGGTCTTGCCAGTCCCAAGTCTCAACTCCAACTGCTAGGAAATCATCCCAGGACCGCTCTTGGACCATCAATTGGACCTGTTGACTGAGCCTTCACCACCAATTGACGGACGAAGCTGCTACTGTCGGTTGTGCGAGGAAGGGCGCTATCTTTAGTCCCACCTTGGAAGTGGTAGAAGCTTCGCAGCAGTATAGATTGAAAAAGTGTTTTGAGCTTATCGGCTTAGAACACGGGGTGAGGTCCCACACCATTACTCACTGACCTACCTATGCTCTCACACCTCGATTGCAACCCACACCTGCAACCCTAGTCCCGGGGACGCGGATCCCCAAATACTCGATTACCCGAGCATTTGACTGGATATTGAGAAAGAGAAGGGGAAGAGAGAGAGAGCGTGGGGTTAGGGGGGTTTTGCACTTGCAGGCACTTGTGCGACACCTAGTTGCAAGAAGAGAGAAAGGAGCCATACACAAGGAAGGAAAGAAGAAGAAGAAGAAGGAAGAAGAAAAGAGTCAAGGCAAAATAAGAGGACCTGATAGGAACACCATCATGAGACCAAACTAGCTTTTTTTGATCCAATTAAGTCAATAAATGCTCCTACATAACCAATTGAAGGTTATAATTCATTGCATAAGCATTCTGAGAGAAAAATAAGCAACTAGGGTTAAAATTGCAATTTTACCATCTTATCATGAATGTAGTACAACCATGGGTTTTCTCAAGGGCAGAATAAAGGTCAAATGGTCTTAATTGGATCAGACAGAAAAGGGTTTGTGTGTGTTCTGAGAATTAAATGACTTTTTGAAATCCTAAAAATAGACCCACTTAGTTAACCAAGGTTATAGTCAAGATAAAATTCACTTAAACCCTCTAAAAATCATGGAAAAATATTCTCTAGGGTTTAGTACCTTCAATTTAGCCATCAGAACCCATCTTGACCTAAAATAGAGTCTCAGACAGATATTTTCCCTAATTTCAATTTTTGCATAAATTATCCAGTCAAAGATGGTCAAAACTAAAATCCAACTTTACCATTGGATTCCTTAGGTCCAAATTAGGTTTGTACCAAAAGTTGGACCCAAGATGAGCTTGTCTTTACCTAGTTTGCAAAAAGGTTCTATCCGATTACATTTATACCCCCAACTTTCAAAAACCCTCACATTCAACCCCCTAACTTCTTCGTCATCTTCACAATTAGGTCCCTCCGCCATTATCACGGAGAAAACCTACTCTGATGACCTTTGACAAGAGATCTCTCCTTGATTGCTTGGAGAATCTCTTCCAAATTTGGAAGGGAAACTCTCTAAGGAATCCTCTTCCATCTGAACCCATCCATATGCTCTAATTCTTTCCCAATCTCTCATGCAAATGCATGAGAGATTTGGATCTCTTTAAAATCCCAAATCCGGCAACCTTCCAAGCTTGGGAAGCTTGCTTCCCAAGCTCTAACCACCCCTAGAGCCCTTTATAAGAACCCTCAGAGCTTACCTATCTCTCCATGCTCGAAATCAGCTGTGAATCCCCACACTTCCTCTCTCTCTTTCACGGCCGAAGGCTCCTCAATGTCTGACGACCTTTTCTTCCTCTTCTTGTCACCTGACCACCATAGCTGCGGCGGATTCATCCTCCCTATTCTTCTCCGCGTCTCGTCGTACCAACAGACGCCCGTTCCTGTTCGTCCTCGCCGTCTCTACCTCACCAGGGCTGCCTTCATCTCCAACATTGGCCACACCACATCCGACGCCATCGCTGCCCCACTTCGTCTATCAACCTCCTAGCTAAGTCCCCTATCCCCTCTACTTTATTTCCGCACTTACCCCATTTCAAATTGACAACCGACAACCCTTCGTAACTCCATCTCCTCCATCTCTAGCCACCCCCTCCGGCGAGACCGTCCCACCTCCACAGACCATCAAAACCCTCGCCGACCACCTCAAAACATTCACTGCACCTTCCCGCTCATTTCCCCCTACTCCATTCAATCCCTTATCCACCCAAGTCACCCCCCGAACACACCCACTCACACACACACAGTCTGACCTAGCTACGCACTCATAGCCACTGTCGCTCCATGCCACCACCCCCATCACATTTGTCGTGCTCTGGCAACTCTCCCTAAGGGTTTTGACGTGGCCGAGAGGCCGTTTCACTGATTTCAGGTGTTAGCCATGTCCACCATTGACGAACAAGCTTCGAGCTTGCTTGAAGGTTGCTCTAGGTCTTTCTACGCCCAGGTTGAAGTCCCAGGGTGCGTGGAAGTGTCTCACGCACAATCCTAGGTCCTCCATTGAAGACATGAGCCTCAGTAGCTACTGCAATAGAAAGGAAATCCCCTGTTATAGACACGCTTAGGAAGAGGGTGCAGATAGTCCCACATCAGTGGCGGCGATGCATGTTGAGGCGGATAAATTGAAAAAGTGACAGCAGCTGTTCGCCTCAGTTCACGGGGTGAGGTCCCTCTCACATACTTACCCAGCCTTGTCCGTGACACCTGCCCACAGACCTGGTCGACTCGATAACCTGCCTGACCCGCACTCACTCACCACCGCACGCCGGTGAGCCTAGACCCGGTTATGCGCCTGACCCGATAACCTAGATACCCTATGGCTCTGGGAGAGCGGATCCGAAGAGAGACAAAGAGAGGAGAGTTGCATGGGTAGGGGGAGGGTTTTGCTACAGGGACCTTCGACTGATACTTAGAAGAAGAAGAACCAAAGGCACTGAAGAGAAAGGAAGAGAAGGTCGTAACTGAAGAATCAGACAAAGACAAGAAGCTGTAGAAGGAAGGAAAAATCAGCCGAATTAGAAGAAGAATTCGTCTGATTTCCAACAGAAGAAGAAAAGAAAAAGAAGACAGTGACTTTAAGTCGTCTGATTTCCAAATCAGACGACAGATCTTAGCTCTCATTTTATACATATACATTGAGTTCCTTAGTTGATATTGTAGGAGTATTTGGTGAACTAAATCACCATTTTACTCCCATCTTTTTGCACATTGATACTGATATTATTGCAAATTCTTTTAGTTTGAATTGTGATCTTGATTTCTAAATCCCATATTGCTCCCTGTGTTCGACCTCGAAATCTTTTTTAGTAATAAAAATTGTATTTGTTTGAATGCTATTTCGACTATACTGCAACGCGATTATTTTTAAACTCGATTTAGCACGATAAACATTTTGGTGTCGTTGCTGGGGAGCAACGGGCAATTTAGAACTCTTGATTGCAATTCTTGATTTAGATTCTAACTTGCTATATCTCTTTTGCTGTGGTTGTTTTAGGGAGAAGATACATTCAAGGAAGATCAACTACACAACAAATACACCAGGGGCAGGTAAATTCTGATTACTCTCTCCCTTAAGCCCTTGATTCTGAAAAGATTAAAATGGAAAAAAAAAATCAATTAGGGCTACTTGCTTTCCATTCTTAGATAATTCATCAAGTTGCCTGATTTGATTTAAACAACAAAACATGATTTGTGCACCCACTTAAGGTAACTAGGGCTATCACATTCTTGTTTGAGCCCTAGATAGCACATTTGACAAACTAAATTGGACCAAAACAAGAGCCAAGTAAGGATTCCAAATTAGAGTTTTAGAGACACACTTGCTTAATCAAGAACTGATCTTTCCGAAACAATGTGTGCCGAAGCCTTGATTGAATTGATTTATTCAAGCAAACCCTAAAATCAATCTCTTAATCTCACTTGAATCCTAAAAGGGGGACCTAAAATTTTTCAAAGGACAAATAGGTGAAGTTGACCCACTTTGTTGGGTCAACCAATCTTTAAATTAGGTCACTCTTGCACTCAATACATCTTAAAGTTCAAGCGAAATCCTAAGCACCCTTGCTCTAAATAAAACTGGTAGACTTAAGAGGTCAAGTCCCCATTCTGGTCTACCTGGAACATCAGTGACAAGAGAGGTTGGGTGGGGGAAACCCTATAACCGGTAGGGGCGCTCTACCATGTAGGGGTCTTCGCGGGACTCTCCCTCTCTGGTTACCCATGTAATTCTTAGGTGGACGGCTTTTTGACTAAGGGGTATCATCCACCCCGAACCTCTATAGTCATCCAAAATTTTTGGGTGTCTTGATTGGGTCCATCACATTCTATTCTCATCCAGTCCATCAGTGCATGTTTGGTAGGAGGTTCCAAAGACCACCCTTGAGGCCTCCTTTAGTCATTCACTCCCGTCGAGGCCAAGCCTCAACTTCCATGTTTGTGCAGCAACCCCATCACATAGACATCTCTTTTGATTCATCTGAGCCTAATTCTCCTTCATCCATCATCATGGCACAACCTGCAAAAGAGGAAAATAACCTCGAGAATCAACTTCAGCACCTTAATGATTCATTCCAAGTCTTTGTAAATCCACCATAGATCATTACAATCCCGCTGCAGTGGCGATCGAACCTCGAGTCCAAATCCCAGCTAAAGGTCCTGATACTAAACTCAAGCCGAACATGATTCATGCTATTCCAAAATTTCATGGGCTCAATTCTGAGGATCCTTTCTAGCACATTAAATAGCTCAAGCATCTGGCCTAGACCTTCAGGTTAGATGCTCAGAATCGGGATATTCTTCTCCTGAAAATGTTCTCCTTCTCTCTCATGGACAAAGTAGCTCACTGGTATTAGACTTGGATGCGTCCAATCAACACATGGGTTGAACTGCAATCGGAGTTTCTGAAAAAATTCTTCCCAGTTGGTCAGATGAATGCTTTACGACACCAGATCATGCACTTCACACAATAGTCTGGAGAACCACTTCACGAAGTATGGGATCATTTCTTGGATCTCATGAGAAAGTGCCCCCATCACGGAGTTCCTAAATGGGAAAAAGTCCAATCATTTTACCAGGGACTCCGTGAAGATATCTGATTATTCATCAATGTAACTTGCAGAGGAAATATCATGGGTCAACACGAAGACACAGTGTGGGAGATTCTCGAGAATATGTGTGAGAACTCCATCAATAATGACTCCATGGGCATATTTGACTGAGCGAATGCCCGTGCATCGACGAATCCAAGGGGAGCACATGAGACGCAGGGCCTGTCCTCTTCTGTCGACTTGGAACTGATGGCCAGTCATTTGGACAAGGTCTCTATTATTGAGAAGAAGGTGGATAAGCTAACTTGACATCTGTAGCGAGCCACCTCTGCGCAAAACTCGTTCGCACAACTGCCCTCTAGGACAAAAGCTATGCATAGCATCTACCACCGATTTTCTTAGGGGATGACCCGTATCCACCCCTGTCTAACTCTAGAGCCAGAGGAAACTCCAAACATGCCTATTCTAGTTGGGGGAACTCTGAACCCTCGTATTCTGACTTTTCTGAGGTTACTCAGAACTGCGAGGACCTCAACGCCATCTAGAACGACCCATTCTCTAATACCTATAACCCTGGATGGCGAAATCATCCTAATTTCATGTGGGTGGGAAACAATCAGAATTAGAGATCACCATATCAGCCTCGTCCACAAGCTCCTCATCCATATCAGCTGCCTCAGCCTTGGGCCAACCCCACCTATCAATCTGGGCCAACTCAGACAGATCAAATGACTCTTATCCTTCAGACTCTGGCTGACATTCAAAAGATGAATGCGGCTATGCAGAAACAGCAAAAAGACGAGATCACAGAGGTTCGCAATCAACTCACCCAGATGGCAAATTCCCGCCAACCTAGTACACTCCCTTCGCAACCTCTGCCTAATCCGAATAACGTGTCGAACTAGAGGCGTGTTATGAACCCTAATTTGGGCCAAGCCCATATGATTTATTAGTTCCCTTCAGCTCCATCACCCGACGGGATGGAGGCTTCGACATCATACTCGAGATTTCAGCAGTAGCCGCCTATTTTACCTACACCGAACCAGAACCAGGCAGGACTGAATTCAGTTATGATCTGTAGTGGCAAAGCAACACACGACCCATCTTACCCAAGCCACTTTCAGCATGGTAGTGCTAACCCAAACCCTAGGATAGTCATCCAGGATACCCCTGTCCCAGATCAAGAACGTGGACCTATTCCAGAGGAACCATCTAAGGTTCCATTTGCCGAGGACTTGACTAAGGGAATGAGGACAACCAAACCCATGGCACCTAAAAAGGACCTGGTCAAGCTCTCTGAACAGGTCCATATAAACATCCTCGTGATGGTTGCAATTCGCCACGTATCGGCTTATGCACGATTTCTGAAAGATGTGTGTACACCTAAGCATAAGCTGCGAACCAAAAGTGGGAGCTCAATTGTATTATCGGAGCAAGCTAGCTCCATCATTTTGAGTAGACTCCCACCTAAGGCAAAAGACCCAGGTACTCCCCTGATTTCCTATACAATTGGTGATATCCAATTTGATAGAGCTTTATTAGATCTAGGAGCCTCGATAAACCTAATGCCTACATCCCTACTTGACCATCTTGAGGAATCTGAGCTCAAACCAACAAAGGTGACATTACAGTTGGCAAACCGATCTATTAAGTCACCTAAAGTAGTTCTTGAGGATGTCATTGTTAGGGTTCGGGATTTCTATTTCCCGGTAGATTTTGTAGTCTTGGATATGGATGCTCCAGAAAATCTAAGAAACACACCAATCAAACTAGGGAGATCCTTTATGGCCACTGCTAGGGCCAACATTAATTGTAAGGAGGGACAAATTGAACTAAAATTTGGAAACCAAACACTAAAGACTGACATCTTTAAGGCCCAACAAGGGATTAATTGCGGAGTTATAGAATAAATATGTGATATCGGGGTTGTGGTTGACGATCGGTATATCGAGGAAAACATGACTACTTCTGATCAACCACAAGAGGATCAAAACCCACAATTAGAGGAGTCCAAACTCAACACACCCTTAACTCCTTCCCTTGCTCCTAACAACCACCCTGAACCACCCGCTGCTGCCGATAACCTTATTTTAGAACTAAAGCCTCTTCCCGATAATCTAAAGTACATCTTTTTGGGTTCCAATCAGATGTTTCCTGTGATTATCAACTCTAGACTCATACCTGATCAGGAATAGATGGGAACACCATCATAAGCCTTAATTAGCTCATTTTGACCCAGAAAAGAGAATAAAAGCTCCTACATAACCAACTGAAGGTCCTAACTCAATGAATAATCATTCTGAGAGAAAAGCAAGAAACAAGGGGTAAAACTGCAATTTTACCATTGTAGTACAACAACAAGTTTTTTCATGGGCTAAACATAGGTCAAATGGTCTTAACAAGATAAAAAGTGGGTTGGTTCAAACAGAAAGGGTTCATGTGAATTCTGGGAATTAAATGACTTCTTGTAACCCTAAAATAGATCCACTTAATTTAACAAGGCTCTGGTCAGGATAAAATTCACCTAAACCCTCTAAAAATCATGGAAAAATATCCTCTAGGGCTTAGAACCTTCAATTTGGCCCTTAGAACCTATTTTGACCTAAATTAGGGTCTCAGTCAAATGTTTACCCTAAATTAGATTTTTACGTAAATTGCCCAGTCAAACGTGGTCAAACCCAAAATCCAACTTCACCATTGGATTCCTTATGTCCAAATCAGGTTTTTAGAAAAATTTGGACCTATGGGGAATTCACCTTGACCTATTTCGCAAACAGGTCCAGCCCAATTGCATTTCTACCCCTCACTTTTGAAAACTTCTACAGAAACCTCCCTATCTTTGCTTTGTTCTTTGCAATTAGGTCCCTTCACCATTATAGCGGAGGGAATCCTACTTCGGCGAGGTTTCGAGGGAAAGATGTCTCTGATTTCTCAGAGAATCCCCTTCAAAATTGAAAGGGAGATTCTCTGAGAAATCCCCTCCAGTTTGAACACAATTCCAAGCTTGATTTGGTACCCAATCTCTCTTCCGAATGCATGAGAGATTTGGGTCTCATTTGACCTTCCATCTCCAGCGAGGTTGGTGTGCTTGGAAGCTTGGCTTCCAAGCACAAAACCTTCCTCCAGAGGCCTATAAAAGCACGCCCAGATCACCCCGCATCCTCTAAGCTTGAAATTGGCCAGAGAAACCCTCTAGTTCGTCTCTTCCCCCTCTGGCCAGTGACTCAGCAAGCTTCGACGACATCCCTATCTTTCCCTCATTGCTCTACCACAATACCAGTGGCAGGGTTCTCTTCCTCCTCTTCGTCCGCGTCGTGCCGCACCAGCCAATGCCCTGCATCCCCTTCGTCATCGTCGTCCTCGTCCACTGAGTGCTTCATCTCTAGTGACGGCAATACGAGCCGGCTGCCATCTTTGCCTCCCCCTTCATCTCCCTACGCTTAGTTAAGTCTTCTCTCTGTTCTCATCATTTTTCTCTCTTTATTTCTTGAAAACGACCATCGACGCTCGCAACCACCCTCATCTCTAGCCAGACCTCCAGTGAGGTGTCCCCGCCGCTCCACGCCTACATCTGCCTTGCCAAGCACCCCATAAGCATCACCATGCCTCATTGATCCTAAACCCTCGCTCCACTCACTGCGCCACACCCCCAAAACTCCCCCCGAACACACCCATGTTCACGCACATAGGGTGCCCTAGGCATGCACACACTGGCCACCCAACGCCACACCGACCCCCTCACTACCTTCGCCGTGTCTCAGCGAAGCTCCCTGAGCTTTTTGACGAGGCCGCAAGGCCATTTTCTTGTTGACAGGTGTAGGCATCTCCATTGCCATTAACACAGGTGAGGAGCATGCTTGCAAGCCTCCTCCAAGTCTCTCCGCTCTAGGTGAATCGCCCCAGGTGTGCGGACTCACCTCGCGCACAACTTCAGACGAACGATTGGCTTCGAAGACCCAGTAGCTGCCACAATCAAGGGAGATTCCTGCTACGGGCGCTCGCGAAAGAAGGTGGGATGTTTAGTCCCACCTTGGAAGTTGTCAAGCTGGCACAGTGAAATAAATTGCAAAAGTGAAGTAGGATTATCGCCTCTTGACCACGGGGTGAGGTCCCACTCACCCTCACTGCCTCATCCATGACCCGATCCTCACGGACCTGGCTTGACCTGTATACTCGCACTCCTGGCCCACCACCGCACGCCGGTGGGCTTGGTCCCGGGTGCGCACTCGACCCGATTACCTGAGAAGCAGCTTTGAGAGAGTGAGCCTAAGAGAGAAGGAGGAAGAGAGATCACAGGGGCGAGTAGGGGTAGGTTTTGTTCTCTTGCAGGGAAGGAGAAGAAGAAAAGGCCAATGAAGAAGAGGGTAGAAACCAGAGAAGCTAAAGGAGGAGAAGGCAAGAACTGAAGAGGAAGAGGCTGAAGGTTGAAGGGCTAAAGAAAGAGAAAGAGAAGGAGGAGCTGACGACAGAAGAAAGAGAAGAAGCCAAAGCTAAAGACAAAAAGAAAAGGCACAGACTGAGAACAGAAGGAAAGAAAGAAAGAAAGAAGGAAGGAAGTAGACAGAGAAGAACAGAGACAGATCAGAGAAGAGAGAAAGAAGAGAAATAAAGCATTGTAGCAGCCCTAAGTTTAAGATGTCTGATTAACAAAATCAGACGTCCATTTTTTGTTCTCTCTTTACATACATTGTCTTTTTGCATTACAACTCTGATTTACATTGCATATTCAATTTATCAAAAGTTGTGCTCTTGATTTTTAAACCACAATTTGCTCCCTATGTTTGACCTCGGACTTACAATTTTGCGTAATAAAATTTATTTGTTTTCGAGCAATTTCAACTATACTACGACGCATTGATTTTAAAACATTGATCTCGCCTATTAAACATTTTGGCTCCGTTGCCGGAGATCAATGGGCGATTTAGAAGTCTTGATCACAATTTCTGATTTGATACTAACTTGATAGATCTCTTTTGTTGTAACTATACTACGACGCATTGATTTTAAGACATTGATCTCCCCCATTAAACATTTTGGCACCATTGCCGAGGAGCAACAGGCAATTTAGAAATCTCGATCACAATTTCTGATTTGATACCAACTTGATACATCTCTTTTGTTGTGTTTGTTTCAGGGGAGAAGATTCAAAGGAAGACGGTCGCACAACAAACACACTAGGGGCAGGTAATCTCTGATTAGCCCTTTCTCTTAACCCCCTCATTCTGAAAGGGAAAAATAAGATAAAAAATCAATTAGGGCTACCTACTTTCCATCTTTTGCTAAGTCACCAAAGTTGCCTAATTTTGATTTCAACAACAAATATTGATTTGTGCATCCATTTAAAGTAACTGGGGCTACCACCTTCTTGATTGATCCCTAGATACCATATTTTTGGCAACTAAATTGGACCAAAATTAGAGCCAAATTAAGGATTCCAATTTAGGATTTTAGAGGCACATCTTTCTAAACAAGAATCAACTATTCCAAAAAGAGGTGTGCCTAAACCTTGATTGAAAAGACTTATTCAAGAGAAACCCTAAAATTCAAGCTCTTAATTTCACTTGAATCCTAAAAGAAATGACTTAAAGCTCTCAAAGGACAAATAGGTGAAGTTGACCTCTTGTTGGGTCAACCAACCTTGAAATTAGGTCACTTTTGCACTCAATACATCTAAAGTTCAAGTGGAATCCTAAGCACCTTTGATCTTAAATAAAAGTGGTAGACTTAAGAGGTCAAAGTCCCCATTCTGGTCTACCTGGATCTCAGTGACAAGAGAGGTTGGGTGGGGGAAACCCTGTAACTCGTGGGGATGCTCTACCATGTAGAGGTCTTTGTGGGACTCTCCCTCTCTGTCTGCCCAGGTATTTCTCAGGTGGAAGGCTTTTCTGACTAAGGGGTATCATCCGCCTTGAACCTCTATAGTCATCCAAATTTTTGGGTGTCTTGATTGGGTCCAGCACATTCTACCCTCATCCAAACCATCAGTGCATGTTAGGTAGTAGGTCCTTAATACCATCCTTAAGACCTCCTTTAGCTATTCACTCCCGTCAAGGCCAAGCCTCGACTTCCGTGTTTGTGCAGCAACCCCACCACATAGACATCTCCTCTGATTCATCAGAACCCAATTCTCCTTCTTTCATCATCATGGCACAATCAGTAGAAGAAGTGAACAATCTTGAAAACCAACTCCAGCGCCTGAATGATCTATTTCAAAACTTTGTAAACCTACCGCAGCGTCCTATGATGCGAGATCACTATAATCCCGCTGTGGTGGCGATCGAATCTCGAGTCCAAATTCTAACTGGAGGTCCTGATTCTGAACTCAAGCCCAACATGATTCATGCTATTCCAAAGTTTCATGGGCTTGATTCTGAGGATCCCTTGCAGCACATCAAACAACTCAAACATCTGGCCCAGACCTTCAGGTCAGATGTTCAAAACCAGGATATTCTTCTTATGAAGATGTTTTCCTTCTCTTTCGTGGACAAGGTAGCTCATTGGTATCAGACTCAGACGCGTTCAATCAACACATGGGTTGAACTGTAATCCGAATTCTTGAAAAAGTTCTTCCCAGTTGGTCGGACGAATGCCTTATGCCACTAGATCACTTCACCCAGCAATCTGGAGAACCTCTTCATGAATCATGGGACCGTTTCTTGGATCTCATGCAAAAGTGCCCCCATCATGGAGTTCCTAAATAGGAATAAGTCCAGTCTTTTTACCAGGGGCTCTGTGAAGATATCTGCTTATTCGTCCATGCAACCTGCGGAGGAAATATCATGAGTCAACACGAGGACACTGTGTGGGAGATTCTCGAAAATATGTGCAAGAACTCCATCAATAATGACTCCATGGGCTTATTCGACCGGATGAATGCCTGTGCATCGACGAATCCGAGGGGAGAACATGAGACGCAGGGCCTATCCGCATCCGTCGACTTGGAACTGATGGCCAGTCGGTTGGACAAGGTCTCTATCATCGAGAAGAAGGTGGATGAGCTGACTTGACATCTGCAGCGAGCCACCTCTGTGCAAAACCCATTTGCACAGCCACCTCTTGGGAGGGAAGCTGTGCATAACATCTATCACTGATCTTCTCAGGGGATGGACCCGTATCCAACCTCGTCTATCTCCAGGACCGGAGGAAACTCCGATCCGACTTACTCTAGTTAGGGGAACTCTAAACCTTCGTATTCTGACTTTCCTGAGGTTCCTCAGACCTATGAGGACCTCAACACCATCCAAAATGACCCATTCTCTAACACCTATAACCCTGGATGGTGGAATCATCACAACTTCCTTTGTGTGGGAAATAATCAGAATCAAAGGCCACCATATTAGCCCCGTCCACAAGCCCCTCGTCCATATCAACCACCTCAGCCTCGGCCCAACCCCACCTATCAATCTGGGCTAACCCAAACAAATCAAATGACTCTTATCCTTCAGACTCTGGCTGCCATTCAGAAGACACACAGAGGTTCACAATCAACTCGCCCAGATGGAAAATTCCTGCTAACCTGGCACACTCCCTTCGCAACCTCTGTCGAATCCTAATATTGTGCCAAACTAGAGGCGCATTATGAACCCAAATTTGGGCCAAGCCCACATGATTTATTAGGCCCCTTCTGTTCCAACACCTGACGGGATGAAAGCTTTGACATCTTATGCAGGATTTCAATAGCAGCCACCTATTTTACAAACCCAAAACAAAAACCAGGCAGGATTAAATTCTGTAACAACCCTAGTGGCAAAGCTACACAAGACCCACCTTATCCAAGCCACTCTCAGCCTGGTAGTAACCCAAGCCCTAGGATAGTTATCTAGGGCACCCCTGTCTCAGATCAAGAACTTGGACTTATTCTAGAGGAACCAACTAAGGTTCCATTTCCCGAGGCCTTGACCAAGGGAAAGAGGACAAACAAACCTGTGACTCTTGAAGAGGATCTGGTCAAGCTCTTTGAACAGGTCCATATAAACATCCCCTTGATGGATGTAATCTACCACGTATCGGCTTACGCATGATTTTTTAAGGACGTATGTACACCCAAGCATAAGCTGTGAACCAAAAGTGGGAGTCTGATCTTATTGTCAGAGCAAGCCAGCTCTGTAATTTTGAGCAAACTCCCACCTAAGGCAAATGACCCAGGTACTCCCCTGATTTCCTATACCATTGGTGATACCCAATTCGACAGAGCTTTATTAGATTTAGGTGCCTCCATAAATCTAATACCTACATCCCTCCTTGACCACCTTGAGGAATCTGAGCTCAAACTAACAGAGGTGACATTGTAGTTGGCTGACCGATCTATTAAGTCACCTAAAGGAGTTCTTGAGGATGTCATCGTTAGGGTACAAGATTTCTATTTCCCAGTGGATTTTGTAGTTTTAGATATGGATGCTCCAGAAAACCCAAGGGATACACCAATTATACTAGGGAGACCCTTTCTGGCCATTGCTCGGGCTAGTATAAATTGTGAGAAGGGCCAAATTGAATTGAAATTCAGGAACCAAACACTAAAGATTGACATCTTTAAGACCCAATAAGGGATTAGGTACGGGGTTATAGAACAAATATGTGATATCAAGGCTGTGGTTGATGAACCGTATATTGAGGACAACCTGATTACCTTCGATCAACCACAAGAAGATCAGAACCCGCAATCAAAGGAGTCAGAATCTGACTTAGATACACCCATAACCCCTTCCCTTGCTCCTGACACACACCCTGAACCACCCACTATTGCTGATAACCCCGTCCTGGAACTCAAGCCTCTTCTCGACCATCTGAACTATGTCTTTTTGTGTTCCAATCAGACGTTTCCTGTGATTATCAACTCCAAACTCACACCTGACCAAGAATCCCGTCTAATTACTATTCTCCAGCAACATCGTAGAGACATTGGATGGACTCTCGATGATTTGACTGGTATCAGCCCTTCTTACTGCACACACCGTATCTACACCAAAGAGGGCACACGACCTTCCCATGAAATGTAGAGATGTTTGAATCCTAATCTACAGGAGGTCATGAAAAAGGAGATCATCAAGTGGTTAGATGCAGGGATCATCTACCCGATCTCCGACAGTCGGTGGGTGAGTCCAATCCAGGTTGTGCCTAAGAAGCAGGACTCACCATTATCATGACTGAAATCGGAGAAGTCATACTGACCCGTGTGGCGAACTCGTGGAGAGTTTGCATTGATTACAGAAGACTCAATTCCTCCACGAAGAAGGATCATTTCCTACTATCATTTATTGATCAGATCCTCGAGAAACTAGTAGAAAATAGGTTCTTCTGCTTTTTGGATGGGTACTCTAGTTATAACCAGGTGGCAATCCATCCTGAGGACCAAGAAAAGACCACTTTCACCTACCCCTTCGGGACGTACGCGTTCCGAAGGATGCCGTTCAGCTCTGCAATGCACCAGCTACTTTTCAACAGTGCATGCTTGCCATATTCTCAGATATGGTAGGTAATTATCTAGAAGTCTTCATGGATGACTTTTCAATATTTGGAGAATCATTTGACGATTGTCTCTTGCACTTGGTCCAAATCCTCAGGCGGTGCATTGACATGAATCTGGTTCTTTCCAGGGAAAAGAGCCATTTCATGGTGCCTGAAGGAATTGTCCTGGGACATGTCATTTCTGAAAAGGGCGCCAAAGTTGATCGAGCCAAGGTGAACTTGATTTCTAAACTCTCTATGCCTAGCTCGATCAAGGACATCCAATCTTTTCTGGGGCATGTTGGTTTTCACCGTCGATTTATTCTTGATTTCTCAAAGATCACACACCCCCTGACCACTCTGCTTTCTAAGGATGTACCTTTTGAAATCTCCAAGGAATGCACTCAAGCATTTTAAATCCTCCATGATCGAGCTACCCAAGCCCCGATCCTACAGTCCCCTGATTGGTCTCAACCCTTTGAGATCATGTGTAATGCATTTGATTTCGTTGTAGGAGCGGTACTTGGGTAGAAAATTGACGGGAAACCCGTGGTCATCTACTACGCTAGCAAGACACTTGACAAGGCTCAGCATAACTACACAGTTACTGAGAAAGAGCTACTAGCCGTAGTATTTGCCCTAGAAAAATTCAGATCTTATCTCTTGGGTTCCCGTGTTATCATTTACTCGGATCACACAACTGTGAGGCATCTCCTTGCAAAGGACGTGAAACCTCGATTAATCCGCTAGATCTTACTGTTGCAAGAGTTTGACCTTGAGATTCGCGATAAAGTGATAAAATAGAACGTGGTAGCTGATCACTTGTCCTGCCTTCCTTCTGAGATCATTGACCCTTCTGGACCCATCACGGAATATTTTCCTAATGAGCACCTCCTGACTATCAATACAGGGCTTCCATGGTTTGCTGATATAATAAACTACTTGGAATCACATCAGATCCCGTCCGATTGGCCGAAGGCCAAGAAGGACAAATTGCTTTCCGATGCCAAGTATTACTTCTGGGAAGACCCATATCTTTTCCGCATCGGTGCTAACAGATTATTCAACGATGTGTCACGGAAGCGAAAATTCAAGTCATATTATCTTTCTGCCATGACCAGGCATGCGGTGGACATTTTTCAGGTCATAAAATCGTAGCGAAAGTCCTCCAGTGCAGCTTCTATTGGCCCACGATTTTCAAAGACACGTACAATCACTATAGGGCATGCACTCGTTGCCAGACCTTAGGCAATATGAGCCATCGTGATATGATGCCCTTACAATCGATTCTTGTATGCAAAATCTTCGACATATGGGGGATTTATTTTATGGGACCCTTCCTTGTTTCGGACAGCTTCGAGTACATTTTACTCGCTGTTGACTACGTGTCCAAATGGATCGAAGTCATTCTGACCCAAACCAATGATCATAAAGTGGTTATCAAATTCATTCATCAGAACATCTTTTCATGATTCAGGATTCCACGTACTATAATTTCTAACGGAGGGACCCATTTCACTAATGCTCAATTTAGGTCACTGATGATCAAATATGGGGTGTTGCATCGAATCTCTACTCCATACTACCCCCAAACTAATGGTCTAGTTGAGCTATCAAATCGGAAGATCAAGAAAATCCTCCAAGTTACTATTTGACTTGATAGGAAAGACTGGTCATCCTGACTTCCGAAAGCTTTGTGGGCTTATAGGACCGCCCACAAAACCCAATTAGGTATGCCTCCTTCCAGATTGGTGTACAGGAAGGCATGTCACCTCTCCGAAGAATTGGAGTACAATGCCTATTAGGTAGTATAGAACTGTAACCTAGATCTTTCTAAGGCAGGAACCCACAGAAAGCTTCAAATGATCGAGATCGATGAATTACGCCATGACACGTATGAGAACTTGCGAATTTTCAAAGAGTGGGTTAAGGCCTTTCACGACAAGCACATATCCAGAAAGATCTTCCACCCTGGTCAAAAAGTCTTACTCTTTGATGCCAAACTTAAACTGTTCCCAAGAAAACTACGATCAAAATGGCTTGGACCCTATCTCGTCCGACGAATCTTTGGAAATGGAGCCATTGAGATCAGTCCACTCAACCATGATTCAGAACCTTTCGTCGTGAATGGTCAATGACTCAAACCATTCATTGACTTGATCGATACAAATTTGGCTGAGATATCCTTTACCCTCCATTCTCCCTGAGCTCATTGCACCTAGCCGATGGCGTAAAACTCAGCGCTTAACGGGAGGCAACCCGTCATTCATGAAAAACCTTGACATTCTTATGCTGAATTCATATTACACTTTAGGGTTCATCCATTAGAACAGCCGACCCCACCTCAGGTACCCATACCCGAGTTTAGAAATCATTCGCAACAGTCACTTTGACCCATTCGCTCATCCAAAACCTATTCTAATGAATGATCTAAACTGAACTCAAACCCACCTAATTTACAATGGGGACATTGCAAATCGTAGGCATGGAGGGGTATGAAAGTGCAAAACACCATGAAGACTCATCTCACAAGAAAAAGGTTTCAACAAAAAAAATCACATCACAAAAACACCAAAAAAAATGAAAAAATCTTCAAAAAGAACAAAAAATTCTGAGGGGAGAGAAAATTTTGAAGCCAAACAAATCATGAGGAGAAAAAGGGGAAAAGTGAAAAATGTCAAAAAAGGAGCACAAAATGAAAAAGAAAAATAGAGATAGTTATTAGTAAGAAATTAAGGGATTAACTGAAGTTCTAGACCATATCAAGAAAAAGAAAAATGAAGGAAAAAGTGCTAATGAGACACAAAAGAGATTAGTGGGAACGCTGATCTTAGGCCTCTTGGGCTAGATTCTTAGGCTTAAAAATTCAAGTATTCGCTAAGATCTGGATAGTCCTCAAGAGGTTGGGGAAAATGCAAAGCTTAAGTATTAGATCTAAGGTTTAGGGAGTATTCAGCCTCATTAACTGACCTTTGGCTTGCGGGACTCGGTAACCTAAGCACCCCAATCCACACATAGTTTAGTTTAGTGCGCATAATTATCAAAATCACGCAAAAGCATTTAAGTGTTCTGAAAAAGTCACTTAGATTAGGAGCGGCCGATCAACACAAGTTGATTTAGATGAGTTCCTGACGTGAAGAGGAGGGAAATTTCCCTCGAAGATGCGCAGTAACATATCGTCTCCTCGATGCTTGTCTCCTAGAATATTTACATATCCTACCGAGGGCATGTAAGCATCGTGTGCTGGTTCAGATACCATGGGCGACATTACCACGAAATGTTGATTGCCAGGGTCTGGATTTAGCTACAGAATGCCATGGGCGGGATTATCTCGAAATCTCAAAAGCCAGGGTTCTAGGGGTTTCCATGGGCGGTGCTATCACAAAGCATCGATTTCCAGGGACCCTTCGAGGATTGATGATGGGGATGAGGAATCTAATACAGATCGTGTTGAGAAGCCAATCTGAAGCTAGAAATAAAAAGAAAAGAGAGAGAAAACTCTCCAAACAAAAAAATCCTTTGTCTCTCTCTTACAAAAAACACACTGCAAATTGAACCGAGGCTAAAATACGTTACAAGCATGGGTGCTTTAATCGCGGAGTCCAACGAACCTTAGGATAGTTCTTGTGGGCCTTAAAAACCTTCGCAGAGGACCGAAGCTAGAGCTGGTCAGGTCCGAATCTTGGTTGGTACTTGAGTACCTCTAGGCCTACTGTCGGCATTCTAACCTAATCAAAAAGAAAAAAGCACTCATCATAATTTGTGAACATCAAGGAACTCATGGTCTAGAATAGAAGTTAAAACCTTAAAATTTTGCTAAGGGACTAGCAAAATCTAGGCATGGGGGTATGATGGGAACACCATCATGAGCCCTAACTAGCTCATTTTGACCTAGAAAAGAGAACAAAAGCTCCTACATAGCCAACTGGAGGTCCTAACTCAATGAATAACCATTTTGAGAGAAAAGCAAGAAATAAGGGGTAAAACTACAATTTTACCATTGCAGTACAACAACGGGTTTTCTCATGAGCTAAACATAGGTCAAATGTTCTTAACAAGATAAAAAGTGGGTTGGTTCCAACAGAAAAGGGTTCATGTGAATTCTGGGAATTAAATGACTTCTTGCAACCCTAAAATAGACCCACTTAATTTAACAAGGCTCTGGTCAGGATAAAATTCACCTAAGCCCTCTAAAAATCATGGAAAAATATCCTCTAGGTTTTAGAACCTTAAATTTGGCCCTTAGAACCTATTTTGACCTAAATTGGGGTCTCAGTCAAATGTTTGCCCTAAATTGGGTTTTTGCATAAATTGCCCAATCAAACATAGTCAAACCCAAAATCCAACTTTACCATTGGATTCCTTAGGTCCAAATCAGTTTTGTACCAAAATTTGGACTTAAAGGGGAATTCACCTTAACCTACTTCGCAAACAGGTCCAACCAATTACATTTCTACCCCTAACTTTTGAAAACTTCTATAGAAACCTCCCTATCTTTGTCTTCGTTCTTTACAATTAGGTCCCTCCACCATTATAGCGGAGGGAATCCTACTCCAGCGAGGTTTCGAGGGAAAGATCTCTCTGATTTCTCAGAGAATCTCCTTCAAAATTGAAAGGGAGATTCTTTGAGAAATCTCCAGTTTGAACACAATTCCAAGCTCGATTTGGTACCCAATCTCTCATGCAAATGCATGAGAGATTTGAGTATCATTTGACCTTCCATCTCTGACGAGGTTTTCGTGCTTGGAAGCTTGGCTTCCAAGCACAAAACCTTCCTCCAGAGGCCTATAAAAGCACGCCCAGATCACCCCGCATCCTCCAAGCTTGAAATTGGCCAGAGAAACCCTCTAGTTCGTCTCTTCCCCCTCCGACCAGTGACTCAGCAAGCTCCAACAACATCCCTCTCTTTCCCTCGTCACTCTGCCACAATACCGGTGGCAAGGTTCTCTTCCACCTCTTTGCCCGTGTCCCGCCGCACCAACCGATGCCCCTGTAGCCCCTTCGTCGTCGCCGTCCTCCTCCACTAAGTGCTTCGTCTCTGACAATGGCAATACGAGTCGACCGCCATCTCTGCCTCCCCCTTCATCTCCCTATGCATAGCTAAGTCTTCTCTCTGTTTTCATCACTTTTCTCTCTTTATTTCTTGAAAACAACCATCGACGCTCGCAACCACTTCACCTTCCTCATCTCCAGCCAGACCTTCGGCGAGGCATCCCTGTTGCTTCATGCCTCCATCCACCTCGCCAACCACCCTATAAGCATCGCCACACCTCACTGATCCTAAACCCTTGCTCCACTCACTGCGCCATGCCCCCAAAACTCCCCCAAAGCACACCCATGTTCATGCACATGGGGTGCCCTAGGCACGCACACACCGGCCAGCTCACGCCACGCCGACCCCCGCATTACCTTCGCCGTGTCTCGGCTAAGCTCCCTGAGCTTTCTGACAAGGCCGCAAGGTCATTTTTTTGTTAACAGGTGTAGGCATCTTCACTACCATTAACGCATGCGAGGAGCTTGCTTGCAAGCCTCCTCCAGGTGAATCGCCCCAGGTGTGTGGACTCCTCTCATGCACAACTCCAGACGAACGATTGGCTTCGAAGACCCAGTAGCTGTCGCAATCAAGGGAGATTCCTGCTGCGGGCGCTTGCGAAGGAAGGTGGGACATTTAGTCCCACCTCTAAAGCTGTCAAGCGGGCGCAGTGAAATAAATTACAAAAGTGAAGTAGGCTTATCACCTCCTGACCATAGGGTGAGGTCCCACTCACTCTCACCACCTCGTTCGTGACCCGATCCTCGTGGACCTGGCTTGACCCGTATACCTGATCTACACTCCTCGCCCACCATCGCATGCCGGTGGGCCTGGTCTCAGGCATGCACCTGACTCGATTACTCGAGAAGCGGCTCTGGGAGAGTGAGCCTAAGAGAGAAAGAGGAAGAGAGATCGTGGAGGTAGGTAGGGGTAGGTTTTTCTTTCTCGTAGGGAAGGAGGAGAAGAAAAGGCCAAGGAAGAAGAGGGCAGAAGCCAGAGAAGCTAAAGGAGGAGAAGGCAAGAACTGAAGAGGAAGAGGTTGAAGGCTGAAAGGCTGGAGAAAGAGAAAGAGAAGGAGAAGGAGTTGAAGGCAGAAGAAAGAGAAGAATCCAAAGATAAATGCAGAAAGAAAAGGCACAGACTGAGAACAGAAGGAAAGAAAGAAAGAAAGAAGAAGGAAGGAAGTAGATAGAGAAGAACAGAGATAGATCAGAGAAGAGAGAAAGAAGAGAAATAAAGCACTGTAGCAGCCCTATGTTTAAGATGTCTCATTCAAAAAATCAGACGTCCATTTTTTGTTCTCTCTTTACATACATTGTCTTTTTGCATTACAACTCCGATTTACATTGCATATTCAATTTATCAAAAGTTGTGCTCTTGATTTTTAAACCACAATTTTCTCCCTATGTTCAACCTCGAACATACAATTTCGAGTAATAAAATTTATTTGTTTTCGAGCGATTTCAACTATACTACGACACATTGATTTTAAAACATTGATCTCACTCGTTAAACAGGAATCCCATCTGATTTCTGTTCTCCAGCAACATTTAATAGCCATTGGATGGACACTCGATGATTTAACTGGTATCAATCCCTCTTACTGCTCACACCACATCTATACTGAAGAGGGTACACGACCTTCCCGTGAAATGCAGAGACGTCTGAATCCTAATCTGCAGGAGGTCGTCAAAAAGGAGATCATTAAGTGGTTAGATGCTAGGATCATCTACCCAATCTCCGACAGTTGGTGGGTGAGTCCAATCCAAGTTATGCCTATGAAGGCAAGACTCACTGTAATCACGACTGAGATCGAAGAAATCATATTGACCCGTGTAGCAAATTCGTGGAGAGTCTGCATTGATTACAGAAGACTCAATACCTCCACGAAGAAGGATCATTTCCCACTGTCGTTTATTGATTAGATCCTTGAAAAACTAGTAAGAAATAGATTCTTCTGCTTTTTGGATGGGTACTCCAGCTATAACCAGGTGGCAATCCATCCTGAAGACCAAGAGAAGACCACATTCACTTGTCCCTTCGAGATATCGTGTTCTGAAGGATGCCTTTCGGTCTCTGCAATGCACCTGCTACTTTTTAGCGGTGCATGCTTGCCATATTCTCAGATATGGTAGGTGAATATCTGGAAGTCTTCATGGATGACATCTCAGTGTTTGGCACATCATTTGACGATTGTCTTCTGCACTTGGTCCAGATCCTCGGGCGGTGCATTGACGTGAATCTAGTTCTTTCTTAGGAAAAGAGCCACTTCTGGTTCCTGAGGGAATTGTCCTGGGACATCTCATCTCTGAAAAAGGCATCCAAGTTGATCAAGCCAAGGTAAATCTAATTTCCAAACTCCCTATGCCTAGCTCAGTCAAAGACATCCGATCTTTCCTGAGGCACGTCGATTTTTACCGTTGATTCATTCTCAAATTCTCGAAAATCGCGTGCCCCTTGACTAATCTACTATCCAAGGATGTTCCTCTTGAAATCACCAAGGAGTGCACTCAAGCATTTGAGATCCTGCGTGATCGAGTTACCCAAGCTCTGATCCTATAGTCCCCTAATTGGTCTTAGCCCTTTGAGATCATGTGCAATGCATCTGATTACACTATAGGTGCAGTACTTGGGCAGAAAATGACGGGAAACCCATGGTCATCTACTACACTAGCAAGACACTTAATGAGGATCAGTGTAACTACACAGTTACTGAGAAAGAGCTGCTAGCTGTAGTATTTGCCCTGGAAAAATTCAGATCGTATCTTCTGGGTTTCCGTGTTATCATTTACTCAGATCACACAACTGTGAGGCATCCCCTTGCGAAGAAGGATGCGAAACCTCGACTAATCCGTTGGATCTTGCTGTTGCAAGAATTTAACCTCGAGATTTGCAACAAGGTAGGAAAATAGAACGTTGTAGCTGATCACTTGTCCTGCCTTCCTTTTAACATTATTGACCCTTCTAGACCCATTACAGAACATTTTCCTGATTAGCACCTCCTGACTATCAGTACGGGGCTTCCATGGTTTGCTGATCTAGTAAACTACCTGACATCTTATCAGATCTTGTCTGATTGGCCGAAGGCCAAGAAAGACAAATTAGTTTCCAATGCGAAGTACTACTTTTGGGAAGACTCGTATCTCTTCTGCATTGGTGCTGATCAAATCATCCGACAATGTCTCTCGGAAGTGGAAATTCAGGACATCTTGTCCTTCTACCATGACTAGGCATGAGGTGGACACTTCTCGGGTCATAAAATCGTAGAAAAAGTCCTCCAGTGCAACTTCTATTGGCCCACGATTTTCAAAGACGCATACAATCACTATAAGGCATGCACTCGTTGCCAGACCTTAGGCAACATGAGCCACCGTGATATGATGCCCTTACAGTCGATTCTCATATGCAAAATCTTCGATGTCTGGGGGATTGATTTTATGGGACCCTTTCCTATTTTGGATGGCTTCGAGTACATTCTACTGGCTGTTGACTACGTGTCCAAATGGATCGAAGCCATTCCGACCTAAACCAATGATCATTAGGTGGTCATCAAATTTATTCATTAGAACATCTTTTCTCGGTTCGGGATTCCACGTGCCATAATCTCTGATGGTGGGACTGATGAGAACCTCATCATGAGCCATAACTAGCTCATTTTGACCCAATACAAAGGATAAAAGCTCCTACATATCTCAAGGAAAGGCTTAACTCAGAGAATTCTGAGTTTGAGAAGAAAACCAGTCATAAGGGGTAAAAGTGCAATTTTACCAGTATAATCTGCATACAGGGTAATTCAGGGCCCAAACACAGGTCAGAACAGCGTAATAAGAATAAAAGTGGGATGAGATGATCTAGCAAGGGCTACAGCACTTTCAAGGAACCAAATGATAATCTGTAACCCTAAAACAACCCACTTCAATTCACAAGGTTCGAGGCAAAGTAAAAATAGAATAAACCCTCTAAAATTCATATAAAAATAATCTCTAGGGTTTAGAACCTTCAATTTGGCCTTTAGAACCCATTTTGACCTACATTGAGAACCATGCCCAATTAACAACTTAATTTGGGTTTTTGCGCAAATTGACCGGTCAAAAAAGGTTTAATATGAAAATAAATTTCACCATCAGATTCCTTAGGTCCTAATTAGTCATGTATAAAAACTTGAGCCTAAGAAGAAACCTCCTTGACCGACTTTACACTTTGGTCCTCATATATTTACTCTTTGGCCCTCAACTTTTGAACCCTCGCATTTAGGCCCCTAACTCTCCTTCGTTCTTTGCAAACAGGTCCCTCCTGCAAAACCCTGCCAGCACCATGCTCCGGCGACCTTGCGCGGAGCATGGCGCCGCGCAGGGTAAGGTGGAGGACCTGGCATGTGTACCGGGGGTGCCCTGCGTCGTCAGCCGTCGCAGGAGCACCCCCATGGTCCTTGCAGCCCCCCCTACCGGCCGTGCGAACGCACGGACGGTATGGGTTCAAATTCCGACCATGCTCCGGCGAGGGAGACACGTCGTCTCCCTCCGCCTTCCTCCCTGCTTCAACCCTATAAATACCCCCCGCCGCTCCACCGACCAAAGGAGCCTGGATCTGACGGAGAAAACCCCCAGCTTTCGTCTCTTCTTTCTCCGGCAGACGCTCACCAGCTCCGGCGACATCCTCTCCCTCCACCTCTTCGCTCTGCAGCACTACCAGCAGCAGAGACCTCCTCCCCTGCTCTTCCCGCGCCACGCCGCACCCAGCTGGCGCCTCTCCAGCCTTCTGCTCGCCGCCGCCCCTCTCCCTGAGCATCATCTTCTCCGGCGACAGTCGATACGACTGTCGCCCTGTTCATCCCCCTTCGTCCCTGCAGTTAAGTTAGGCTTACTCCCCTTCTCCTCCTCTTTCTTTCCCCGCTTTCGATTTAGTCAATTAAGCCCTCTACCGACCCTGTTCACCCTCATCCTCTCCGCCTCCGACCACCCTCCGGCGAGCCGCTCCCATCACCTCAGCGACCCACACGGCTCGCCGACCACCGCAGAACTTCCGCCTCCTCACCCTGATCCTCTTCCGCCCCTCCACTTCCCACCAAACACCCTCTGCAGACCCACCGAACACACCCACTCCCTCGCTCACAGTCTGACCTAGGACGACCTAACAGCTCCATCTCGCCCCCTGCAGACCACCTGACCACCTTCGCCGTGCCACGGCGAAGGTCCTCCGCCTGTCTGATTTGGCCGAGAGGCCGTGCCATTGGTTTCAGGTTCCAGACCTTGGCCGCCATTGGCGAGGAAGCTCGAAGCCTGCTCGAGGTCGCTCCAAGCCGAGATATCCCAGATGGAATAGCCACGGCCAGCGCGGAAGAGACTCACGCACACACCCTGGCCCTCGATTGGAGCTGTACGCCTCAACAGCCGACGCAATTGGGAGGAGCATCCCTGCTGCAGGCGTAGGAGAATTGAGGTGGGACATTTAGTCCCACCTCGGAATCTCTCAGCGGCGCGCGGACACATAAGTTGGAAAACTGCCGTATGCTGTTTGCCTCAGTTACCACGGGGTGAGGTCCCTCTCACCCGACCCGACCCGACTCGGCCTCGTCCGTGACCACGCTCCGCGGACCTGGCCCGACCCGATTAGACTGACCTGCACTCCTCGCCCACCACGCACGCCGGTGGGCCTGGACCCGGGCCTGATCCGAACCCGATTACCCGGTAGCGCTCTGGGAGAGCTTCCGATGAGTGATTTCAGAGAGAGAGATACGCGGGGGAGGGGGGGTAGAGTAGGTTTTTGCCTTCTGATGAACTCTTGAGCGTGCAGGCACAGGTGAAGGACTGCGGAAGAAGAAGCAGCTGCACTGTAGCAACTGCTCAGTTAAGTCGTCGAAGCACCGGGCCAGACGACGGACAGCCAGCAGCCAGAGCAACACAGAAGGCAGGCTGAAGAAGAAGGAAGGGAGACTTAGTAGCCGAAGGCAGAAACACCACGATTGCAGAAGAAGAAATGAAAAGAAGCAAGAAGCAAGAAAAGAAGAAGACGATCTGACAAGGAAGAAAGCAGAAGAAGAAGAAGAAGAAGAACAGGAAGAACCAGAGACAGAGGGGAAAAATCTGAAGAAAGCAGAAGGAAGAAAGCAGAAGAAAAATCTGAAGAAAGTAGAAGGAAGAACAGAAGAAGAAGAGCACGAGGGGAAGATCTGAAGATTGCAGAAGAAGAAGAAGAACAAAGAACAGAAAAAAACCAAAGACAAAGAGGAAGAAGGAAGAAAAGAAGAAGAAGCCAAATTTTCATCTCTCTCTCTCTCTCTTTATTTTTGTAATAGAACTTGTATATCTCTAGAATATAACTTGCTCCCTGAGTTCGACCTCGGGAACTCTTTCAGTTTTCCGAGTAATAAAAATTTTATATGAAACGTTGGTGACAACCGGCTTTACTACAACGATATAACACGAAACCGACTGTCGCACCAACATTTTGGCGCCGCTGCCGGGGAGCAACGGCTATTCTAGAGGTAAACATTCCTGTATCTTTTAATTTCTGATAATCTCCTCTCTTTTGTGCAGCTACAGGTACTCAAGAAGACACGCAACCACACAACAACTACTCCGAAGACAGGTAAATCTTTTCTCTCACTATTAACCCCTACACTCTAAAGAGAAAGAAAAGAAAAGAACAAGCAATATAGGACTAACCTGTTTTCCATATTTAGTAACCATAAAAGTTGCATGTTTTCAACTCATTATTTCTGCACACTATCAAGGGTATTTAAGGGCTAACACATTCTTGCTTGAGCCCTAATTACCCAACAAAGAATTAACTGGACCAAGTAGAGCCAACCTAGGATCCAACACTAGGGATTTAGAGACACACTACTTAACTCAAGAATTGAGAAAACAAAATGAAGTGTGCCCAAGCCCTTGTCTGAAAATACCTATACAAGAAAAATCCTAAACAATTGGCTCTCTAAACACTTGAACCCTAAAAGACAGGACCTAAAAGCTCTTAAAGAAAACAATAGGTAAAGTTGACCCCTTGGGTTAACCAACCTTAAATTAGGTCACTCTTTGCACTTAAAAAGACTAAAGTTCAAGTGAAACCTTAAGCACCCTGATCTTAAAATCGGTAGACTTAAGAGGTCAAGATCCCCATTCTGGTCTACCTGGAACCGCAGTGACAAGAGAGGTCGGGTGGGGGAAACCCTGTAACCCGTGGGGACGCTCTACCGTGTAGGGGTCTTCGCGGGACTCTCCCTCTCTGGCTGCCCAGGTAATTCTCAGGTGGACGATCTTTCTGATCAAGGGGTCCATCTGCCCCGCACCTCTATAGTCACCCAACACATTTTTGGGTGACTTGATTGGGTCCATCACCTTCTAAACTTACCTCTCCCAACTGTGCATGTACGGAAGGAGGTCTCTAAGACCACCCTTAAGACCTCCTTTAGAAATTCACTCTCGTCAAGGCCAAGCCTCGACGCCCGTGTTTGTGCAGCAACACCCTCACATTATTCTCTCTTCTGATTCAGAACCAAGTTCTTCTTCTTCCCCCATCATGGCTCAGCCAGTTGAGGAAGAAAATAATCTGGAACACCAGCTCCAGCGACTCAATGACCTCTTCCAAAACTTCGTGCACCCACCGCAGCGTCCTATGATGCGGGACCACTACAATCCTGCTGCGGTGGCCATTGAGCCTCGAGTTAGAATCCCGATTGGAGGACCTGATTCCGAACTAAAGCCCAACATGATTCACGCTATACCTAAATTCCATGGGCTTAATTCTGAAGATCCCTTCCAGCACATCAAACAGCTTAAACATCTGGCCCACACTTTTGGGTCAGATGCGCAAAATCGGGACATTCTTCTCATGAAGATGTTCTCCTTTTCTCTTATGGACAAGGCCGCCCATTGGTATCAAACTCAGACCCGGCCGATCAACACTTGGGAAGAACTTCAATCCGAGTTTTTGAAAAAGTTCTTTCCCGTTGGTCGGACCAACGCCTTGCGCCATCAGATTACACACTTCACTCAACAATCAGGAGAACCTCTCCATGAGGCATGGGAACGTTTTCAGGATCTCATGAGGAAGTGCCCCCATCACGGAGTTCCTAAATGGGAACAAGTCCAATCTTTTTACCAGGGACTCCGTGAGGACATCCGCCTTTTCGTCAATGCAACCTGCGGAGGAAACATCATGGGTCAACATGAAGACACCGTATGGGAGATTCTCGAAAACATGTGCGAGAACTCCATCAACAATGACTCCATGGGATTATTCGACAGGACGAATACCCGCGCAGCGACGAATCTTAAGGGAGCACATGAGACGCAGGGCCTGTCCGCATCAGTCGACCTGGAATTAATGGCCAGTCGATTGGACAAGGTCTCAATTATTGAAAAGAAGGTGGATGAGCTGACTCAGCACTTGCAGCGAGCCACCTCTGCGCGTAACTCCTTTGCACAACCTCCTTCCACACAGGAGACTGTGCAAAACATCCTACACCGATCCTCCCCTGGGATGGATCCATATCCATCCCCATCTGATTCTTGGACTGGAAGATCATCCGATCCTTTCTTCACCAGTCGGGGGAACTCCATTCCCCCTTTCCCTGATTCTCAGGAGGTTCCTCAGACCTGCGAGGACCTCAACGCCATCCAGAACGACCCATTCTCCAATACTTACAACCCTGGATGGCGAAACCATCCAAATTTTCAGTGGGCGGGAAATTCTCAAACCCGAAGACCACCTTTTCAGTCCCGCCCACAGCCCTCTCATCACTACCAGCCGCCTCAGCCTCGGCCCAACCCTACTTATCCATCAGGGCCAAATCAAGATCAAATGTCCTTAATCCTTCAAACTCTGGCTGACATTCAAAAATCGAATGCGGCCATTCAAAAACAGCACCAGGACGAGCTTACTGAAGTTAAAACTCAGCTGGCCCAGTTGGCAAATTCTCGCCAGCCAGGCACACTCCCTTCCCAACCCCTTCCTAACCCAAATAACGTGCCAACCCAGAAGCGCGTTATGAATCCAAATTTAGGCCACGCTCAATGGATTTATCAGGCCCCTACTGCCCCATCTCCAGACGAGATGGAAGCCTCTACTTCTCATACGGGATTTCAGCAGCAGCCACCCCTCCTACCAAATCCAAACCAAAATCAGGCCGGATTAAATGCTGTAACAACACGTAGTGGTAAGACAACTCAGGACCCGCGTTATCCAAACCACTCCCAGCCTGATAATCATGACCCTAGGATAGTTATCCCAGGTACCGCTGTTCCAGACCCACAACCAGGACCTATCCTAGAGGAACCAACCAAGATCCCGTTTCCCGAAGCCCTGACCAAGGGAAAGAAGACCACCAAACCCGTGGCCCCTGAGGAGGACCTGGTCAAGCTCTTTGAGCAGGTCCACATAAACATCCCCTTGATGGATGCAATCCACCACGTACCAGCTTACGCACGATTTCTAAAGAATATATGTACACCCCAGCGTAAGCCGCGAACCAAGGGAGGGAACCCAATTGTTCTGTCAGAGCAAGCCAGCTCTGTAATCCTTAGTAGACTCCCACCCAAGGCAAAAGATCCTGGAACTCCCCTGATCTCCTGTAAGATAGGTGGTACCCAATTTGACAGAGCATTGTTAGACTTAGGTGCATCTATAAATCTGATACCCACATCCTTACTTGACCATCTGGAAGAATCTGAGCTGAAACCAACTGAGGTGACATTACAATTAGCAGATCGATCTATAAAGTCACCAAAAGGGATTCTCGAGGATGTTATCGTAAGAGTGCGGGATTTCTATTTTCCAGTGGACTTTATAGTCTTAGACATGGATGCACCTGAGAACCCTAGGGATACACCAATCATTCTAGGGAGACCTTTCTTGGCTACTGCTAGAGCCAACATCAGCTGTGAGGAGGGCCAAATAGAGCTTAAGTTTGGAAATCAAACACTGAAAATTGATATATTTAAGGCCCAACAAGGAATTAATTGCGGCGTCATCGAGCAAATTTGTGACATCAAGACTTTGGTTGATGAACCACACCTCCAGAATGACTTGAGTATTCCTCATCAACCACAGAAGAATCTCGACCCGCAAATAGAGGAGTCAAATCCAGATGTGAACAACCCAATAACTCCCACCCTTGAACCTCACATCTATACTGAACCACCCGCTGCTGCTGAAAACCCCATCCTCGAACTGAAACCCCTTCCTGCTCATTTGAAATACATCTTTTTGGGTTCTAATCAGACCCTTCCTGTGATCATCAATTCCAACCTTAATCCTGAACAGGAATCCCGTCTGATTGTTGTCCTCCAGCAACATCGCAGAGCCATCGGATGGACCCTCGATGATTTGACTGGAATAAGTCCCTCTTATTGTACTCATCATATCTATTCAGAAGAGGGCACACGACCTTCTCGTGAAATGCAGAGACGCTTAAACCCTAATCTGCAGGAGGTCGTGAAAAAGGAGATCATCAAGTGGTTAGATGCCGGGATCATCTACCCGATCTCCGATAGTCGTTGGGTGAGCCCGATTCAGGTCGTGCCTAAGAAGGCAGGACTCACCACTATAACGACTGAGACCGGAGAAATCATTCCTACCCGATTAGCCAACTCGTGGAGAGTCTGTATAGATTACCGTCGACTCAATTCCTCCACGAAGAAGGATCATTTCCCACTACCCTTCATTGATCAAATTCTCGAAAAACTAGCGGGAAATAGGTTCTTCTGCTTTCTTGACGGGTACTCCGGTTATAACCAGGTGGCAATCCATCCTGAGGACCAAGAAAAGACCACATTCACCTGCCCCTTCGGAACATACGCTTTCCGAAGGATGCCTTTCGGTCTTTGCAATGCACCCGCTACTTTTCAGCGATGCATGCTTGCCATATTCTCAGATATGGTAGGTGATTATCTGGAAGTCTTCATGGATGACTTTTCAGTTTTCGGAGCATCATTCGACGATTGCCTCCAGCACTTGGTCCAGATACTCAGGCGGTGCATAGACGTGAATTTGGTTCTTTCCTGGGAAAAGAGCCATTTCATGGTGCCTGAGGGAATTGTCCTGGGACACTCAATTTCGGAGAAAGGTATCCAAGTGGATCGAGCTAAGGTTAATCTGATTTCTCGCCTTCCCATGCCTAGCTCGATCAGGGACATCCGATCCTTTTTAGGGCATGTCGGTTTTTATCGACGATTTATCCCTGATTTCTCAAAAATCGCACGCCCCCTGACCACTCTTCTCTCCAAGGATGTTCCCTTCGAAATCTCCAAGGAATGCACTCAAGCATTTGAAATCCTGCGTAACCGAGTCACCCAAGCCCCGATCCTACAGTCCCCTGATTGGTCTCAACCCTTTGAGATCATGTGTGATGCATCCGACTTCGCTGTAGGAGCGGTTTTGGGGCAGAAGAATGACAAGAAACCTGTGGTCATTTACTACGCCAGCAAAACACTCGATGAAGCTCAGCGTAACTATACAGTTACTGAGAAAGAGCTGCTAGCTGTAGTATTTGCCCTAGAGAAATTCAGATCATACCTTCTGGGTTCTCATGTCATCATATACTCGGATCACACGGCTGTGAGGCATCTCCTTGCAAAGAAGGACGCGAAACCTCGATTGATCCGATGGATCTTGCTGTTGCAAGAATTTGACCTCGAGATTCGCGATAAAGCGGGAAAACAAAACGTGGTAGCTGATCACTTGTCCCGTCTTCCTTCTGAAATGATAGACCCTTCCGGACCCATCACTGAGCATTTTCCCGATGAGCACCTGCTGACTATTGGTACTAGCCTTCCATGGTTTGCTAATATTGTAAATTACTTGGCATCTCATCAGACCCCGTCCGATTGGCCGAAGGCCAAGAAAGACAAATTACGCTCCGATGCCAAGTATTACATTTGGGAAGACCCGTACCTCTTCCGCATAGGTGCCGATCAGATCATCCGGAGATGTATCCCGGAAGGGGAAGTCAACAATATCCTCTCTTTCTGCCATGACCAGGCATGCGGTGGCCATTTTGCCGGGCATAAAACCGCATCAAAAGTCCTCCAGTGCGGCTTTTACTGGCCCACACTGTTCAAAGACGCATACAGTCATTGCAAGGCATGCAGTCGTTGCCAGACTTTGGGCAACATGAGCCATCGCAACATGATGCCTATGCAACCGATTCTAGTATGCGAAATCTTTGATGTTTGGGGGATTGATTTTATGGGCCCCTTTCCTGTTTCGGATGGTTTCGAATACATTCTGTTGGCTGTGGACTACGTGTCCAAATGGATCGAAGCCATACCGACCCGAACCTGTGATCACAAAATCGTTCTCAAATTCATTCATCAACACATTTTCTCAAGGTTCGGGATTCCTCGTGCAATAATCTCTGATGGGGGGACCCATTTCACAAATGCTCAGTTTAGGTCACTGATGACCAAATACGGGGTGTCTCATCGAATCTCTACTCCTTACCACCCCCAAACTAATGGTCTAGCTGAGCTGTCGAATCGGGAGATCAAGAAAATCCTACAGGTCACTGTTCGACCTGACAGGAAGGACTGGTCATCCCGGCTTCCGGAAGCATTGTGGGCCTATAGGACCGCCCACAAGACCCAATTGGGCATGTCTCCCTTTAGATTGGTGTACGGAAAGGCATGCCACCTTCCCGTCGAACTGGAGCATAAAGCCTATTGGGCAGTACGGAACTGTAATCTAGATCTTTCCAAGGCTGGGACCCACAGAAAACTCCAAATCAGCGAGATCGATGAATTACGCACAGACGCGTACGAGAACTCGCAAATCTACAAGGAGCGGGTTAAAGCCTTCCACGACAAACACATCTCAAGAAAGATCTTCCATCCTGGTCAAAAGGTCCTACTCTTTGATGCCCGACTCAAACTCTTCCCAGGAAAACTGAGATCTAAGTGGGTCGGACCATATTTGGTCCGACAGGTTTTTGGAAATGGAGCAATCGAAATCAGTCCACTCAGCCACGATTCTGAACCTTTCATCGTGAATGGTCAAAGACTCAAGCCGTTCATTGATGTAACTTCTACTGATTTGGCTGAGGCATCTCATATCCTCCTTTCCCCTTGAGCTTATTGCGCCCAGCCGATGGCGTAAAACTCAGCGCTTAACGGGAGGCAGCCCGTCATTCTCTTTGAAAACCTGAAACTTGTTCTGACACCTTTCAGCACTCGAAGTTCACCCTTATAGACAGCCGACCCCAACTCAGATGTTCGCATCTGAAATTTGAAATCGTCCGCAAAAATTCAACCCGACCCATCCACTCACCCAAATTTCTGTCTTAAGGAATGAACTAAGACCCCCTAGGTTACAATGAGGACATTGCAAATCTTAGGCATGGGGGGGTATGAAAGTGCAAAAACTCGTAAGAAAAGGTTTCAAACAAAAAAATTCACATATGCCAAAAATACCATAAAAATTAAAAAAATTTTTCGAAAAAGAATAAGAGGAAAAGAGGAGAAGGAAAATTTTGTGAAGGAGAGAAGAAACAAAATGAAAAAGGAGCACAAAATTATAAGAAAAGTTGATAGTCATTAGTAAGGAACTAAGGAATTAACCTAAGTTCTAGACCTCATTCAAGAAAATAACTGAAAAGTGCACAATAAGATTAGTAAGAATGCAAACCTTAGGCATTCTTGAATAGACTCTTAGTACTCATTAAGATCTGGACACTCCTCAAGAGGTTGAGGAAAATGAAAAGCTGAAGTATTAGGTCTAAGGCTTAGGAAGTATTCGACCTCGTTAACTAATTTTTGGTTTACGGGACTCAGTAACCTAAGCACCCTAATCTCACACACAGCCTGGTTCAGTAAGCGTAAAAATCAGAATCACGCAGAAGCGTCGCAAAAATCTGAAAAGAACACCTAGAATAGGAATGGCCGATCAACACAAGTTGATTTGGACGAGTTCCCAGCGCGGAGAGGCGGGAAATCCCCTCGAAGATGCGTAACAAAATATCATCTCCTCGGTGCTTGTCTCTTAGGATATTTACATATCCTACGGGGGGCATGTAAGCACTCTGCTGGTTCAGATTCCATGGATGGCATTATCTCGAAGTGTCAATTGCCAGGGTCTGGATTCGGCCACGGAACACCATGGATGGGATTATCTCGAAATCTCAATAGCCAGGGTTCCGGGGGTTGCCATGGGCGGTGCTATCTCGAAGCATCGATCGCCAGGAACCCTTGAGGATTGATGATGGGAGCAAGGAATCTGATACAGACCGTGTTGAAAAGCCAACCCTAGACTAGAACTAAAAAGAAAAAGAGAGAGAAAACTCTCCAAACAGAAAAAACTTTCTATCTCTCTCTTACAAAACGCACTGCGAACTGGGCCAGGGCTAAAATCATTTCAAGCACGGGTGCTTTAACCACGAAGTCCAATAAACCTTAGGTTAGTTCTTGCGGGCCTTAAAAACCTTTGCTAAAAGACTGAGGCTAAGGCTAGACAGATTTGGATCTTGATTGGTACTAGAGTATCTTTTAGGCCTATGGTCAGCATTCTAACCTAATCTATGCTCAAATAAAAAGGCACTTATCTAAAACCATTGAAAACTTCATGGTCTAGAACAAGGGTTGAAACCTTAAGTTTTTTTTTTTGCTAAGGGACTAGCAAAAGCTAGGCATGGGGGTATGATGAGAACCTCATCATGAGCCATAACTAGCTCATTTTGACCCAATACAAAGGATAAAAGCTCCTACATATCTCAAGGAAAGGCTTAACTCAGAGAATTCTGAGTTTGAGAAGAAAACCAGTCATAAGGGGTAAAAGTGCAATTTTACCAGTATAATCTGCATACAGGGTAATTCAGGGCCCAAACACAGGTCAGAACAGCGTAATAAGAATAAAAGTGGGATGAGATGATCTAGCAAGGGCTACAGCACTTTCAAGGAACCAAATGATAATCTGTAACCCTAAAACAACCCACTTCAATTCACAAGGTTCGAGGCAAAGTAAAAATAGAATAAACCCTCTAAAATTCATATAAAAATAATCTCTAGGGTTTAGAACCTTCAATTTGGCCTTTAGAACCCATTTTGACCTACATTGAGAACCATGCCCAATTAACAACTTAATTTGGGTTTTTGCGCAAATTGACCGGTCAAAAAAGGTTTAATATGAAAATAAATTTCACCATCAGATTCCTTAGGTCCTAATTAGTCATGTATAAAAACTTGAGCCTAAGAAGAAACCTCCTTGACCGACTTTACACTTTGGTCCTCATATATTTACTCTTTGGCCCTCAACTTTTGAACCCTCGCATTTAGGCCCCTAACTCTCCTTCGTTCTTTGCAAACAGGTCCCTCCTGCAAAACCCTGCCAGCACCATGCTCCGGCGACCTTGCGCGGAGCATGGCGCCGCGCAGGGTAAGGTGGAGGACCTGGCATGTGTACCGGGGGTGCCCTGCGTCGTCAGCCGTCGCAGGAGCACCCCCATGGTCCTTGCAGCCCCCCCTACCGGCCGTGCGAACGCACGGACGGTATGGGTTCAAATTCCGACCATGCTCCGGCGAGGGAGACACGTCGTCTCCCTCCGCCTTCCTCCCTGCTTCAACCCTATAAATACCCCCCGCCGCTCCACCGACCAAAGGAGCCTGGATCTGACGGAGAAAACCCCCAGCTTTCGTCTCTTCTTTCTCCGGCAGACGCTCACCAGCTCCGGCGACATCCTCTCCCTCCACCTCTTCGCTCTGCAGCACTACCAGCAGCAGAGACCTCCTCCCCTGCTCTTCCCGCGCCACGCCGCACCCAGCTGGCGCCTCTCCAGCCTTCTGCTCGCCGCCGCCCCTCTCCCTGAGCATCATCTTCTCCGGCGACAGTCGATACGACTGTCGCCCTGTTCATCCCCCTTCGTCCCTGCAGTTAAGTTAGGCTTACTCCCCTTCTCCTCCTCTTTCTTTCCCCGCTTTCGATTTAGTCAATTAAGCCCTCTACCGACCCTGTTCACCCTCATCCTCTCCGCCTCCGACCACCCTCCGGCGAGCCGCTCCCATCACCTCAGCGACCCACACGGCTCGCCGACCACCGCAGAACTTCCGCCTCCTCACCCTGATCCTCTTCCGCCCCTCCACTTCCCACCAAACACCCTCTGCAGACCCACCGAACACACCCACTCCCTCGCTCACAGTCTGACCTAGGACGACCTAACAGCTCCATCTCGCCCCCTGCAGACCACCTGACCACCTTCGCCGTGCCACGGCGAAGGTCCTCCGCCTGTCTGATTTGGCCGAGAGGCCGTGCCATTGGTTTCAGGTTCCAGACCTTGGCCGCCATTGGCGAGGAAGCTCGAAGCCTGCTCGAGGTCGCTCCAAGCCGAGATATCCCAGATGGAATAGCCACGGCCAGCGCGGAAGAGACTCACGCACACACCCTGGCCCTCGATTGGAGCTGTACGCCTCAACAGCCGACGCAATTGGGAGGAGCATCCCTGCTGCAGGCGTAGGAGAATTGAGGTGGGACATTTAGTCCCACCTCGGAATCTCTCAGCGGCGCGCGGACACATAAGTTGGAAAACTGCCGTATGCTGTTTGCCTCAGTTACCACGGGGTGAGGTCCCTCTCACCCGACCCGACCCGACTCGGCCTCGTCCGTGACCACGCTCCGCGGACCTGGCCCGACCCGATTAGACTGACCTGCACTCCTCGCCCACCACGCACGCCGGTGGGCCTGGACCCGGGCCTGATCCGAACCCGATTACCCGGTAGCGCTCTGGGAGAGCTTCCGATGAGTGATTTCAGAGAGAGAGATACGCGGGGGAGGGGGGGTAGAGTAGGTTTTTGCCTTCTGATGAACTCTTGAGCGTGCAGGCACAGGTGAAGGACTGCGGAAGAAGAAGCAGCTGCACTGTAGCAACTGCTCAGTTAAGTCGTCGAAGCACCGGGCCAGACGACGGACAGCCAGCAGCCAGAGCAACACAGAAGGCAGGCTGAAGAAGAAGGAAGGGAGACTTAGTAGCCGAAGGCAGAAACACCACGATTGCAGAAGAAGAAATGAAAAGAAGCAAGAAGCAAGAAAAGAAGAAGACGATCTGACAAGGAAGAAAGCAGAAGAAGAAGAAGAAGAAGAACAGGAAGAACCAGAGACAGAGGGGAAAAATCTGAAGAAAGCAGAAGGAAGAAAGCAGAAGAAAAATCTGAAGAAAGTAGAAGGAAGAACAGAAGAAGAAGAGCACGAGGGGAAGATCTGAAGATTGCAGAAGAAGAAGAAGAACAAAGAACAGAAAAAAACCAAAGACAAAGAGGAAGAAGGAAGAAAAGAAGAAGAAGCCAAATTTTCATCTCTCTCTCTCTCTCTTTATTTTTGTAATAGAACTTGTATATCTCTAGAATATAACTTGCTCCCTGAGTTCGACCTCGGGAACTCTTTCAGTTTTCCGAGTAATAAAAATTTTATATGAAACGTTGGTGACAACCGGCTTTACTACAACGATATAACACGAAACCGACTGTCGCACCAACAGGGACCCATTTCACTAATGCTCAGTTCAGATCACTGATGACCAAATATGGGGGGTCACACCAAATCTCTACTCCTTATCACCCCCAAACCAATGGTCTAGCTGAGCTATCAAATCGAGAGATCAAGAAAATCCTCCAGGTCACTATTCAACCTCACAGGAAAGAGTGGTCATCCCGACTTCCAGAAGATTTGTGGGCTTATAGGACCACCCACAAAACCTAATTAGGTATGTCTCCTTTTAGATTAGTGTATAGGAAGGCATGTCACCTCCCCATCGAATTGGAGCACAAAGCCTATTGGGCAGTATGGAACTGCAATCTCGATCTTTCTAAGGTAGGAACCCACAGAAATCTTCTAATGAGTGAGATCGATGAATTACGCCACGATGCGTATGAGAACTCACGAATTTACAAAGAGCGGGTTAAGGCCTTTCACGACAAGCACATATCCAACAAGATCTTTTTCCCTGGTCAGAAAGTCTTACTCTTTGATGCCAAGCTCAAACTGTTCCCAGGGAAACTCAGAACAAATTGGATTGGACCTTACCTTGTCCGACGAATCTTTGGAAATGGAGCTATCGAAATCAGTCAACTCTACCACGATTCAGAACCTTTTGTTGTGAACGATTGGAGACTCAAACCGTTCATTGAACTTACCGATACAAATTTGGCTGAGACATCTTTTACCCTCCATTCTCCCTGAGCTCATTACGCCTGGCCAATGGCATTAAACTCAGCGCTTAACGGGAGGCAACCCGTCATTTTTGAAAAACCTGAAACCTTTCTTGACACATTCTTTGCTGAACTCATATTGCACTTTAGGGTTCATCCATTAGAACAGTCGACTCCACCTCTGGTACACGTACTCGAGCTTGAAATCGTCCGCAATAGTCATCCCAACACATTCACCCACTCAACACCTATTCTAATGAATGATCTAAGCTGAACTCGAACCCACCTAATTTACAATGAGGACATTGCAAATCATAGGAATGGGGGGTATTAAAGTGCAAAACGCCATGAAAATCATCTCACAAGAAAGGGTTTCATCAAAAAAATCACATATTCCAAAAATACCAAAAAACTAAAAAATTCGTGAAAAAGAACAAAAATATGAGAGGAAAGGAAATTTTGATGGCATATCAAATTTTGAGGAGAAAAAGGGGAGTTAAAAATGCCAA
Organism: Thalassia testudinum; assembly: GCA_037157565.1. Lineage (NCBI taxonomy): Eukaryota > Viridiplantae > Streptophyta > Magnoliopsida > Alismatales > Hydrocharitaceae > Thalassia > Thalassia testudinum. The sequence goes on from JAZHRO010000063.1 coordinate 125,629,903, forward strand.
AAAGGAGCACAAGTTGAAAAGAAAAAAAACGGAGGTAGTCATTAGTAAGAAATTAAGGAATTGACTTAGTTCTAGACCATATCAAAAGAAAGAAAATAAAAGGCAAAAAAAGTGCTAATGAAACAGAGAAGAGATTAATAGTAACGCTGATTTTAGGCCTTCTGGGCTATAATCCTAGGCTTCAAAATTCAAGTACCTGCTAAGATCTGGATAGTCCTCAAGAGGGTGGGGAAAATACGAAGCTTAAGTATTAGGTCTAAGGCTTAGGGAGTATTCGGCCTCGTTAACTGACCTCTAGTTTACCAGACTCGGTAACCTAAGCACCCCAATCCACACACAGTCTGGTTCAGTACGCCTAAGTATCAAAATCACGTAAATGCGTATAAATTGTTCTGAAAAAAGTCACCTAGATTAGGAGTGGCTAATTAACACAAGTTGATTTGGATGAGTTCCTGATGCAGAGAGGTGGGAAATTTCCCTCGAAGATGCGCAATAACATATCGTCTCCTCAGTGCTTGTCTCCTAGGATATCTACATATCCTACCAGGGGCATGTAAGCACCTTATGCTGGTTCAGATGCCATGGGTGGCATTATCCCGAAATGTCGTTTGCCAGGGTCTGTATTTAGCTACAGAGCACCATGGGCAGGATTATCTCGAAATCTCGAAAGCCAGGGTTCTGGGGGTTGCCATGAGCGGTGCTATCCTGAAGCATCGATTGCGAGGGACCCTGCGAGGATTGATGATGGGGACTAGGAATTCGATACAGACTGTGTTGAAAAGCCAATCCGAAGCTAGAAATAAAAAGAAAAGAGGGAGAAAACTCTCCAAAAATAAAGAAAAATTCTTCTGTCTCTCTTTGACAAAAACGTACTGCAAACTGAACCAAGGCTAAAACATGTTACAAGCACGGGTGCTTTAATCGCGAAGTTCAACGAACCTTGGGATAGTTTCTGTGGGCCGTAGAAACCTTTGCGGCAGACTGAGGTTTGAGCTGGTCAGGTCCGGATCTTGGTTGGTACTTGAGTACCTCTAGGCCTACTATCGACATTTTAACCTAATCCTCAAAAGGAAGCACACAGCAAAGTTTTTAAGCATCAAAGGATTTTATGGTCTATAATCAAAGTTAAAACCTTGAAATTTTGCTAAGGGATTAGCAAAAGTAGGCATGGGGGTATGATGGGAACACCATCATGAGACCTAACTAACTCTTTTTGATCCAATTAAGTCAGCAAATGCTCCTACATAACCAATTGGAGGTCATAATTCATTACATAAGCATTCTGAGAGAAAAATATGCAACTAGGGTTAAAACTACAATTTTACCAGCTTATCATGAATGCAGTACAACCACGGGTTTTCTCAAGGGCTGAATAAAGGTCAAATGGTCTTAATAGTATAGCAAGTGAGTTAGATCAGATAGAAAAGTGTTTGTATGTGTTCTGAGAATTAAATGACTTTTCGAAATAATAAAAATAGACTCACTTAATTAACCAAGGTTCTGGTCAGGATAAAATTCACTTAAACCCTCTAAAAATCATAGAAAAATATTCTCTAGGGTTTAGTACCTTCAATTTGGCCATCAGAACCCATCTTAACCTAAAATGGAGTCTCAGACAGATATTTGCCCTAATTTGGGTTTTTGCATAAATTACCTAGTCAAACGTGGTCAAAACTAAAATCCAACTTCACCATTGGATTCCTTAGGTCCAAATTAGGTTTGTACCAAAATTTGGACCCAAGATGAGCTTGTCTTGACCTAGTTTTCAAAAAGGTCATGTCTGATTACATTTATACCCCCAACTTTCAAAAACCCTTGCATTCAGCCCCCTAACTTATTCATCATCTTCACAATTAGGTCCCTCCACCATTATCGCGGAGAAAACCTACTCCGACGACCTTTGACAGGAGATTTCTCCTTGATTGCTTGGAGAATCTCTTCCAAATTCGGAAGGGAAACTCTCTGAGGAATCTTCTTCCATCTGAACCCATCCATATGCTTTGATTCTTTCCCAATCTCTCATGTGAACGCATGAGAGATTTGGGTCTCTTGAAAATCCCAAATCCGGTAACCTTCCAAGCTTACCGATCTCTAGAGCCCCTAGAGCCTTGAGCCCTTTATAAGAACCCTCAGAGCTCACTGATCTCTCCACGCTCGAAATCAGCCGTGAATCCCCACACTTCCTCTTTCTCTTTCACGGGCGAAGGCTCCTCGATGTCCGGCAACCTTTTCATCTTCTTCTCGTCATCTGATCGCCATACATGTGGTGGATTCATCCTCCCTATTCTTCTCTGCATCTTGCCGTACCAGCAAACGCCCGTTCCTGTTCATCCTCGCTGTCTCTACTTCACCAGAGCCACCTTCGTCTCTAGCATCGGCCACACCACATCCGATGCCATCGTTGCCCCAATTCATCTATCAACCTCCCAGCTAAGTCCCCTATCCCCTCTACTTTATTTCCGCACTTACCCCACTTCAAATTGACCACCGACAACCCTTCACAACTCCATCCCCTCCATCTTTGGCTACCCCCTCCGGCGAGACCGTCCCACCTCCATAGACCACCAAAACCCTCGCCGACCACCTCAAAACATTCACTGCACCTTCTTTCTCATTTCCCCTCACTCCATTAGATCCCTTATCTACCCAAGTCACCCCCCGAACACACCCACTCACACGTACACAGTCTGACCTAGCTACGCACTCACAGCCACTGTCGCTCCATGCCACCACCCCCATCATGTTTTCCATGCTCCGGCAACTCTCCCTGAGCATTTTGATGTGGCCGAGAGGCCGTTTCACTGATTTTAGGTGTTATCCTTGTCCGCCATTGATGAGCAAGCTTCGAGCTTGCTTGAAGGTTGCTCCAGGTCTTGCTACGCCTAGGTTGAAGTCCCAGGGTGTGCGGAAGTGTCTCGCGCATAATTCCAAGTCCATTGAAGACGTGAGCCTCAGTAGCTGCTACAATTGGAAGGAAATCCCCTATTGTAGACATGAGAAGGAAGAGGGCGCAGATAGTCCCACATCGACGGTTGCGAAGCATGTTGAGATGCATAAATTGAAAAAGTGACAACAGCTGTTCGCCTTAGTTCATGGGGTGAGGTTCCTCTCACTCGCTCACCCGGCCTCATTCGCGACACCTACCGCGGACCTGGTCGACCCGATAACCCGCCTGACCTGCACTCCTTAATCACCACCACAAGCTGGTGAGCTTGGACTCGGGTACGTGCCTGACTCGATAACCCAGATACCCTATGGCTCTGGGAGAGTAGATCCTAAGAGAGAAAAAGAGAGGAGAGTTGCGTGGGTAGGGGGAGGGTTTTGCTACAGGGGCCTTCGACTGACACTTAGCCGAATTCTGAAGAGAAAAATCAGAGAAGGAAGAAGAAGAAGAAAAGAAGAAGAGCCAAAGGCACAGAAGAGAAAGGAAGAGAAGGTCATAACTGAAGAATCAGAGAAAGAAAAGAAGCTGCAGAAGGAAGGAAAAATCAGAGAAAGAGAAGAAGAAAAGAAGATAGTGACTTTAAGTTGTCTGATTTCCAAATCAGACGACAGATCTTAGCTCTCATTTCATACATATACATTGCATTCCTTAATTGATATTGTAGAAGTATTTGGTGATCTAAATCACCATTTTACACCCATCTTTTTGCACATTGATACTGATATTATTGCAAATTCTTTTAGTTTGAATTGTGATATTGATTTCTAAATCCCATATTGCTCCCTGTGTTCGACCTCAGAATCTTTTTGAGTAATAAAAATTGTATTTGTTTGAACGCTATTTCGACTATACTGCAACGTGATTATTTTTAAACTCGATTTAGCACGACAAACAAGACCTTAGAAGAAGAAGCAAAAGAGAAGGAAGAGAAGTCAAGGAAGAAGAAGAATAGCAGAAGAAAAAGAAAGGAGCATTGTAGCAACACACTTTAAGTCGTCTGATTGTAAAATCAGACATCTGATTATCTGTTCCTTCATTTGATTATATTCAGTAATACTATATATGTGTTAGGCTAATAATTGGTGATCCAAATCACCATTATTTTGTCTAGAGTTCTTTTTATCTCCTCATGTACTCATGTTATACATTGCATATTATTTTTTGAGTAATCAGTTGTACTTATTTATATTATTTGTTGAGATTAGCGTGTCAATGCAATACTTGCTCCCTGTGTTCGATTTCAGACTTCAATTCGAGTAATAAATTATATTTGTTGACAAGCGACTATGGTCTGTAGTACAACGTATCAATCTTAAACACCGATTTCGCACGTTCAACAGTATGTAAGTGGTGGAAAATCACTAATCAAAACAAATTAAAATAGATGAAAAATAAATAACCACTTAAAAGGGAGCAGGTCATGTCCACAGGAATGCTCTGGCATATTAAAATTGCAAAAATTGAGAAACCAATGTTCACAATTAAAGTCATGAAGAATCGATGCGAAAACCCTTCTCAAATGAGGCTCATAGTGTTCATATATGTTGATAAAGCTTTTAAAGAAAGGAAGGAGGTTATCTTCACAGAATAACCAACATTATAAAATTCACTAAATGAAAAAAAAATCAAGTTTGGCAATGGCATGGACCGTAATAACTAGTGAAGCTTGAAACAGGGGAAAACTTCCCCTTGTACTCGTGCACGGAGGAGGCCACAACTAGATGCATGAAGCTCACCGAAGGTCCGTTGGGCCGAGGGCTACGTAGTGGTGGTGGAAGCGCAGTGGGATGTGGCCAGAGCCGATGGCGGTGAGGAGGAGGCGACGGTGGGTTTCTTTCTGCTGCTTGCTATTGAAGGCGAGGGAGAGGTATGCATAGGCTACTTGCTGGAGGTGCACCAGAGGGGCGTGCACGTGCTGTTTGGGGAGCACACGAAGAGGAGAGGTGTGCGCGCGGTGAGGTTTGGACAGGCGATGCACCAAAGGTGCACGCGGAAGGGGTTCAACTAAGGTGGTGTGCTCAGCAAGGCTTGGGCAGGCAATGTGTTTGTAGCCGCGCCTGCTAGTGCGTGTGCACGCGTAGTTGCATGGAGTTGCGCGTGGCTAAGGAGGGTGCTGGCGTGCGTGAAGATGGAGAGGAGAGGGCGTAGGTGGTTAGCAAGGCCGGTGGTGTTGGGTTGTTTTACAAAGAAGATGATGAATAGTAAATTATAAAAGAAAATAGAATCAAAGAGAAAATAAAGAAGAAGAAAGGGATAGATAAACGGCAAGATCGGATGAGATCGCCTACGATAATGGCTAGGGGCAGTGCTACGCTCGATCGGAGCGTGGGGGCGGTGCTAGCCCACGAAGTTGACGCGGGTGCGCTACGTGCTATCACCACGTAGGCAGGTAGTAACATTGACGATGTGCGGGAGGCAGGCAGTGTGGGGCGGGCATGGTGAAGATGGAGTGAAATGGAGCCTCCCCTTGCATGTTATTAGCTCCTCTTCTTTTATAACTGTCGCAGCAGAATTCAAATGTTGTGCTCCATCAATGGTCTTGAATGACCTTCAATGGCAACCAACCCATCCTCCATGAATACAATAAAACATATGGAAATGAATTGATGTGTATTTATGCATGAACCCATAATAAAAACTAATTCCTATTTCTAATACATATATGCAACCTACTTCTAATGCATGCTATTTATATTTTGCATTTACTTTTAATGTATTAGTTTATAATGCATGCATACAAAAGTTGTAAATGATATGAACATTATGCCTACAAGCAAATATACATAAACTACCTTATTTACATCTTAATGCATGCTATTTATATGTTAATATTACTCTAATGTCTAGGCATTTAAGTAATTAAATAGTTCACAAATATGGGCTCATCAAATGCCCTCATGCCTAGTTTTTGCTAGTCCCTAGCAAACTCAAGCAACAACCCAGTTCTCTAAGTAGACTCGCCAACCCAATCGGTCTTCCCTTAGAAACATGTTAAATTATAGCCCTTAGATCTAAGGTTCCCAACTAGTTGCTAAGTTACAGACTAGATCGGCTAAGGACAAGTTGCAGGCATAGGTTTCCTTGATTTCTAGCTCTACCTTAGGGTTTATTGGTCCCAGTGATTAAAGGATCCGTGCATGTGCATTGGTATTATTTATTTGAGGTTGGTATGTGATGGAAATACCATCATGAGACATAACTAGCTCATTTTGACCCAATTGAGAGAATAAATGCTCCTACATAACCAACTGAAGGTCCTAATTCATTGCATAACCTTTCTGAGAGAAAAATAAGAAACTAGGGGTAAAACTATAATTTTACCATTGCAGTACAACCACAGGTTTTCTCAAGGGCTAAACAAAGGTCAAATGGTCTTAACAAGATTATAAGTGGGTTGGATCAGACAGAAAAGGGTTTGTGTGTATCCTGTGAATTAAATGAATTCTTGAAACCCTAAAATAGACCCACTGATTACGCAGCAATCATAGGTCTTAATTGACCTAAATTAAGTTAGGACTTAGCATAAGTTAGGGTTATTCATGCATGCATATGCATTATCTGCATCTTTACTGCTTTCCTTTAGCTATGCATAAAATAATGTTATAATGTGCTGATTAAGTGCATTATGTCGATTGCAGGGAATAAGCTGATCAGGAGCTAGATCTGAAGCTGGATCAGGAATAACAGGAGTTGTAGCAGAGCTGGAGCAGAAGGCCTTGTTTAGATGTAGGAATAATAATGTAAGGGGGTTAAAAGTTTGCTATTCTATTAAGTAGAAATAAAGTAGTAAAATATGAAGAGCCTAGGTCCATCCTAGCCCTAGGATAGCCTAGAGACTTCCCCAAGCCTTAGCCACCCTTAGATTAGGTCACAACACCCTAGGAAGCCCTAAAAACGTAGTTCCAACCCTTCTCTGGATGTCCAGATAAGTTTTAAGATGTCCAGGACCCTTAGCCAACTCCCGCACACTTCAAACCTACTTCTGCAGTGTTATTGGACATCCAGACACTTTGTCAGACGTCTAATTTCTGCAGAATACCAAAAACAAAACCTGAAATCCTTCCTGACTCTGATTGGACATCAAGACAACAAGTCTGGACTTCTGATTTTTGATTATAAGACGTCTGATTCTATTATTAGACGTCTGATACTGCTCTCCAATTCCTGTTTTGAGATTTAAGCCTTGATCTTGGATCTCTAGGTCCCTAAACCCAATTCCAACCCCATAGGAACATAAATTAAGGTGCCATAACCCTAGTACATCACCTCTAGACCTCCCTAAGGACCTAATTAGGTCCTCACTAAACCTAATTGACTTGGATCTTAATCAATTCCATTAGCCTATTCAATTGGACTCATTGAGTCCAATTGAGCCCTTATCTCAGCACACACTGTCCAATTGGACTCAGTGAGAGTCCAATTGACCTAGACCTGACTTAATTGAGTTGTTTTACTCTCAATTAAGTTTCCACACACCCAATTAAACTTGTATTAAGTTTAATTGCACTTTACCTTAGTGAATTAGGGTTTATAACCCTAATTTGAGACCTACCTTGACCTAAACCCACTAGAACCCAACCTAATCAACCTAGCCACCTAAGTTTCGACCCACACACACCCACACACACCATCCACACGAAAATATCTAGCCTAGAGTTCTCTAGAACTCTCTACCATGTGTGGTTGCCTTGGTTGCCAAAAATAGCAACCAAGAGCCATTCAATTTTTAGATCCACATTTGGTGGATCTAAAAACCACCATCCACCCTCTCTCTCTCACTCTCCCACGAGCTCCCACCATAGGCTTCTCTAGAGAATTCCATAATTCTCTAGAGAGCTTCCCTTAGGTCTATAAAAAGACCCCTTGGGTGGCCATTTGCACCCATTCACTTCCTTGGCATCCATTCCACTTAGGCTAGCCACTTCCATCTCCACTTCACCTCCACGAGTTGAGCACCACCATGGAGGCCACCATCTCCACGCCAGGAAGTTGGATCAGCTCCCCAACCTCTCTCCAAGGGCCAACCTAAGTTCCATTGGCCGCCCCTCCTTCTCTCAACCATTCAAAGGCCATCGGGGACCACCCCTGAATGCCCTTCCATTCTGCTAGATTTAGATTATGCTCTTCGTATATTTACTGCTTTTATTTACTTCTCAGTAGTGTAGTCTTACTTCTCCCCAAATGATGCATGCGAAATCCCCCTATCGATTCTTGTATGCGATCATTTTCTGGTAGCTAGATTTAATTTTCAAGCATTTATGTACAAGCTTCCCTCTACGTTTTATGTTGCAAACGACTCCCCCACTGAATGAATGAAAAATGCTTATATATATATATATATATTTGTCTCTATATGTTTGAAATCACCATGAGTTAATAATTGTCATTCTTTTTGTGTGATTCAAGTTGCCTGTTTCTGATTCCTAATATTCTTGCAACTAAGCATGTCATACCTAAATACGTAATAATCACGAACTGGCATGAGATTCTAAACAAAGTAGAGTAAGATCGATTTCAAAAGTAAAAGCAACGGCTCCCAGAGATGAACGATCGAGACTCAAGTCTCGTTATCTTTAGAAATCAATTTTTGACGAACGTTTTTGCGCGACTATACTACGATTTCCTATGACTTTCAAATGCACGAAAACGGCTTTCTATCAAATGGCGCCGTTGCTGGGGAGGCAACGTCATTTTTCTTGATTTCGATCTTTTAATCTATCACTGACAAATCTGCCTCCACTTTGTTTTTGATGTGCAGGACAACACGGAACGAAAACGGGATCCGCGCACACATCAAGCGTGGCAACGAAAAATCAGGTGCACATCATCTATCGTAGATTAGGTTTATTTTCTGAACCCTAGGATTAGATCTACTTTCTGCAATCTCTTTTGAAAAAAAAAAGGATTTTTCTCATTTTCGTGAAAAAGAAAAAAAAATCAAAAAGGAAAATTAAAAAAAATCTAGATTAGATTTCTTTTCGAGCTTAGGTTAGTTTGAAAATATATATATATATTTTCTGTGAATCTTTTGAAAAAAAAAATGTGCAAAAGTTTTGAAAAAAAAAATCCTTTTTGGTGGAAAGCCTAGATTTCAATTCAAACCTCTTTAAAAAGCTTTTCCACCATCTCCTAATTTTCGGCTAGATTTCAAGCTTGACTTAAAATTCGATTGTTGAAAAAAATAGTAAATAAAAAATTCTGAAATTTGGGATAAACTTTCATTTTCAAACCATCTTTCAAACGCCACCATTATTTTGAAAAAATTCCAAGTATAAAATTTTTAAAAATTCACGAAGTGCACAGGGGTCAGATTTACCCAGATTCAAAATTTTTCAAATTTCAAAAAGCAGTTATGAGCAATTTGCAAATTTGTTTTGACTAGAAGTGGTGGGGTTTGAAAGCTGATCTCATTGGATTTATTTTACATTTTTCTCTCAAATTTTTGAAGATCATTTGGTACTGTTTCAAAGCGAAAAATCGACCAGGGGTCAAAATTCCAAATCTGACCCATTGATATTCAAAATTACCTAAAAATTCGGTTGAAATAGTAAAAATTTCAAAAAAATATTCTCTGAAAAACTGATTGAAAAAGGAATCTATTTGCAAAATTTCAAATTAAGTTGATTCCAATTATTAGTAGAAAATCAACATTAATTTTGTGGTCTGCTGAAACAGAGAAAAACCCTAGAAGTACATGCAACCTAGGTCAAACCCTTTGGGTTACAACTAGAGACCACACATTGGGCTAACTTAGACTTAATCAAGTCTAGTTAGCCGGTGAACTTGGTCACCTTGTGGACCACTCACCACAATCCCCACTGAAGAAAACGGGTCAAAATTAACTTTAAAATACGAAATCAACCCGAGTTGGTTGTTGTACTACTGGGTGAGTTTAATCTCTCTTACCAAACCTGGTGACTAAGTCTGCGGGGTAGTGTCAAACGACCGCGGCTCGGGGGTCAACGGAACCGGAGGCGTAAGCCAAAGGAAGAACCTTCCCCGTAGTCCCCTCGTAACCAAACTGGCTGGGTTAGCTTGAGAGGCGGGATTCACTTTCAGTCGGTTGTACGACGAACTTATCTTCAGGAATTTAAATCCATAACGAAAAATCTGGTCACCTGATCTATAAGGACCATTTGATTGACAGGGCCTTAGCCTTGTCCTGCATGGCTACACCAACCCAGGGGTTGGGCGGTGTATGCACGGAAGGAGGTCACTTCGACCTCACTTGGTTGGACCTTGGGAGCCACTCCCAAGGAGGCGAGTCACCTCGCTCGAACCATCTTCTCCCCACATTTCTTCTACTCCAAGAGCCACCATGGCAAATCCTGGACCTGAACCTAGACCGGGTCAGGACATTGAGAATCTGGACCCGATGGCTCGTCTGGAAGCCCGGGTCGCTGAATCTGAGGAGCGGCATTAGCAGAGCATGGATTGTATTCTGACGGTGCTTGACAGGATGCAGCACCCGCCACGAGGAGAACAACTGCGGGATTTTTACAACCCAGCCGCACCTATCGTCGCATTGCTAGTCAGAATTCCCGCAAGCGGAGACGCATTTGAGCTCAAGCCCAATGTAATTGGGTTAATCAGCACTCATTTCTATGGGAACTCAAGCAAAGATCCGTTCCAGCACCTTGAGGACCTGAGTTGACTCGCTGAAACGATCCGACCCAGGAATATTGATCTCGGGATCGTTCTGATGAAGCTTTTCCCATTCTCTCTAAGGGACAAAGCTTCATACTAGTTCAAGACTATTGGGAAGCCAATTGAAACCTGGCCGGAATTACGACGTGAATTCCTGCAAAAGTTCTTCCCAATCGGTTGAACAAATGCAATGCGATGTGCAATCACGACTTTCTCCTAGGGAGCTGGGGAGAAATTACATGAAGCATGGGATAGATTTCATGACCTTCTCCGAAAATTCCTGCATCATGGTATACCCAGATGGCACTTAGCTCAGATTTTTTACCATGGGCTAGATGACACACATCCGTATCCGGCCGATGCATCTAGTGATGGGAATTTTCTCGCAAAAGATGAGAACAGTGCATTTGAGCTGTTTGAATCATTAGCGGAGAACTCGATGAATGCCGCATCTATGAACCAGTTCCAACGGGTTGGTGTCCACGAGGCTCACACCGATTCTATTTGAGCCGACATGGATATCATTGTCAAGTAGCTGGATAGAATGAACCTAATTGAGTAGAAGATTGACCAGATCAGTCAAGGTCAATCCAACTCGAGCTCTGTCACCGCAAGATCCTCTTATGCACCCCAAGCTCCACCTGCTTGAGTTAATCTACTCACTCGGGATGCACCTTCTCCGTATTTACGAGATCCCGCATATCAGGATCCTGTGAATAATCCAGATTTGGCACCCTACAACCAGAGTTACGCACCACCCGCAGATTATAATGCGTATCCCTTTGATGGACATACATCTCAGACATCTTCGGCCTACGAGAACGTCAGTGCTATCCAAGGATATGGGCGTAATAACCCGTATTCAGAGACATATAACCCTGGTTGGCGCCAGCATCCGAACTTCTCCTGGTCTGATAATTCACAGAGACCACATCAAGATCCACACTACCAGACCAGGCAATACGGGAATGCGCAAAACACGTATCCTAGGCAGCAGCCATTCCTGCCTCAGCAGTAGTAACCCCGCTCGTTATACTAGCCGCTGCACCAAGCTGCCAACCACCCTCCAAAGCGGGCTGACCCTTTGGAGGCGCTGAAAGAGGAGCTGCAAGAATCGATGAGGAAGTCTACACAAGATAGCTTGCAGATAATGAAGGCGATGGCTGATCAGATTCAGACCATACAAAATACGCAGAACTAGCTATTGCAGGAGCATAGGACTCAGGGAGCCTTGCCCTCCCAACCTGTACCAAATCCTCGATATATGCAGAACCAGGGCACCCCGCCTAGGTTTCAGGCACCGTAGGGACAGGCACACGCCATACTACAGGCGCCTCCTGCACCACCCGGTTACGTGCAAGGCCAGCCGCCTTTACAGAATCCCACGTATTCTGCCCCATCCGCTCCCCCACCACCTCATGGACAGCAAGCTGATGCACATGCTATCCCATTATGGAGCGGAAGGAAGACATTCGACCCACCACCTAGGCAGGGGGGTTATGATTTTTCCCACCCTTCGCCACAGGCAGATTCGACTCCTTCAGCATCTCAGGAGCCACCTGTGGTAGATAAGGGTAAGAGGCCACTTAACCCTGAGATTCCCGTCCCTTTTCCTGAGGCTTTGACACGAAATATAGTACGAAAAAGGACACGCGGAATTTCGAGGACCTGAAATCGATGTTTCAAGAAGTACATATTCAGGTCCCCCTCCTCGAGGCTATCGATCACATTCCCGCTGTTGCTAGGTTCTTCAAGGACTACTATATCCCGAAGCGACAACCGAGAATTGGACGATAGGCGGTACTGTCGAAAGAAGCTAGCGCCGTGATTCTAGCTGACCTACCGTCGAAGAAGAAAGACCCTGGCACCCCACTCATATCTTGCTTTTTGCAGGATTCTCCATTTGATCGGACCCTTCTAGATTTGGGTTCGTCCATCAACTTAACTCCCACCGCCGTATTTGATCGATTTCGATTTGGGGAGCTGAAACCCACCTCGGATACGATTCAGCTGGCTAACAGATCAATCAAAACACCAAGGGGGGTGGTTGAGAACGTGATTGTAAAAGTCCGTGGGTTCTGCTTTCCCACAGATTTTTTCATTCTCGATATGGAAGTTCCTCCTAATCTCCGAGATGCACCAATTATTTTGGGTCGCCCATTTCTGGCGACAGCCTGAGCGAACATCGATTGTGCATCCGGGTGTATGGAGATTGCCCTAGGCAATGAGCGACTTCGACTAGACATATTCAGGGCAGCAAGAAACTTCGATTGTGATCGAATAGAGGACGGTGAAGACGAAGATTTGGCCTACTGTGGTAACTTTGGGCTCCTTTGTGACGACCCAATGTCTCATTCGTCTACACTATCAGGGTTCTCGGACCTCGATCCACACGAGATTTGTTGAGCGCGCGAATCTACGCTAACGTGTTTGGTTTTTGGAAAAACCCGTCGTTGTAGTTCGAAAGCGAAGGATTCGTGTTCAACAAATAAAATTTATACCGAAATAAGAATTCCGGGTCGAACACAGGGAGGCGAACGTTTGATTTAAAAACTCCGCGTTTCTTTTTATTTTGTCACAAAGAAATTCAATTTAAACTATCTAAGTATCTACAACAAATAAAAGAGAGAGAGGGAGTAAGAGAGAGAGAAAGAATACTACACATGGAAATTAAAATGAGATGTAGAATAGACAAGAAATTAATCATAAAAGAGTTCATTCGTTACAACTAGAAAATATTAAACAATTACTCTAGAAAGCATTAAAAGAATGGAGGGAGAAATGTCCTCCTCGACGATCGCTCGGAGGACGAATAGTCTATTCTAGAAAGCAGTAAATCTATATTAGAAAGCAGTAAAAAGAATAGGGAGAGAGAAATCCTCCTCGACGGTTGCTTGGAGGACGAGCCGGACGGGACGACGCTTGGACGAAGGAGAACGAAGCGGGACGAAGGAGGACGAAGCAGAAGAACGGGAACGAAGCAGCACGCCGTCGTCGTCGCGGGATCCACTTCCGAAGGGGGACGAAAATTTGGACTTTATCTCGCGAGAAGCATCCCGGGTGTGGGACAAGCTTCTCTTGAGCTTTGGAGAGGTAGAGAGGAGAAGGAAGGGATGAAAATTTCGTATGGAGGGGGTCTCCTTTTATAGTTGCAAGGAGTGGGGGCAAAATGGACATTACATCTTCAAAATAATAAATAAGGGGTCTTTAGTGACGGATAAAACCGTCGCTAAAGCCCCGCCGTCGCCGTCGCCGTCGCCGCCGCGCCACGCGCGCCCGCTCGGCTACCTGCGCGCGTAACGCAGACGCACGTCCGCGTCGTCTCAGCCGTCCGATCGCGAGATCGGACGGCTTAGATCGCGCCCGCGCCCGCTGCGTAGCGCGCCGCCCGCGTGCGATCGCGCGCCCACCAGGGCGTCCAATTGCGCGTCGGCGCTATCGGGCGCGCGCGGCCGTTGGATCTTCATCCGACGCTTGTGCGCGCCCGCTCGCCCGCGCCTTCGCCCCCCTCTCCGCGGCTCGAACACGCGACCTCCGCTTCGCCCGCAGCTGCGTAGCCGCTGCGCTACGCGGCGAAATGGTCGCGCGGACGTTTTTAAACGCGCGCGACCGCAGCCGTTGGATCGAGATCCAACGGCGGAGAGGAGACGTTGCGTGGTCTTCACAGGACTCCTGCGGCCGATTGGGCGGCTGGGATGGCGCCACGTGGCGCTATCTTGGCCGTCCATCTTCTGGAAGTTGTAGATGGTGCCACGGATGTCGGATTGACTTGATTTTTGTGTCGTTCGGCTGCGATCGTCGATCCGAATTCATCCGTGTGGTCGGATTTTCCATCTGAAGTGCGGATTTACACCATCCTGGCCCTTGATCTTCTAGGGTTCCCCGGTCTCTATCTGATGCTACGGATGCCTGATTAGGGCGATCTTGGAGTCGTTGAACTCCAATCGTCGCCCTGATCATATCCATACGGTTGGATCTTTGATCCGAGGCCCCGATAAAATATTTGCCCTGTCCAAGCACATAAAAGGAGACAATTAACCTCCATTTTATTCAAACTACTCTAAATGCAAGATGATGCATGTAATGCAATATTTATATCATGAAATGCAATCCTATGCTTAAGAACATGCATAAATAGACATTTTAAGTAGTGTAAATGTGTTTACATCATACCCCCATGCCTATCTTTTGCTAGTCCCTAGCAAAAACTATATGCTATTTATAAAAGAATTAGGTTAGATTATTTGGACCTGAGTTATTTTCAATCATTAAGAAATTGTCTACTTAAGAACTGAACTTTCAAAGACACAACAGTGCCCGGGTATCAGCCAAAATGCAGACCGCCTCAAGCCTCGCCTTATTCAAAGAAAAATTCCTTTTTCTGTTTTTACTCTCTTTTTTTAGATTTTCAAATTTTAGGGTTTAAGAGTGGCTTTCTACGGCCATTCAACTCACCCAAGATTTGATGAGAACCCTAAGTTTTAAGCATCTTATTGTGATTGTGATAGACTCGTTGACCGGCAATTAAAACGGACTTCGGATTTCTACGCCTCTAGGTGACCTCAAAAAGAATTCTGCCTAAAGGTGTATCTTTACAACCGGTAGCTTTCTCCCTACTTTTATTTTTTAACGGGGTCAACACAAGGGTGAATCCAGTGTATATCTCCCCGGTTTATTCTACTTCTCCGCTTCTTCCTAAGTGTTTTGGGAATTTTTAGTGCATTTTCTGAGCTGGGTTCTGGACAACCGGTCGATGAGCTGTTACCACCGACAACTTGCCAGCCATACTCGTGCGGCGAAGTGTGGCTTATTTCTTTTTGTTCTTTTCTCCTTTTTGATTTTTTTTTTTTTTTTTTTTTTTAAGTAGGTGGCTTCCCTGGTCTAAGATTTACCTAAAGGCAGCAAAAAGAGAAAGGTCCAGTGACTGGGCTCTGGACAACCTACCTATGGGCTGTTACCCACGATAACTTGCCAGCCATATCACCCAAGAAGGTTCATTAGCTACCCAATTTCCGTTAAAATCGCCAAACAACGAGTCAGTGCAAAGAAAGTGTGTAGATGCTTAAGACTCAAAATTCCCTCACATCAGAGGGCGGGTTGATAAGTCGTGTACTTATCACCCAAACTTATTTACTCCAATTAAAATAAAATTCAAGTTGGCGAGAACTCGAAAAACAAATCCACATTTTAGTGGATACATAGGCTGATTAAGTCCAAAGACCTGAAGGGTCTTTGTGTTCAGAACATAATATAGTATTTCTTAAGATCGAAAATTTTCTGAAACCCAAATTCTCTTTCCTAATTTTGATTTTTTTTTTTTTTTAAATAAAACAAATCTACGGAGCTGACGAATGAATTCAAAGATAAATATCCACCCCCCCATGCCTATCTAATGCAATGTCCTCATTGTATTAAAAAGACATAAAACAGAGTGGAAAAGCGTAGAAAGCACCTGAATTGCGTGGATATCGGGTCCGCTCCGAGATGAAAATGAAAAAGAACTGTATATGTGCTGAGTTTAGTGCCTTCAGCTAGGCACACTATACAAAGAAAAGAAATGAAGAATTCACATGTGCAGGTCAGAATTAGAATAAACAGAAGAATCCTCTGACCTGTCAGCAGAGGTCCACAGATGTGGACCAGATTGTGGTGCAGACCCACACCCCATAATCGAGAATATCTTAGGTTCTGGATAAAAATTACCCAAAACCTAAAATCAAAATGCAAGCGGGGTCGGGCCTGCGATTCGTGAGGATGCAACCCAAGGCCAAAATGTCGGGTTACAGAGAATTGAAGCTCAAAAGGATAATCGTTAAATGTGTGCTTGAGTTTGACATCCTCAAAACAAATGTCGTAAGGGTTCTGATTTGATGGTTTCAGTTTAAAAGGAACCCTTCGACTCAATCTTCCATTTCCTCCAAAACTGACTTCCCAAATCAGAATTTCCCAGCTCCTATCCTCCTCATTCGGCATATCAAATTCCATGACCTCTTGTATATTCATCACCCCGTCTGAAATCTCCAAGTCTAGATGATGTGGCAAAATCAAAATTGACTTGGGTCTAATTATCTCAGAATTAAAATCATCAATAAGCTCAACAGGGTGTAACTGATAATCAGGGCATTGAATTAATTCCTCCAGAAAATGCGATTCTGGATCTGTATCGTGTGCCCTAATAAGATCAGTTTCCTCAGTTATTGGGCTATCAAATGATCTATTAGATTCCTCAGGCCCAATTGTCTCACAAAAATCGTGATTTGAAAACCCGTGTGAGACTTCGCAACTTGAATCTTCACCATCAGGATCCGTATCAATGTATGTCCCAAAATCATTTGTCACTTTGCGTTCCAAGGAGACATACGTTTCCTCGTAACCTGGCTCAGGGATCTCAGGTGAAGAAATCAGATCATCCTTAATTGGTTGCTTTAATTCAATCTGGTCAGCTTCGTAACACGTGTCCCCCCCAACAGGTGCCTGAGCGGGTTCTGTCATTGGCTTTCCTGAAGAGAGTTCATCCTGGGAATTATTCCAAGATTGAATCAAAGCAACCACGAATCTCATCCTCAATTTCGCTAATTTCCCAAGTAGAAACTCACCCGGGTTCTTATCCTTAACATCCTGGAGCCAATCCAACAAAGACTTGTTTAAATCATCAATCATTTCAATCAGGGGCTCCAATCTCTCAATGCAAGGTATTGGCTGAACTTCTAAAGATTGAATGATATTCCTCAAGTTAGCCAGAACCTTATCTTGAACCTGATTAACCTGAACCAAATGAGTTGGTTCAGGGTTGGGCGGGTTTGACATCAATGTAGAGGAATTAACGAATTGAGATTCGTTATACCCATCCTGATAATAGGTCATTTCAGATTGTTCAAAAGATGGAGATGACCTAAAGGCAGTGAAATCAGAGGATGGGTAAGGATCAGTGTATCCTTCTTGATTGTAGATCGCATTAGGTTGTTCATGAAAGGAGGACGATCTATAATCGATGCAACCCTGAGAAGGATAGAATTGAGAATCAAAGTGTTCAGGGTTAGACCCTAAACACGGGGGTCCGGAATTGTATCCCCAATCCGAATTATCCCAACTAACTGATAGTCTATTACAATACGAATTGGGATAATCGTCATGTTGAGGATAATTTACAACAGGAGGGAAAGAGCGGGAATGCGTGAAATATGTGGAAGGATTCATGAGATACGGGAGGAAGAAAGGTGCCCTGCAATACAAACAATCAAACCTGTCCTTAAATGGGTTAGCCTACAGACCTACAGACTCTCAAAACCCGTCTTGAGATAAAGGAACGATTTGATCTACTTCTGTCTGTTCAATCCAACCAGTTAGAAGGAGGGACTGGGGAGAAGGTTCTTCCTTCGGCTTGCGCCTCCGGTTCCTAGTGTACCCCCCAGCCGCGATCGTTTGACTCTGCTCCCCTAGCTAGACATCAGATTGAACAGTAGAAATAGACTAATCGAAAATAATCTCGTTCTGAGTTCTGAAGAGCGAGTCCAATCCTTAAGGCCAACGTCTACTCTGTTTTATTTAGGGCTAGGTTTGAATGTGCTTTGGAATGTGATGGGCCCTTTAAATGGGTTGTGCCCTTAATGATTGATTGCTTTGTGTGTGCGTGCACAACCAGTGGTTTTCAAGCAAGATTATTTTTGATGTGGTGAATTTTAAGGTTCAAATCTTGCTTAGTAGCTTTTAGGATTCAACTTTAAGTGTTTTCAATCAAGTTTCATTGGCACACCAGGTTTTGCAAGCACAGGTGAAGATATTTTCCTTTAAAGTTTAAAAAGAATGTGGAGTGCCTGGTAGATCCCTAAGAGTTGAACCTAATTGGCAGCTACTAGATGAGTTGATTTTATTTGAAGTGGTGCGGCCCAAACAACTCAAACAACTGGCCTGATGCACCACCTAATTAGGCACACAAATGATTACCCAATCTGATTTCTACTCGATTATGTGTTTGGATGTGTGTACCGGCTCCTAAGATTGGTTTACCGGTTGAGTTAGAAAATCAGATGAGGTTGTGTACCTCTGTGAGATTTTTTTTTATTTTATTATTTTTTTTTTAATGTGGGGGTTGGAGTGAGTATGGATGTCAAACAACAAACAATCTAACCTTAGAGTTTATAAGAACACCTAGGTTGATTGATGTTTGAATTATTATGTGATGAAATGAAATCTAATGGGTGGGAGATGGGGGGTAACTTACAAAACCTTCCACAGCACTTTACTCCGATCTACCGCTTTTGCCTGTCTCAAAAGAGTACCTGCAATTACAATAAGAAAGGAGAAAAGTGAGGTAAATGATTTGTAAGTTACAAAACGCAAAGAGAAATCAAAGAGCGTTGCCTCCCCGGCAACGGCGCCAAAATGTTGAGCGCGCGAATCTACGCTAACGTGTTTGGTTTTTGGAAAAACCCGTCGTTGTAGTTCGAAAGCGAAGGATTCGTGTTCAACAAATAAAATTTATACCGAAATAAGAATTCCGGGTCGAACACAGGGAGGCGAACGTTTGATTTAAAAACTCCGCGTTTCTTTTTATTTTGTCACAAAGAAATTCAATTTAAACTATCTAAGTATCTACAACAAATAAAAGAGAGAGAGGGAGTAAGAGAGAGAGAAAGAATACTACACATGGAAATTAAAATGAGATGTAGAATAGACAAGAAATTAATCATAAAAGAGTTCATTCGTTACAACTAGAAAATATTAAACAATTACTCTAGAAAGCATTAAAAGAATGGAGGGAGAAATGTCCTCCTCGACGATCGCTCGGAGGACGAATAGTCTATTCTAGAAAGCAGTAAATCTATATTAGAAAGCAGTAAAAAGAATAGGGAGAGAGAAATCCTCCTCGACGGTTGCTTGGAGGACGAGCCGGACGGGACGACGCTTGGACGAAGGAGAACGAAGCGGGACGAAGGAGGACGAAGCAGAAGAACGGGAACGAAGCAGCACGCCGTCGTCGTCGCGGGATCCACTTCCGAAGGGGGACGAAAATTTGGACTTTATCTCGCGAGAAGCATCCCGGGTGTGGGACAAGCTTCTCTTGAGCTTTGGAGAGGTAGAGAGGAGAAGGAAGGGATGAAAATTTCGTATGGAGGGGGTCTCCTTTTATAGTTGCAAGGAGTGGGGGCAAAATGGACATTACATCTTCAAAATAATAAATAAGGGGTCTTTAGTGACGGATAAAACCGTCGCTAAAGCCCCGCCGTCGCCGTCGCCGTCGCCGCCGCGCCACGCGCGCCCGCTCGGCTACCTGCGCGCGTAACGCAGACGCACGTCCGCGTCGTCTCAGCCGTCCGATCGCGAGATCGGACGGCTTAGATCGCGCCCGCGCCCGCTGCGTAGCGCGCCGCCCGCGTGCGATCGCGCGCCCACCAGGGCGTCCAATTGCACGTCGGCGCTATCGGGCGCGCGCGGCCGTTGGATCTTCATCCGACGCTTGTGCGCGCCCGCTCGCCCGCGCCTTCGCCCCCCTCTCCGCGGCTCGAACGCGCGACCTCCGCTTCGCCCGCAGCTGCGTAGCCGCTGCGCTACGCGGCGAAATGGTCGCGCGGACGTTTTTAAACGCGCGCGACCGCAGCCGTTGGATCGAGATCCAACGGCGGAGAGGAGACGTTGCGTGGTCTTCACAGGACTCCTGCGGCCGATTGGGCGGCTGGGATGGCGCCACGTGGCGCTATCTTGGCCGTCCATCTTCTGGAAGTTGTAGATGGTGCCACGGATGTCGGATTGACTTGATTTTTGTGTCGTTCGGCTGCGATCGTCGATCCGAATTCATCCGTGTGGTCGGATTTTCCATCTGAAGTGCGGATTTACACCATCCTGGCCCTTGATCTTCTAGGGTTCCCCGGTCTCTATCTGATGCTACGGATGCCTGATTAGGGCGATCTTGGAGTCGTTGAACTCCAATCGTCGCCCTGATCATATCCATACGGTTGGATCTTTGATCCGAGGCCCCGATAAAATATTTGCCCTGTCCAAGCACATAAAAGGAGACAATTAACCTCCATTTTATTCAAACTACTCTAAATGCAAGATGATGCATGTAATGCAATATTTATATCATGAAATGCAATCCTATGCTTAAGAACATGCATAAATAGACATTTTAAGTAGTGTAAATGTGTTTACATCAAGATTGAAACCACTGCATTACACATATCTCCCCGAAGATCTGACTGTTTGGGGTGTGCTTCTGACCATAGCACCCCTGAATCCAGCTATCTTGATCCATATATTACTGAATCGCCCATGTTATCACAGGAAGACGTGACTACAGCTAACTTGTTTCCCGTTAACGCAGTCACAAAAGACTTCACAGGGAGCAACATAGTGGGAATTCACGTGTACATGGATCAGCGGATTCCCACCCTCGATTCTACTCCTCCCACTCTCAGTTCTGATTCTTACCCACCTGTAATTGAATTGAAGCCCTTACCTGACTCACTCAAGTACGTGTTCTTGGGCGAAAGTGAGACATATCCAATCATTATCAATGCCCACTTAACCCAAGAACAGGAGCATCAATTAATTTCTACACTTCAAGACCGTAGGGCTGCTATCGAGTGGAGTGTTGCTGATCTCCGTGGTATTCGCCCCTCGTATTGCACTCATCACATTTACACAGATGAGGGGGTGAAACCTTCGAGACAACCTCAAAGATGACTAAACCCGAATATGCTAGAGGTTGTTAAGAAGGAGATCATCAAATGGTTGGATGCAGGCATTTTATATCTAATCTCAGACAGCCAGTGGGTGAGTCCGATTCAGATAGTGCCCAAGAAAGCAGGACTCACCGTTATAAAAAATGATAAGGGCAAATCCATCCCGACACACACTGCGACATCTTGGCGGGTCTGCATTGACTACAGGAAACTGAACACAGCTACCCAAAAGGATCACTTTCCTTTGCCGTTCATTGATCAAATCTTGGAACGGTTAGCCGGACGTAGTTTCTTCTACTTTGTGGATGGATACTCTGACTATAATCAGGTAGCAATTAGCCTGGAAGATCAGGACAAGACCACATTCACATGCTCCTTTGGAACATTCGCCTTTAGGCGGATGCCCTTTGACCTCTGCAACGCACCAGCGATATTTTAGCGTTGTATGATGGCTATCTTCTCCGACATGATTGGGGATTATGTGGAGGCATTCATGGATGATTTCTCTATTTTTGGAGATGATTTCGTGTCTTGTCTTGATAACCTCACAAAGATCCTAAAACGATGTATTGAGGTAAACCTAGTACTATCCTGGGAGAAAAGCCATTTCATGGTGAGGGATGGTATAATACTAGGGCACAGGATCTCCAAAAATGGACTCAAGGTCGATTGGGCAAAATCAGAGATCATCTCCCACTTACTGCCACCTAGCTCGATCAAGTAGATTATATCATTCTTGGGCCATGTTGGCTTCTATCGGAGATTTATACGCGATTTATCAAAAATTGCGCAGCCTTTGACGAATCTCCTGGTTACTGATGTCCCATTTGAATTTAATACCTCGTGTCTTAGCGCCTTCGAGACTTTACGAAGCGTTGTTTCCGACTCCCGATTCTCCAACCACCTGACTGGTCGCTTGATTTTGAAATGATGTGCGATGCTTCTGATTTTGCCATCGGTGCTGTTTTAGGCCAATGTCGGGAGAAACAACCTTTTGTCATATACTATGCTAGCAAGATGCTGAATGAGGCTCAGCGCAATTATACTGTCATCGAGAAAGAACTGCTAGCAGTCGTATTCGGGTTGGAGAAATTCAGATCATATTTATTAGGGTCCAAGGTCATCATCTTTACTGACCACTCCGCCCTCCGGCACTTGTTGGCCAAGAAGGATGCCAAACCACGACTCATTAGATGGATCCTTCTATTACAGGAATTTGATATCGAGATCCGCGACAAAGCCGGGAAACAAAATGTTGTGGCGGATCACCTATCCAGATTGGACCCATACCACATTCCTTATTCCCTGCCTATCCATGAACAATTTCCGGATGAATCACTTTTGGCAATTCATTCTGTTGAGTTCCCCTTGTATGCGGATTTCGCGAACTACCTTGTTGCAGGCAAAATTCCCGCGAACCTATCCAAAGACCAGAAACTCAAATTCATTGCAGAGGCCAGATACTATCTCTGGGATGACCCACTACTCTTCCGCATTGGAGCGGACCAGATTATCTGCAGATGCATCCCAGACTCTGAGATCCCCAGTGTGTTATCTTTTTGCCACAATGATGCGTGTGGTGGACATTTCTCAGGACGGAAAACCACTGCAAAAATTTTGCAGTCGAGATTTTTCTGGCCAACCATCTTCATAGATACACATGATTACGCCCAACACTGCAAACGATGTCAATCGATCGGTTCTATGACTAGGAGAGACATGATGCCACTCCAATCCATCATGGTCGTAGAAGTGTTCGACGTCTGGGGCATAGATTTTATGGGCCTTTTTCCGAACTCGCATGGCTTCGAGTACATATTGCTAGCCGTTGATTATGTCTCGAAGTGGGTCAAGGCCATCCCGGCAAGATGGGTTGACCACAAGACCGTCATTTCTTTCGTACGGTAAAATATTTTCGTGAGATTCGGAATACCCCATGCTCTGATTAGCGATGGGGGAAGCCACTTCATCCACGCCTATTTCAGGTCGTTATTAAAGAAATACGGGGTACATCACCGCATAGCCACCTCGAATCACCCGCAGACCAATGGGCAGGCTGAAGTGTCTAACCGTCAAATCAAGCTGATTCTCTAGAAGATGGTTAGACCAGACAAGAAGGACTGGTCTGACAAATTAATCGATGCACTCTGGGCATATCGGATCGCATACAAGGCCCCACTCTGAATGTCACCATATCTCATGGTATATGGCAAGGCTTGTCACCTTCCTGTAGAGCTGGAACACCGCGCCTTTTGGGCGGTGCAAAAATGAAACCTCGACCTCGATGCAGGAGGTTGAGAATGGAAACTCCAACTCAGTAAATTAGAAGAAATCTGGAGGGAGGCCTATGAGAATGCATTAATATACAAGAACAAGACCAAGGCCTTTCACAATCGCCACATCAGGAGGAAAGTATTCACGCCCAACTAGCAAGTCTGGTTATTTGATTCAAGACTGAAACTGTTTGCGGGGAAGCTTAAGTCCAAATGGACTGGCCCGTATGTTGTGATGCAACCATATCCTAATGGGGCAGTCTAGATCAAGGACCCCAAATCTGGGCATATATTCACGGTAAATGGCCAGCGCCTCAAGCCATTTTTGGCCCAGGAACCTCCTCCACCTAACGAGACTGTTCATCTTAGTGAGGACGTGTGATTGAGTGCTCGCCCAGCTGGAGGCGTTAAACTCAGCACATATAGATACCATTCGCCCCACATTCCACCATCATTTATATATAACCATTTTTATACATAGCATATTTTTGTTTTAGCATATTTCCCTTTTATATTGCATATTAATAGGTTGGCCAGTGCTGAATATAATTTCAGGAGCAATTATAGGTGATTTCTACCCATTCTCTCCCTGCAGCATTTATTTTCTTTTACATTCATGCATGAGGACATGCAAGAACTTAGGCATGGGGGGGTAGATACAGAAAAAACTGAAAAAAATTTTATGCCAACACTTAGGAAAACCTTGGAGCTGTATGCAAAACGTACTTTAGGACCTTAAATAAAAGAACAACCGACTCCACCTCCAGTGCTCTCATTGGAGCTAGAAATTGTTCGCAACCAATTTCGACTCACCCGCTCACCTTTTATTCTAAATTTAGGGTCAAGCTGATTGTAACCCGATTTGGGAAATTCACGAAGTACAAATTATATGAGGTTACATGTTTATAGCATATATAGATATTGCATTCATGAATAAGATTATTTTATTAAGAGAATGCATTAGGGATTTTATCCTTTAGTTGATTCCTATAATCTGGAATCCAGTACAACTTTTCACACACACGTAGAATTTGCAATGGATTCACGGTGAAGGCTGATAAACGTCTTCAGTTTGTCGAGAAGAAGCAGTGCTTGTTTTCCTAAACCCTTGGACAATGTTTTGGGAGTCAGGCAGATTTTCCTCCAAAAATCCACCAAATAGTGTGAGATGAGAGTAGAGTGTACTGGTGCTCTAAGATTAGTGCGAGGAATCTAGAATCCTAGATAAGTAGGTGATGATGCTCTGAGATGAGCATAGTTTTCGCTCTCGGTTCCTGCGTATGCATTTTGTGCGAAATTGTGAGAGCCACTGAATAAGGCAAATACGCGGAGAGCGAGTTTCATAAAACTAGGGCTCAGGTGGATGGTTACGACCATTCTTTACGGAATCCTCGACTGAAGGAGGGTATTGATGTCAAGGTCAGAAATACACCGTCCTATCCGTCTCTCCCGGTGCCGTGAGTAGGCACTTCCACCAAATAAGCCACCCAATGTCTCTTGAGTACCACCAATCCCCAATAATGCCTCCTTAATAAAGTTCATGGATGTATGCCAGTTGTGTTATGCTGAAAAAAAAAAATTAAAAAAAATGAGAAAAAGGAAAAGAATGATGAAAAGAAAGAAAAACTGAAAAAAAGAAAATTAGAAAAAGAAGAAAAAAGAAGAAAAGAACGAATATTTAGTGTTTATCAAGGCAATACCACCAAGTAAAATTGAGCTCCACCAAATATGGCCTTAACCTATTTTTCTTGTGTTTCTGATCGCCTGAATAATAGTTGAGGAATCCCGACTTAGTGTTAGGGTTATGAGAACTCAATTAAAGTGTTAATGCCTAGTGAGACCACCAAGTACAGATCCTATGTGTGAATCTGGTGAGGTTGTGAGCTCTAAGAAAATGAAAGAAAAAGAGCAAGAGAGAATGAATACAAAGGAATCAAAGAGAGCATAGTTTTTCTCATCTTTCTCTAAGTTAAGTTACTAAGTAATTCGGGAATCTGGATTCTGTAGTATTAGTCTCTATGTAGCACCAAGTAAGAATGAGCCACCAAATATATAATCCTTTCCCTCAGAGATTCTCTACCTAAGCCTAAAGCTGGGGTGGAATTCATAAAATATCTTGAATATCCCAAGGGAAGAAGTCCGCCTATCCTGCTAGAATTTTTATTAGGGGTCAAGTACAGGCTTTAGAGGTGCATTAGTTTTCACTCAAATCCGTTGCAAAAGCTACATAGTTGCACCTTCACGATTGTCTGGATTTCTAGAGCATAGGATGAAAACAAAAGGGAGAAAAATCTCTATGCAAACAGTTGATAAAATAACCAGTCCCTTAGGGACCCTTGCTGTAAATAATTTAGTCTTACATTTGCTAGGGACTAGCAAGATTTAGGCGTGGGGGTATGATTGCGCAGCAATCATAGGTCTTAATTGACCTAAATTAAGTTAGGACTTAGCATAAGTTAGGGTTATTCATGCATGCATACGCATTATCTGCATCCTTACTGCTTTCCTTTAGCTATGCATAAAATAATGTTATAATGTGCTGATTAAGTGCATTATGTCGATTGCAGGGAATAAGCTGATCAGGAGCTGGATCTGAAGCTGGATCAGGAATAATAGGAGTTGTAGCAAAGCTGGAGCAGAAGGCCTTGTTTAGATGTAGGAATAATAATGTAAGGGGGTTAAAAGTTTGCTATTCTATTAAGTAGGAATAAAGCAGTAAAATGTGAAGAGCTTAGGTCCATCCTAGCCCTAGGATAGCCTAAAGACTTCCCCAAGCCTTAGCCACCCTAAGATTAGGTCACAACACCCTAGGAAGCCCTAAAACCCTAGTTCCAACCCTTCTCTGGATGTCCAGATAAGTTTTAAGACGTCTAGGACCCTTAGACAACTCCCACACACTTCAAACCCACTTCTGCAGTGTTATTGGATGTCCAGACACTTTGTCAGACGTCTAATTTCTGTAGAATACCAAAAACAAAACCCGAAATCCTTCCTGACTCTGATTGGACGTCCAGACAACAAGTTTGGACTTCTGATTTTTGAGTATAAGACGTCTGATTCTATTATTAGACGTCTGATACTGCTCTCCAATTCCTGTTTTGAGATTTAAGCCTTGATCTTGGATCTCTAGGTCCCTAAACCCAATTCCAACCCCATAGGAACATAAATTAAGGTGCCATAACCCTAGTACATCACCTCTAGACCTCCCTAAGGACCTAATTAGGTCCTCACTAAACCTAATTGACTTGGATCTTAGTCAATTCCATCATCCTATTCAATTGGACTCATTGAGTCCAATTGAGCCCTTATCTCAGCACACACTGTCCAATTGGACTCAATGAGAGTCCAATTGACCTAGACCTGACTTAATTGAGTTGTTTTACTCTCAATTAAGTTTCCACACACCCAATTAAACTTGTATTAAGTTTAATTGCACTTTACCTTAGTGAATTAGGGTTTATAACCCTAATATGAGACCTACCTTGACCTAAACCCACTAGAACCCAACCTAATCAACCTAGCCACCTAAGTTTCGACCCACACACACCCACACACACCATCCACACGAAAATATCTAGCCTAGAGTTCTCTAGAACTCTCTACCATGTGTGGTTGCCTTGGTTGCCAAAAATAGCAACCAAGATCCATTCAATTTTTAGATCCACATTTGGTGGATCTAAAAACCACCATCCACCCTCTCTCTCTCACTCTCCCACGAGCTCCCACCATAGGCTTCTCTAGAGAATTCCATAATTCTCTAGAGAGCTTCCCTTAGGTCTATAAAAAGACCCCTTGGGTGGCCATTTGGACCCATTCACTTCCTTGGCATCCATTCCACTTAGGCTAGCCACTTCCATCTCCACTCCACCTCCACGAGTTGAGCACCACCATGGAGGCCACCATCTCCACGCCAGGAAGTTGGATCAGCTCCCCAACCTCTCTCCAAGGGACAACCTAAGTTCCATTGGCCGCCCTTCCTCTCAACCACTCAAAGGCCATCGGGGACCACCCCTGAATGCCCTTCCATTCTGCTAGATTTAGATTATGCTCTTCGTATATTTACTACTTTTATTTACTTCTCAGTAGTGTAGTCTTACTTCTCCCCCAATGATGCATGCGAAATCCTCCTATCGATTCTTGTATGCGATCATTTTCTGGTAGCTAGATTTAATTTTCAAGCATTTATGTACAAGCTTCCCTCTACGTTTTATGTTGCAAACGACTCCCCCGCTGAATGAATGAAAAATGCTTATATATATATATATTTGTCTCTATATGTTTGAAATCACCATGAGTTAATAATTGTCATTCTTTTTGTGTGATTCAAGTTGCCTGTTTCTGATTCCTAATATTCTTGCAACTAAGCATGTCATACCTAAATACGTAATAATCACGAACTGACATGAGATTCTAAACAAAGTAGAGTAAGATCAATTTCAAAAGTAAAAGCAACGCCTCCCAGAGATGAACGATCGGGACTCAAGTCTCGTTATCTTTAGAAATCAATTTTTGACGAACGTTTTTGCGCGACTATACTACGATTTCCGATGACTTTCAATTGCGCGAAAATGGCTTTTTGTCACCCACTTGATTAACCAAGGTTATGGTTAGGATAAAATTTACCTAAATCCTCTAAAAATCATAGAAAAATATTCTCTAGGGTTTAGAACCTTCAATTTGGCCATTATAACCCATCTTGACCTAGAATGGGGTCTCAAACAGATATTTGCCCTAAATTGGGTTTTTTCATAAATTTCACAGTCAAACATGGTAAAACCCAAAATTGAACTTCACCATTGGATTCCTTAGGTTCAAATTAGGTTTGTACCAAAATTTGGGCTCAAGATGAGTTTGCCTTGACCTAGTTTGCAAAAAGGTCCAACCTGATTACATTTCTACCCCTAACTTTCAAAAACCCTTACAACCAGCCCCCTAGCTTCTTCATCATTTTCACGAGTAGGTCCCTCCACCATTATAGCGGAGGAATCCTACTCCGACGAGTTTTGGAAGGAGAGTTCTCCCTGATTGCTCAGAGAATCTCTTTTAAAATTGGAAGGGAGATTCTCTGAGAAATTCTCTCTCGTCTGAACCCGCATTTGAGATCTAATTCCCTCCCTGTCTCTCATGTGAATGCATGAGAGATATGGGTATCCTAATGACTTCCAACTTCGGTGATCTTTCCTTGCTTGAGAACTTTGCTTCGCAAGCCCTAACCGACCTTCAGAGCTCTATTTAAAAGAACCCAGACCCCTCTAATCACTTCATGCTCGAATTCGGCCACGAACACCCTTGATTCCTCTCTTCTCCTCATGGTCGTAGGTTCCTCGATGTCCAGTGACCTCCCTTGCTCCTCCATGTCGTTCGAGTGCCATACCTGCGATGGATCCTTCTTCCCTAACTTTGTCCGCATCTCGCCGTACCAGTAAGCGCCTCCCTCTCTTCGTCCTCACCGATCTCCACTCATTGGAGACACCTTTGTCTCCGACGTCGGTCACACCAAACCCGACGCCTCCGCTCACCCCCTTCGTCTCTTCACCTCCCAAATAAGCTTCCTCTCCCCTCTACATTCTTCTCCACCCTTTATTCTTCAAAATCGACCACTGCCGATCTCCATCACCTCCATTCCTTCCATCTCCGATCACCAACTCCGGCGAGGCCACTCCTCCTCCACAGGCCATCCCAACCCTCGTCGATAAGCCCATAAGCTTCCCCTCACTTCACTGATCCTTTCCCCTTACTCCACGCATCGAGCCACTCACTCAAACCACCCCTTGAACACACCCACACCTTCGCACATAGTGTGCCCTAGGCACGCACACACAGATTTCAGGTTCATCGTGCACACCCCCAGCATCTTCGCCGTGCTCTGGCGACCCTCTCTAAACATTCTGACATGGCCACAAGATCGATCTTGTGATTTCAGGTTCACCGCCCCTCTGCCATTAGCGAGCGAGCTTGAAGCAAGCTTGCTGCAGCTCTAGGTACGCCAAGCCCAGGTGCTGTTGTCCAGGTGCGTGGAAGCCCCTCGCGCATGCACTTAGGCCCTCAATTGGAATCGAAGACCACTGCGGCTGCTGCAACCGCGAAGGCTATCTTTGTAGGCACACGCAAAAGGATGGTGGGACATTTAGCCCCACCTCGGAAGTGAAGGTGCACTTGCACCTGCATAAGAGGAAAAGGTGACATAGCCTTGTCGCCTTAGATCCACGGAGTAAGGTCCCACTCACCCGACCCGGTCTCGTTTACGATCACACCCCGCGGACCTGGCCTGATCCGACCTGACTGCACACCTCACCCACTACCACATGCTGGTGGGCCTAGTCTTGGGTATGCACCAGACCATCTATGTGGCTCTGGGAGAGCGTATCCTAAGAGAGAAACTGAGGAGAGCTGCGCGCGGGTGGGGGTAGGTTTTGCTACAGGTTCTTCAAGCCAACACTTAGTCGTACCCAGAAGGAGGAAAAAGAAGACTGAAGAAGAAGGAGAATCCAAGGCATACAAAGGGCAAAGGTAGGATCTTAAGAAAGAAGAAGAAGGAAGGAGAAGATAGAGGTAGAAGGCAAAGGAAGAAGAAGAAGAGCAGAAGCCAAAGCACAAAGAGAGAGATAGAGAAGAGAAAGAGAAGACACTTTAAGTCATCTGATTAAAGAATCAGACGATAGATTCTAGTCTCCATTGCTTTTTTACATTGAATCATTTGGTGATATTGTAGGAGCATTTTGTGATCTACATCACCATTTTACTCCCATATTTTGGCACTCTGATACTGCTACTATTGCAATTTCTTTCAAGTTTAAATTGTGATCTTGATTTCTAAATACCAATTTGCTCCTTGTGTTTGACCTCGAAAATCTTTTCGAGTAATAAAATACTATCTGTTTTGAACGCTATTTCGACTGTACTACAACGCAATACTTTTAAAACCCAAATCAGTGCGACGAACATTTTGGCACCGTTGCCGGGAAGCAATGGGTAATTTAGAATTCTTTATTACAATTTCTAATTTGGTACTAACATGCTACATCTCTTTTTGTTGTGGTTGTTTCAGGGAGAAGATTCAAAGAAAGATAGGCGCATAATAATGGCAACAATGGATTGTGATGATTTGGTAATGTGTAATGGTGTTGGTTGAGATAATGATGTGTTGTAGTATGTTGTGATTTGAAACACCATGAGTGTCATTGTGGTGAGTTGTATGGAATACCAGTCATTACAACCATTATTATTTACTTATCTAATTTTTACTGGTTTTATTCCAGGTCGTTCACTGGGAGGCAATTTATTGAATTACATCGCTCTTTGATCTCAAAATTATCCTCTAATTCCAAAAAGAAACTTTACGTTTTATTAAAGAATGAATGAATGTGGATATGGTTTGCCTACTTACTAAGAATTAATTGTAATGTTTGCAAAAACTAACTATAAACAAGCACCAAACAATTTATCACTATACTTTAAACTGTCTTTATAAGTTATAGTATTAATACTTACATGAAAGTACACAATAGACTAAAGATTACATAGTATATTAATTTAACTTACTAGTATGTTATCTACAGTAACACATACAATAGTTTTAGTAACAGACGTAAGCATCGCTAGATCCCAGAAAACACTATATACAAACCTAAGGAGGGAAACTGGGGTCTGTAGCGACACTTATGGTGACATTTTATTCTGTTAGTAAATATATGGGTTTATTTATAAAAATAATTGGCTATACTACGTATACCTAAGGAGAGGCTCTTAACAGCCGTCATTAACTCTCTTTAATTAATTAAAAATGTGTTTAATTTACGGGTACGCTTTTCGAGGGATACACAGCACCCAGAGGGTGGGACCAAACCTCTACTAAGCATGCCCTAATTCTCATTAGGCCACTTAATCACGTTTTTCTTAACTCAGCACAGGGCCTACTCAGCCCCACGCACACACCTCTCCGGGCCCCCGGTCCCACACAATTCACGCTCAGATATGCTCAGTAATATGCTCAATGTGTATATGACTGTATAGGTTGTTCCGGGCGCCCAGCGCCCGTGACAACTAATCGGCATATGCACAATTTACATATAAACCACTACGCGCGGTTTGCAGCGCATGATGTGGCGCTATTCGAGCGCCACATCTGCGCTGGAAACCGCATGCAGCTGAGGGCTGGAAGCGATTTTGGCCCTCAATTCGAGGGCCATAATTTATTTAAAAATAAAAATAAATTATGGAAAATAAAGTATTTACATAATACTATATAATTGTTCAATTAATTTTAAATTTTAATTAGATTTACTATATAAATAAATTTACTAAAGTGGACTATTTTTATACACTGATTTTGGTGTTTTCTTGGTTAATTACTTATAGATTAGTTACTAGATGGTCTAATTGACCTCATAGAAAGTTATAATACATACATAAGTATTTTATACACATTTTTATTATATTTTCTCGAATTAATATATGTGTTATTTATATTTAAATAGCAGTTTCAGTTGTTTTGCTTATAAATTAAGTTAAACTTAATGTAATCAGGTATAAATGTACTTAAATTAGCTTAAATTACTTAAAGTATTTTAGTCTTAGTATACAGATTCAATTTAACTTAATTATAATTCTAAATTACTAATTTAACTATTTTAATTTAACAACTTAGCTATAAATTTAATAAATTCATTATTTATTATCTATAAAGGATTAAATTAAGATAAAAGATTTTATTTACTTATAATCTACATATACATAAATATATATACAGTTTTATAGTTTAAACTACTTGCTGATCTATTTAGTTTAATATTACATATAACTTAGTTCAATTTATATATAGTTATATAATTATTGTATTTATTGTCTAAACTAGATCTAAAACCTAAATTATAGTATTATATTTAGATAGTTAAGTATACAGCATATATATATATTTGCACTATCTATTTACATATGTAGCCTAATATATAGCTTAAGTCTATATATGTATATTTAATATACAAAGTAGTATATATATGTACATATATAGATATATAAATATTTTTATTTCTCTTTTGGGTGTTTCTTTTTAAATTTTTCTACTGTTGTTACAAGTTTGACAGAAGTAGGAGAGAAGGGAAGAGTTAACTGAGGAGAGAGTCCTCAGTTCAGTTTTATCTTTTAAAACATGTTTAGGATGGTGATTTCTTTACTAGACTAGCTGACAGAATTGAGAAAGTATAGACAAGCATGCACAGAAGTTAGATTTCAAGTATTGAAACAAAAAAATTTATTTACATATAAGATGAAATACAATCTACTGTCAGTTAAGATCAAATTAGAGTCTACAAGGTTTAACACTAGAACCTAGCTGTTACAATCTATAATAACTAGACAGTAGCAGCACAAGACCTTCCAGACTCTGCAGTAGCTTAAGTCACCGTCCAAATGGTCTAACTGCTGCTGCAGTTAGTCCATTTGAGATGAAATGTGAGTTGGAAGAAGAACATGTAGCTGCAAGATGCAGCACTTTGCTTTGTTTACTGGGATCAGAGTAAAAAAAAATCCAAACTGAAAAGAAAATCTCTATCAATCCCAAATCTGATAAGGGTTTAATTTCTCACTAAATCGCTAAATACCCCAATTCAAATGCCAAAAACCCTCATCAAAAACTTCATTTCAGATGAAATCCACAAATATCACTGAATTGACTCTTCCTAATGCTATAGACATCATGAAGGAAGAATCAATTCAATTAATTAAAGCCCTTAGTTCAGATCCCAGTTTCATGAAACCTTAAGGAGTATTGAGAACTCCTTAGGTTAGGAAATCACCAAACAGCCATTAACAAAACTTATGAATGTGAGATCAGACTTCAAATTACTACAGTAATTATCCTCAGATCTGACTTGCATTCAATGCATCCAAGAAATTATCAAATCAGATTTATGAATGGCTCTTCTGAGATGATTCCTGTCACCAGAAATCCTCTCAGATTCCTCGCCAATAGGGAATTCAAATCAACTTCATTCAATTAGTCAGATCAGGCAATAAAACCAAAAAGAAAAATCCTTAAAATCCACATTGAGGAGAAATATGACAAACTGAAAATTTCGACCCAAAATCAGGGGCTTTTGTGACCAAGAGTGTGGTGAGTGGGAAGCCCCTTAAGTGCTTGTTGACACCAATTTCAGATCTGAGGTGGAAAACCAACCAGATTTGAAATTGGGTCAGAGTGTACGGGTGGAAGATGAGAAAACATGTCGTGGAAAATCAGAAATGGATATGACAGTATGGAGAGGTAGAGAATTTGAAAACATGGATATATGAAATCTTCCCCTCTGATTTGGAATGATTAGAGGAGGTGAGGGGGGAAATTTAAGCCTAATTCTACTACTACAGCTACTTTACCCTACAACGAAATTGAACATTAACAATTACCTTAATTCTACTCTAAACTACTTAACTACAGCTAAAACTAATATGCAGAATTATAAACCTAATCTAACAGGAAGAATGGGACCTATGGGTCCTTAGCCGGTGGCTAAGGAGGAAGAAAGGAGGAAGATGACTCTAGCGGAGGGAAGAGTCTGCTAGTGAGGCTCCAGGGTCGTCCTCAGGTGCTACGAAGTCCTTAGCGATGAGGAGGTCGAGAGAAGGTGATGATTTCACAACCGGTGGCTGTGAAATCAGAGATTGGATGGGGAGGAGGGACTGGAGTGGACGAATGATCGCTAAGAGGTGTAGGAGGGAGCCATCCCTTACACGCGACACCACTGAGGTGCTTAAGTAGCATGCTTAGTGGCTGAGATCATCGCACAGGTGAGGATAAACAAGATGCAACCGACGGCGAGGATGAGAGGGGCGAAGTGCGCAGTGAGCTAAGCACAAAATCTGACCGTCAGATGAGATCTAGGGAGAGGGGTGATCGCACGCACCGAATTGCGCGAAGCTTCCAATCAAATCTAACCGCAGATCAAGATCATGAAGAGTGACGGACGACTGAGATTGACCATGTTCTTCGCACGCTACAGTGCATGCGAAGAGCAGCAGGCCTCTCTCTGAAATAAGGGAAAATTGCAGATAGACCCTTGAATGAAGGGGTAGAAGAATTGCATGCAGGCCCATAAGTGAAAAGAACTACAACCGGAAGGGCCCTGCAGCCTTTCAAAAGGGTCCCTGCGGCTTACAAGTAGGTCCAAAGAGGAGTTTTTAAGGGCAAGAGTGTAATGCATGAAGGACCTAAGTGTAAACTACCTATTTCATAACCTAAATGTTGTCCAATTGCCTTCAAATTTTTATATGTGCTTAATTGAACATTTAAGACATTAATTATACTTCTAATTTGGCCTTTCAAACTTATTTATGTGTTCAATTGACACATGGATCATCATTTGTACTTTGCTTTCAGAATATCTCATTTTGTGACCTAATTATGAGGTTTTAACACAGAGTAAAGGTTTTAGGTCTTTTTCTTTAATTCCCACACTTAACCCTTTTTATCTATTAATCTGATGTTGTTTTACTTAGTGTCTAGCTTAACTTCAACTTTTTAGCCATGATGAGTAGCCACTCATCATACATCAAACACACTAGGGGCAGGTAATTTCAATTACTCTCTCTCTTAAGCCCCTCATTCTAAAAAGGAAAAAGAGCAAAATCAACTAGGGCTACTTGCTTTCCATTCTTAGCTAATTCATCAATTTGCTTGATTTGATTTCAACAACAAAACTGATTTGTGCACCCATTTAAGGTAACTAGGGCTACCACATTCTTGTTTGAGCCCTAGATACCACATTTGGCAAATTAAATTGGATCAAAATTAGAGCTAATTAAGGATTTCAACTTAGGGTTTTAGAGACACACTTTCATAAGCAAGAATCAACTCTCCAAAAAGATGTGTGCCTAAGCCTTGATTGAAGTGATTTATTCAAGCAAACCCTAAAATTTAGGCTCTTAATCTCACTTGAATTCTAAAAGAAGGGACCTAAAACTTCTCAAAGGACAAATAGGTGAAGTTGACCCACCTTGTTGGGCCAACCAACCTTGAAATTAGATCAGTTTTTGCACTTAATACATCTAAAGCTCAAGTGAAATATTAAGCACCCTTGCTCTTTAATAAAACTGGTAGACTTAAGAGGTCAAGTCCCCATTCTGGTCTACCTGGAACATCAGTGACAAGAGAGGTCGGGTGGAGGAAACCCGTGGGGGCACTCTACTGTGTAGGGGTCTTTGCAGGACTCTCCCTCTCTAGCTGCCCAAGTATTTCTCAGGTAGACGGCTTTCTAACTAAGGGGTATCATCCACCTCGAACCTCTATAGTCATCCAAATTTTTGGGTGTCTTGATTGGGTCCATCACATTCTACTCTCATCCAAACCATCGGTGCATGTTCGGTAGGAGGTCCTTAAGACCATCCTTGAGGCCTCCTTTAATTATTCACTCCCGTCGAGGCCATGCCTCGACTTCTGTGTTTGTGCAGCAATCCCATCACATAGACATCTCCTGTAATTCATCTAAACCCAATTCTCCTTCTTCCATTATCATGGCACAACCCGTAGAAGAAGAGAATAACCTTGAGAACCAACTTCAGTGCCTTAATGATTTATTCCAAGCCTTTGTGAATCCACCGCAGCGTCCTATGATGCGAGATCACTACAATCCCACTGTAGTGGCAATCGAACCTCGAGTCCAAATCCCATCTGGAGGTCCTGATTCTGAACTCAAGCCCAACATGATTCATGCTACTCCAAATTTTCATGTGCTCAATTCCGAGGATCCTTTCTAGCACATCAAACAGCTCAAGCATCTGGACTAGACCTTCGGGTCAGATGTCCAAAATCGGAACATTCTTCTCATGAAGATGTTCTCTTCTCTCATGGACAAAGCAGCTCACTGGTATCAGACTCAAACACGTCCAATCAACACATGGGTTGAACTACAATCTGAGTTTCTGAAAAAGTTCTTCCCAGTTGGTCGGACGAATGCTTTAAGACACTAGATCATGCACTTCACATAGCAGCTTGGACAACCATTTCACGAAGCATGCGATCATTTCCTGGATCTCATGTGAAAGTACCCCCATCACAGAGTTCCTACATGGGAACAAGTCTAGTCCTTTTACCAGGGACTTTGTGAAGATATCCACTTATTCGTCAATGCAACTTGCGGAGGAAATATCATGGGTCAACACGAAGACACTGTGTGGGAGATTCTCGAGAATATGTGTGAGAACTCCATCAATAATGACTCCTTGGGCTTATTCGATCGAACGAATGCCCGCGCATCGATTAATCCAAGGGGAGCACATGAGACGCAGGGCCTATCCTCATCAGTCGACTTGGAATTGATGGCCAGTCGTTTGGACAAGGTCTCTATCATTGAGAAGAAGGTGGATGAGCTAACTCGACATCTGCAGTGAGCCACCTCTACGCAAAACCCATTCACACAGTCGCCCTCTGGGAGGGAAGCTGTGCATAACATCTATCACCAATCTTCTAAGGGAATGGACCCGTATCCACCCCCATCTGACTCTAGGATCGGAGGAAACTCCGATCTTGCCTACTCTAGTTGGGGGAACTTTGAACCCTCGTACTCTAATTTTTCTGAGGTTCCTCAGACCTGCGAGTACCTCAACGCCATCCAGAATGAGCCATTCTCTAATACCTATAACCCTGGATGACGGAATCATCCCAATTTCATATGGGCAAGAAATAATCAGAATCAGAGACCACCATATCAACCCCGTCCACAAGCTCCTCATCCATATCAGCCACCTCAGCCTCAGCCCAACCCTACCTATCAATCTGGGCCAACTTAAATAGATCAAATGACTCTCATCCTTTAGACTCTGGCTGACATTCGAAAGACGAATGCGGCTATGCAAAAATAGCATAAAGATGAGATCACAGAGGTTCGTAATCAACTCACCCAGGTGGCAAATTCCCGCCAACCTGGCACACTCCCTTCGCAACCTCTACCGAATCCAAATAACATGCCGAACCAGAGGTGCGTTATGAACCCAAATTCGGGCCAAGCTCACATGATTTATGAGGCCCCTTCCGCTCCATCACCCGACGGGATGGAAGCTTTGACATCGTACTCAGGATTTCATCAGCAGCCACCTATTTTACCGACACTGAACCAGAACCAGGAAGGACTAAATTCAATAACAACCCGTAGTGGCAAAACAACACAAGACCCACCTTACCGAAGCCACTTTCAGCCTGGTAATAACCCAAACCCTAGGATAGTCATCCAGGATACCCTTATCCTAGATCAAGAACCTAGACCTATTCTAGAGGAACCATCTACGGTTCCATTTCCTGAGGCCTTGACCAAGGGAAAAAGGACAACCAAACCCGTGGCACCTGAGGAGGATCTGGTCAAGCTCTTTGAATAGGTTCTTTTAAACATCCCCTTGATGGATGCAATTCGCCACGTACCGACTTATGCACGATTCTTGAAAGACGTGTGTACATCAAAGCGTAAGCCGCGAACCAAATGTGGGAGCCCTATCATATTGTGAAAGCAAGCCAGCTCTGTAATTTTAAGCAAACTCCCACCTAACACAAAAGACCTAGGTACTCCCCTGATTTCCTATACAATTGGTGATATCCAATTTGATAGAGCTTTATTGGATCTAGGAGCCTCCATAAACCTAACACCTACATCCCTACTTGACCATCTTGAGGAGTCTGAGCTCAAACCGACAGAGGTGACATTGTAGTTGGCAGATCGATCTATTAAGTCACCTAAAGGAGTTCTTGAGGATGTCATTGTTAGGGTTCGAGATTTCTATTTCCCGATGGACTTTGTAGTCTTGGATATAGATGCTCCAGAAAATCCGAGGAACACACCAGTCATACTAGGGAGACCCTTTTTGGCCATTGTTAGGGCCAACATAAACTGTGAGGAGGGCCAAATTGAACAGATATGTGCTATCAAGGTTGTGGTTGATGATCCGTATATTGAGGAAAACCTGACTACTTCTGATCAACCACAAGAGTATCAAAACCCGTAATTAGAGGAGTCCAAACTTGACCTAGACACACCCATAACTCCCTCTCTTGCTCCTGACACACACCCTGAACCACCTACTGCTGTTGATAACCCTGTCTTGGAACTTAAGCCTCTTCCCGAGCATCTGAAGTACGTCTTTTTGGGTTCCAATCAGATGTTTCCTGTGATTATCAATTCCAGACTTACACCTGATCAGGAATCCCATCTGATTACTATTCTCTAGCAACATCGAAGAGCCATTGGATGGAATCTTGATGATTTGACTGGTATCAGCCCCTCTTACTGCACACACCATATCTATACTGAAGAGGGCACACGACCTTCCTGTGAAATGTAGAGACGTCTGAATCCTAATCTGTAGGAGGTCATGAAAAAGGAAATCATCAAGTGGTTAGATGCTGGGATCATCTACCCGATCTCCGACAGTCGGTGGGTGAGTCCAATCAGAGTTGTGCCTAAAAAGGCAGGACTCACCGTGATCACGACTGAAATCGGAGAAATCATACCAACCCATGTGGCAAATTCGTGGAGAGTCTGCATTGATTACAAAAGACTCAGTACCTCCACAAAGAAGGATCAATTCCCACTACCATTTATTGATCAGATCCTCAAGAAACTTGCAGAAAATAGGTTCTTATGCTTTTGGCCGAGTACTTTGGTTATAACCAGGTGACAATCCATCCTGAGAACCAAGAAAAGACCACTTTCACCTGCCCCTTCAGGACGTACACATTCTGAAGAATGCCTTTCGATCATTGCAATGCACCCACTACTTTTCAGCGGTGCATGCTTGCCATATTCTCAGATATGGTAGGTGATTATCTGGAAGTCTTCATGGATGACTTTTCAGTGTTTGGTGAATCATTTGATGATTGCCTCCTGCACTTGGTCCAAATCCTCAGGCGATGCATTGACGTGAACCTGGTTCTTTCCTGGGAAATGATCCATTTCATGGTGCCTGAAGGAATTGTCCTGGGGCATCTCATATCAGAAAAAGGCATCTAGGTTGATCGAGCCAAGGTGAATCTGATTTCCAAACTCTATATGCCTAGCTCGATCATGGACATCTGATCCTTTCTAGGGCACATCAATTTTTACCATCGATTCATTCCTGATTTCTCAAAGATCGCACTCCCCCTGGCTACTCTACTATCTAAGGATGTTCCTTTTGAAATCTCCAAGGAATGCACTCAAGCATTTCAAATCCTACTTGATCGAGTTACCCAAGCTTCGATTCTGCAGTCCTCTGTTTGGTCTCAACCCTTTGAGATCATGTGTGATGCATCTGATTTCGCTATAGGAGCAGTGCTGG
This sequence comes from Thalassia testudinum, assembly GCA_037157565.1. Lineage (NCBI taxonomy): Eukaryota > Viridiplantae > Streptophyta > Magnoliopsida > Alismatales > Hydrocharitaceae > Thalassia > Thalassia testudinum. The sequence goes on from JAZHRO010000063.1 coordinate 125,669,742, forward strand.
GGCAAAAACTTGACGGGAAACCCATGGTCATCTACTACGCTAGCAAGACACTTGACGAGGCTCAGCGTAACTACACAGTTACTGAGAAAAAGCTACTATCCATAGTATTTGCCCTGGAAAAGTTCAGATCATATCTTCTAGGTTCCCGTGTCATCATTTACTCTTATCACACAGCTGTGAGGCATCTCCTTACGAAGAAGGATGCGAAACCTCGACTAATCCGTTGAATCTTGCTGTTGCAAGAATTTGAACTCGAGATTCGTGACAAGGCGAGAAAATAGAACGTGGTAGTTGATCACTTGTCCCACCTTCCTTCTGATATTATCGACCCTTCCGGACCCATTACGGAACATTTTCCAAATGAGCATCTTCTGACTATCAGTACAAGGCTTCCATGGTTTGCTGATCAAGTAAACTACCTGGCATCACATCAGATCCCATCCGATTAGCTGAAGGCCAAGAAGGACAAATTGATTTCCGATGCCAAGTATTACTTCTAGGAAGACCTGTATCTTTTCCGCATCGGTGCTGATCAAATCATTCGTTGATGTGTCTCAAAAGTGGAAATTCAGGCCATCTTGTCCTTCTGCCATGACCAGGCATGCGATGGACACTTCTCTGGTCATAAAACCACAACGAAGGTCCTCTAGTGTGGCTTCTATTGGCCCACGATTTTCAAAGATGCATACAATCACTGTAGGGCATGCACTCGTTGTCAGATCTTAGGCAACATGAGCCACCGTGATATGATGCCCCTACAACTGATTCTCGTATGCAAAATCTTCGATGTCTAGGAGATTGATTTTATGGGACCCTTTCCTATTTCGGACGGCTTCAAGTACATTCAACTCGCTGTTGACTACGTGTCCAAATGGATTGAAGCCATTCTGACCCGAACCAATGATCATAAGGTGGTTATCAAATTCATTCATCAGAACATCTTTTCTCAGTTCGGGATTCCACGTGTTATGATCTCTGATGGAGGGACCCATTTCACTAATGCTTAGTTCAGGTCACTGATGACCAAATATGGGGTGTCACACCGAATCTCTACTCCTTATCATCCCCAAATTAATGGTCTAGCTGAGCTATCGAATCAGGAGATCAAGAAAATCCTCCAAGTTACTGTTTAACCTGATAGGAAAGACTGGTCATCCCAACTTCTAAAAGCTTTGTGGGCTTATAGGACCGTAATAACGGATGCAAATGGATTGTTAATGATTTGGTAATGTGTATAGTGTGTAATGGTGTTGGTTGTTGAGATAATGATGTGTTGTAGTATGTTGTGATTTGAAACATCATGAGTGTCATTGTGGTGAGTTGTATGGAATACCAATCATTACAACCATTATTATTTACTTATCTAATTTTTACTGGTTTTATTCCAGGTCGTTCACTGGGAGGCAATTTATTGAATTACATCGCTCTTTGATCTCAAAATTATCCTCTAATTCCAAAAAGAAGGTTTATGTCTTATTAAAGAATGAATGAATGTGGACATGGTTTGCCTACTTACTAAGAATTAATTGTAATGCTTGCAAAAACTAACTATAAACAAGCACCAAACAATTTATCACTATACTTTAAACTGTCTTTACAAGTTATAGTATTAATAATTACATGAAAGTACACAATAGACTAAGATTACATACTATATTAACTTAACTTACAAGTCTGATACCTACAGTAACACATACAATAGTTATAGTGACAAACGTAAGCGTCACTAGATCCTAGAAAACACTGTATACAAACTTAAGGAGGGAAACTGGGGTCTGTAGCAACACTTATGGTGACATTTTATTCTGTTAGTAAATACATGGGTTTATTTATAAAAAATAATTGGCTATACTACGTATACATACATATATTTTTATTGTATATGTATTTTTACTTACGTATATACATCGTCTCTCTCTCTTCTCCTTCACACAAATCTTCATTAGGTGTTCTTCTTCTTTGTTTTTATTCAGCCGTAATGACTTTAACACGCTGCGGCGGAGAGGCGCTTAACAGTCGTCATTAACTCTCTTTAATTACTTAAAAATATGTTTAATTTTTGGGTGCGCTTTTCGAGGGATACACAACACCTAGAGGGTAGGACCAAACCTCTACTAAGTGCACCCTAATTCTCATTAGGTGGCTTAATTTCATTTTTCTTAACTCAGCACAGGCCTTCACAGCCCCACACACACACCTCTCCAGGCCCCTGACCCCACACAATTCATGTTTAGAATATGCTCGTATATGCTCAAAGGTACGTATGATAGCTTCGTTGTTTCGGGTGCCCAGCGCCCGTGACGACTAATCGGCATATGCACAAATTACATATAAACCGCTGCGTGCAGTTTGCAGCGCACGATGTGGCGCTATTCGAGCGCCACATCTGCGCTGGAAACTGCATGCAGTTGTGGGCTGGAAGCGATTTTGGCCCTCAATTCGAGGGCCATAATTTATTTAAAAATAAAAATAAATTATGAAAAATAAAGTATTTACATAATACTATATAATTGTTCAATTAATTTTAAATTTTAATTAGATTTACTATATAAATAAATTTACTAAAGTGGACTATTTTTATACATTGATTTTGGTGTTTTCTTGGTTAATTACTTATAGATTAGTTACTAGATGGTCTAATTGACCTCATACAGAGTTATAATACATATATAAGTATTTTATAGACATTTTTATTATATTTTTCCAAATTAATATATGTGTTATTTATATTTAAATAGCAGTTTCAGTTGTTCTGTTTATAAATTAAGTTAAACTTAATGTAATCAGGTATGAATATATGTAAATTAGCTTAAATTACTTAAAGTATTTTAGTCTTAGTATACAGATTCAATTTAATTTAATTATAATTCTAAATTACTAATTTAACTAATTTAATTTAACAACTTAGCTATAAACTTAATAAATTCATTATTTATTACTTATAAAGGATTAAATTAAGGTAAAGATTTTATTTACTTATAATCTACATATACATAGATATATATACAGCTTTATAGTTTAACTCTCTTAACTATATTACTTACAGCTCTAGTTAGTTTACTAATACATATAAATTAGTTCAATTTATATATAATTATATAATTATTATATTTATTGTCTAAACTAGATCTAAAACATAGATTGCAGTGTTATATTTACGGAGTTGAGTATACAGTATATATATATTTACACTATCTATTTACATATGTTGCCTAATATATAGCTTATGTCTATATAAGTATACTTAATATACAAAGTAATATATATATGTATATATATAGGTATATAAATATTTTTACTTCTGGTCCTTTTGGGTGTTTCTTTTTAAATTGTTTACTGTTGTTATAGGTTTGACAGAAGTAGGAGAGAAGAAGGGAAGAATTAACTGAGGAGAGAGTCCTCAGTTCAGTTTTCTCTTTTAAAACATGTTTAGGATGGTGATTTCTGACTAAACTAGCTGACAGAGTTGAGAAAGAGTAGACATGTATGTACTGAAATTAGAGCTCAAGTATTGAACAAGAAAATTTTTTTACATATGAGATGAAATACAATCTACCGTCAGCTAAGATCAAATTAGAGTCTACAAGGTTTAACACTAGAACCTAGCTATTACAACCTATAATAACTAGACAGTAGCAGCACAAGACCTTCCAGACTCTGCAGCAGCTTAAGTCACCGTCCAAATGGTCTAACTGCTGCTGCAGTTAGTCCATTTGAGATGAAATGTGAGTTGGAAGAAGAACATGTAGCTGCAAGATGCAGCACTTTACTTTGTTTACTGGGATCAGAGTCAAACAAATCCAAACTGAAAAGAAAATCAGTCAATCCCAAATCTGACAAGGGTTTAATTTCTCACTAAATCACTAAATACCCCAATTCAAATGCCAAAAACCCTCATCAAAAACTTCATTTCAGATGAATCCACGAATATCACTGAATTGACTCTTCCTAATTCTATAGACAGCATGAATGAAGAATCAATTCAATCAATTAAAGCCCTTATTTCAAATCCCAGTTTCATGAAACCTTAAGGAGTATTGAGAACTCCTTAGGTTAGGAAATCACCAAACAACCATTAACAAAACTTATGAATGCGAGATCAGACTTCAAATTACCATAATAATTATCCTTAGATCTAACTTGCATTCAATAAATTCAAGACATTATCAAACCAGATTTATGTATGGCTCTTCTAAGATGATTTCTGTCACCAGAATTCCTCTCAGATTCCTTGCCAATAGGGAATTCAAATCAAGTTCATTCAATTCGTCAGATCAGGAAGTAAAACCCAAAAGAAAAATCCTTAAAATCCAAATTGAGGAGAAATCTGACAAACTGAAAATTTTGACCCAAAATCAGGGGCTTTTGTGACCAAGAGTGAGGTGAGTGGGAAACCCCTTAAGTGCTTGTTGACGCCAATTTCAGATCTGAGGTTGAAAACCAACTAGATCTGAAATTGGGTCAGAGTGTTTGGGTGGAAGATGAAAAACATGTCGTAGAAAATCAGAAATGGATATGACAGTATGGAGAGGTAGAGAATTTGAAAACATGGATATATGAAATCTTGCCCTCTAATCTGTAATGATCAGAGGAGGTGAGGGGGGAAATTTAAGCCTAATTCTACTACTACAGCTACTTTATCCTATGGAAAAATTAAACATTAACAATTGTATTAATTCTACTCTAAACTACTTAACTATAGCTAAAACTAATATGCAGAATTATAAACCTAATCTAACAGGAAGAATGGGACCTATGGGTCCTTAGCCGGTGGCTAAGGAGGAAGAAAGGAGGAAGATGACTCCAGCGGAGGGAAGAGTCTACTAGTGAGGCTCCAGGGTCATCCTCAGGTGCTACGAAGTCCTTAGCGACGAGGAGGTCGAGAGAAGGTGATGATTTCACAGTCGATGGCTGTGAAATCAGAGGCTTGATGGGGAGGAGGAACTGGAGTGGATGAATGATCACTAAGAGGTGTAGGAGGGAGCGATCCCTTGCACGCGACACCACTGAGGTGCTTAAGTAGCACACTCAGTGGCTGAGCTCACCACGCAGGTGAGGATAATCAAGATGCAACTGACGACGAGGATGAGAGGGGCAGAGCGCGCAGTGAGCTAAGCACAAAATCTGACCATCAGATGAGATCTGGGGAGATGGGTGATCGCACGCGCCGAATTACGCAAAACTTCCATTCGAATCTAATCGCAGATCAAGATCATGAAGAGCGACGGACGGCTGAGATTGGTCGTGTTCTTCACGCGCTACAGTGCGTGCGAAGAGCAGCAGGCCTCTCTCTGAAATAAGGGAAAATTGCAAACAGACCCTTGAACGAAGGGGTATAAGAATTGCATGCAGGCCCATAAATGAAAAGAACTACGACTGAAGGGCCCTTCAGCCTTTCGAAAGGGTCCCTACGACTTACAAGTAGGTCCAAAGGGGAGTTTTTAAGGGCAAGAGTGTAATGCATGAAGGACCTAAGTGTAAACTACCTATTTCATAACCTAAATGATGTCCAATTGCCTTCAAATTTTTATATGTGCTCAATTGAACATTTAAGACATTGACTATACTTCTGATTTGACCTTTCAAACTTATTTATGTGTTCAATTGATGCATGGATTATCATTTGTACTTTGCTTTCAGAATATCTCATTTTGTGACCTAATTATGAAGTTTTAACACAGAGTAAAGGTTTTAGGTCTTTTTCTTTAATTCCCACACTTAACCCTTTTTATCTGTTAATCTGATGTTGTTTTACTTAGTGTCTAGCTTAACTTCAGCTTTTTAGCCATGATGAGTAGCCTCTCATCAGACCGCCCACAAAACCCAATTAAGTATGTCTCCCTTTAGATTGGTGTACGGGAAGGCATGTCATCTCCTCATCGAATTGGAGCACAAAGCCTATTGGGCAGTACGGAACTGCAATCTAGATCTTTCTAAGGCTAGAACTCACAGAAAGCTTCAAATGAGCGAGATCAATGAATTACACCATGACATGTATAAGAACTCGTGAATTTACAAAGAGAGGGATAAGTCCTTTCACGACAAGCACATATCTAGAAAGATCTTTTACCCTAGTCAGAAAGTCTACTCTTTAATGCCAAGCTCAAGCTATTCCCAAGAAAACTAAGATCAAAATGGATCAGACCTTACCTCGTCCAACGAATCTTTGGAAATCGAGCCATCGAGATTAGTCCACTCAGCCACGATTCAGAGCCTTTCATCGTGAACGGTTAGAGACTCAAACCGTTCATTGAACTTACCGATACAAATTTGGCTGAGACATCCTTTACCCTCCATTCTCTCTGAGCTCATTGCGCCCAGCCGATGGCATAAAACTTAGTGCTTAACGGGAGGCAACCCATCATTTTGAAAAACCCGAAACCTTTCTTGACATTCCTATGCTAAATTCATATTGTACTTTAGGGTTCATCCATTCGAGCAGTCGACCCCACCTCAGGTACCCATACTCGATCTTGAAATCATTCACAACAATCATCTCAACCCATTCACCCACACAGAACCTGTTTTAATGAATGATCTAAGCTGAACTTGAACCCACCTAATTTACAATGGGGACATTGCAAATCGTAGGCATGGGGGGGTATGAAAGTGCAAAACGCCATGAAAATCATCTCACAAGGTTTCATAAAAAAAATCACATATTCCAAAAGTACCAAAAAAATGAAAAAATTCTCGAAAAAGAACAAAAAAAATTAAGAGGAGAGAAAAATTTTGAAGGCATATCAATTTTAAGGAGAAAAAGGGGAAAAGTGAAAACTGTCAAAAAGGAGCACAAGTTGAAAAGAAAAAGAAAAAGAGATAGTCATTAGTAAGAAGTTAAGGAATTAACTGAGTTCTAAACCATATCAAGAAAAAGAAAATGAAAGGAAAAAAGTGCTAATGAAACATAGAAGTGACTAGTAGGAATGCTGATTTTAGGCCTCTTGGGCTGAGATCCTAGGCTTAAAAATTCAAGTATCTACTAAGATTTGAACAGTCCTCAAGAGGTTGAGGAAAATGTGAAGCTTAAGTATTAGGTCTAAGACTTAGGGAGTATTCGGCCTCATTAACTAACCTCTGGTTTGTAGGACTCGGTAACCTAAGCACCACAATCCACACACAGTCTGGTTCAGTGCCCCTAAGTATAAAAATCACACAAATGCCTTTAAATCGTTCTGAAAAAGTCGCCTAGATTAAGAGCGGCTGAGAAACACAAGTTGATTTAGACGAGTTTTCGGTGCAGAGAGGTGAGAAATTCCCCTTGAAGATGCGCAATAACATATCCTCTCCTCGGTGCTTGTCTCTTAGGATATCTACATATCCTACCGGGGGCATGTAAGCACCCTGTGCAGGTTCAGATGCCATGGGCAGCATTATCACGAAATGTCGATTGCCAGGGTCTGGATTTAGCTACAGAACACCATGGGCGGGATTATCTCGAAATCTCGAAAGCTAGGGTTCTGGGGGTTGCCATGGGTGGTGCTATCTCGAAGTATCGATTGCCAAGGACCCTTCGAGGATTGATGATGGGGACTAGGAATCTGATACATATCGTGTTGTGAAGACAATCCGAAGCTAGAAATAAAGAGAAAAAAGAGAGAAAACTCCCCAAACAAAGAAAATTCCTCTATCTCTCTCTTACAAAAGCACACTGCAAACTAAACCTAGGCTAAAATATGTTACAAGCACGGGTGCTTTAACTGTGAAGTTCAACGAACCTTAGGATAGTTCCTGTGGGCTTAAAAACCTTCATGGTAGACTGAGGCTAAAGCTGGTCAGGTCCGGATCTTGGTTGGTACTTGAGTACATCTATGCCTATTATCAGCATTCTAACCTAATTTACAGACAAAAGCACACATCACAGTTTTCGAGCATCAAAAGGATTACATGGTCTAGAAGCAAAGTTAAAACCTTAAAATTTTACTAAGGAACTAGCAAAAGTTAGGCATGGGGGTATGATGGGAACACCATCATGAGCCATAGCTAGCTCATTTCGATCTAATTAAGAGAATAAATGCTCCTACATAACCAACTGAAGGTCCTAATTCACTGCATAATCTTTTTGAGAGAAAAATAAGAAACTAGGGGTAAAACTATAATTTGACCATTGCAGTACAACCATAGGTTTTCTTAAGGGCTAAACAAAGGTCAAATGGTCTTAACAAGATTATAAGTGGGTTGGATCAGACAGAAAAGGGTTTATGTGTATCCTGTGAATTAAATGACTTCTTGAAATCCTAAAACAGACCTACTTGATTAACCAAGGTTTTGGTTAGGATAAAATTCACTTAAACCCTCTAAAAATCATAGAAAAATATTCTCTAGGGTTTAGAACCTTCAATTTGGCCACTAGAACCCATCTTAACCTAGAATGGGGTCCTAGATAGATATTTGCCCAAAATTAGATTTTTGCATAAATTTCCTAGTCAAACATGGTCAAACCTAAAATCCAACTTCACCATTGGATTCCTTAGGTCCAAATTAGGTTTTTACCAAAATTTGGACCCAAGATGAGTTTGCCTTGACCTAGTTTGCAAAAGGTCCAACCTGATTACGTTTCTACCCCTAACTTTCAAAAACCCTTACAACCAGCCCCCAAGCTTCTTCATCATTTTCACAAGTAGGTCCCTCCACCATTATAGCGGAGGAATTCTACTCCAGCGAGCTTTGGAAGGAAAGTTCTCCCTGATTGCTTAGAGAATCTCTTCCAAAATTGGAAGGGAGATTCTCTGAAAAATTCTCTCTCATCTAAACCCTCATTTGAGATCTGATTCCCTCCCTATCTCTCATGCGAACGCATGAGAGATATGGGTATCCTAACGACTTCCAACTCCCCTAATCGACCTTTAGAGCTCTATTTAAAAGAGCCCAGACCCCTCCGATCACTTCACGCTCGAATTCGTTCGCAAACACCCCTAATTCGTCTCTTCTCCTCACGACCATAGGTTCCTCGATGTCCGGTGACCTCCCTTACTCCTCCTCATCATCCGACCACCATACCTATGACGGATCCTTCTTCCTTGACTTCGTCCGCATCTCGTCGTACCTGCAAGCGCCTCCCTCTTTTCGTCCTCACCGATCTCCACTCACCTGAGCCACCTTCGTCTCTGGTGTCGGTCACACCAGACCCAATGCCTCTGCTCGCCCCCTTCATATCTTCACCTCCCAGATAAGCTTCCTCTCCCCTCTACATTCTTCTCCACCCTTTATTCTTCAAAATCGACCACTACCAACCTCCACTACCTCCATCCCTTCCATCTCTGGCAAGGCCGCTCCACCTCCACAAGCCATCCCAACCCTTGCCGACAAACCCATAAGCTTCCCCTCACTTCACTGATCCTTTCCCCTCACTCCACGCACCAAGCCACTCACTCAAACCACCCCCCATACACACCCACAACTTCGCACATAGTGTGCCCTAGGCACGCATGCACAGACACTGCCACGCCATGCCAACACCTCCAGCATCTTCGTCGTGCTCCGGCGACCCTCTCTGAACATTCTAACATAGCTGCAAGGCCGATCTTGTGATTTCAGGTTCATCGCCCCTCCACCATTAGCGAGTGAGCTTGAAGTAAGCTTGTTGCAGCTCCAGGTATGCCAGGCTCAGGTGCTGCTATCCCAGGTGCGTGGAAGCCCCTCGCGTGCTCACTCAGGCTTTCAATTGGAGTCGAAAACCTCTGCTGCTGCTACAATCGTGAAGGGTATCTCTACAAGCACATGCGAAAGGAAGGTGGGACATTTAGTCCCACCTCGGAAGTGAAGGCGCGCTCGCACCTACATAAGAGGAAAAAGTGACATAGCCTTGTCGCCTCAGATCCACGGGGTGAGGTCCCACTCACCCAACCCGGTCTTGTTCGCGATCACGTCTCGTGGACCTGGCCTGACCCGACCCGACTGCACACCTTGCTCACTACCGCACATCGGTGGGCCTGGTTCTGGGTAAGCACCCGACCCGATTACCTGACTATCTGTGTGGCTCTGGGACAGCATATCCTAAGAGAGAAAGTGAGGAGAGCTGTGCGCGAGCAGGGGTAGGTTTTGCTATAGATTCTTCAGGCCAACACTTAACCACAGCCAGAAGGAAGAAGAAGGAGAAGCCAAGGAAGACGAAAGGCAAAGGTAGGAGCTAAAGAAAGAAGAAGAAGCAGGAAAGAGAAGACAGAGGCAGAAGGCAAAGGAAGAAGAAGAATAGCAGAAGCCAAAGCACAAAGAGAGAGACAGAGAAGAGAAAGAAAAGAATCATGAAGGAAAAAGAAGACAGAACAGAAGCTAAAGGAAGGAGAAGACAGAGAAGAGAAAGAGAAGACACTTTAAGTCGTCTGATTAAAGAATCAGACGACAGATTCTAGTCTCCATTGCATATTTACATTGAATCATTTGGTGATATTGTAGGAGTATTTGGTGATCTACATCACCATTTTACTCCCATATTTTTGCACTCTAATACTGTAACTATTGCAATTTCTTTCATGTTTAAATTGTGATCTTGATTTCTAAATACTAATTTTCTCCCTGTGTTTGACCTCAGAAATCTTCTCGAGTAATAAAATTTTATCTGTTTTGAATGCTATTTCGGCTGTACTACAACTTAATACTTTTAAAACCCGATTCAGCACGACGAACAGTATGATTGCCAACCTAGAAATAGAGTAAGAGGGTTTTTTTTTAATATATATATATATTGTATGATTCCTCTAACTCTAACCTTGGATCAGCTATCAACACAATCTATGTCGAATTCATTGTCCCCATCACTAAACCTCGAAGGGTGCCTAGCTTTCGATGCTTCGAGATAGCACCACCCATAGTGACCCCAAGAACTCCTGGTAATCGACACTTCTAGATAGTATCACCCATGGATTTCTTAATCAAATTCAGACCTGTGGCAATCGACACTTGAAGATAGGGCCACCCATGGTACCTAAACTGCACAATGCGCTTACATGCCCCTAGTAGAACGAATATCCTAAGAGACAAGTGTCGAAGAGGTGACATGTTATCATCGCATCATCAAGGTGAGTATATACTCCACCTCTCATGTGGTAGGAACTCGTCCAATCAAATTGTGTTTTCAAGCTTCTCCTAAGTCAGAACTAAGAGAAGCAAATTTTCTTTAACGAATTAAGGTGATCATTACTTACACAAGAGCAAGTGTATGTGAAATGTGGATTCTTGGGTTACAAGACTCGTAAACCAAAAGGTAGAAAAAGTCACTAGGTAATACCCAGCCTTTAACTCAATCCCTAGCTTTCCTTCCTTAACCTCTTGAGGAATGGTCCACAACCTAACTCCTACTTAAGTTTTTAAGTCCGCAAAGGACCTTAAGGGTCTAAAACTAGTAGCTCAACTTAGCTTTTAAAGTCAAACACCTAGAGTCAACTTTAGTCTAACCTAAAGTTCTAGTCTTTTGCCTAAGAATGTAGGGCCCAGCCAGTTAAGCTCAATGCAATTTTTTTTTTAATAAATGCAAATGTATGCAATGCAGAATGTTTTAACTAAATACATGAATGCACTAAGTATAAATGCTATGTATATCCCCTAAGTACACCCCCCCATGCCTAAAATCCGCAATGACCCCATTGCATAGAAGGGTATTACCTGGGTTAGAGTTGGGCTACCATTATTTTGTTGGTAGCCGAGTAGCTAAAGAACTTGTAACTCTGGTTCCAAAACCAAAGAAATAGGCCCTAAAAATGAGCGTAACAATACTGGCCTAGAAAAGAGGTAATTTAGGATGTTGGCGAGCTGATGATGAATCCCAATTGCAAATGCTCACCCAACCAAGATGGGAATGAAATTGTCCCAGGTCACCGGAGGAGGTTCTAAATGATAGGTGGGAATAACGACCTCCAGAAGGGTAGGGGGAGGATGACAAGGATCCTCCAAAAGGAATGGGGAAGGAATAGTGCAAAGATATACCCCTAGGGTGATGGACTGACCATAGAAAGCATCAATCCATACCAGGTAACCCATTACAAGAGATATTGGTCCACTAAGCGCCCCGGTCAGAATAGAAATGAGTAGATCTCTAATCTAGGTATTGTTTAGGGTGTCCAAGTTTCGAGGTTGTGGGATGGCCATAAGATCAAGATTTGGTCTAATCAGCTTAGTATTCATTCCTAACAGCCTTTCTAGTTCCTTAATTGCATCTCTAGCATCCCTAGGAATATCATAAGTATCTACCTGCGCTTCATTAGTGATCAGTTCAAGGTATGGAGTCAAAATTTTGTCTTTATACATAGGCGAATCACAGGGCAACTCCCAATCGTATGGAAGTAGGTTGGAAGCAACAGATTTAGGGATTGCCCTATCAATCTCATCCCCGAGTTCTTGTTCTTTACTCAATTCCTCCCTGGAGTCTATGTAAATCCACATAAATCTCAGAAGTTACTTCCACATTTTCCATTATTTCATCATCATAAGAAGGGATATCATCAATGGGTGTGCTAAGGAAACCTAATTTGATAAAATTTGTGACATCCTCAGGTCCTAATTCTTCAAACAAAACATTGTAGGATCTAAAGATAGAGGAATATGTATATAACTATGCACACACAAATACTTTAGCACAATGTTAGTAATAACAAAAAGATTTGCACGATCAATTCAAACCACAAAGGACACAAAATGTATAGTGGTTCCCCTCCCTTAGGTACTCCACTACCTAAGCCTCCCAGCTTAGGATTTTTAACCTAACTCTCTCAACCCCGAGAGAATCAATTTAGTAAATCGAGATAATTAATAGGTTACCTCAACCCAAGTACAATAACGGGTTTGTTACAACCCAACGAGTAACAAGCTCAAATACAAAAGAAGTACAGGTGTAAGACAAAAAGAATCTTACAACTAAAACCTAAGCCTCTCAACAATAATTAAAAGATGATACCAATTTGAGAGCCTAGAATGAACGTGAATGCCTTGACAATGTGTGAAGAAATCACGTCGATGCGTTTGCAAGTCCGTAGAGAGATTGAGAGCAGCAAACTATTCCTTCTCTTGAATATGCGGTGGAAAAATGTGAAATATAGCTCTAGGAATTTTCCTTGTATTTCTAATATTTCTTATGTCTCTTGTATGCAAACAAAGAGTCCTAGGGTTATTTTATAGAGTTTAGGTCCTAGGATACTCGTCTACTAGATGTTGGGAATTAATTCTCAACGTTCATATTATTGGAGTTAATTTTCTAGCCGTTCAGTTTTGAGCCAACGGCTACCTGGTACCAGTACTAAAGTACCTGTACCGGTACTAGCAGCTCACTGCCACCAGTACATGAGTCCTGGTATCGGTACTCATCATGGGTACCGGTACTTGTGACTCCCAGGTTTGGAATTCCTTGGGCACAGTAACCTACCTGTACCGATACTCGTCATGGGTACTGGTACTTGTAAGGTTCAGGCTAGAATAAAGCCTTCAACCTGTGGCCAACATGTACCGGTACTCATGGTTAGTACCAGTACTTGTTGTTCACAGTTTGAGACGAATTCTCAAACCTGTGCCTTGCAAATACCAGTACTGATGAACAATGTCGATACTTGCTTACAAGTACCTCTTTTAAGTGTTTTAATTCATTACGTACTTTGAAAATGTTTGCAATATAAATCCTAATTTATCTCTAATTGATTTTACGATCTAAGTTATGATTCTTTATTAAGAGGCATATACAATCTATAAAAATAAAATCTAAACTAAATAAACTAAAGGTCAAAGATGATTTTCTCCTCCTCGATTCATCCTTCTCATCCTGCCTCCTCCTTGTCATCATCTTCTCTTTCTCATCATCATGCCTCCATCATTTCCTGTTTGCCTTAATCTTCACCTAAATCTGAAAAGAACTCAATTGCAAACATTAATTCATAATAATTTTGTTAACACCAAAACAAGATGTGGAACAAGGTTCCAACGGACAAATCATCCTTAGTGTCACTCCAAATCCTGAATGTAGGTTCCTCACAAATTTCATCATTCTCCTCATCATACAATTCATCATATACTTGAGGTCTAGAATCATCAAAAATCTCTGTAGATCCCCTAGGGCACTCTATTTGGGGTAAATCATTCACACTAATAACATTAGACTCTTCAGATAGGTGAATTCCTTCAGGGTCAGGTTCCTTAAGGGTGGGTTTAAGTTCAATTAATTGATCATCATCAAAAGGGAGGGTAGGATTAACAACTTGACTTAAACCCCACTCATCAAATATGACAAAAATACTATCATCTAGGTCGAAGTCTTCCAAAGGTACCATTTGTCCCCTCTTTTGACTCCAATATAATTCAGGTGGATACTCAACCTAATCATCATCTTCCTCGGGTGGCCACATTCCAAAATCAGAATCAAGGGTGTAACTTAGGTGGCCAAGTTCATGTTGCCTAGGAGTACTAGTCCAACCCTGGAAATCATAGCCATGAAGGGTGGGTGGGTTGGGTGTGTCAATCATGGGAGGGATATTGGACAAGGCAAATCCCGATCCTAAGTTCTGCTCGCTGAATTAGGGCTTAACCAAGCAAATACTCCTATAGTAGGAGTATAAAGGATCCCAATGACTTATCATTTTGTCCATCCAAGAATGGACCATCTCAGCATATGGGATTGAAGATTGCAGAGTGGGGGTGATAAACACACATGAATTCATGATAAAATGCATATTTATGATAGTTCCTAGGCTTAGCATTGCATATCATGTTATAAATAATACATAACATCCATCACATGGCATTTAGGATAGTTGTATACTATGTACATTAATTCTATCATTTTACGTGGCCAGGAGGCAAGGTGACATCTTTACAGGCTTCAGATGAAGAATCCGACCATACGAATGGATTCAGAGCGACAATCGTAGTCTATCATCACAAGAATCACCTCGATCGGAGCTCTGTAGTACCCACCACAAGAAGAAGAAGACGGACGGCCCAGATGGCACCATGTGGTGCCATCCAGGCCAGCCCACCTAAGCCGGCACGTCCTCAAGCCCACCGCATGGAGGGATCTCAGCCATTGGATCTCAATCCAACGGCTGAGGGTGGCTTGAACCGCGTGTCAGCAAACTCTACACTTGACCAAGAGTGTGCCTTGGCCAAACGGTGAGGCACCCTTTCCACAGCTACAAGATGTGGCTTTAAGACCCACAGTGCCCCCTTCATAAATTGAACGCACGCGCATGCAGCAGTAGCAGCGACAGCATAGCGCCAGCATGCACCAGCAGCGCGCGCCTGCGTACGCCAGTGCATGCCAACGCGCACGCTAGTAGGGCCACCGTGCAATCCGCTGCATGAGGCGGGACAGCATAGATCACTTGGGCGGGCGCGTGCTCGGTTGGCACCAGCCTTCAGCGATAGCTTGGCAGACATATGTTGGAAGGTCGTAGATCACATTTTTGATAAAAGCATCGTAGTATAGTTGCGAAATATGATCCAACAAAGATATTGTTTTGTAAAAATAATGAGACTTTGAGTCCCGGTCGTTCGTCTCTAGGAGGCATTGTTTTTGCTTTTGAAATCGATCTTAAAGCCGCTCTACTTTATTTAAATGGCATGCTGGTTTCTTAATATATAGGCAATTAAAGAACAGGCACTTAAATCACGCAAATATGATAATCATTCAGCTCATGGTGATTTTGAACACATAAGAGATATATATATATAAAGTGAAATTTCATTCATCATTGGAGAGTTGTTGCACAAGGAAATCTAGAGGAAAGCTTATACATGAATGCTTAAAAATTAAACCTAACTACCAGAAAACGATTGCATACAAGAATCAACAGGGGGATTTCACATGCATCATTGGGGGAGAAGTAAGACTACACTACTAAGCAGTAAATGAAAGTAATAAAGATTATGAAGAGCATGATTTAAAGCTAGAAGAATAGAGGGCATTCAGTGGTGGTCCCCGATGGCCTTAGAGTGGTCGAGAGAAGGAGGGGCGGCCAATGGAACTTAGGCCGGCCCTTGGAGAGAGGTAGGGTTGATCCAGCATCCCGGCATGGTGTCCTCCATGGTGGTGGTAGTGAGCTCATGGAGGTGGAGTGACTATGGAGGTGGCGTGAATGGCACCAATGGAGTGCAATTGCCAAAGAAGTGAATGGGTGCAAATGGCCACCCAAGGGGTCTTTTTATAGACCTAAGGGAAGCTCTCTAGAGAATTATGGAATTCTCTAGAGAGGCCTATGGTGGGAGCTCGTGGGAGAGTGAGAGAGAGAGGGTGGATGGTGGTTTTTAGATCCACCAAATGTGGATCTAAAAATTGAATGGCTCTTGGTTGCTATTTTTGGCAACCAAGGCAACCACACATGGTAGAGAGTTCTAGAGAACTCTAGGCTAGATATTTTCGTGTGGATGGTGTGTGTGGGTGTGTGTGGTTCAAAACTTAGGTGGCTAGGTTGATTAGGTTGGGTTCTAGTGGGTTTAGGTCAAGGTAGGTCTCAAATTAGGGTTATAAATCCTAATTCACTAAGGTAAAGTGCAATTAAACTTAATACAAGTTTAATTGGGTGTGTGGAAACTTAATTGAGAGTAAAACAACTCAATTAAGTCAGGTCTAGGTCAATTGGACTCTCACTAAGTCCAATTGGACAGTGTGTGTTGAGATCAGGGCTCAATTGGACTCAATGAGTCCAATTGAATAGGCTAATGGAATTGACTAAGATCCAAGTCAATTAGGTTTAGTGAGGACCTAATTAGGTCCTTAGGGAGGTCTAGAGGTGATGTACTAGGGTTAGGGCACCTTAATTTATGTTCTTATAGGGTTGGAATTGGGTTTAGGGACCTAGAGATCCAAGATCAAGGCTTAAATCTCAAAACAGGAATTGGAGAGCAGTATCAGACGTCTAATAATATAATCAGACGTCTTATACTCAAAAATCATAAGTCCAGACTTGTTGTCTCGACATCCAATCAGAGTCAGGAAGGATTTCGGGTTTTGTTTTGGGTATTCTGCAGAAATTGGATGTCTGACAAAGTGTCTGGACGTCCAATAACACTGCAGAAGTGGGTTTGAAGTGTGCGGGAGTTGGCTAAGGGTCCTGGACGTCTTAAAACTCATCTGGACATCCAGATCAAGGTTGGAACTAGGGTTTTAGGGCTTCCTAAGGTGTTGTGACCTAATCTAAGGGTGGCTAAGGCTTAGGGAAGTCTCTAGGCTATCCTAGGACTAGGATGATCCTAAGCTCTTCACATTTTACTGCTTTATTCCTACTTAATAGAATAGAAAACCTTTAACCCCGTTACATTATTATTCCTACATCTAAACTAGGCCTCCTGCTCCAGCTCTGCTTCAACTCCCGTTATTCTTGATCCAGCTTCAGATCCAGCTCCTGATCAGCTTATTCCCTGCAATCAACATAATGCACTTAATCAGCACATTACAACATTATTTTATGCATAGCTAAAGGAAAGCGGTAAAGATGCAGATAATGCGTATGCATGCATGAATAACCCTAACTTATGCTAAGTCCTAGCTTAATCTAGGCCAATTAAGACCTATGATTGCTGCGCAATCAACATACAGCGATGCTTACAGCTGTCGCTAATTGTGCACACGCCAGTAAGGCCAGCTGTGAGTGTGAGCAGGTATGAGCTGCCTACAACGACACTTACAACGACAACTTAGAGGTCACTAATGGTCCCATGCCTATTCTAGCCTCTTTTCATCCACTATAAAAGGACCAACACCCCCTCCCTTCCAAGCCATCTCTACCTACTCTACTCCCACCTACTCCCAAGCTCTAGCTAGCCTACCAACACTCTGTTAAAGTTTGCTCTCAAGCTCCCAAGGTGCCTATTAGTGTAACGAGACTTTGCCCCACCAAATACTCCTCCAACTTCCCATCCCCATTCATAGGTTGCCTTGGAGACGTCCTCCCACCTCCATTCCAGTAGTAGATCACCTCCGCGTTCTCACCTCCATTACGAAGTTGCGTTAAAGCTTTCCTCTACCCAACGTCCTCCCACTTCTCACCTCTGTCGTCCTGCTTCCCAACTCCTTCATTTGAGCTTCCGCCAGGCATCGTCGTCTCATCGAACAGCCACTTTGGGAGATTTCTTCTTACCTCCCTCTCTTTTTATGTTTTCTAGATTATTGTAATTGACATTCATGCAATATATCAAATTTGATTCCATCTCTCTCTTCTGATTGATTGTCATTTTATTTCAAAAACAAAAAAATAACAAAACCCTAAAACACCAAAAAGAAACAAATCGAAGCATGATTTTCATACAAAGTAAACGTCGCCTCTCTATGTTTGACTTGGGACTCTCTTTTGAAGTTTCGGTATAAATTATATTTGATCACGAGTTTTGCAACTACGATGACGGGTTACTCGTAACCCTAATTTCAAACATGCGAAACTCGTGCGATTAGGGGGTAAGGGTGTAGGAAAGAGGTGAAAGGGTGGTGGTCAAATTGGTCCATTCTAACTCACACTAAAGTTAAATTCTTGCCAAGAAAACACAATTCAAAAGGACATTTTAGGTCTTTACAAATTTAGGCACTTAAGTTAGTTCCATTTTGTAGGTGACAAAACAAGTTATCCAAATAGTTACGTGCCTACTTATCAACCTACGATATGCATAAGAAGACCTAGTTGGAACTTAGGTGCTCTTCCTTAAAGTTCAAATGGTAGAGTACTCCAAGGATGGAAGATCGAGTGATGCAAGTAGGCCTAAGCCTTCCTTTGAAGCTGTGCTTTTGTGGTGCTTCTTAACTACCTTTAAAAATCCGTGGTAGGGTATCCCCCTCCTTGGAGTTACAAAACCTTTGATCTTAAGTTTCAAGCACTTTGGAATCCAATGGTAGGAAGGTTCTTTCCTAGCAGCTCAAAAACCTAGGAGTGTCTAAATTAGTGATTCGGTGCAAAAGCATACAAGTGTGCATACACCGCAAAAGATTTTGATTTTGAATTTTAAATCATGTGCCAAGTTTGAAAATCAAGTCCTTGGTTTTTAAATGTTTCTCCTTTAATTAGTTCTTTTTAGAAAATTAAATGTGACCACTTTATTAGATTGCTTCAAGACAGATTATGTGGTCTAGGAATTAAGTCCAAATGCAAATACATGAACAAATATAGATGCAAAGAAAGAGGATGAACCTTCCCTCCGACAATTAATAATGCAAGAATGCACGCAATACAAAAAATAAAGTCTAGATGCTGCTCATACAATCCTAAATGGTTTGACCTAGGGGAATGCAGCTTCTAGCAACCAACTCGTGTTTTTTTTTATACTACTTAAGTGCAAATAAGAAAGGACAAACTCCCAAAAAATAAAATGAAAACCTAGATCTAAAGAAAAAGGAAACATGCTCCCGAAAAATTACCCAACACGAGCCTACAAGAAGGTTGAGGAACAAACTCCTAAAATGTACCCTAAAACAAGGGTCTCAAACTAAAGGAATGTTCAAGAAAATAAAGAAAAATAAAGTTCTAAAACCTAAATTCTATCTACTGAAAAAATTGACAGAGATGAAGATGATCATGGTCTCGAAAAATTACCCAACACAAGCCTAAAAGAAAGTCGGGGAACAAGTCCCTAAAATGTACCCAGAATAGGGGTCTCAAACCAAATGAATGTGTGAGAAAATAAAGAAAAATAGAGTTCTAAAACCTAATTGTATCTACTGAAAAAATTAATGGAGATGAAGATGATCACTCCAGATGTCCTCCTTCGGTGGTGGAGACAACGTCCACCACAGCACGTCGAGCTCCTACCTTTAGAAATGGAGCTCCCCATGTCCTCCGAACGGTGGAAACAAGGTCCACCTTGGTGTCGTTGAGGCTAGTGTAACAATTCATCTCAAGATACACGTAACTCACACCAAACAGATAATCGAAGTGAAATATGCCTCAAATAAAATGTGAACAAATAAATAAATAAATGAGAGTTTAACAGGCTCGTTGCCTCCTCGTAAATGGCACCATTTGAAAGATGATTTTACTTTAGAAGTAGTTTTGCACATAAAATGATGTGTCGAAGTAGTATGTAAGTGGTGGAAATTGCTAATCAAAATAAATCAAAACAAATGAAAAATAAGTAACTGCTCAAAAGGGAGCGGGTCGTGTCCATAGGAAGGCTCTGGCCTATTAAAATCGCAAAAATTGAGAAACCAATGTTCACAATTAAAGTCATGAAGAATCGATGCCAAAACCCCTCTCAAATGAGGCTCATAGTGTTCATATATATTGATAAAGCATTTAAAGAAAAGAGGGAGGTTATCTTCACAAAATAAACAGCATTATAAAATTCACTAAATGAGAAAAATCAAGTTTGGCAATGGCATGGACTGTGATAACTAATGAAACCCAAAATAGGGGAAAACTTCCCCTTGTGCTCGTGCACGAAGGAGGCCATGGCTAGAGGCGTGAAGCTCATCAGAGGTCTGTTGGGTCGAGGGCTACGCAGCGGTGGTGGAAGCGCGGTGGGAGGTGGCTGGAGTCGGTGGCGATAAGGAGGAGATGGCAGTGGGTTTCCTCCTGCTACTTGCTATTGGAGCTGAGGGAGAGGTGCGTGCAGGCTGCTTGTTGGAGGTCGCCCGGAGGGGTGTGTGTGGTAGGTTTGGACAGACAATGCGTTAGGGGTGCACGCGGTAGGGGCTCCCACTTAGGTAGGTGATACGCGTGTAGCTGTGCTACTAGTGTGTGTGTGTGTGTAGCCGTGTGGAGTTGCACGTGGCTAAGGAGGGTGTTGGCATACGTGAAGATGGCAAGGAGAAAGCGTTGGTGGTTAGCGAGGCTGGTGGTGTTGGGTTGTTTTGCGAAGAAGATGATGAATAGTAAGTTATAAAAGAAAATAGAATCAAAGAGAAAATAAAGAAGGAGATAGATAAATGGCAAGCTTGAAGGAGCTCGGCCACAGTAATGGCCATGGGTAGTGCTGCGGTCAATCGGAGTGTGGGGGCAATGTTCGCCCACGAAGTTAATGCGGGTGCACTGTGTGCTGTCACCACGTAGCTAGGTAGTAGCGTCGATGACGTACAGGAGGCAGGTAGTGTGGGGCGGGCACAGTGAAGGTGGAGTGAAATGGAGCCTCCCCTTGCACGGCAGCAGCTCCTCTTCTTTTATAACTGTCGCAGCAGAATTCAAATGTCGTGCTCCTTCAATGGTCTTGAATGGCCTTCAATGGCAACCAACCCATCCTCCATGAATACAATAAAATATATGGAAATGAATTGATGTGTAATTTATGCATGAACCCATAAAAAAAACTAATTCCTATTTCTAATACATATATGCAACCTACTTCTAATGCATGCTATTTATATTTTGCATTTACTTTTAATGTATTAGTTTATAATGCATGCATGCAAAAGTTGTAAAAAATAAGAATGTAATGCCTACAAGCAAATATATATATACTACATTATTTATATCTTAATGCATGTTATTTATATGTTAATATTGCTCTAATGTCTAGGCATTTAAGTAACTAAATAGCCTACAAATATGATCCCATCACCCATTACTATTACCCCTTGTTTCGTTGTCTACTCTACTCAATTTTCACTAACGTATAGTTTTAGGTTCTGTACTTAGGTGTTGCTGAGCAGTCGGGTGCAGTGCTTGCCATCGATTAGGCTTCTGTGGAATCGAGTCCTACGTGAGGAGACGGTCCATACTGAGCTAGTGGCTCGTAGTAGTAGTTTTCTTTCCTTTATTAGATTTTATTTTTTCCTATCTTTTGGTGATTTTAGGAGACTCTCCTTGCTTTCTGTTTTATGGTGAATTTTAATTATATTGTCAGCACTTTAGTTTTCTTTCATTGAATGCATTATGAATATTGGCTATTGATGTTTTATGGCTATGTGTTGGGTGTCTGTGATCTTGTAGGTGTTCATGTTAGTTGGTAGCACATGGCAACTCGGGTTTCATCACTTAGCGAGACTCGAGTCGTCACAGATAGGGGTTAAAATACTTATTGTTTGGCCTCAAGTGCATCTAGATTTGTGTGTGTATATATATAAATTCATTAAAATTTTTGGCAGAGTTTCCCCTGCAATATAATTTTCTTCCCATAACAAACACACATAATTAATCATATAAGCATGCACAAATTAAGTGGGCACACCCCACATTCTAATCATGCGTACAAATTGAAATTAAAGTGGGTACACCTCACATTCTAATCATACATATAAACTGAAATTAAAGTGGGTACACCCCACATTTTAATCATGCATATAAACTGAAATTAAAGTGGGTACATCCCATATTCTAATCAGGCATATAAATTGAAATTAAAAGTGGGTACACCCCACATTCTAGTCATGCATAAAAATTGAAATTAAAGTGGGTACACCCCACATTCATGCATACATAATAATATAATTAATTTAAAATTACGCACATTCATATCTTGCGGAACATGTGAATCGACGAGCACGTCTCCAACAGCAAGTGTAACCTAAATCAAATATCACAAATCAAATATGATAATTATTAAATTACAATAAAAATAATTTAAAAAATTAAGGGATGGGGGATAAGGGTGGCTGGATGGGGAGGAGGGTAGGGGGAGGAGGCAGGATAAGGAGGAGGGGTGGATGGGTGAGGAGGAGGGGCAGATGGGGGAGGAAGAGGGTTCGATTGGGGAGGAGGGGGGTGGATGGGGGAGGTGGTCAGGGGGAGGAGGGGCTATTGGTGCTAGAGCACCATGATCATCTATTTTGATGATAACAAAACACGTGTTATTTAACATTTGCACTTGGAGTCTTAGATTTCAGGTCAATTACAAATGGAGATATGATTAGATGGAGTTCGAGCTCGCATCCAGGATGGATTTGAAGAGCTTGATGGAGAACAGAAGAGATTTGCGAGGAGCGATATATTGAAGAAGGAAGGAGATGAAGAATAGGATAGATTTCCTTCTCTTGTACTCTTTGTATTTTTTGTTTCTTTTGTTGCTCTTTATTTTTGTTACTTAGATTCATGTTAAAGAGCCTCAAAGTACCCTAACAGTAGTCCTAGGAACACCAGCACAACCCTAGGATACTTAGGTTTTCTGTAGAGAACTTAGAAAACCAATATAGGGTTCAAATAGCATTTCCAGACGTCTAATTCCAAAATCAGACGTCAGATAATGTGCTTTAAGATGTCTGACTGTTGATTCAGACGTCTGATAACATTTAGGCTGGACTTCTTAGCTCTGTCTGATGAAATTAGACGTCCAGACCTTAGACCAAACACCTTATAAGACATCTGATGACTTTGTCAGACGTCCAATTAGTGGATCGTTGGTTGGCTTAGCAAACACTCAAGGATATCACCGTTAGAGACTTATCAGACGTCCTTAGGCCTTTCAAGACATCTGATAAATGACTGTTTTGCCTGAGCTGACCCAAAATCTCTTCTCAGAGATTTTCTAGCCGTTGCACTCTCTTGGAAATCCATTCCCATGAAAAAGTAGGTTTCCAGACGTCCAGACATAGTGCCAGACGTCCTGTATGTCGTCTGATGGACTTGCACTAGAACCCTGTTTAGATCTGATCCAAGTCAGGAAGAAACCCGCCTAAAATCAGACGTCTGATGTTGTTCCCAGACATCTTAAAGTGATCTTCCAAACGTTTGATGCCAGGATCAGACGTCTGATAAGCCTGTCAGTGCAATCATTGTTCCTAATTTCGGCCTGATTCTCTTGGGCTTTGCACCCAACGGCTATGGAAGCTTTCCAAAGCCTTCCTAAGGCCTCTGTAAATAGAGGGGAACCTCTTGCACACACACACACACTTTGTAATACACTTTCAAACCATTTTGTGTCTCTTGATCCTAAGAAGAAAAGCTTTTGTTCTCCAAGCTCTAATTCTTCATCTAGAGAGCATGAAGCATTTGCGCATCTGCTCTCCCGCCGTAGTTCACGAGAGCGACGTTGCGTTGTCGTTCACACATCCGCGTCGTCGACACACTCCTTGCAAAGGGAAGCATCTTAATTCCTATAGAAGCTCGGTTTAAATTACTTTGTTGGCTCTATAGGATTGTTGTTTATTTTATCTTTGTTATTTGGTTGGGTATTCGCTTTGCGAATTCCCGTCTCCTTCGAGAGACAAAATCCTTCTCGTGAAGAGAAGGGGTTTGAGGTACGCTACCCTCGTATAAAGTAGCGTGGTTGTAATTGAGGTTGAATCACCCTCGTTTAAGTTATTCGGTTAGTGGATTTGATCAACTTAGTTGATCGGAAAATCCTAACTCGAGAGGGTTAGGTGGTGGTTTTCACCCGGTTTGGGTTTTCACCTAAAAATCTGTGTACTTTGTGTGATTGAATTTTGTGAGATTGTTTATTATCTTTTCCGCAATTTTTTACGTTACGCTGATCTCACCCCCTCCGAGTAGGGAATTACAATTGGTATCAGAGCAGGTCTCGCGTTATCGGCATTACAAACCGGCGAGGATCCAGATATGGAGGGAAAAGCGTTCGTGTGCACCGAAGGACACGATACCTTGCAACCACCATACTTTGCTGGTATAGATTTCATTTATTGGAAAAATCATATGACTATGTGGTTGCAGGACTACGACTTCCGAGTGTGGGAAAAATGCGTATCTGCATTTGTGATTCCCAAGAAACCCACAAGTGGTTACTCAGAAGATCAGGTTCGGAATCTCAACCTCAACACAAAGGCAATGAATGCCTTGTATTGCGCGTTGAGTCCGAAGGAATTCGAACGAATCCAAGAGTGCACCACCGCCCACAAGATATGGAGGAGGTTAGAGGGCACTCATGAGGAGACGAGCTCGGAAGAAGATCTCGAGAAGAAGGAAACTGCGTGCCTTAGATTCATGGACATCACGGATAACGACAGCGATAATGAGGTAAATTCGGATTTACAAGATGCTTTTAATGAGTTGTATGAGCTTAGTAAATCACTAAAAATAGAAAACAAAAGCATGAAAAAGAATCTTAATTTTCTTAAATCTGAAAATGAAAGGCTAGAAAATAAACTTAAGGATTTATAAATAAGCCCTAGTTCTAACACTTCTGAAAATGAAAATTTGTTTCTTGAAAATAAAAACCTAATTAATGAAAATATTAAATTGATTGAAGAAAATGATAGTTTAAAGTTAGAAATTTCTGATTTAAAGACTAAGATGCATATTATAGAAAAATAAATTGCATGTCTTAAGGAAAACTCCAACAAATTAATCAACAAAGTAGATAATTTTTATAGCCTAAGGTTGAGAAAGGATCTTCGTCAAGGAGACCCGCTAACAGATCCGGATCGAAGCTCACTTGGATACCGAAGAAAGAATTGGAATCTTATTTTGTAGGTTTCAGGGATGACTACAACACAAAGGACTGGACCTACAAGCTCAAAGCTGGTCAACTCAAGTTGGGACAACCAAGGAGTAGACCAAGGAGGAGAACAAGAAGACCAACGAGATGGCAAACAAACAATGATCCCGCCGCACGTCGACCACCAGATTGGAGATCGGCGCCAATGCCCAAGCCTCCAAGCTATGGATGGGAGCCCCATCCGATGTGGCATCCACCACCACCATTTAGGCCATTTTATTGGCCATGGTAGGTGAGGTAAAACCCTTTACCCTATCCTCTTATTATTAGCATTTAGATAGGGGAGTTAAAAAAATTATGAGCTAATTGTCAATTTTTAAGGGGGAGTTGCAAGTTAGCTAAATTTCCTTTAGTAAGGGAGAGAAAAATAACAGCTATCTTGTTGTTATAAAAAAAGGGGAGGACATTACTTTTGTTAAAAAGAAATTCATAGAAGAGCATGTTTTAAGGGGGAGTTATAGGAAATTTAAAATCAATCAAACCTTTTTGATAATGTCAAAAAGGGGGAGGATTTTTTGCATTATTATTTATGATTTTGTCATCATCAAAAAGGGGGAGATTGTTGGTGCTAGAGCACCACGATCATCTATTTTGATGATAACAAAACACGTGTTATTTAACATTTGCACTTGGAGTCTTAGATTTCAGGTCAATTGCAAATTGAGACGTGATTAGATGGAGTTCGAGCTCGCATCCAGGACGGATTGGAAGAGCTTGATGGAGAACAGAAGAGATTTGCGAGGAGCGATATATTGAAGAAGGAAGGAGATGAAGAATAGGATAGATTTCCTTCTCTTGTACTCTTTGTATTTTTCGTTTCTTTTGTTGATCTTTATTTTTTTTACTTAGATTCATGTTAAAGAGCCTCAAAGTACCCTAACAGTAGTCTTAGGAACACCAGCACAACCCTAAGATACTTAGGTTTTCTGTAGAGAACTTAGAAAACCAATATAGGGTTCAAATAGCATTTCCAGACGTCTGATAATGTGTTTTAAAACATCTGACTGTTGATTCAGACGTCTGATAACATTTAGGCTGGACTTCTTAGCTCTGTCTGATGAAATCATACGTCCAGACCTTAGACCAGACGTCTTATAAGGTGTCTAATGACTTTGCCAGACGTCCAATTAGTGGACCATTGGCTGGCTTAGCAAACACTCAAGGATATGACCGTTAGAGCCTTATCAGACATCCTCAGGCCTTTCAAGACGTCTGATAAATGACAGTTTTGCCTCGGCTGACCCAAAATCTCTTCTCAGAGATTTTCTAGCCATTGCACTCTCTTGGAAATCCATTCCCACGAAAAAGTAGGTTTCCAGACATCCAGACATAGTGCCAGACGTCCTGTATGTCGTGTGATGGACTTGCACTAGAACCCTATTTAGATCTGATCCAAGTCAGGAAGAAGCCCGCCTAAAATCAGACGTCTGATGTTGTTCCCAGACGTCTTAAAGTGATCTTCCAGAAGTCTGATGCCAGGATCAGACGTCTGATAAGCCTGTCAGAGCAATCATTGTTCCTGATTTCGGCCTGATTCTCTTGGGCTTTGCACCCAATGGCTATGGAAGCTTTCCAAAGCCTTCCAAAGCCTTCCTAAGGCCTCTATAAATAGAGGGGAACCTCTTGCACACACACACACATTTTGTAATACACTTTCAAACCATTTTGTGTCTCTTGATCCTAAGAAGAAAAGCTTTTGCTCTCCAAGCTCTAATTCTTCATCTAGAGAGCATGAAGCATTTGCGCATCCACTCTCCCTCCGTAGTTCACGAGAGTGACATTGCGCCGTCGTTCACACATCCGCGTCGTTGATGCACTCCTTGCAAAGGGAAGCATCTTAATTCCTATAGAAACTAGGTTTAAATTACTTTGTTGGCTCTATAGGATTGTTTATTTTATCTTTGTTATTTGGTTGGGTATTCGCTTTGCGAATTCCTGTCTCCTTCGTGAGACAAAATCCTTCTCGTGAAGAGAAGGGGTTTGAGGTACGCTACCCTCATATAAAGTAGCATGATTGTAATTGAGGTTGAATCACCCTCATTTAAGTGATTCGGTTAGTGGATTTGATCAACTTGGTTGATCGGAAAATCCTAACTCGAGAAGGTTAGGTGGTAGTTTTCACCCGATTTGGGTTTCCACCTAAAAATCTGTGTACTTTGTGTGATTGAATTTTGTGAGATTGTTTATTATCTTTTTCATAATTTTTTATGTCACGCTGATCTCACCCCCTCCGAGTAGGGAATTACAGGGGTGAGGATATGGGAGGAGGCAGGGGGAGGAGGAGGGGGTGATGGTTGCATGTGAAGAGGGGGGCATCCTAGGGAGAAGTAGGAGGGGAGGGGGTCGACGGAAGAGGAGTGGGGGGGTGGGCAGCAGCTAAGGGAGGAGGAGGAGGATGGGGGGGAGGGGTGGCCACGAAAGGAGGAGGAGCACGATGACCATGGGAGGAGTAGGAGTAGGAGGAGGGCTTACCGAGGATGACAACGGCGAAGCAGATTGATGTATACACATCCATTTAGGTTAAAATGCTTGTTTATGCATGTTCCTGAGCTTAAATATGCATTCCATATTATAAATATTGCATATCATGGATCATTCTGCATTTAGAATAGTTTGTATAAAATTAGGTTAATTCATATCCTTTTGTGGCTAGGAGAAAAGGAGATTTATTTCGAGGCCTCGGATTGAAGATCTGACCGTATGGGTCTGATCAGGACAATGAATGGAGTCCAATGACCCTAAAATCATCTTGATCGGAGTCATGAAGCACACTGTGCAGTCCGAGGAAGATCAACAGCCAAGGGACTAGGTGACGCAATTCAGAGCTTCAAACAACAAATCCAACTTCACGGATGGATCTGAATCAACGATCGTAGCCTAACGATGTTGAAATCTTACCAATCCGACATTCGTGGTGCCACCTACAAAGTAAAGAAAATGGAAAGCCATGATGGCGCCACATGGCACCATCACAATCGCAAAAATCCATCCAAGCCCCTCCGCCCCATCTTGCAGGCAGTGCCATCACGTGATCCCAGCCATTGGATCGCGATCCAACTGCTGAGAAAAGCCCAAAATGCCTTCTCACAATACAAGGGGCAGATTAAGATTCAACATGGACCGTTGGATATTGATCCAACGGCCCACAATAACCTCTCGTCGCTACCAGCCAATCTCTTTTGGACCAAAGAGAGCACATAGCATAGTGGTCGCGCAGAGCACTCGCAAATCTGCGATGCGGGTTCGAGTCCTCCAGGGCTCGCAATTGACCGCATAGGTGGGAGTGGCTAAATAAAGTCACCTGATCTCCATCGAGCGGCATGAGACGCGCCACACGGCACAATGGATGAGCACGAATACGCCCAAGCATGCACGAGTGATGCGGAAAATACGCTATTTGTTAAAAGTGGGTTTTGATGTCGTTGTAACGCATAACTTTGCGATCAACTTTTACAATTTATATTCCTAGATAGTGGATTATCTAGCATCATCCAAGGAGGCCAATTTGTTAATCACAAAAATGATTCTCTCTCTTGCCTCTCAAATCAACACATGCATTTTTGTATTTTTCATTTTGTTGTTTTTAGGGTTTTAAGAAACAATCAAGTTTTTGATGTAAAGATTAACTATGCTAAAACTATGCCTAGGTGACAATAATGAAACCCTCTCTTCTAAGCTCACCCTAGGCAATTGTGCCTAGGGTAATTAGAAGAGGAGAGTGTGGTGTGCACTACAATAGAATAACATGAAAAACATACTAAGATAAAGACATGAACTTGGAAGGCAATTTGCAACTTGTATTACTAGCAACTAGATGGAATGTAGCGGAATGCTTGTTACATGAAAATAAAAACACACTAGCTCATACAAGAAACATATAAAAGTAATGAAGAGAAGGAATCCTCTGGCAGAGCTTTGGATAGCCTTGCTCCAAGTGCGGTTGCTCCCGCACTTAAAAAGGCTTCTCGTTGGCTTCTTCAAGTAGTCCTCCAAGTTTTCTCCTCCAACGTGGGCGTCAACCACCTTGCTCCTCCTCAGTGCCTAGCCGTCTCCCCTTTGTGAAGATCTCCTTGGCGTGGCATAAGGGAGAGGAAGAAGAGTAAGAAGGCACCAAAGGGGCGGGTAGTGTTTGCACCTCAAAACACGCCTGTAATAACGCCTTCTTGTGCTATTTTCTAGCATTAACATTGCATAATAGGATCCTGTAATCGCATTTGTAAAAACACTTGCATGCATGCATTTAATCAAGAGAGGAAGAGGAGTGAAACAATCGCCTACATAGTTACATTTTTCTTCAAGTGCCTCCTTGCAAAATCACCCTCTTTTTATTTTTCCTCTTGATTTCTTCTTTTCTCTCCTTCCCGCGGCTGCATCCTTCCCGCGGCTGCACTCTTCCCGCAGCTGCATGCAGCAGCCACGCAGCACTTCTTCCCGTCACGTCTCCCTGCCAACGCCGCTCCCTATAGCTGCAACTTGCACACCCTCTCCCTGCTGCAGCCGGCACGCCACTCTCCCCTCCTCTATAAGTAGCTGCAGCTTCATCCTCGCGACGCAGCTGCTGCAGCAACAAAAACCCGCAGCCATCTTCTCCACCGCTTTCCCCTCCCATACGTCGGCCCTCCATCGAGGAAGCACCCGGCGAGCAGGAGAACCCACTGTGGTGCACACCACCACAGTGGGAGCACCACCGCCCAGCTCTTCGACGAGCCGGTGGGCGTGGTGCATTCCCTCGCTTCGTTTTTTCTCTTTAACGCCATTGCCGCCGCTCCAAGCTTCGAAGCTTGAAGCCACGGCAGCAGCAGCTGCTGCAGCAACAGGTCCTCCCGCTCCTCCGCGACCGTCCCCGCAGTCGCTCACCGCCTCCGCGCGCGTCTGCAGGGCGTTCCCCGCCTCCGTCTCCGTTCTGTCCGCCTCGCAGTTGCACCTGTAGCCGTCCGCCGCGCGCACTGCAGCGGCTGGCTACGGCCTCGCACCGCCCCCTGCCCTCCTCCGCGACCCTCCTCGACCACCTGCAGACCTCCTCCACGCTCGCTCCTCTGCGCCATCACCCGCTCGTCGCCTTCGCGCAGGCCTGCAGAACCCTGCGCAAAGGCGCGCCCGCACCCGCCGTCTTCAGACGTCCGCCTCCGCCTTCAGACGACGCGGCGTCAAACGTCCGCCGCCGCGAGCAGACGTCTTAACTCGCTGCCATCGTCCGCGCTCGCGATCTCTCCCGCCCGCTCTTTCTCTCTCTGGCGCTCTCTATCTCTCTCTCTCTCTCTCTCTCTTTTTTTCACTCACTCACAGACACACACTACACCAACACACACACATCTTCACCGACACACACACACACCCACACACACACTTACACTATAAGTATAGTTATATAGTAACATATATATACATACATATATATATATATACATACATATATATATATATACATACATATATATATCTATTATATATATATACTTATATACATAGTATATCTATATAGTTATGTATACATACATATATATATAATATATCTCTCTATATATATATATACACGTATATATATATCTATATACTTATACATATACTTATATATATATACATATATACTTATATACATATATATATATACATATCTATATACTTATATATATACACACATATATAAATATATCTAGATACATATATACTTGTATACATATATATATATATACATATATATAGTAATATATATATATACTTATATACATATATATACACATATATATATCTATATATATATATATATCTATACATATATAACTATACATTTATATATATATATAGATATATTTACTTATATACATACATATGTACATATACTTTCATGTTATTTATTATACGCTGTATCGCGGGGATATCTGCACCAGTTGCTGATATTCCCTGATACATGCGTACAAAAAAAGCGTGGTCCCATACATCATCCATCCTCCATCCACACTCCACGCGGCACATAGTCGTGTTGGTTGCGTCTCTCTAGACGTCAACTGACTCGACATAGTGCTACACTCCATCGTCACCTCCACCCCCACCCCTTTATATATATACTACATATAAATATATATCTATAGCTACTATATTTACTTTTTATCTGTTAGCTTCCTTCTTAGTAAAAAGATAAAAAAAAGGTATAAAAGTGAAAAGATAATCTTTGATTTGCAGGTACCCCATCTTGCAAGTAGCAAGACGTGTTTTGAAACTCTGTTTTGGCTAAAAGCCAAGGACACAATTTTGAGGGTGTGCCTCAAGAACAAGGATTACCAGAAAAAAAAACCTAAATAAGAAAAATACCAAAAATAGAATAAACGAACGGAAGAGACGCGTTTTAAGGAAAACGTAGAAACTCGACTTGAACCCCACTTCCCTGAGTTCGACCCTGGGCCTAAAAGTGACAAGATAAAATCAATTAGGCCAGGTTAAAAATTTTGTAAAGAGATGGTTAGGTCTGAATTAGGTTAACCACTATACACATTTCAACGATAAAAATATCATATTAACAACCTATCCGGGCCGACCATCATAACTTTTCTGGCGCCATTGCCGGGGAGGTGCGCCTTCGAGTAAGTTTCTATCCAAATCCTTTCAATTTTTCTCTTCCCTCTTCACGGGTATTGTTGTTTTTGGTGTGCAGGTGAACCTGGTGGAAGGAGAAGAAGGCTGACGAAGTCGCGGACGTGAGCAGATCCAAGGCGGGAACGAGAGCGTGAAGACGTCGACATCGCATTGGAGCTTCGCACACGTTGTCGAACAAGTAGGTTTTCTTTTCTCATCAAATTAGGGTTAACTTGCCACCACAATAAAAAAAAAAAAATTTGAAACTAAAAACTAGAAAAACTTCTTGGGATTTCTGGAGGGCAAGTGGATTAAAATTCACTTGATTGATTGGTTGTCTTCACTCCCACTGCCCCGGGATTTCCCGCCTTACTTCGCATAGCGAAAATCCGAGAATCTTGATTCTTAGATTTTTCGCCGTGGGAAGTATTCTTTGAGGCAAAGAAAAAGATTGCTTGTATCCCTCTTTTGCCTCACTTATCTTTAATTCAGGATCACATTCTTGGTGGGGAGACTTGGAATTGAGTTGATTCCAACCCCACCACGACTTTTCAAACTTGCCTGTGATTCGATCCTGAATACTTCAACCCCAACAATTTTATTTTCTTTATCTTTTGGTTGAAGCCTTGTGTGTGGAAATCATTTCTGGTGATTGGGAGCACTTGAATTGAAGTGCTTTGGCTCCCTGTCACATTGATATAAAACTGATTCGTGCATCCACACTTAGAAATCTCCATTTAGGGTAGCCCATTGCATTTTAGCATGCATTAACTAACTGATAATTGAAGAAGGGTTTCTTGGGTTTTAGAAGGAAAACCTGTATTTTTGCAAAAACCCGGAGATTGGTTGAATTGGTAATTCAGCAAAACCCTAAAATTCATACTACTTAAGGCTGAACTCTAAAAACCATTCGCCAATAAAAACTTCAATCGGGGAGATTTCCCCGTTGCATGCTTGTTCTTACACACTCTTAAAATCAATCACTTGGGCATTACCCGTAAACAACACCCTTCACATTCCAAAAGCACTTGACCCTAAGCCTCTAATTAAAACTGGTAGTAACTTGACCCTTACTAAGGATTGGAGGTCTAACTACCTGTGTGTAGCGACTACGTGCTGGTGAGAGTTCCCGCGTGCTATCGGGTGTCTAAGACTGGGGCAAACGGCCTTTCAATCTGGCCCGATGGTTCCGCGGTGCTCGCATTCGGTTCCGTAATTCGTGATAGTAGGTAACTTAGATCTTTAGGTCTAAGGGCACACTGTAGAGGTTAGGAACTTGATTGTATTGATTTGTAATCAAGTGTACCTTTGCGGCGTCATTTCTCTCATCCCTTTTCCCTTCTCATCTCCCCAATTCTTCCTGCGGTAGTGCATGTTTGGGAGGAGGTCACAAAACCCTGAACTATTTGAATTGACTGATAAATCTAGAAAACAAGTCGAATCATCCTCCTCCTCCACAAACATGGCTGCACGCCCACCCCCAAATCCCGAGGGAGGAAACCGCCCTCAGAACCCACCAGGTGGTGGAGCCTTAGATCCCATAACCCGCCTCCAAGCCCAAATGGAAATGTATAATGAGCAAATCGAAGCCATTCGGGAAACATTGGAGGAAATGCAGAACCCTCCCGAACGGGAGGAGCCTAGGTCTCTTAGCTCTTATCAGAATCCCGCTGCTACAGAAACCATAGGACAAATTCGGGTCCCCATGGGCGGGGACGACTTTGAATTAAAACCAAACATAATTGGCCTAATCAATTTTCACTTTCATGGTCTTGCAAGTGAAGACCCATTTCTCCACTTGGAAGACCTAACCCGACTTGCTGAAACCGTTAAACCAAGAAATGTCGGGTTATCTATAGTCCTCATGAAGATGTTCCCGTTTTCATTACGGGATAAAGCGTCGCAATGGTTACGCACCCTTGGGAGAACCATCCACTCTTGGGAAGAGATGCGAACAGCGTTTCTCAAGAAGTTCTTCCCAATCGGGCGGACCAATGCGCTTCGCCGTGCTATCACTTCATTTACGCAACAAAACGGCGAACAATTTCATGAGGCATGGGAGAGGTATAACGACCTCCTCAGGAAGTGTCTGCACCACGGTCTGCCTAAGTGGCATATAGCCCAGATTTTCTACTATGGGCTAAATGAGACTTTGAAGCAGATTGCAGACTCTTCCTGCGGAGGGAACTTTATGAATAAAGACGAGAATGGAGCATTCGAGCTGTTTGAAAATATGAGTGAAAACTCGATGAACAATGCTTCCATTGTCGCCTTTAATCGTACCAGCCAGCCCCGAAATGTCCACGAAGTTGACACGGGACCCTCCCATTCATCCACTGATCTAAGCCTTATTGCACAAAAACTGGATGAAGTCTCCGTCGTGCACAAGAAGCTGGACGAGCTTCTGGCCAACCCCGCCCGATCTATGGCAAACACCACCTCTTCACCACTTCGTCACAATCCAAGTTCTTCTAATACCAGGCTTATCCCGAGAAACCCCGTTAGACCTTCCTTACCGAGTGTCGCGCCAAGCGACTCGGTAAGTCATGTGGAACTGGCTTCTGCGAGCCAGTATTTCGACACGGAGGACCAAGCCTCCGTGTGCTCGGACGCATATCTACATGCGGACGCGTCTTCTAGCATAGAAGATGCTTGCGCCCTGGGGAACAACCCGTTCTCTGCCACTTATAACCCGGGGTGGCGTAATCATCCGAACTTTGCATGGTCCAACAACCCGCAGCGCCAAAACCCCGTGGGTGGACCAATGCGACCGTCCGCACCCGTCATCCCAAGGGTCCAGTTTAATCCTATGGCAAATCCGCCATCAGGCCCTTGCGTACCACAAACTGAACACGCATCAAGCCCTCTTGACAAATTGATGCGAATGATGACGGAAATGTCAAAGCGCCATGAAGAGAACATGACCTCTCTTCAGCACCAATTGGCGCAGCAGAATGCCGAGATCAGTCAACTACGCATGGCGACTCGATCTCAGGGCACTCTTCCCGCCCAACCTGTTCCAAACCCGCGAAATTTCGTGCCCCGTGGTTCTCAACCACAGGTACGACCTTCTCAGGGACAGGTTAATCAAGTTCTGCAAGCTCCGAGCATTCCACCGGGATTTCAGGCTAATCCTGCTGCAGCACCACACTCTTATATCCCCATTGCAAACCCTCCTCCACCGTATGATCCCACTGGACCCGCATCGTCCAATGCTATCACTACGAGGAGCGGTAAGCAGACCGTCGATCCGCCTCGACCTGATCCTGGCCCATCTTCTTCTTCGCCCTCTCATTCGGGATGCATACCGCATTCGCGAGAGGATGATGCACCAAAACTTGTGCCAGAATCAGTCCCATTCCCTGAGGCTCTACTAAGGGAGCCAAAAGGCAAAAAGAAAAATACGCAGGCCTTTGACAACCTACGTAATTTGTTCAGGGATGTAGAAATCAAGGTACCCCTGCTCGAGGCAATCGACCACATACCTACTGTCGCTAGATTTTTCAAAGACTACACAACACCCAGGCGACAGTCAAAGAAGACTAAGAATCTGGTGGTTCTCTCGCCTCATGCGAGTTGTGCTATACTGTCAAACTTACCACCGAAGCAGAAAGATCCGGGCACACCACTGATTTCCTATAGCATCCAAGGCTGCAGTTTTAACCGTGCCTTGCTTGATCTAGGATCTTCCATCAATCTCATACCGACCATCATGCTCAAAAAATTTTCCTTGGGAAATCTGAAACCCACCCCTGTCACGTTACAGTTGGCAGATCGTTCTGTCAAAATCCCGAAGGGTGTGGTGGAAGACGTGGTGGTTAGGGTCAACAGTCTCTGTTTTCCTGTTGACTTTCTTGTTTTAGATATGGAAGTTCCTAGTTCACTTTCTGATTGTCCGATCATCCTCGGTCGACCTTTCTTGGCCACAGCCCGCGCCCACATCGACTGCGAGTCGGGCTGTATTGAGATTGCCGTTGGATCTGAGAAGCTCAAGCTTAACATATTCAAGGCAGCCAAGAACTTTGATTGCGATTGCATTGAGGATGACACGTCTGACGAGGACATGGCCGTCAGCGCGTGTATCGGACTAATTGGGACCTATTCGGACTGTTGCGGATTACCTATAAACACTGATAACTGCCTGACCAACGCATACTGTGACGTTCCCCAATCCCTCCCTTGTCCAGTACCTTCTCCTGGCCAGACTTCTGACGAGGTTTTCTCCGCTTCCCATACCTCGTGGTCTGAGTCATATCCGGGCTACTCACTATCGGTCCACACTCATGAAGACCGAATTGCCCTTTCTTCCCCGCCAAATCAGGCGGATTTACAAATCCACACTGGGACCTTGAGCCCATATACTTCTCACTGGGGCTATTCATTTTTGGATCCATCTATCCAAGAAGCCCCTCTTCTTGGCCAATCTGAAGGCCAGTTTCTTCCTCCTAACTTGTTCTCCTACCCGTCTGGGACACTCTCGTCCCAAGAAATGCCAGATCCTTCCCCATCCACTCCCGAGCTAAAAGTGCTGCCTAATACACTCAAGTATGTTTTCCTGGGACCAAATGAAACGCTCCCTGTAATCATCAGTTCAAAATTAACCATGGAGCAGGAGTGCAAACTAACTAAGGTCCTCCTAGAACACAAGGCAGCTATTGGATGGTCTTTATCAGACTTATCTGGTATTAGTCCCTCCTACTGCACTCATCGTATATATACGGAGGAGGAGGCTCGACCTTCTCGCGAGATGCAGTGACGTCTCAACCCTAACATGCGGGAGGTCGTTAAGAATGAAATCATTAAGTGGTTGGATGCGGGTATAATCTACCCGATCAGCGATAGCCCCTAGGTGGGTCCGATTCACGTTGTGCCCAAAAAGGCAGGACTCACCATCCGTGTCAATGACAGGGGCGAATCCATCCCTACACGCACTCCTACATCTTGGAGAGTGTGTGTAGATTATAGGAAACTCAATGCTGCAACCAAGAAAGATCACTTCCCGCTACCATTTATTGACCAAATCCTGGAGCGGTTAGTGGGAAATAAATTTTTCTGCTTCCTGGATGGATTCTCAGGATATAACCAGGTGGCAATAGACCCCCGAGACCAAGAGAAAACCACTTTTACCTGCCCTTTCGGCACTTCACCTTTAGAAGGATGCCGTTCGGACTTTGTAACGCGCCAGCAACTTTCCAGAGATGCATGCTGGCGATATTTCATGACATGGTGGGTGACTTTCTCGAGGTCTTCATGGATGACTTTTCAGTCTTTGGACCATCTTTCGACGAATGTCTTGCCAACCTGACTCGCATCCTTAGGAGATGTATTGATGTAAACCTCGTGCTTTCCTGGGAAAAAAGTCATTTTATGGTGCACGAGGGAATTGTTCTTGGACATATCATCTCCGATAGGGGTATCGAGGTTGACAGAGCTAAGCTCGATATCATTGCTGATTTACCTGTGCCTGGTTCTGTCAAACAAATCCGCTCCTTCTTGGGACACGTCGGTTTCTATAGGAGATTCATCAAAGACTTCTCCAAAATTTCTCGACCCTTAACTCATCTCCTATCAACCGACGTGCCCTTCGACATGGGCCCTGACTGTATACAAGCATTCACGCAGCTGCGTAATGCTGTCACCAAGGCCCCTGTTCTCCAGCCGCCTGATTGGTCCCTCAACTTTGAACTTATGTGTGACGCTTCAGACCTTGCAGTCGGAGCCATCCTGGGACAAAGACGCGATAGACACCCCTTCGTGGTATACTACGCCAGTAAGACGTTGGACGAGGCCCAGCGTAATTATACTACCACTGAAAAGGAACTACTGGCAGTCGTCTTTGGGCTGAAAAAATTCCGTTCTTACCTTCTGGGCTCTCACGTTATTGTTTTCACTGATCACGCGGCCATTCGCCATCTCATGCACAAGAAGGATGCCAAGCCTAGACTGATTCGTTGGATCCTTCTGCTCCAGGAATTTGACATTGAGATTCGTGATAAGGTCGGAGCCCAAAATGTTGTGGCTGATCACCTTTCCAGACTGGACCCTGACCATATTGGACTTACTCTGCCAATTAATGAAGTTTTTCCTGATGAGCACCTATTGGCAATAAATGTGGCAAGTGGACCGTGGTATGCCGACATTGCCAATTACCTTGCTTCTGGATCTCTTCCACGTGGCTGGCCTAAAAACCAGCGCGAGCGTCTCATGGCAGAAGCAAAGTATTATTTCTGGGATAATCCACTTCTTTTTCGGATAGGTGCTGATCAAATCATCCGTCGCTGTATTCCTGACAGTGAGTTCCCCAGTGTGCTATCCTTTTGCCACGATCAGGCCTGTGGAGGCCATTTCTCTGGGAGGAAAACTGCAGCCAAGGTGTTGCAGTGCGGTTTCTTTTGGCCCTCCCTTCACCAGGACGCGCACACTTATGCCAAACATTGCACTAGGTGCCAGTCATTAGGGTCAATGGCACGTCGTGACATGATGCCCTTGCAACACATCCTAGCTGAGGAAATCTTCGACATCTGGGGAATTGACTTCATGGGTCCCTTTCCTCCATCCAACGGCTTCGAATTCATCCTCGTGGCCGTCGACTATGTTTCAAAATGGATCGAGGCTATTCCCGCACGCCGTGCTGACCATGTTATCTCCACCCGATTCGTCAAAGACCATATCTTTGCACGTTTTGGGATCCCTCGGGCCATTATCTCGGATGGAGGAAGCCACTTTACCCATGCTTCTTTTTGGGCACTTCTGAGGAGGTACGGAGTCCACCATCGTATCGCATCCCCGTATCATCCTCAGACGAACGGCCAGGCGGAAGTGTCGAACTGGCAAATCAAGTAGATTCTCCAGAAAACGGTTCGGCCTGACCGTAAGGATTGGTCCGACAAGCTGACTGACGCACTTTGGGCGTATCGGACCGCCTTCAAGGCTCCCCTTGGTATGTCTCCATATAGAATCGTTTACGGGAAGCCTTGTCATTTGCCTGTGGAGTTGGAGCACCGCGCTTATTGGGTGGTTCGCCAATGTAACCTCGACCCAGACTTGTGTGAACGAGAAAGGAAACTCCAACTCCAAGAGCTGGAAGAGCTCCGTCGTGAAGCCTATGATTCTGCTCTAACCTTTAAACAGCGCACTAAGGCTTTTCACGACAGCCATGTTCGGTGGAAGGAATTTGAGCCATCTCAGCAAGTTTGGCTCTATAATGCCCGACTCAAATTCTTTCCTGGGAAATTAAAGTCCAAATGGACTAGTCCTTTTCTGGTCTCAAGACCATTCCCCAATGGGGCCGTCGAAATCGAAGATCCCAAATCTGGGCGTAAATTTACGGTCAACGGGCAGCGTTTGAAACCCTATCTGACTCATGAACCTGCCCCCGTTGGAGAAACCGTTGCCCTGCTGGAGGGTAACTAATTCTTTGCCTCATTCTGAGTCCAGCTGGGGACATTAAATTCAGCGCTTGTTGGGAGGCACCCTAACAGCACTCACCATCCACCATCACTTTTCACACCTCTATCGCAATCACTTCACTTTTCTCTTCACCACCCACCATCCACCCACCCTTCCACCCTGATCTATACCCTGAACCTCAGCTCTTGTTACCCGATCTTCCATCCTTCCTCTGCCTTTCCCTGCATGCATATGAGGACATAGCATTGTTTGGCATGGGGGGGTGGATAGGCATCCATAGGATCCGGGTATGTTATGGTATTATACAGTTCCCACCTATTTATAAATATGCAAAAAAAAAAAAAGAAAAAAAAAAGAAAAATATATATATATATATTAATAATAAATGGTGTTTAGTAATGATTTGAAAGCTGAAACAAAAAAATTCAATAAGTGTTTATGGATATTCAACCTCTGTTTTGAAGAATTTCCAGGCCACAGAAGCTTGATTCGCTCAGGCTCGGCTTAATTCACTTAAAGTATTGACGAAATAGATCAAAATCTCTCTTAACTAAGGACGTATTCTTGTACCTGAGACACCAGTACAGGATCCGTTGGTTTGCTTTTTCTTGAGAGCTTAAGTAAATTTGGTTCACACTACACATATCAAGAAAGACCAGGTGAACATAAGATCCAACCCTAGTGTTCATTAGGGAAGGTGGAGTCCTTACCTGTGCGTGCAGGTAGACTTTTTATCCCAGCATTTAGTCTTGTGTTTAGGAATGACTCTTTCCACCAAAAAGAAACTCTCCCACCAAAAAGAAAAATAAGTGTGCTCCTTCAAAATGTGTTGTAAGAGATATACTGACACGTGTTTCAAAAAAAAAAAAAAAGAGTTGTTAAGAAAAAAAAAGAAAAAAAAAAGAAAAAAAAAGGAAAAAAAGAAAAAAGAAAAGAAAAAAAAAGAGAGATGTTTTAAAAGAGTCAGTATATCTCATAAATGTCTGCATACTTTGTTTTTCGGTGAGCCACAAAAAAATATCAGAAAATGGGAGTTGAGTTTTCCGTAATCATCTTAAGGGTCAATCCAAAAACACGAGCTGAAACTGGGACCAACTTGTACTTAAAAATTTGTGAAACCCTGGGAGTGAGTCTTAAGGTTCATCTGGTCAGTCTTGATCCTTCACTATGCACAACCATAACCTCTTGAGCTCTCGAGTACGGCAAAAACCTCCTGGGTCCTGGAAATCGTACTTAAGGTTTAAATATCAAGAGTCCTGGTTAGTTGAGAGATGATCTATGTCATGTGAGACTTAAAGTACTGGTAGTCTTCTTTACAATTGGTTCTCACAATATTCCATAATAAACACACCTGTATCACCTCAGAAGAAAATCTTCAGCTTAAGATCATTTCTAAATACTATTTTGCTAGGGACTAGCAAAAGATAGGCATGGGGGTATATGTTTGCACCTCAAAACACGCCTGTAATAACGCCTTCTTGTGCTATTTTCTAGCATTAACATTGCATAATAGGATCCTGTAATCGCATTTGTAAAAACACTTGCATGCATGCATTTAATCAAGAGAGGAAGAGGAGTGAAACAATCGCCTACATAGTTACATTTTTCTTCAAGTGCCTCCTTGCAAAATCACCCTCTTTTTATTTTTCCTCTTGATTTCTTCTTTTCTCTCCTTCCCGCGGCTGCATCCTTCCCGCGGCTGCACTCTTCCCGCAGCTGCATGCAGCAGCCACGCAGCACTTCTTCCCGTCACGTCTCCCTGCCAACGCCGCTCCCTATAGCTGCAACTCGCACACCCTCTCCCTGCTGCAGCCGGCACGCCACTCTCCCCTCCTCTATAAGTAGCTGCAGCTTCATCCTCGCGACGCAGCTGCTGCAGCAACAAAAACCCGCAGCCATCTTCTCCACCGCTTTCCCCTCCCATACGTCGAGGAAGCACGTTGTAGACCTTTAGAGACGTGTGAGGCGGAGTTCTAGCGACGTCTTTGATGTCGCTGTTGACCCATGAACGACCAAGCCTCTTCTCTTCCACTATAAAAGGACCCCTACCCCTCCCATTCTTCTTGATTTCTTCCTTTCTCTCCCTCACCACCTCAAAGGCTCTAGAGAGAGCTTGTCCCAAGCCTAGGATGCTCCTCTAGAGTAGAAAGCAAATATTTTTTCCCATTTCTCACCCCCCTTCATGGAGCATCCCGTGGCCATCCTCTCACCACCTTCAGGAAGAAGATCCTCGCTGCGACACCGTCCTACCCTATCCTCCTTCCTTCGACATTGTTCTCCTTCGTCTAGCTCCTCATCACCATCTTCCAAGCAATGTCGGAGTGAGTCATCCTCTAAGTGGCCGTCGAGGGGGATTCTTCTCACCTTTATCTTTTACCGCTTTCTAGTTTAGTTGTAATTATCTTTATTATCTGTATCAAACTCTTTTCAATATACATTAATGTTCTCTCTCTCTCTCATTTTACAAGTAGATTAGTTAGATAAAGTTTTGTCGATCGGATCTCTTGCTTATTAAAACAACAAAAAAAAATTACAAAAGACAAAAAACAACAAAAACAAATAAATTCAAAACACAGATCTCAAAACCAAACGTTCGCCTCCTCGTGTTTAACCCGAGGCTCCCTTTTGAGTTTCGGTAAATTTATTTATTAGCGATTTCTGCGACTACTGATGAGGGCGTGCTTCATGAATTAAAATCAGGGTTCGGAGGGCCTATCATCATAGCTCACAAAATGCATCTATCAGATAAAATTTATAACCAAAACTCAAAAAGTGAGTTCGGGGTCGCACACGGGGAGGCGAATATTTATTTTTATAAAAATCCGTGCTTCTCTTTTATTTGTTTTTGGTCGCTTTTATCTTTTCTAATTTTTTTTGTACTTTTATCATGCAAGAGATTAGGTAGAAGAGAACTTTATCTACTTGCAAAAATATAAGAGAGAGAGAGGGAGAAAGAGAGAGAGAAACAATCATCTATTTATAAACAATGTTTGTTACAACTACGAAAGTAGAAAATCTACTCTACGAAAGTGAAAAAAAGATATAAAGAGGTGAGAGAAATCCCTCTCGATGGTTGCTCAGAGGAAAACTTGCTCTGACGTCCCCTGGAGGAAGGTGGTGAGGAGCGAGACGAACAGGGATGGAGCCGAAGGATGGAGGGTATGGCAGGACGGCATCGAGGCGATGATCTTCTTCCCAAAGGGAGGTGAGGAGACGACCACGGGATGCTCCATGAAGGCGGGTGAGAGGCAGGGAAAAGTTTGGTTCTACTCTAGAGGAGCATCCCGAGCTTGGGACAAGCTTTCTTTAGAGCCTTAGAGGTGGTGAGGTGAAGAAAGGAAGAGATGGTTTGGAATGGTGGTGGGTAGGTCCTTCTATAGTGGAGGAGGAAGAACAAATTTGCATCTGGATCATTACTGATGTCCGTAAACGTCTCTATAGATCTGCCCTTTCTGTCGCTGAAGATTCGCACCTTCAATTCATTTGCTGGCATGCACGAGCCATTAATGACAGCTGTAAGCGTCACTAAAGGCCCATGCAACTGTCGCAACAGATCCGTGCATACCCCCGCTGGCACACACTCCGCTAGTGCTACGCACATCACGCTCCTTGTCGAGCGTGCATGCACTAGCTTGCGTTGGTTGCTGCTATACGCAGCTGTGTTGCCATACACTACCACTTTGCTGCGCTCTCACGCGCGTGCACATATCTTGCTACTACATCGCACCTCAAGTGTGCTCAATTGCTAATTGGAGGGATGCGAGGATTCGAACCCGCACCCCTCCCTTAGAGTCCAACACCCCAACCAATGCACCATGATGTCCGATGTGTCAAGCGAATGACTTAACGCTTCTGGTGGAGAGCTTCTTAGCCGTTGGATCAAGATCCAACTGTTGGGAATGAAGGTCGCGGATGATGGAGAGGTGGGAACGGGCGTTGCTGGCCGATGTTGGGTGACCTGGATGGCACCACGTGGCACCATCTGGGCCGTCCATTCTTCTTTCTATTGCAGTGGGTGTCACGATGCTCAGATCGAGATGATTCCCGCATTGACGGGCTGCGATCATCGCTCCGAATCCATCTGTATGGTCGAATTTTCCATCCGAAATCCATATGGATGTCGCATTTCCCCCTAGCCATTGATCTTCCTCAGACTTCATATGATACTACAGGACTCCGATCTAGACAATTTTGGAGGCATTAGACTCTGATTATCCTCCTGATCAGATCCGTACGGTCCGATCATCCATCCAAGGCCCTGGAATAAGTCTTCTTCTCTTCTGACCATAAAAAGGATCTAATTAGCCTAAAATATATACAACTACTCTAAATGCAGAATAATGCATGCTATGCAATATTTATAACATGAAATGCAAATCTAAGCCTAGGAACATGCATGAATAGGCATTTTATCTTCAATAATTTTGTCGACATCAACTGCGATGACAGGTTCTCCGAAACCTTGATTTTCCCTCGTGAAAACCTACTTACCATTTTGTCATCGTTGCTAGGGAGGCAATGCTCTTTGGTTTTTCTTGTGTTTTTCCACCTTACTTAACGTTTATCTCACTTTTTCTCTGATCTTACTGTGATTGCAGGTACTCTTTCGAGGCGAGCCAGAGCAGTTAGATTGAAGAAAAGTGTTGATGAAGATTCTGTAAGTGTACCCCCACCACCCCCATCCTAGATTTCATTTCGCCACACTAATAACTCAAACCCAAATCAACTTAGGTGCTTGCATAAGCCCTAAGTTAGATCTTGGTTGTTTGCTTGTCACTCCACTCACCTCACCCACCCGCATAAATTAAAAAATAATAAAAAAAACTATCTGATTGTGGGATTTACTAAAAGTTACACACATTAAACACCCACAACTCTCGACCTAAGGCGCATAATCACTTTGATTCTACCACTTAATCAGGATCTGCCTTGTGGACCCGGTACACTTCAACTCAAAACACATAAGTGAGTAAAAATCTGATCAGGCTAAGACATTGTGTGCCTTAACTAAGTGGTGCATCTGGGTCAATTGATTAAGCTGTTTGGGCTGCACCACTTAAGATAAAACAGATTCATCAAGTAGCTTGCCACTTAGGGTTCAATTTTTAGGAACTAACCAGGCACTCCACATTCTTTTTAAGTTTCAAAAGAATATATCATCACCGGTGCTTGCTAAACCTTAGAGTGTTCTACTAAACTTGATTGAATACACCTAAAGATTAAACCCTAAAAGCTACTAAACAAGGTTAAACCCTAAAAGACACATCATATTAACCTAGTTTGAAAACCCTGGTTGTGCACACACACATTTTAAAACTAATCATTAAGGGCACAACT
Source organism: Thalassia testudinum (assembly GCA_037157565.1). Taxonomy (NCBI): domain Eukaryota; kingdom Viridiplantae; phylum Streptophyta; class Magnoliopsida; order Alismatales; family Hydrocharitaceae; genus Thalassia; species Thalassia testudinum. The sequence continues at coordinate 125,714,340 of JAZHRO010000063.1, forward strand.
CATCTAAAGGGCCCATCATATTCCAAGAGAACAATCATCCCAAGGCTTGATTAAAATTGAGTAAACGTTGGCCCTAGGATTCATTGAGTCCATTTCAGGGTGTTCTTTTGAACGCATTTCAAATTAGTGACATCTGCTTGCTTCAAAAGGTGCTAAGTTGGGGGGCCCAATTGTCAAATGACTTAAGTAAGAGGGGTTTGGAATAATTAGCGGCTATCGGAAGTGAGGACAACATCCTACTCCCCCTACTTCATCAGCCCAACTTTACCACCTTCAGGAGTAAGGACAACATTAAATTCATTGTGTGGTCAGAGTTCATTTCTGAAGCATAGGTCCTTAAGCTACCCAATTTAAAGACATGTTTGATTGATTGTACTGCAGGGCACCTTTCTCTACTATGTTTTCCCTCCTGCTTTACTATGGATCCTTCCACATCCTTGATAACTCTACATTCAATGATGATAATTCCATCAACTGGGGTTAGTTTTGAGGATATATGCGCACTAATAATATGTCATGATGGGCATAGGAGCACTGCATGCATTGCGACTTAAGATTGCTTATAAATCAATGTTTAATGGCCTTATGTACAAGTGCATGATGAAACAAACCTCAGATGAGAAATTGAACTGCACGGATGGATTCAGATTAATGAATCGAGTCCAACAAACTCAAAATCACTCAAATCCAACATCCAGAGCTCCCTCAACTAGCCCAAGAAGTTTTGGTCATTGATCTGAGGATCAACGGCCCAAATGCGGCCACGTGGAAGCATCCAATGCACCTCACCTGTAGCTTGCTTACAGTTTCATCACGCTCAGCAACTTTAAGCCGTCTGATCTAATGATTGGACGACTGAGAATCCACAACCCTCGCCCGCATGAATTCCTCACCCGCGCGCCCTCGCTACCACAACTTCATATCCTAACCATTAGATTTCCATCCAACGGTCGACACCTCCCCACACCCAACCTCACTTTTGCATAAAGCAACACATGCAGTGTGTTGGTCCATGCCTCACCCGCTAGTGAGGAACGCAAGTTCGAGCCGCGGTGGGATCCAATTAGCAGCAGGAGCATGCACGAGCAAAATTCAGTCACTGATGCAGAAGCCAACGGCAAGGATCATGCCACGCGATGTAGCAGATGCACCCGAGTGAGATGATGTGCTATCCTCAGCGCGCGTGCCCACTCAACTCTTGACCGTCCGATCTTTGATCGGACGGCTCACAGTGCGATCACGCAGATCATAGGGAAAGAAGCACGCGCGCCTACGACGGACCGACGGGAGGAGGGGCTTCACCGATGTTTCTAGCATGGGTTTAGCGACGTCTCGGACATTGCTAAAACCCTTAGTTTGGAAACCCCTTTTCCCTATATAAACCCCTTCAACTACCCCATTGAGAGGCATTGAATTCACACACACCTTCCACCATACTCCTAGCTCCTTCCTAGCTTCACCAAGCATACTTCACACTCGCCAGAGTTGTCAAGCCACCAACGGAGCCCTCCTCCATCGCCGTGGCCACCTTGCCTTTTCCTCTCCCTCTTTACCCTAGTTTCATATTGCTTTTGTTTAAGCTTTTAGCTATTGTTGTATTTGCAAACAAACTCAAGTTACATGCTAAATGCTAATGTTGATGTTGTTTCTTACATAGCTCTCACTTTGTGCAAATGAATGTCGTCATTTGAAGAAAATTTCTAACCCTACTCTCTCTCTCTATCTCTCTATATCTCTCTCTTTCTCGTTTTCTCGCAAGCAAACCAAACTTCATGTGACAACTAAAAGCAACAAACTAGTCTGACTTTACGCCTCTTTGTGTTAGATACTTAGACTCACCAAATCCACATTCTAGATTAAAACTGACGTCACGAACGCATGCTATAACGACACAATTAAACAACCGCGTCCTACGCACGTCAATCCTACTCACATTTCCACTCCTACCCTCCCACCACCACTTATCCCCAAGATGATTACTAACCCAACTCGACTTATAACTACCCATCCACTAGCTAGGATAACTTTAATTGGAGATATGTATTTCAAACAATCGCGTCCCACGCACGTCAGTTTTTGGCGCCATTGCCAGGGAGGCAACGAATTTCTTTTGTTGCTTTCATCCTTCATTCGTATTCACATTGTCTAACTCATTTTCTCCCTCTACTTGATTGATTGCAGGAACTCGATGTGTAGGCGGCGAAGGAGCACGATTTGCGATGGTAGAGATGGAGTAAAGTGCAGCGAAGACCAGTTGTGAGTACCACTCCACCCTTTGGTTGTTTGTGTGCTTAAAAGAAAGGAAAAATACAAAAAATATATATAAATAAAAATTTGGCATGGTGAATGACTACTTGACCCACATTCCAAACTCATCACCCAACAAAAAAAATATACACCCTAACATTCTTAAGGAGATAATCTTTTTGAGTGTTCTTCTTTCTCTTGAGTGGTGTTTGCGAAGCCGCTGTGATTGACTTAGGCTGCACCACTCACCATAACTAAAATCAACTTACCTGATATAACTGCATGAACACTAAGGTGAACTCATTAGGATGCTTTTCTAGGGCCACATCACTCTAAAGGAAATCAACTTTCGCCCGTTGCATGCAAAAACTTTGTGTGCCCACTTAAACCTTGTCTGAAAACACTAAGGCACTCCAACCCTAAAAGGCACTAAAGTAAAGACAAACATTAAAAGACACCACATCTTAAAATCCTTACTTGAGAACCATGTCTTGTTAAGTGCACACACGCTCAAATCAATTAACTAAGCGGCACAACCCCAATCAATGCCTCATCACATATCTTGAGCACAAGCACAGCCTAGCCCCTCATTAAAATGGAGTGGACATGCCCTAGGCAGGACTGGTTTAAGTCTTGGAGGTGTGATTTGGTTTGCTGGGCATTCAGCCTTCATTCACTTTGTAGAATCTAGTGCCTAGGCTGCGAGGAAGTGTCAAATGACTGCGATTGTGGGGTCTACGAAACCGGCGGTGAAAGCCAAAGGAAGAACCTTCCCTTCAACCCCCTCATAATCAACCTAGTGTTTACAGGCTTGATCATTTCCTCTGAGGCTTCTAGGTCACCTAAGGTATACACTATAAGGACTAGACTTGTCTACTTGTTTGTGCACACACTTCTCGCATCTGTTTCTCTCTGCATCCTTCTCTGTTCTTCCATAGTGTATGCACGGGAGACGATCACTGCATCTCAAGTTGTTTGTTTTAGATAGGGAAATCAGGAGGAGACTTGATTTACACGAGAAATGGCTGAACCAAGAATTGATGAGGTTGAGGACCAACCCCCACCCAATGCTATGGCCATCATTCAGGCTCAGATCTCTGCCAACCACCAACTACAACAACAACGGATCCAAACCATCATGCAAGCCATACACAGATTGTAAAACCCTCAATGACAACCCCCATTAAACCCACCTAACCCACCACAACCTCTGGAGGGCCAACCTAGGCCCCTCCACGACATTTACGATCCGTCTGCTATTAGCACTGAACCCATCTTAGGGTCCCCGAAGGGGGAGATGATTTTGAGCTGAAACCTAATGTCCTGAGCCTGATTCAAAGCCACTTTCATGGGAGCTCAAATGAGGACCCCTTCCAATACCTAGAAACCTTGATCGGATTGCTGGAACTGTGAAACCCAGGAACATCAGCTTAGACATTGTTTTGATTAAGATGTTCCCTTTCTCCCTAAAAGACAAGGCATCTCACTGGCTTAGAACCTTAGGGAGACCCATCTACACCTGGGAGGAATTGAGGCATGCATTTTTGAAGAAAATTTTCCCCATAGGTAAAACCAATGCCCTTAGAAGAGTCATTACCACATTTACACTCCAAGGTGGGGAACAATTCCATGAGGCGTGGGAGAGATTTAATGAATTATTGAGGAAATGCCCACACCATGAGGTTCCAAGGTGGCAATTGGCCTAGATCTTCTACCATGGTCTAGACAGCAACCTTAGGAACTTTGTTGATGCCTCATGTGGAGGAAACTTTTTGAACAAAGATGAGGAGAGTGCATTCGAGCTCTTTGAGTCCATGAGTGAGAATTCGCTCAACAATGCCTCCATGACCTAGTTTAATCGATCCAGTCAACCTCGTTGTGGGATCTATGAGGTGTAAGCAAATTCTGGAATGGTTGACATGGACATTATAGCCAAAAAGTTGGATTGAGTTGAATTTGTGGACAAAAAGATCGATGAGCTACTAAACCAGACCAAGAACCCGCTACTGACCCTTCTCCTAGCAAAAGGAGCTCACAATGTAGACTTAGTACAGCCAATGAGCCAAATGCACCTGGAACAACCCCTAATCATGTTCCAAGGAGGGACCTTTGCTCCCTCAACCCCTAATTACTCACTTCCCTCTCCCTCGGCACCTTCTATCTTTGAAGATGTCCAAGCTATCCAAGGTTATTCCAAACTGACCCCTTCTCCAACATTTACAACGTCGGATGGTGTAATCACCCGAATTTCGCCTGGACAAACCAAAAATCGAACCAATTCTAGAATCAACCTAGGCCCAATCCCCCTCCTATCAACAAGGCTCACCGGTTAGACCATCCTATAATCAAAATAGGGCAGCCCCTACCCCCCAAAACCAATTGGACACATTGATAAAAATGATGGCTGACATGAATCAAAAACACCAGGAAGAAATGGCTTTAGTGAAGGGACAGTTGAGCCAGTTGTTGGATTGCAAATAACAGGGATCCCTTCCTTCCCAACCACAATCGAACCTGTGAAATGTGATTAACAGAGGCCCCAATTCGCAAGGATTCGAAGGCAATCCCGGACATGCCCACATGGTCCGACATGCCCACATGGTCCATCAAGCCCCACAAATACCCCCTAGTTTTAGTGCTCCTTCCTCTTCTTCTCAAGGATCTACCCATGGTCCCAATGCCTCTGCCAATGCGGTTACCTTGAGAAGTGTCACTAAAACCTAGGACCCCAAATGGCCAACCCCTCCCGTGACCTCACTTCCTGAGATACCCGAGTCTGAGGGTAAGCAGGACGAACCCAAGGACATGGAGACTGACCCAACTTAAACCCAAACACCATACCCTAAGGCCATGGAAAAATGGAAGAAAAAGTTGTAGTTAAGAATGAGGAGCTGTTGGAGAATTTCAAACAAGACAAGATTAATATTCCGCTCCTTGAAGTAATTAAACACATCCTGGCTTACGCTAGGTTCTTGAAGGAAGTTTGTACGCCGAAGCGTAAGTCAAAAACCCAAGCACCTAGGAAGGTAGTGCTCTCAGAACAAGCTAGTTTAGTGATATTGAGCAGCCTGCCTCCCAAAAGAACTAATCTAGGAGTGCCCATGATTTCTTGTAATATTGAGGACATGACATTTGATAGAGTGCTCTTGGACTTAGGTGCTTCGATCAACCTCATCTCGATGACCCTGTATCACCAATTTGGATTTGGAGAATTGAAACCCTCACCTGTGACAATCCAATTGGCTGATAGATCTGTGAAAACCCCAAAGGGAGTAGTTGAGGATGTAATTATTCAGGTTAAAGACTTCTACTTCCTGGTCGACTTTTTGGTTCTCGGCATGGAAGTCCCCCAACAACTACAAAACACACCCATCATCCTGGGCAGACCCTTTTTAGCTATGGCTAAGGTGAACATTGATTGCGACACGGGATGTATGGAAATCATCTTTGGAGAAAAGAAGATGCAATTGGATATCTTCAGGGCAGCCAAGTCTTTTGATTGTGACTGGATTGAGGAACACAATCTCGTGGAACCTTTGGTTGAAGAATGCCTCACTATCAGCTCCTCAGCAAACCATCTGACTCAACCGGCCAATGACTATCCTGACCCATCCTAACCCATGGAGATTGACATTTGCAGAGTTGATCACCTTCCACGACCACCATTTGAGGAGATTGATGTTGATCAACTCCTGCGTTTCCCTTACCCGTCAAATGTTGTCCCACCTACACCCAAGCTGATGCCTTTGCCCGATAATCTCAAGTATGTCTTCCTTGGACCTGCCCAGACCTTCCCTGTGATTATCAATGCCCATTTAATTAGGGAACAAGAGCTTAGGTTGACTACAACCCTCTCAAACATCGAGCAGCCATTTGATGGATAATTTCTAACTTGAGAGGAATTAGCCCCACCTATTGCACTCAGATCTATTTGGAAGATGGGGCTCGACCTTCTCGCCAAATGCAGAGACGATTGAACCCAAATATGCGAGAGGTCATTAAAAAGTAGATAATCAAGTGTCTTGACACTGATATCCTTTACCCAATTTTCGATAGCCCCTGGGTGGGCCCTACTCAAGTGGTACCCAAGAAAGTTGGGCTCATCATTGTCACAATGATCAAGGTGAATCCATCCCCACCCGCACCTCTACTGCATGGCAGGTGTGCATCGACTATAGGAAGCTTAATGAGGCTACCGAGAAAGATCATTTCCCTCTTCCATTCATTGACCAGATTCTTGAGCGATTGGCAGGGAAGAAATATTTTTGCTTCCTGGATGGATATTCAGGATAAACCAAGTTGCTATTGCATCGAAAGATCAAGAGAAGATCACATTCACTTGTCTGTATGGCACGTTCACATTCCGTCATATGCCATTTGGGTTATGCAATGCACCCACTACCTTTCAGTGTTGCATGCTAGCCAACTTTTTAGAGATGGTGGGTGAATACTTGGAAGTCTTTATGGATGATTTTTCCATGTCTTAGCAACTTGGAGAAGATCCTGAAGTGATGTATTGAGGTCAACCTAGTTTTAAGTTGGGAAAAGAGCCATTTCATGGTTCAGGAAGGGATCGTCCTCGATCACATCGTCTCGCATAGGGGCATTGAAGTAGATCGAGCTAAGGTTGATCTAATTTCCAAACTTCCATATCCTACTTCAGTCTAGCAAATCCGATCTTTCCTAGGACATGTTGGCTTCCATAGAAGGTTCATTAAAGATTTCACCAAACTCTCCAAACCCTTGGATGACCTTCTAGCCAACGATGTCCTTTTTCACATAACACCTAATTGCATCAAGGCTTATAACACTCTTAGAGAAACGATCTCCACTGCACCTATATTACAACCCTCGGATTGGTCCCAGGACTTTGATATTATGTGCGATGCATCAGATTTTGCCATCGGTGCTGTCCTAGGACAAAGAAGAGAAAAGAAACCCGTGGTGATCTACTATGCGAGCAAGACATTGGATGAGGCTCAAAGGAATTATACTATCACAAAAAAAGAACTGCTTGCGTAGTCTTTGGATTAGAAAAGTTCCAATCATATCTTCTAGGATCCCATGTGACAATTTACACTGACCACTCGGCTATCTGGCATTTATTAACCAAGAAGGACGCTAAACCCAGGCTCATCAGATGGATCCTGCTCTTGCAGGAATTTGACCTGGAAATATGCGACAAAGCCAGGTCCAAGAACGTCGTAGCCGATCACTTGTCCAGACTCCACCCAGACCACATCGGACCATCATTACCCTTGACTGACACCTTTCCTAATGAACAACTTCTAGCTATGCAAGGAAGAAAGTTACCCTAGTATGCAGACTTCGTCAACTATGTAGTGGTAGGACAGACTCCGCACGGCTGGTCTAGACAGCAACAGGATAAGTTCTTGGCTAAAGCCAAGCACTATTTCTAAGATGATCCCATGTTGTTTAGACTCTATGCCGACCAAATCATTAGGAGGTGTATTCCTAAGGAAGAAGTCTAAAGTGTGTTATCCTTTTGTCACGATCAAGCCTGTGGTGACCACTTTTCGGGGAAGAAAATTGCTATAAAGGTTTTGCAGTCCGGATTTTACTGGCCCTCCCTATTCAAGGATGCACACAGCTTCGCTAAGACTTACTCTCGCTACCAGACATTAGGGACTATGACCAGAAAGGACATGATGCCCCTCTAGCCCATTCTGATTGTCAAAATCTTCAATGTTTGGGGCATCGATTTTATGGGTCCCTTCCCACCATCCAACGGCTTTGAGTACATATTTGTCTCAGTTGATTATGTCTCGAAATGGATCGAAGCCGTCGCTACCCAAAGATGTGATCATAAGGCTGTCATGGACTTTGTTAAGCAAAACATCTTCTCTCGGTTTGGGATATCGAAGGCCATGATCAGTGATGGTGGGAGTCACTTTATCATGCCCAATTTCGTGTCTTGCTTAGAAAATATGGGGTTACTCACCGCATTGCCACCCCATATCACCTGCAAACAAATGGGCAAACTAAGGTCTCCAATAGGCACATCAAGAATATTCTACAAAAGACTGTGAGACTTGACTGGAAGGATTGGTCCACATAATTGGATGATGCCCTGTGGGCATACAGGACCTCTTTTAAGACCCCAATAGGCATGTTGCCTTATCGCTTGGTCTTCAGCAAAGCTTGCCACCTTCCGGTCGAGTTGGAACACCGGGCTTACTGGGCTGTTAAGTAGTGCAACATGGATTTTTAGTTAGCCGGAGCTCAACGGACACTCCAACTTTCTGAGATCAAGGAAATCCGTCGTGATGCGTATGAAAATAGTCGACTTTACAAAGAAAAGATAAAAGCCATCCACGACCAACACATCCATAGGAAAACCTTCGAGTCCAACCAACAAGTCTGGCTTTTTGATGCCTGACTTAAACTTTTCCCCAGTAAGCTGAGATCAAAGTGGACAGGACCATATCAGGTGATCAAACCTTATTCCAATGGGGTAGTTGAAATTATAGACCCTAACACTGGGCAAACTTTCAGAGTAAACAGTCAAAGATTAAAACACTTTCTTGCCCAGGTTCCCCTAAAGGAAGTTGTCACCCTTATTGAGGGTTGACACAGAGCCTCGCCCAGCTAGAGGCAATAAACTCAGCGCTTCCTGGGAGGCAACCCAGAAGATTCAAACTGATCAGGAACACGACAGCACTCAAGTGATTTCTTTCTGTACCCCCTTTGCATTCATTTATTTGCCAATGAGGACATTGTCCAACTTAAGCATGGGGGGTGGTAATTTGCATTCTCTGAGTTTATATTATCAGCCTAAATTATATAATAAATAAATTAAAATTAAAAAAAAAAATTAGGAAGGAGAACTTAGGCATTAGGAGCTTGTCAACTGTGGGAAATAATATGAGAAGAACCTGGACACCTAGACTTTTCAGGCCGTCGGGCTTAATCAGCCCAGGTGTCCACTAAAATACGGATTTAGCCAATAAAGTAGGGTGGTAAGTATACGACTTATCAACCTGCCCTCTGACTCGGAGGAAATTTTAGTCTAAGCATCTGCACACATTTTTGCACTGACTCACTCCTAGGAGATTCTAACAGAAATTAGGTAGCTAATGAACCTTCTAGGGTGGTATGGCTGGCAAGTTGTCGTGGGTAACAGCCCATTGGCCAATTGTCCAGAGCCCAGCCATAGGACCACTTTCTTTTATTGCCTCTAGGTAAATCTGAGATCAGGGAAAGCACTTACTAAACAACAAAAGAAAAAGAAAAAGGGAGAAATGAAAAAAATAGAAAAAGAAGAAAAAGAAAAGAATAAATAATCCACACTTCACTGCACGAGTATGGTTGGCAAGTGGTCGTGGGTAACAGCCTATTGGCCGGTTGTCTAGAATGCAACTCACTAAATGCACAAAAAGTCCAAAACACCTAAGGAAGAAGTGGGGAAGTAGAGCAATCCAGGGAGATATACACTAGAAACACCCTTGTGTTGACCCCAAATAAAATAAAAATAGGGAGAAAGCTACCAATTGGACAGATACACCTTCAGGCACGCACTTCCTTTTCTAGTCACCTAAGGGCGTAGAAACCTGAAGTCTGTTCTAATTACCATTGAGTAAGTCTATCATAATATTCACACCAAGTTGCTTAGCACTTAGAGTCTTTTTCGAGTTATGGGTGGGTTAGGTAGCCATAAAAAGTTATCAACACACTCTCAACTTCAAAAAACAATCCAAAAAATGAGAAAAGATGAAAAAGAAAAAAAAATATATGTATATATGGTTTAAAGCGAGGATTTGGGTGGTTCGCATTTTGGCCGACACACGGGCACTATTAAGTCTCTGTAGATCAGGCGCTTAGTGTATTTCCTCCGATTGACAAGTTACAGACGTCTAAGTAATCAATTCCTAATCCCGAATGGAAATAATGGCTAGGATAAACCTTGCTAGGGACTAGCAAGGGATAAGCATGGGGGTATGATAACTCTACATTCAATGATGATAATTCCATCAACTAGGGTTAGTTTTGAGGATATATGCACACTAATAATATTTCATGATGGACATAGGTGCACTACATGCATTGCGATTTAAGATTGCTTATAAATCAATGTTTAATGGCCATATGTACAAGTGCATGATGAAACAGGCCTCAGATGAGCAATTAGACCGTACGAATGGATTCAAATCGACAAATCGAGTCCAATAGACTCAAAATCACTCAAATCCGACATCCGGAGCTCCCTCAACTAGCCCAAGAAGTTTTGGTCATTCATCTGAGGATCAACGGCCCACAGGCAGCCATGTGGAAGCATCCAACGCACCACACCCGCAGCACGTCCTCGTCTTCATCGCGCTCAGCAAGTTTAAGCCGTCTAATCTGATGATCGGACGACTGAGAATCCACGACCCTCGCCCCCCACGAACTCCTCACCTGTGTGCCCTCACGACCGTAGCTTCAGATCATTACCATTGGATTTCCATCCAATGGTCGACGCCTCCCTGTGCCCGACCTCACTTTTGCACAAAGCAACGCACGCATCGCATTGGTCAGCGCCTCACCCGCGAGTGAGGAACGCACGTTCGAGCCACGGTGGGATCCAATTGGTAGCAGGAACACGTGTGGGAGAAATTCGGCCGCTAATGCAGAAGCCGACGACAAGGATCATGCCACGCCGTGTAGCGGATGCACGCGAATGTGCCCGGGCGAGATGATGCACGATCTTCAACACACATGCCCACGCAACTCTTCATCGTCCGATCTTCGATCGGATGACTCATAGCGCGATCATGCGAATCGTGGGGGAAGAAGCACGTGGGCCTACGACGAACCGGCAAGAGGAGGGGCTTCACCAACATTTCTGGCATGGGTTTAGTGACATCCCGAACGTCGCTAAAACCCTTACTTAGTTTAGAAACCCCTTTTCTCGATATAAACCCTTCAACTACCCCATTGAGAGGCATTGAATTCACACACACCTTCCACCATACTCCTAGCTCCTTCCTAGCTTCACCAAGCATACTTCACACTCGCCAGAGTTGTCAAGCCACCGACGGAGCCCTCCACCGCCGTGGCTGCCTTGCCTTCTCCTCTCTCTCTTTACCCTTGTTTCATATTGCTTTTGTTTAAGCTTTTAGCTATTGTTGTATTTGCAAACAAACTCAAGTTACATGCTAAATGCTAATGTTGATGTTGTTTCTTACATAGCTCTCACTTTGTGCAAATGAATGTCGTGATTTGAAGAAAATTTCTAACCCTACTCTCTCTATCTCTCTATCTCTCTTTCTCGTTTTCTCGCAAGCAGACCAAACTTCATGTGACAACTAAAAGCAACAAAGTAGTCCGACTTTACGCCTCCTTGTGTTCGACACTTAGACTCACCAAATCCACGTTCCAGATTAAAATCAACGTCGCGAACTCATGCTATAATGACACTATTAAACAACCGCATCCTGCGCACGTCAATCCTACTCACATTTCCACTCCTACCCTCTCGCCACCACTTATCCCCAAGATGATTACTATCCCAACTTGACTTATAACTATCCATCCACTAGTCGAGATAACTTTGATTGGGGATATGATTTCAAACCACAATTGCAGAAAAATATTCTCTAGGGTTTAGTACCTTCATTTTGACCATCAGAACAAATCTTGACCTAAAACAGAGCCACAGACAGACTTTTTCCCTAATTTCGGTAATTATTTAATTTCTCTAGTCAAACATGGTCAAAACCTAAATCTAACTTCACCATTGGATTCCTTGGATCCAAATTAGGTTTATACCAAAATTTAGGCCCATTCTGAGGTCATATTGGCCAAGTTTGCATTTTGGTCCTGTGTGGCTATTTTTTCTCACACCTGTGCCCTTAACATTAGAAAAATATGCATTTGGGTCCCTAACTTTTATCATCCTCTTTACAATCTGGTCCTTGCCGCCACTGGTGTGAACGCACCTTGCTCCGACGAGATTCGAGCAGAGATTTCTCGATCGATTCTCAATCAAACCTTCCCAAAATTGAACCGAAAATTCTTTGTGAAATTCCCTTCCACATGAGATCGATCTTGGGCTCCAATTCCTTCCCAAAAGGTCATGCGAACCTTTCAAAGGTTTGGGTATCTTATTTCATGAAACCTTTTTGAGCTTGGAAGCTTCTTTCCAAGCTTGGAAAGGCCTCCTACGGCCTATAAAAGAAGCCCTATTGCATACCTCACATCTTTAGCAAGTCTTGGCAAGCCAAAAGCTCTTGAATCCCTTCCTCCGGCCACCAATGACCACTGCTCCGGTGACTTCTTCGCTCCCCTTCCTTCGGCTGTCCAACGACCAAATTGGTCAGTCCTCTTGACTCTCCTCTTCGTCGCGATCCTCCCTGACCAAAGGGAGGACATGCCTCTGCCTACCTCGCCGTCATCGCTTCACCAATCTCTCCTCCTCTCGTGCCAGTCTACCACAAACGGCTACCTTCGCCTCTCTCCCACCTAGCTATGTCCTTCTATAGCTCTCTCTCTCACTCTACTTCTCTCTCCCACACTCACAACACATGAATGACCACCATATCACCCCAACTGGCTTCACCTTCCTCTGCTCCAGCGAAGCTCTGGCAATGCCTCCAACTCGCTCCACTGCATGAACCTCGCCGCCATCGCCTTCACTAGCTCTACCTTGACTTCCTCAACAAAAGCCCTCTATTAGTTAGGGCATTCACCCTCTCCATCGCTCCATCGGCCAACCCACTTCCACAATGTTTTCGCCATCACCAACAGTCACTCACCAACCTCTACACACCATCGGACCACCACCACCGCATTCACCAGCACACTGAGAACCTTCTGAGCATTTTAATTGGGGCATTTATCCTGTGTTCATGTTTTCAGGTGACCCATCGGACATTCGCTACCGCCTCAAGTTCCCCAACGAAGCCGTCAATCCTCCGGTCAAGATTCTCCCAAATTTCTTCTCCAGGTTCTGCGACTGAGTCCCAAACTTCACTCCAGGCCTTCAATTGGCATCGACATACGCAACTGTTGCCTTAATCAAAAGCCATCTTTAGTTGCTGCTGCTATGCGATGAATTACAAGGGACTTAGTCCCACATCGGATAGAGTAGACTCCCTTGTGTGGTTTAAATTGCTTTTGTGCATCTGGCTTATCGCCTCAGCATGCACAGGGTTGAGGTCCCCTTACACATGCCCATCGCATGCCTCACCCTCTGTCATGCCGCGCAGGTCTAGCTAGATTTGATTAGCCGTCTATTTACCCGATTAAAGTGGGGCTCTGAGAGAGAACAAAAGAAAGAGAGAGAGAGTTGGGGGGGTTTTGCCCTCAACTACTCTATACACTAAGAGAATTCGAAGAAGCCTTTGCTTCTGTGTTGCTGTGACTGTGCCTCTCCCTGAGGCTTATAGAGAAGAGAAGGAACTGAAGAAGGAGAAAAACAACAAGAGCAGTGCCTTTGCACTGTAGCATCAGACGTTTAAGGCTATATTAACTTGACTGATATTGTGCATCTCTTTGCTATTATTGTATAAGGGTAATTGGTGATTTAAATCACCATTTTACCCTCTTCTTTTTGCACATTGCTACTTGAAATTATTGCTATATCATTTTGAATCAATTCTGATTGCAATTGTTCATATCTTTTACTTAGAATGAAGCCTGGCAAGGGAGAAGACCTAGGGTACACGCCTACCCTAGGAGGAGGATCGTGAGGGTGGTGCACGCCCACCCTTGGATGAGATTTGGAGGTGGATTCATCCCCTTTGGAGGAGCCTAGGCAAGCCTATTGGGGTAGAAAACATTGCAAACATAATTGAGTTTTGAAAAACCCATTGTCGTAGTTTGATTTGCGAGAAAAACCGTCAACAGATAAATTTTATCGAAACTCGAAAGGAATTCTGAGTCGAACATAGGGAGGTGGACATTTGATTAAAAACTACGTTTATTTTATTGTCACGAAGCAGATTAGCTAGTCAGATTGAATCTAAATTAGCTATCTACTTAAAGAATAAAGAATAGAAGACAGAGAGAATATTACAAATAAAGAGAAAACAGAGATAGAATAAACATGGATCTCATAACCACAAGCTGATGTTCATTACAATTACAGCTACTCACTATACTAGAAAGAAGGAAATCTACACTAGAAAGCGGGAAATCTACACTGGAAAGTGGTAAAAGAGAAGGTGGAGAGAAGTTATTATTACGACCCAGTTCTCGAATCTTTACAGGACCTAAGATCGGCTCGACTCGACTAATCCCAAGACCAGTCGTCCAACAAGAAACAACCGAAAAGTAGGAAAATAAACCACATTCACTATGCAAGGTAACTAACAGTAAAAGAGTACAAGCAGTAAAGGAAGTAAAAGCTGCTAAACAGTACATACCACCACAATAACAGGAAAGTAGCACAAAGTACAATGACATAAATGGTAGCAACAGTCTAAAACTCACTAGTAGAAAAGAGAGTACAACAACAATAGGAAACTACTGCTGGGTTTGACTAGGCCCAGCACCCTCTACAGCCGGTAACTCGGGCTGCTCAACTCCTGGACCTGTAAAGGGTTATGTAAAAATAGAGTCAGCGAATGCTGAGTAATGGTAACCAAACTATCTAAAGCAGTAAAGCTAATAGGTAAAATTTGTCTTTTCCAATTATTTTATTTTACAAGTAATTCATTTTCATCCATTGGTTTACTTTTAGATTTCTTTCTTGATCTCGTATGTTCCTCGTGGGAACGATCTTGATTGCAGTCTTTTCTGAAGAGTAGAAGGCACACGTGGTGCTCTCCTAGCCAAGAGAGTCCCCCATGCTGATCCTACACCCAGTCAACCACCCCGAGGTCATAGGCAGATGTAGCGGTGACTACGGCACACACGATAAGCTCAAGGGTAGCTACCCCACACTGGCACGCAGTCAGTCGTTTCTGCTAGCGGGTACGCCCAAAGTACAACACGGAACAGTATAGGGCCTAGCCCTCTCAGTAATAGGGGTCTCGCCACTCAGAACCAAATAGGAGTCTCGCCCCTCCACAGTCCGCGCACCCTCCTCTGACTACCCCAGTTTGTCCAATGGGCCTAACAAGTCGGTGTAGAGTGGCTAGCTGAACCCCGAGCCCCGTTGGGTGGCTAGCTCCCTCCCTACACTAGTAGCTCTCCCCGATATAGTGTACGCGAGGGCCAACAGAAGTCTGTGTAGAGTGGCCAATCCTTACCCCGGGTCCCAACCCAAGAAAGGCTAGCTCTACTCTACACTAAACGGGGGATAGTCGCTCTCCTTGGTACCACGTACTCAAGGGCCAGCATACTTCCCACTCACATTTCCAGATCTTTCCATTTATCCACAGGAGCTCTATTCCTAACTCCCCATAGGGTTCATGCTCATATTCACCATAATATTCCATACCAGGTTTCATCATTCATAATTTCCATTCTCGTATTATACACATTCAGCTCGTATTTCCACAAATTAACATATGCAACAAGTGATATCATAGGTAACTGTTTAGTTATCTCAGGCATTTCATATTCTAACAGGCAGCTCGTATTTGTTAACAGGCATTTGTTTATAATTCAGCTCATTCATTTATGACTGCAATCTCAAACACGCATACAAACAGTGTAACTATTTCTCATCCTAGGATTCATGCCACATCCTAGGGTTCTAGTTATCTAAATTTCATAGATGCATTCATATTTTATAAGTAGGACGGGGGGAAACCACTCTACCAAACAATCCAGGAGTATTGGGGGCTCGAACGGCAGACTCACGTGCCTCTGCAAGCCCTGGACACACGATAGGTAGAAGTCTTATATCAAGGAACATATTACAATGGAACATTCAGAATAGTATATAAGGATTTCTAACATGTAGAGAAACTCACAAGGAAACCACAGATATCTCGTTTGTGTAAAATGGACCCCAATCAAACCCTAAACGAGTCAAAAATAGAACTACAGAACCAAATCAGACATCTGGAACAAAGTCCAGACATCTTAAAAGTCACCAGAGTCTCATCTCAAGTCCCTGCGTTGACCTCAGACATCCAGGACTCCTACTTGACCATCTGGACTTAGCTCCAGACGTCTGACCTCTCCTCCAGTCGTCTGGGAATGCCTCCGGTTGTCTGGTAAGCTATCCAGATGTCCAAAATGCATGGGAGGGCGTGCTGCATGCCTTCCCAAAGCTGCTTCTACGCACGACAGAGCAGCAGTCCTCTTTTTAGCCCAACAAAATGACTCTGCGGTGCAGCCTACATGGCTGCAGCCACGAGAAAGACGTACCTAGGCGAGTACCTGCTTTCAGACGTCCGATGTCGTCACTAGACGTCCAGCCCATCTACTTGAAGGCACTCCGGAAGTCTAATACTGGAAAAATTCCAGTATCAGAATGAGCTCTCGCTCCTCTCACCGTGCTCCGCCGTGGCTCCTCCCTCTCATCTGCAGCTTCTGCTGCTGCAAGAAGTCGGGGACGACTCCCCGACGCACTCCTCCTCCCACACGCATCGCAATGGCCGTGCGTACTCCGGCGAGCCTCTCCGAGCTCGCAAGCTCAACCTCCTTCTTCTCTCTTCACGCCACTCCTCCTCGCTCTTGCTCCCTCTCTCACACATGCCTCTCTCACCATAGTAAAGGGAGAAGGAAGGTGATGGTGATGGAGTGGAGAGGAGAGGAAGGGGGAGAGGACTCTTATATAGACAAAGGATTAGGGTTCGATGAGGGGGGAAGAAAGAGAAGGAGATAGAGAAGAAAAGGCATCTACACGCAACCAGCGTGCAGAACCAACTTCGCATACAGATTTTTCAATTTTTAGATGTCTAGGAAGGGATCCAGACGTCTGACTGATAGTTCAGACGTCTTAAAAGGCTCAAACAGAATGGGTCTTTACAGTTATCCTCCTCGATGGCTGCTTAGAAGATGAGCAACAATAATGGAGCGCCTGGATGAAGGTGGTGAGATGCGGAATGAAGGATGATGGAGAACAGGGTAGGATGGCATTGCAACGGGATCCACTTCCAGAACGAAGGCGAGAAAACTTTGATTTTCACTCTAAAGGAGCATCCCAAGTTTAGGACAAGCTTCCTTAGAGCTTTAGAGTGGGAGAGAGGTGAAGGAAGGGATGAAGAAAGTATGGGGGTCGTAGGGCTATATATAGGTGTAGATTAGAGGGTGCAAATAGGTCATAACACTATAAAACATTAAATCAGGGGTCTTTAGTGACAAATAAAACCATCACTAAAACCCAGATCGTAGGCGACGTGCGTGCGTGCCCACACCTTCTCTCCTTCTACTCGCCTCAATGCCATCGCACGATTGTGTGCTCTCAACCATCCGATCAAGCGATCTAATGGCTTAAAAGCCATCCGTGCCACTTCTACTTCAAGCGTTAACCATACCCTTTCAAGAGGTGACGTGGCCTCGTTCATTGCCGTTGGATCAAAGATCCACAACTCAGATTGTGCGCTCACAAGCCCTTCACATTCATTCCCCCTACGTCAGATGGTGCGTACGATGGCGCGTTCATGATCCACGCCCATCGGTGCGGCCACATAGCCATCATCCCAGCCGCACGTGCCGCATCCAATGGCTGAAATCGGCCGCTCCATGCATGCATCTTGATTTAAGGTGTAGCGAGGATCGAACCCATGCCTTTGCCTATGCGTAGTGCCTTCGCCTGCCGCGCTACGCTCGCCATTGCGTCGAGTTAACTACCGAGGTGCACACACTCATGGCCGTTGGATCAAGATCCAACAGCCCAGTGTGGTGGGTCCTCGTGTATTAACTGGGCTAGTTTGGGCAGCTGAGATGGTGCCACGTGGCACCATCTTGGTCGTCCATCTTCTATGACTTATAGAAGGTGCCACAGATGTCAAATTGGATCGATTTTCATGCTGTTAGGCTACGATCGTCGATTCGAACCCATACTTACAGTCGGATTTATCATCTGAAGTGCGGATTGACACCATCTTGGCCCTTGACCTCTGATCTTCCTCAGACTATATCTGATGCTACAGAAGTCCGATCAGGGCGATCTTGGAGTCGTTGAACTCCAATTGTCGCCCCGATCAGATCCGTACGGTTGGATCGTCAATCTGAGGCCCCGATTGAATATTGCCTTATTATCTGACCACAAAAATTGGAAATTAACCTAAACTTTATAAAATCTAACCTAAATACAGGATGATGCATGTTATGCAATATTTATAATGTATGATGCAACTATATGCCTAAGAACACGCATAAATAGACAGTTTATGTGATATAAATGTGTTTACATCAACTCCCCCCTTAGGCTTGCCAGGAGGAGGATTACATCAACTTGGAGGATCTTTGCAAGAAAGGAGGAGATCTTCTTTTCAAGCCAAGGAGCAACTAGGCTTGGAGCAAGAAGAGCTTCATCTTCTTCACCACCATCATCACCTAAAGAATTTATTTGTTTTAATTTGTCCTTTCAAATTCTAGTAGAAGCATTCCTCTACTTGTAAAAAATAATTCCCTTTAGTAAAGAATTTTTGCCTTCTTTATATTCTTGTAGCAATTCTTATAAGTTTTCTTGCTTTATTTTTTGTGCACTTACACTCTTTCCCTCTAATTACCCTAGGCCTCCACGTGCCTCAGGTTAGCTTAGAGAGAGGCCATTTTGTGTCACCAAGGCATTAGGTTCTTAAGTGTTTTTCACTTTAATTTTGAAATTGCTCTCATTGTTTCAAAAACCCTAAAAATCTTATATTCAAAAATACAAAAAGAAAGGTGATTCCCATTCCCATATTCAAGAAAGAGATTCGATTTTGTAAGAATTTTCCTCCTTGGACAACACTAAATACTCCACTATCTAGGCTTTTTGTGCATTACAATGATCTTAAAAACCCTAATTACAAATCACATAAAAAACCCAATCAACAGTGACATCAAAGACGTCACTAAAACTCCACCTCAAATGTTGCTAAAGGTTTGCAACCAACGCACATGCCTGTGCACTTATAGCTATAGAGGCATGGTCGACGGACAACCATTGGATCGAGGATGGACGATTGGGATTGCACGAGGATCACTCGCTCAAATGCCGTGTCGATAGGGCATCGAACCGCACATGTGATTGCACGTGCATGCGTGGGCATATCCGTGCTCATCCATTACACCACATGGCATGTCTTATGCTACTCGATGGAGATTGCACTGTTCTATTTAGCCACTCCTACCTTTGCAGTCAATGGCAAGCATCGTAGGACTCAAACCCACGTTACGGATCTGCAAGTGCTCTACGAGACCGCTACGCTACGTGCTCTCTTTAGTCCAAAAGAGAATTGGCTGGCAGCGACGAGAGGCGATTGTGGGCCATTGGATCAAGATCCAACTGTCCACGTTGAATCTTGATCTACCCCTTGTGTTGTGAGAAGGTGTTGTTGGGCTTTTCTCAGCCGTTGGATCACGATCCAATGGCTAGGATTGCAAGATGGCACTGCCTGCAAGATGGAGTGGAGGGGCTTCGATGGATTTGGGCAGTTGTGATGGTGCCACATGGCTCCATCATAGCCGTCCATTTTCTTCACTTTGTTAGTGGCACCATGAATGTCGGATTGGGTCGATTTTCACACCGTTGGGCTACGATCGTCAATCCGGATCCATCCGTGTGATTGGATTTATCATTTGAAGCTCTAGATTGCATCATCTAGTCCCTTGGCCATTGATCTCCCTCGGACTGCATAGTGTGCTACAGGACTCTGATTAAGATGATTTAGGGGCATTGGACTCCATTCGTCATCCTAATTAGATCCGTACGGTCCGATTATCAATCCAAGGCCCTAAAATAAATCTCCTTCTCTCCTAGCCATTAAAGGACATGAATTAACCTAAACTTTATACAAACTATTCTAAATGCAGAATGATGCATGCTATGCAATATTTATAATATGGAATGCATATCTACGCTTAGGAACATTCATCAATAGGCATTTTAACATAAATGGATGTGTATACATCATACCCCCATGCCTATGTTTTACTAGTCCCTAGCAAAATCAAACTAAATGCTATGTATAAGAACAGAATTAGGACTTGATCGCTTAAGGCATTAGTTATTTATTAACAAAAGGAAATTTCAACTAAGGTCCTAAACTATGAAGACTCAATAGTGCTCGGATGCCTGCCAAAATGCAGACCGCCCAAGTCCTCGTCTTATTTTGAAAAGTAAAGATACCTTTTTTGTTTTTCTTCTTTTCTAATTTTTTTGGATTTTTGAGTTTAGAGTTTCAGGACAGCATTCTTCGGCTACCCAACTCACCCAAGACTCAAAAAGAACTTCAAGGTCTAAGCATATTATGAAAAGTGATAGACTCACTAAGCGACTATTAAAATAGACTTTAGGTTTCTATGACCCTAGGTGACCTTAAGAGTTTCTTCCTAAAGGTTTATCTTTCCGATTGGTAGCTTTCTTTCTACTATTTTTATTATTCTTTTATGGGGTCAACACAAGGGCGAACCCAATGTATATCTCCCTGTTTTATTCTACTTCCACGCTTCTTTCCTAAGTTATTTTTTTCTCCTTTTTCTATTTTTCTTTTTTTCTTTTTGAGTATCATTCATTTTTTTTCTTTTTATGAGTAGGTGGCTTCCTTGATCTAAGATTTACCTAAAGGCAGTAGAAAGAGAATGGTCATGTAGTTGGGCCTGGACAACCAGCCAATGGGTTGTTACCCCCAACAACTTGCCAACCATACTACCCTAGAAAGTTTATTATCTACCTAATTTCGATAAAAATTGTTGAAAACTAAGTTAGTGCAAATAGTGTGTAGATGCTTTAAATCAAGGTCCCCTCAAATCAGAGGGCAGGTTGATAAGTCATGTACTTATCACCCCAATTTATTAGCCAAATTAAAGTAAAATTAACATGGCAAGGACTCGAGAACAAGTCCACATTTAAGTGGACACTCAGGTTGATTAAGGTCGAAGACTTGAAGAGTCTAAGTGTTCAGGTCCTAAAGTATCATTTCCTAAAGTTAACAACTCCTAATGCTTAAGTTCTCTTCTCCTAATTGTAATTTTTTTGGCTTTTTGAATTTTTCATTTTTTTAAAGAAAATAGAAGAAATTCCATGGAGCTAACAAAATAATCTTAGGATTACGTATCTAGCCCCCTATGCCTAAATGATCCAATGTCCTCATTGTAAAAATAAAGACATGAAATGGGTGGTATAAATAGAATATCACCTGAATTTCGTGATAAATCCAGTCAGCTTCGCAGAGAATATACACAAGTGCTAAGTTTATTGCCTTTAGCTAGGCATAATATACAAACAAGGAAGAAATTAAGAATTCACAAGTGTAGGTCAGGATCAGAATAAGAAAATTGATTTTCAAAACTGCCAGTAGGAGATGTCCACATATGTTGACCATATTATGGTGCAAGCCCATGCCCTAGGGTCGAGTAATTCTAAGGCTCTAGATGAAAATCACCCAGAACCAGAGATTATTGTGATTGTGGGGCCGGGCCTGCGGTTTTGTGGTGTGCAACCCAAGTCTAAAGTGGCGGATAATAGGTAGATCTGATTCACTAGATTCAAGTGTCCACTTAGAGTTCGGCTCGGAAAGATAGTGAATTATTCGGTAACTGGGTTGCACGTTAAAGATATCGTAAGGGTCCTAGTAAAAGGTTGGTGGTTTTAGGTCAATAGGAATCCTTAGATCCAAAATTGTGTTTCCCTCAAAATTAGCCTCCCAGATTTTCATTTCCAAATTTCTACCCTCCAAAATCAGGGTTTCCGGGACCTCCAGATCGTTGTACACCCCATCTAAAATATCCAAGTTAAATAATTGTGGCTCAATTAGGATTGTCTTGGGTCCAATAATTTCAAAGATATCATCATTCAGGTCTTTGGGGTGTGGTTGAGGAATGGGGCTATTAATTGAATCTTCTAGTAAATCAGGATTCGAACCCTCTAAGTTAGCCCCAACAGGATCACAATCTTCAATTATCGAGCTATCAAATGATCGATCAAGTTCCTTTGGCCCGTTTGTCTCACTAAAATTATTTTCCTTAACTTCAAGTGAGACTTCACTGAGAGATTCCTTCCTTGATCCTCATTTATATATGTCTCAAAGTCATATCTTGTTCCTTGGTCTATAGAGACATTTTTCCTCACTCCCTAGCTCAAGGATCTCAAGTGAGAAAATCACATCATCCTCGATTGGTTGCTCTAGCCCAACTTGGTCATCCCTGATCTTAGAAAATGTGTCCCCTTCAACAGGCACCTAAGTGGGTTCAAACATTGGCTCTCCTAAAGGGGGTTCATCCTGGGAATCATCCAAAGATTGGATTAGGGTAACCATAAATTTCATCCTCAATCTCGACAATTTCCCCAGCACAAACTCACCTGGGCCCCTATCCTTAACATCTTAGTGCCAATCCAATAATGAACTATTAAGCTCATTAATCATTTTGATTATAGGCTCCAAAGCTTCAGTGTATGGCATTGGCTGAGCTTCTAAAGATTGTATAGTGTTCCTCAAGTTAGCCAACACCCTATCTTGGACCTGGTTCACCTGAATCGAATGGTTCGATTCAGGGTTGGGTGGGTTTTGGTTCAATCTAGGAGAGTTAAGATATTGAGGTTCTAGGGGTCCTCCCAGATAGTAGGTCATTTCAGGTTGTTCAAAGAAGGGTGATGACCTATATTCAATATAATCCTAAGAAGGGTAGGTGTTATAGTTATCATATCCTTCCTGATTGTTGACATGGTTGGTTTGTTCATAAGAGGGCAATGATCTATAATCAGTGTAGCTCTGGGAAGGATAATAATCATGATCATGATGTCCAGGGTTAGGCCCTGAACATTGAGGTCCAAAATCATATCCCCAATCAAAGTTATCCCGACTAGTGGATGGATAGTCATAAGTCGAGTCAGGATAGTAACCATCTTGAGGATAAGTAGTGGTAGGAGGGTAGGATTGGAAATGTGTGTAGGATGTGGAAGGATACATGGTGAAGTAGGAGGGAAAACAAAGGAAGGAAAGGTGCCCTACAGTACAATCAATCAATCCAATCCTTAAATTGGGTAGCTTAAGGACCTATCCTTCATAAATGAACTCTGACCACACAACGAATTTGATGTTGTCCTTACTCCCAAAGGTGGTAAAGTTGGACTAGCGAAGTAGGGGGAGAGTGTCCTGAGGGCCGCTAATTATGCCAAACCCCTGGTTACTTAAGTCGTTTGATAATCGAGCCCCCCAAATTAGCACCTTTTGAAGTAGACGTTATTAATTCGAAATACGTTTAAGAGAACACCTTAAAACAGACTCAATGAATCCTAGGGCCAATGTCTACTCTTAAGGCTTGGGATGATTATGCTCTTGGAATGTGATGGGCCCTTTAGATGGGTTGTGCCCCTAATGATCAGTTTTAAAATGTGTGTGTGCACAACTAGGATTTCAAACAAGGTTATTATGATGTGTCTTTTAGGGTTTAACCTTGCTTAGTAGCTTTTAAGGTTTAATCTTTAGGTGTATTCAATCAAGTTCAATAGAACACTCCAAGTTTTTGCAAGCATCGATGATGATATGTTCCTTTGAAACTCAAAAAGAATATAACGTGCCTAGTTAGTTCCTAAAAATTGAATCTTAAGTAGCAAGCTACATGATGAATCCATTTTATCTTAAGTGGTGCGGCCCAAACAACTCAATCAATTGGCCCTAATGCACCACTTAGTTAAGGCACACAATGTATTAACCTAATCAGATTTCTACTCACTTATGTGTATTGAGTTGAAGTGTACCGGGTCCATAGGTCAGATCCCGATTAAGTAAAAATCAAAAGAGCTTATGTGCCGCAAGTGTGGGTGTGTATGGTATGTGTGTTACTTTCGTCCCACAATCAGATTAGATATATATATATTAATTTTCTCTTTATGTGAGGATGAAGTGTGTGAAGGTGACAAACAAGACAAGTAATTCCTATCCTAGGGTTTGTGACAACACCTAAGTAGATTAAGTCTTTATTATTAAGGTGGCAAAATGAACAAGTAGGTGGGGGACTGGGGGAAAAACATACAAATGTCTCTACCCACACTCTACTCTAATCTGCCACCTTTGGCTCCTCAATCGAGTTCCTGCAAGATAGTGAATTTAAGAAGAAAGATAGGTTTTAAAAATATGTAAGTAATGCAAGAAAATGAGGGAAATCGACTCAAAGTCTGTTGCCTCCCCAGCAACGGCACCAAAATGATGAGCATGTATTTCATGAGGGAAAATCAAGGTTTCGGGAGAACCTGTCATCGTAGTCGCAAAAATCACTACCAAATAAATTTACCGTAGCTCAAGGTGAGCCCCGGGTTGAACACAGGGAGGCAACATTTGATTCTTTGAAAATCGTGCTTAACTTTGTTTCTTTTTCGTATTTTGTATTTGCTACTTTTTTGTATTTTGTGATAGTGAGGAAAGTGATATTCTACTTGCAAATGATAGAAAATTACTTCTAGATAAATGCTTGACAAATGTTTATTACAAATGCTTCTACACTACGAAAGCAGTAAAAGAAAAAAGGAGAGAGAAAAATCCTCTTTGTCGACTGCTCAGAGGACGAAGTTGCGTTGACCAGGCCTAGACGATGGGGGTGAGGAGTTGGAAGAAGAAGAACGATGTCAGAAGAGGAGAGGAGGACGGGCAGTGTCATGATGTGATTCGCTTCGTGGAATGGGGTTGAGAAAACAATCGATGAGAGCTCCACGAATGTTGGTGAGATGGTGGAAAATAATTTTCTTTTCTCTAGTGGAGCATCCCAAAGATTTTTGACATAAGCTTAAGGTGTGTTTTGAGCTCTAGAGTAGGTGAAGAGAGCATAGGAAGGGATAAAGAAGAATGGGAGGGGTAGGGGTCCTTTTATAGTGGAGGAGAAGAGGCATTTTGTTCATGGGACATTTAGTGACATCAAAGGCATCGCTGAAGCTCCACCCTAAACATCACTATAGCCTTCAGCTCACGCACCTGCTCACGCTCACAGCTGTCGGGCACGCCCTGCTGTTGGATCGATGATGAACGAATCAGATTGTGCGAGGATCATGCGCTAAAGGGCGCGTCAGATCCCGCGTTCAACCACGCATGTGATTGCACGTTTCACCTGGCCACATCTGCGTTCATCCGTTGCACTGCATGGCGAGGTCTGTGCAACAAGATGAAGATCGTGCGACTCTAATTGATCGCTTGCGGCTGTGCGGTCAATTTAAGGGCACGCAAGGGCTTGAATGGGCATCTTCGCTTTTCAAGTGCCTATTCGAACCACTGTGCCACGCCTCCCTTTTCATCTGAGATACGTTTTCTTGCCTAGTTCTCAATAGATGATCTCGACCATTGGATTGAAATCCAACGGTCAAGATTGCATGTAGAGGTGCTCTCAGAGGTCAGGAGCTGTTGGAAGGGTGACGTGGGTTAATCTGGACCGTTGGATGAAGATCCAATGACCCAGGTTGCTCCTTGTGCTTGCTTTTAAGGCTGATCAAGGCTGCGGGCTGGCTTTGTGCAACCTAGATAATGCCATGTGGCATTATCTAGGCAGTACATCTTTAGATGCTTGTAGGTGGCACCACAGATGTCGGATTGGGTTGATTTTCACAGTGTTGGGCTGCGATCGTCAATCCGGATCCATCCGTGCAATTGGATTTGTCATTTGAAGCTTTAAAATGCATCACCTAATCTCTTGGCCATTGATCTTCCTTGGAATGCATAATGTGCTACGGACTTCGATCATAATAATTTTAGAGGACTTAGACTCTGATTGTCATCCTGATCAGATCCGTACAGTCGGATCGTCAATCTAAGGCCCCAAAATAAATCTTCTTTTCTCCTGGCCACAAAAGGACACGAATTAACCTATAATTTATACAGACTACTCTAAATGTAGAATGATGCATGCTATGCAATATTTATAATATGGAATGCATCTCTAAGATTAGGAACCTGCATAAATAGGCATTTTAACCTAAATGGATGTGCCTACATCACGACCAGAGGAGGAGGTACTCACTAGAGGGGAAGAAGAGATGGAGAGGGAAAGAAAGGGGAGGGTTCAGGGGATCCAGCACTCGCTGCACCTCATATTTCATGATTAACGATGATTTTGTAATAAATCGTCATTTAAGGTCGGGTTAGGCACGAAAATTGGCACCCTTGGAAATTTTGTTGAATCTACACACGATGGTTTAAGACAAAACTATCGTTTCATCATATTACACGATGGGGTTGAAACCATCGTTTATAGGATTCCAGACCATCATTGTTAAACAAGGAGAGGGCCCCTTTGTAATGTGAGGGGGGGTTTTTTAGTGTTAGTATACACGATGGTTTTAATGAAAACTGTCAAGTTGGTCTATTATACAATGGTTTAAAATCATTGTGTATATCACTGAAAATTTTCCACCCTTCTCAGGGGATATTTGATATAGAGGATGATTTTACTGATAATCGTCTCTATAAAAGCATCATGAAAGCCCATTTTTCTAGTAGTGACAATTGGGCCAAAATGGTCCTATATTACGATTCTTTTAGGAATCCCTCAAAATAATTATTAAGTATATGATCATGAATCATTAAACATTCTCCTGAAGGCTCAGTGTCAGAACCTATAATGACAAAGCCGAGGCTGAGGCGGCTGATATGGACGAGGATCTTGTGGACACGGTTAATATGGTGGTCTTTGATTCTGATTGTTTCCTGCCTACAGGAAATTGGGATGATTCCACCATACAGGGTTATAGGTATTAGAGAATGGGTCATTCTGGATGGCGTTGAGGTGCTCACAGGTCTGAGGAACCTCAGAAAAGTCAGAGTAGTAGGGTTCAGAGTTCCCCCAACTAGAGTAGGCAGGGTTGGAGTTTCCTCTGGACCTAGAGTCAGATGGGGTGGATACGGGTCCATCCCCTGAGAAGATCGGTGATAGATGTTATGCACAGCTTCCCTCCCAGAGGGCGACTATGCGAACAGGTTTTGCACAGAGGTGGCTCACTGTAGATGTCGAGTTAGCTCATCCACATTCTTCTCAATGATAGAGACCTTGTCCAGACGACTGGCCATCAATTCCAAGTAGATAGATGCAGATAGGCCATGCATCTCATGTGCTCCCCTTGGATTCATCGATGCGCGGGCATTCATCCGATCGAATAAGCCCATGGAGTCATTATTGATGGAGTTCTCGCACATATTCTCAAGAATCTCCCACACAGTGTCTTCTTGTTGACCCATGATATTTCCTCCACAAGTTGCATTGACGAATAGACAGATATCTTCACAGAGTCCCTGGTAAAAAGACTGGACTCGTTCCCATTTAGGAACTCCGTGATGGGGGCACTTTCGCATGAGATCTAAGAAATGATCCCATGCTTCGTGAAGAGGTTCTCTAGGCTGCTGTGTGAAGTGCATGATCTGGTGTCGTAAAGCATTTGTTCGACCAACTGAGAAGAACTTTTTCAGAAACTCGGATTGTAGTTCAACCCATGTGTTGATTGGACGCGTTTAAGTCTGATACCAGTGAGCTGCTTTGTCCATGAGAGAGAAGGAGAACATCTTCATGAGAAGAATATCCCAATTTTGGATATCTGACCCGAAGGTTTGAGCCAGATGCTTGAGTTGTTTGATGTATTGAAAAGGATCCTCGGAATTGAGCCCATAAACTTTGGAATAGCATGAATCATGTTGGGCTTGAGTTCGAAATCAGGACCTCCAGCCGGGATTTGGACTCGAGGTTCGATCACCACCGCAGTGGGATTGTAATGATCTCGCATCATAGGACGTTGTGGTGGATTCACAAAGGATTGGAATAAATCATTAAGGCGCTGAAGTTGGTTCTCAAGGTTATTCTCTTCTTCTACAAGTTGTGCCATGATGATGGATGGAGGAGAATTAGACTTAGATGAATCAGAGATGTCTATGTGATGGGGTTGCTGCACAAACATGGAAGTCAAGGCCTGGCCTCGACGGGAGTGAATGACTAAAGGAGGCCTCAAGGATGGTCTTAAGGACCTCCTACCGAACATGCACCGATGGTCTGGATGAGAATAGAATGTGATGGACCCAATCAAGACACCCAAAAATTTTGGATGACTATAGAGGTTCGAGGCAGATGATACCCCTTAGTCAAAAAGCTGTCCACCTAAGAAATACCTTGGCAGCCAGAGAGGGAGAGTCCCGCAAAGACCCCTACACGGTAAAGTGCCTCTACGGGTTACAGGGTTTCCCCCACCCGACCTCTCTTATCACTGATGTTCCAGGTAGACCAGAATGGGGACTTGACCTCTTAAGTCTACCAGTTTTATTAAAGAGAAAGGGTGCTTTAAGATTTCACTTGAACTTTAGGATACCTAATTTCAAGGTTGGTTGACCCAACAAGGTGGGTCAACTTCACCTAGTTGTCCTTTGAGAACTTTTAGGTCTCTCTTTTAGGATTCAAGTGAGATTAAGAGCTTGATTTTTAGGGTTTTCTTGAATAGATCGATTCAACCAAGGCTTAGGCACACATCATTTTGGAAAGTTGCTTCTTGTTTATGAAAGTGTGTCTCTAAAAATCCTAACTTGGAATCCTTAATTGGCTCTACTTTTGGTCCAATTTAGTTTGTTAAATGTAGTATCTGGGGCTCAAACAAGAAAGTGATAGCCCTAGTTACCTTAAGTGGGTGCACAAATCAAATTTTGTTGTTGAAATCAAATCAGGAAACTTGATGAATTAGCTAAGAATGGAAAGCAAGTAGCCCTAATTGATTTTATCCTTTTCAACCTTTTCAGAATGAGGGGCTTAAGAGAAAGTAATTAGAATTTACCTGCCCCTGGTGTGTTTGTTGTGCGGCTGACCTTCTTCAATGTATCTTTTCCCTGAAACAACCACAACAAAAGAGATATAGCAAGTTAGTATCTGTATCAGAAATTGTAATCAAGAATTCTAAATTGCCCATTGCTCCCCAACAATGGCACCAAAATGTTTGTCGCACTGAATCGGGGTTTAAAAGTATTGTGTTGTAGTACAGTCGAAATAGCATTCAAAACAGATATAATTTTATTACTCGAACAGATTTCCGAGGTCGAACACAGGGAGCAAATTGGTATTTAGAAATTAAGATCATAATTTAAATTGAAAGAAATTGCAATAGTAGCAGTGTCAAAGTGCAAAAATATGGGAGTAAAATGGTGATTTAGATCACCAAATACTCCTACAATATCACCAAGTAATTCAATGTATGAATATGCAATATAAGCCAATGTTCTGTCGTTTGATGGAGGAATCAGACGACTTAAAGTGTCTGATCTTCTCTGTCTTTACTTTTTCTTCTTTTCCTTCTCCTTTCTTCTACCTTGGCCCTTAGCTTCTTCTACCTTCTGCCTCTGGCCTCCTCTTCTTCTTCAGACTGCAACTAAGTGTCGGTCGAAGAACCCTATAGTAAAACTCCACCCCTACCCACGTGAAACTCTCCTCTCTTTCTCTCTTAGGATCCGCTCTCCCAGAGCCACACAAGAATTTGGGTAATCCGATAGGGTGCGTACTCGGGACCAAGCCCACCGACATGTGGTAGTGGGCGAGGAGTGCAGGTCAGGTCGGGTCAGGCCAGATTCGCTCGGCGTGTTCATGAACGAGACTGGGTCGAGTGAGTGGGACCTTACCCCATGGATCGAAGGTGATAAGGCTTCTTCACTTTTTCCCTTTATTCAGGTGTAGGCGCTCTTTCACTTCCAAGGTGGGACTAAATGTCCCACCCTCCTTTCACGTGCACCTACAGTAGAGGTTGAGCTCCCAATTGCAGCTTCTTGTGAAGGCCTTTGACTCCAATTGAGGTCCTGAGTGCGTGTGTGACGGTATTCCACACAATCTGGGGCAGCAGCCTGGGCTTGGCGAAACCTGGAGCTGTAGCAAGCAAGCTTCAAGCTCGCTCACCAATGGCGGATGCTGACGAACCTGAAAACACAAGAACAGCCTCGTGGCCACGTCAAATTGTTCAGGAAGGTTCGCTGGAGCACAGCGGATGTGCTAGGGGTGTTGGTGTGGCTCAGGGATGCCTGTGAGTGCGTTCCTAGGGCACACTGTGTACGAATGTGTGGGTGTGTTCAGGGAGGTGTTTGGGTGAGTGGCGTGATGCGTGGAGTGAGGGGAAAGGATCAGTGAAGCAAAGCGGAGGTCGTGGGCTTGTCAGCGAGGGTTGTGGTGGCCTGTGGAGGTGGGATGGCCTTACTGAAGTTGAGAGTCGGAGATGGAAGGGATGGAGGTGATGGAGGTCAGCAGTGGTCGATTTGAAGTGAAATAAATGTGGAAGTAAAGTAGAGGTGAGAGGGAGCTTATCTGGGAGGTCAAGGGACGAAGGGGGCGAGCGAAGGTAGCTCCCTTCGTGAGGTGGGATCAATGAGGACGAAGAGAGAGAAGCGCCTACTGGTACGGCGAGATGCAGATGAAGTCAGGGAAGATGGATCCGCCGCAAGTATGGCGGTTGAATGATGAGGAGGAGCAGGGAAGGTTTGCGGACATCAAGGAGCCTATGACCATGAGGGGAAGAGAGGAATTTGAGGTATTCACGGCCGAAATCGAGCGTGGAGAGATAAGAGAGGTCTGGGCTCCTTTAAATAGAGCTCTGAAGGTCAATTAGGGCTTGGGAAGCAAGCTTCCCAAAAAAGGAAAGCTCATCGGAGAAGGAAGCTGTTAGGATACTCATATCTCTCATGCATTCGCATGAGAGATTGGGAGGGAATCAGATCTCAAGGTTGGGTTTAGACGAGAGAGAATTTCTCAAAGGATCTCCCTTCCAATTTTGGAGGAGATTCTCTAAGAAATCAAAGAGATCTCCTCTGTCAAAGGTCATCGGAGTAGGTTTCCTCCGCAATAATGCCGGAGGGACCTACTTGTGAAGACGATGAGAAAGCTAGGGGGTTGGTTGTAAGGGTTTTTGAAAGTTAAGGGTAGAAATGTAATCAGGTTTGACCTTTTTGCAAACTAGGTCAAGGCAAACTCATCTTGGGTCCAAATTTTGGTACAAACCTAATTTGGACCTAAGGAATCCAATGGTGAAGTTGGATTTTGGGTTTGACCACGTTTGACTAAGAAATTTATGTAAAAACCTAATTTAGGGCAAATATCTATCTGAGACCCCATTCTAGGTCAAGATGGGTTCTAATGGCCAAATTGAAGGTTCTAAACCCTAGAGAATATTTTTCTATGATTTTTAGAGGGTTTAAGTAAATTTTATCCTGACCAGAACCTTGGTTAATCAAGTGGGTTTGTTTTTAGGATTTTAAGAAGTCATTTAATTCATAGAACACACACAAACCCTTTTCTGTCAAATCCAACCCACTTGTTATCTTATTAAGACCATTTAACCTTTTTTTAGCCCTTGATAAAACCCGTGGTTGTACTGCATTGGTAAAATTACAGTTTTACCCCTAGTTTCATGTTTTTCTCTCAGAAAGGTTATGCAGTGAATATGACCTTCAGTTGGTTATGTTGGAGCATTTATTCTCTTTATTGGGTCAATGAGCTAGTTAGGGCTCATGATGGTGTTCCCATCACTATACTACCAAATTGAAACCGACAACCTCTATAATACATGTATATACATCCACAATATAGTGGGCACACCCTACATTGATTCATTCACACATTCACATTTATATTTAACAAGAAATAAAAGGAACTAAACATGCGAGCACACCCCATTAACATCAACCCCAACATAAGAACCATAACTACAAATCAACTGCTACATCTTCATATGTTTTATTTTCTTTTTAGTTACATAACATGGGCCCTTCACCATACATCATCATTTATCAAAAATATACAAAATAAAAGGGTCAGGTCAAAAAAAGATCACAACATGAAAATCAGAGTGAAATCCAAGTTTTATTCCCAAAGTCATTATATAGAACTATATATATATGACTATACCTAAAAAGATACTTCTTGCATCACTGTACACCTACCACCCAAGCACTGTCAATGTGGTGACAGCCAATAGCAGCTCCGCGGCAATAGCTCTTCACTCTAATCAACCATAGAGGGAGAGTTGAGGAGAGGAGAGAGTGGTTACCACTCGCACACACAAGGGAAGGGAGACAACAACGGCAAGATGTTCTAGCGAGAAGGGTTGTCAACAGCAAAAGGAGAGAAGGAAGAACAGTGATGTTAGTTCCACAATATTATGTTAATAAATATTTTATGTCAAAACTATGCTTAATTTATGTTAGTTCCATAGTATTATGTTAATAAATATGTAATCTTAGTGCATTTTGTGCATAATTGCATTTTATTAGGAATGCATGTATTTTTAGTTAATTTCATATAGTTTAGTTATATATTTTAGTTACTAATCTTGATTTAATTTTGTGTAGGAAATAAATAATGTTCTTTGTGAGTGCTATCATGCAAAGTATCAATAGGAAGAAATGGGAGCCATTGATCTAAAGAAGAAGATCTAAGCATCAAGAAAGCTTGCTACATAGAGGATAAACAAAGAATTATCTTATTGATAATTCAAGAGGATAAAGAAAAAGAATATTTTGAGAAGATAATTTAATAATTCAAGATAATTCTTTTTTCAAATTCCCATCTGATTGAGGATCCAATGGTCATGGTGAAATCTCAAGAGGTGATGTCATCTCCTCCCTCCATCTCTTAATCTTGAAATTCATAATAGTCTAATAAATGTTCAGTAATTTGGCCATAACTTCTACATTTGAACTTAGATGATTTAAGGGACTATGATATCCCTTATATGCAATGCCAAATTTGGATCATAAAGGGAAAAATATTGATGAAAGTGAAGGCTACTTTAAATGGTTTGTGCCCTCTCTATATATGCTAATGCCTACCCCTCCTTCCATGCTCTTTGTATGCCATGAGAATGGATTAAGACTCCTTGGAGATCGTCCTCCCTTTCCTTCTCCACCATCCCCCCCTCCCCTACACCGCCATCTCCGTGCCATCTTAGAAAAGATCTTCAATAAACATCCTCACCTTCCTCGTCGCTTCCTCCACGTTTATATCTTAATCCTACACCTCTTCTCCAATCTAATGACAAAAGAAGGATCTAGCATCTCAATTGATTACATTTTTTTGGTTCCTTGTTATCATCTTGCTTATATTCTTGAATCCTACATAACGAATATTGATATACAATGAATATATTTCATGAGTTTGGCATGATTGTTATGAAACTTTCAATTATGAGAAGCCAGATTTACTTAGGGCTAGGGAATAGGATAGGTTGAATGAAATCTTGACATAAATAAATAGGTGTAACTATGAGTGTCACCAATAAATTGAGTTGGCCTATACTCAGTTGGTCTATTGTTGGATGGGTGAATTCATCGTTGTTTCAGGAAAGAAAGAGATGCTTGCATCATAGTATAGTCAACAAAACCTCTTTACAACATTTAAATTTATAAAGAGTGCCCGAAAATAAAGAAATTGAGTCCGAGGTCGTTCACAGGGAGAAAATATCGAATTCATGCACTAATCGCAATTAGAAATAATGAGCACAAGATAAATACATTTAATGAATAATCTACTCAAAAATATATTCAATAATAACCAAGAGTATCTCAAGAAATAATGGGATAAAAAGAATATCAAACCCTAAAAATGGTGATTTAGATCACCAATTAATCCCACAAATTAAGCATATATCCCAAACATATTAATTAATCAAATATCTCAACAGTGATCTTTGAGCCACTAATCCATGTCCGATTAGGAGCTTAAATGTTTCAACAGTGCCACAGCCAAGGCCAAATCAGACGTCGTCAAGGTGCTACAGACGACTTAAACCACTCAGAGCACAGCCAAGGCACAAGGAGAAACAACACAAAGGCACAAGACCTTAGAGATGCTAAGTATAGAACACATATGCATGCATCTCAAGGATGAATAGTGCAAAACCTACCCCTACCATCCTCAAATTTTCACCTCTTCCCTTCTCAAATCAGAGTATAGGTTTATGCGAGTAATTGGGTATCCGAGTCGTGGGTCTAAGGTCACCGCATGTGGGGGTGAGCAAGGAGTGGAGAGAGTGAGCAAGGACCTCACCCCTGAGTGTTGAGGCAATAAGGTCTACACACAAAATCAACTTATACGTTGTTAGAGGCTTTTTCTTCACGATGTGGAACTATGTTTCCCACTCTCTCCTCTGTGTAGCTACTAAAGAAGCTTGTGTCAATTCGAATCCTACTCAGGCTCTGCTGCCCAAGGGAAGACCTAGTGCCCTTCGTGGTGTTCATCCGCTTCAATTGAGGGAAATAGCAAGTCGCATGATGGTCGGGTGATGGTGCTCGATACCGGAGAAGACGACCGGCGGCGATGGTACCTGAAATACAAAGAACGAGCTTATTACCCCAATTAGAGTGCTCAGAAGGATTGCATATGAGTGAGGAGTTTGGTGGTGGTGTTCCTTTAGTGGATTGAGGTCGGTCGTAGCCAGATGATGTTAGAGGAGGTGGTGGAATGATGGGTCGTCTGGTGAGGGCTTAGAGAGAGTAGAAGGTGAAATAGGGTGAGGGCTATTGATGGTGGAGTCGTAGCAGAGCTTTTGGTGGTGGTAGTAGGTGATTTAGTGGAGTGTGTTGGAGATGCAACTTCACCGGAGGTGTCACGGACCGTAGGGAAGACGATGGGTTGAGGGTGGTTTTGCAGTTGAATTAGGGTTGTAGTGGGTGGAATCTACGCTACGAAGAGAGAGGGAGAAGTTAGACCTAATTATGGATGATGGAGATGAAGAAGATCCATGTTGGCTTTGATTGGCCGGTGTAAGGGAAGGTGAAGTCTCCGGTAGGAGAAACGGCGAGGTCTGGGGGCCTTTGCTTGGTACGATGAGAAGCGGAAGGAGAGGAAGAGGATCCCTCTACCTATCGTACGTGGGAGAGGGCGAAGATGAAGGGTTGACGAGCTCGCCAGAGCTACGGTCAGAGGCAGTCGAGGATGAAGAAGAAGATTTTTGGCATTTCGAGCTCCTCAACCCATAGCCATATGAGCTAAGGAGGACGGTCGAACATGGGGAAGCTTTTATAGAGCTCATACCTGAGCTTTAATTGAAGAAACTCTCCTGATTGATCTGCGATTTTAGGGGAAAAGGTTCCCCAAAATCCTCAGGCTCACCTGAGTTCTAGGATCTAATTGGGGGTCTTAGAGATGGCTCAAATGATTGGGTATCTTTCAATCAGCAATCCCTCCAAATTTGGAGGGATTTGACCGACAAATCAAGGAGAAATCCTTGATTGAAGTTGGTGCTTCAAGGGTTTGGAGCTTCTGTTCACACACATGGTGGCAAGGATGATTTTGCGAAGAAGGTGAGAAAGATAGAGCACTATTTGGAAAGAATTTTGAAAGTTAGGGGCCTAACTAAGAGAAATAGAGATTTAAGGGACTGAAATGCAAACTAGGTTAAGATGAACTCTGATTGGACCCAAATTTTGGCCTTAATTTAATTTGGACCCAAGAAATCTGATGGTGAAGTTGGATTTGAGTTTTAAGCATGTTTACCTAGGTAATTTGCATAAAAGCTCAAATTATGGCAAAATCTCGTCAAAGACCCTGTTCAAGGTTGAAATGGGTTTAGATGGTTAAAATAAGGTTACCAAATCTCTTAGAATATTTTTTTATGAATTTTAGGATATTTAGATGAATTTTATCCTGACTAGGACCTCTTCAATTAAAGCTAGTCTAAAATTAGGGTTTTATGTTCTGATATGGTTCTTGAAACATGTGAAACCCCATTTCTGTCTGTGTGGACCCACTTATTAGACTTTAATGCTCAATTGACCTTCAATTAACCTTTGACAAACCCCATGGTTACTCTGCATTCATGTTGTGATGTTAAAACTTCAAATTTAACCTTGTTTTAATGGTTTCTTCTCGAAATGGATTTGAGTGGAATCAGGCGATCATTCAGGAGCATTTATCTTTGGATTTCCACTAATTCAAGCTAGTTATGATGGATGATGGTGTTACCATCATACCCCCATGCCTAAATTTTGCTAGTCCCTAGCAAAATCCTATGGAAAGAACTAGATCTCTAAACCATTCTTTGATGTTCAGATGCCTGATTTGTACCTCTCTAGAAATTAGATTAAAATGACAACAATAGGCCTAGAGGTACTCAAGTACCAGCCAAGATCCAGACCTAACCAACTTCAGCTTGGGTCTACTGCGAAGGTTTCTAAAGCCTGCAAGAGCTGCCTAGAGGTTCGTTGACCCCAGCAGTTAAAGCACCCGTGAGTTAAATGTATTGTGTCCAAGTTCAGTTTGCCAGTACATTTTGATTAAAGAGAGATGAAGAAAGATTTTTCATTATGAGAGTTCTCTCTCTTTTCCTTTTATATTTCCCTAGATCCAGCCTCATATTGGCCCTAAACATGGTCTATATCAAATTCCTTGTCCCCACCATCAATCCTCGAAGGGTTCCTAACTTTCAATGCTTTGAGATAGTACCACCCATGGCAAGCCCCAGAACTACTAGCTTTCGACACTTCAAGATAGTGTCACAATGGCATTCTGTAGATAAATTCAAGCCTTGGCGATCGACATTTCAAGATAATCCTGCCTATGGCACCTGAACTAGCATAAGGTGCTTACAAGCCCCTAGTAGGATATTTAGTTATCCTAAGAGGCAAGAATCAAGGAGACGATATGTTAATACGCATCTTTGAGGGGAATATTCCACCTCTCCGCATCGGAAACTTGTCCAATCAACTTGTGTTGTCAAGCTGCTCCTAAGTTAGACCTTCGAGATGGCTTTTCAAAATAGAACACTTTTGGAATTATTTCTTTTTTAAGCACACTGAATTAGACAAGTGTGTGATTTTGGGTGCTTAGGTTACCAAGTCCCACAAACCAAAGGGTAGGCAACGGGGCCAAATAATCCCTAAGCCTTAGACTTAATACATCAGCCTTACACTTTCCTCAACCTCTTGAGGACTAATCCGAATCTTAACGAATACTTGAGTGTTTAAACCCTGAAATAGGTCCAAGAGGCCTAAGATTAGCATTCTTTACTAATCTCCTTATCTCCATCATTTTAGGACTTAATCTTTCTTTTGATTTGGTCTAGAACTTAAGTAGATCTCATAATCAATTACCATGACTATCATTTCTTTCTATTTTTGCTCCTTTTGCATTCTGCATTTCCTCCTCTTTTCCCCCTCAAGAAAGATTTTCAATTATTTCCTCAAAATTTTCCTCCCCTTTCTCCATTTTTTTGTGTATTTTTTTTAGAACCCCTCAGAGAAATGAATTTCCATTTGTTTGCACTTTACCCATGCCTAAGTTTTGCAATGTCCTCATTGTAAACTAGGTGGGTATGAATTCAGCTTGGTTCAAGATTAGAAGAGGGTCAAAGGGTGGGTGAACGGATCAAGATGACTGTTGCGGATGATTTTAAGCTTTGATACAAGTATTAAAGGTGGAGTCGACTCTTCTAAAGTTGAACCCTAAAGTGCAATAGGAGTGTAGCTCAAAAGGATGAGAACAGTCTTAGGTTTTTTTGAAATGACGGGTTGCCCCTCGTTAAGTGCTAAATTCAATGCCTTCAGTCGAGCAGAAGGTGATCAAGGAGAAGGGGTGGTCAAATCAGAGGAATTTTGTAGAGCAAGCACCTTGATAAGTAGCCTGGTTGGTCCAACCAGGTGCTTATTCAGGTCAACAGGATGATGATGCAAACCAAACCCAATCAGTCTAGTGGGTTGATAGATGTGAATCAATAGGTATGGAGCCCACCAGATACTTTGTGGTTCGAAAAGATACGAAAATGCAAAGTGCGGGTTTGGCTGAATTAGTTCAG
The DNA here is from genome assembly GCA_037157565.1 of Thalassia testudinum. Taxonomy (NCBI): domain Eukaryota; kingdom Viridiplantae; phylum Streptophyta; class Magnoliopsida; order Alismatales; family Hydrocharitaceae; genus Thalassia; species Thalassia testudinum. Next base: position 125,752,348 of record JAZHRO010000063.1, read on the forward strand.
CCTGATTAGAGTAGGGATCCTCAAAAGATAATGGATCAGTGGAAAATATAGGAACCCTACTGGTGAGATCAGAGAAGGATAAGATGTGATTGTTGGTCTGATCAGTGTTTGATTCCCAATCAAAAGATGGAGGTGAATCATATGCAACCGGATCAGAGAGAGGTGAGTCAGAGTAGAAATTGATTTCGGTGGCGGGTCAGGGTTGGGATCAGATTTTGAAAGGCTCTGTATGAGATGTGGCTACTTTGAGGTTCAAATCATCGGCCTCAGCATTAGAATCAAAAAATGGGTCATGGATACTGAGGTTGTAGACTAGCTCATAATCATCAGGAAACCAAGGTTCTTCGAAGTTAGAGTAAGATTCGAAATTGTCGAAGAATCTACGAAATCAGTTTTTGAATCTGATTCCAAATAGGGATTTCCACCACAGAATAAATCATGATGCATAAAATCAACAACCTAACTTGGATCTAACCTAATCTCAAATTCTGAGCTCAAAGAGGTGTCCTTATTAGGAATAGGCTCGGGTTCCTGGCTACTAGGGTAGACCCAATCAAATCCCAACTCTTCTAACTCCTCTGTTTCTGTATCGTAGATCGGTGCAACTTGTAAGAAATCAATTTGTTCTTCTAAGGAGTCTGGAGAGGTATAACCATCAAATACGGGCCCAAAATCACAATTCAAATCTGAAATCATATTCTCGTCATATGGGCCTCATTGCTATCCCAAATAGGCACAGATTTAGATTCTAGGTTAGGGTTAGGAATTGGGTCACTAGAATCTGGACTTGTCTCTACTAGGATGTCAGAGTTGCTTGACCGTCGCAGATGCGTTTGCGTAAAAACCATTCGTTGTAGCATGTTTTACGATGTTAATTTTAATAAGAAGAATTAGTCATGAGTCCAAGTGCCAAACATAAAGAGGCATAAAATCGGATCACTTAGTCACTTCGTGTCACAAAAATGTCGCTTGTTCGCTTGCAAACCGATTTGAGAAAGAGAGAGAGGAAGCGAGAGATAGAGAGAGAGAGATGGTTACAAAATCATTATGATGATGCAAGAATATCTAACTACGAAAGAGACAAATATGATAATAGAATATAGAATATATTGCATAAATGATTCAGTTCTACAACTACAACAGTAGATGAAAGCTTAAACAACACAAATAATAAACTAAAAACTAGCTAAGTGGAGAGGCGAGGCAGCCATGATGGTGGAGGGGCTTCCGTCAGTGGCTTGGCATCTTCACAACCTTGCCTGGAGCTCTAAGGAGTGGTGGAGTCTCTTAGGTAGAACATGGTGCAAATGGGAGGGGTAGGACCCTTTTTATAGTTGAAGAAAGGGCTCAAATTCGTATCTAGGTCAATTTGACATTTAATTCGTTGCTAAAGACCTGCCGTGTACATCACTAAAGCCCCCGCCCCCATACCCACACCCGTTGCCTTCAACGCCTGCATTGCTAGCCTGCGTGTGCCCCTCACGGTGTGTCGTGCGCACATACGCTGGCACACACTACGTTGTCCCTGTGTTGTTGCTCCGCACGCGCTCACGCATCAATGTTGCACTATGTTGTGCACTCAATTGGACATTTTGAGGGGGTGGCGGGATTTAAACCTGCGCCCTCTCTTTCAGAGTGGGCATCTCCACCAATGTGCCATGAGGGCCTTTGTGTGGAGCTCTTGAATTTCCGCAACGAGGTGGAGGTGGCTTCTTGACCGTTGGATCTTGATCCAACGGTCGAGATTTGATGATGAGGATGAAGAGAAGCCGATGCTGGGCTCTCATGGCCGCTGTTGGGTGGCCTAAATGGCTCCACGTGGCACCATCTAGGCCATCCATCTTCTTTCTGTTATAGAGGATGCCACGGTGCTTAGATCGAGATGATTCCTGCGTTGCCGAACTACGATTGTCACTCCAGATCCATCTATATGGTTGGATTTTCATCTGAAGCCCGAAAGGATGTCACATTGCCCCCTGGCCATTGATCTTTCTCGAGCTTGATGTAGGAGCTACGGAGGTCGGATTGAGGTGATTTTGAGTCCGTTGGACTCCATTCGTCGATCCGGATCCATTCGTATGGTTCGATCGCTCATCTGAGACCTGTTTCAACATGGACTTATACACAAGGTCATTAACCATTGATTCTGAGAAATTAAAATGTAAAGATCATGCAATATGCATGCAATGTTCCCAAGCCCATTATAATATGTCATTATAACACAAGTACCCTCAAAATTGACTCTAATTGATAATATTAACACTAATAATTGTAGAGTCATCATTGCTCTCAAGGATTACCTTAACAGGATAAGGTGCAGGAATTACATCCTCGAGTGGTTCTAACTCAAGCTCAACACAGGTGTTTGGGAAATCAAGGCATGATGAACCAACTTCAGGCTCTCAACGATTGGTTCATAATCATAAACACGTGCAACTGGGTCCACCCAACCAACATCAAGATCAGATATGTCATTCTGCACAAAGTTTGAATTTGATTCCATTTAGGTTGGGGGTCTACAACAACCTCGATTTTCTAACCCAGGCTCTGGGAAGTCATATTGATCAACATTGCTCCAAGATGTCTCATCAATTTCTGAGTGGATATGTGGATATTTTTGATTGATGGTCTTGTTCAACAGATTTATCAAATTCTCCTCTCAATGTCATCTTGGTACATTTCCTAAAGTAGTGGATTTGTTAGACATTGGAGATACTCAAAATTATGCAATCTCTCTAATTCAATGTATCTTGTCATGAGAATATCCCAGGTTAAACCATTTATCATTTGTGTCAACATTAACTAGGCACGGTTCACAATAAAGATTATTATTTCTGACACATTAACCTGAACTCTGCTAAATGGATCTGAGTTTTTGTAATACTCATCATGATGTCTAAGAGTAGCCTTGATCATTTTCTCTTTCATGCTCATTTAGGATTCAGGTTTATTGAAAATCTTTCCTATATTGTCAAGTTGCATTTTCAAATCAAGTGGTGGATCAGGATGTAGAATAAAATTCAGGTCCAAATCGAATTGATCATATAAGATCAGACTTTCCCCAAGAAGATCAACTCTAATGGAGGCCTCTAGGTCAAAATCCTAGGGAACTTTCCTATGTATGTGCTATAGAGAAAAGATGAGGGATTGAAAGTTTATTGGACCCAATCAAGGCACCCAAAGATTTTTGGATGACTAAGGCTATTTTGAGGTGGATGATACCTCTAAATCAGAAATCCACACACCCGAGAATTACTTGGGCAACCAGGAAGGAAGAGCCTCGCAAAGACCCCTACACGGCAGAGCATCCCCACGGGTTACAGGGTTTCCCCCACTCGACCTTCCTTGTCACTGCGGTTCCAAGTAGACCGAAATGTGCAAATTGAGACCTAGGTCTACCAATTTTAGCCCTAATTTGTGCCTTGAATTTCACTCGATTAGAAATTGATTCAATTTGTAACCTAATTTGGAGGTTGATTGGCCGACAAAGTGGACCAACTTCACCTGACCTGCCCTAAAGATTGAGGATGAAATTTGGGTCAAGACCCAAAATCACCCTAAATTGACTCTCAGGTTATTAGGTCCAAATTTTAGGGTTCAAGTGAATTTAGAGCCTGATTTTAGGGTTTTCTTGAATAGATCTTTTCAACTTAGGATTTGGGTAACACACAAACATAGGAAAATCAGTTTCCTTTAATGCAGGCAAATGTGCACTAATAGTTCAAAACCCAAAAGTGGAAAGCCTAATTGGCTCTATAGCAAGTCCAATTTGATCTCAAATATGGCACCTTGGACTCAAACAAGAATCTGTGTAGTCCAAAATGTTGAGAATTTAAGTGTAAATCCCTAATAGGTATAGGAAATCAGGATGGGGATCTCTAATCAAATCATCTCACTTCAATCAGATATCACATTAATTTTGCAAATCAGGAAATGTTTCCTTTAAATGATAATTACTAAAAAATAAGGCAAGTGGATCCTAATTCATTTGTTTCCTTTTTCTTTTTCCTAAGATTAAGAGGTTGATTAGGGAAGAAGAGAAATTCTACCTGCCCTTGGAGTGGTTGATTGCGTAGAAGATCTTCTCATGATGTACCTCGCAAAATCATAAGCAAAATAGATAGGGCAAGTTAGTAATAAGCTCAATCAAATATAACTAGTGGTGAATTGCACATTGCTCCCTAGCAACGGCGCCAAAATGTTTGACAGGTAGATTTGTCGATGTTTCAGGAAAGAAAGAGATGCTTGTGTCGTTGTATAGCCACCAAAACCGCTTTACAACATCTAAATTTATAAAGAGTGCTCAAAATAGAGAAATTGAGTCCGAGGTCATTTGCAAGGAGCAAATATGGAATTCATGCACAAATTGCAATTAGAAATAATGAGCACAAGATAAATATATTTAATGAACAATCAACTCAAAAATTTATTCAATAATAACCAAGAGTATCTCAAGAAATAATGGGATAAAAAGAATATCAAACCCTGAAAATAGTGATTTAGATCACCAATTAATCCCATAAATTAAGCATATAACCCAAGCATATTAATTAATCAAATATCTCAATAGTGGTCATTGAGCCACTAATCCACATCTGACTAGGATCTTAAATGTTTCAACAGTGCTAGAGCCAAGGCCAAATCAGACGTTGTCAAGGTGCTACAGATGAGTTAAACCACTCAGAGCATAGCCAAGGCACAAGGAGCAATAATGCAAAGGCACAAGACCTTAGAGATGCTACGTATAGAACACATATGCATGCATCTCAAGGATGAATAGTGCAAAACCTACCCCTACCATCCTCAAATTTTCTCCTCTTCCCTTCTCAAATCCGAGTATAGGTTTATGCGGGTAATCAGGTATCCGAGTCATGGGTCCAGGCTCACTGGGTGTGGGGGTAAGCGAGGAGTGGAGAGAGGTGAACGGGGACCTCAACCCTGAGTGTCGAGGAGATAAGGTCTACACACAAAATCAACTTATACGCTGTTAGAGGCTTTGTTCTTCATGATGTGGGACTATGTTTCCCACTCTCTTCTTTGTGTAGCTGCTGAAGAAGCTCGCGTCAATTCGGTTGTTGCTCAGGCTTTACTGCCCAAGGGAAGACCTGGAGCCCTACGTGGTATACATCCACTTCAATTGAGGGTAATAGCAGATCGTGTGATGGTCGTGTGATGGTGCTTGATACCAAAGAAGACGACCGGTGGCGGTGGTACCAGAAATACAAAGAATGGGCTTATCACCCCAATTAGAGCACTCAAAAGGATCACCAATGTGTGAGGAGTTTGGTGGTGGTGTTCCTTTGGTGGATTGAGGTCGGTCGTGGTTGGACGATGTCGGAGTAGGTGGCGGAATGATGGGTCATCTAGTAAGGGCTTGGAGAGCGTGAGAGGTGAAATAGGGTGAGGACTTTTGATGGTGGAGTCATGGCAGAGCTTTTGGTGGTGGTAGAGGGTGATTTAGGGGTCTTAAAGATGGCTCAAATGATCAGGTATCTTTCAATTAGCAATCCCTCCAAATTTGGAGGGATTTGATCGATAAATCAAGGAGAAATTCTTTATTGAAGTTGGTGCTTCAATGATTTAGAGCTTCTATTCACAAGAATGGCGGTAGGGATGATTTTATGAAGAAGATGAGAAGATAGGGCCCTATTTGCAAAGAATTTTGAAAGTTAGGGGCTTGAGAGAAATAGAGATTTAAAGGACTGAAATGCAAACTAGGTCAAGATGAACTTTGATTGGACCCAAATTTTATCCTTAACCTAATTTGGATCCAAGAAATCTGATGGTGAAGTTGGATTTGAGTTTTGACCACGTTTGACTAGGAAATTTGCATAGAAGCCCAAATTAGGGAAAAATCTCGTCTATGACTTTGTTCAAGGTCGAAATGGGTTCAGATGGTCAAACCAAGGTTACCAAACCTCTTAGAATATTTTTATATGAATTTTAGGAGGTTCACATAAATTTTATTCTGACTAGAACCTCTTAAATTCAAGCAAGTATGAAATTAGGGTTTTGTGTTCTAACATAGTTCTCGAAATGCGTGAAAGCCTATTTCTATCTATGTGAACCCACTTATTAGACTTTAATGCTCAATTGACCTTCAATTAACCCCTGACAAACCCGGTGGTTACTCTAAATTCATGATGTAATGTTAAAACTACAGATTTAACCCTATTTTAATATTATCTTCTCAGAATGGATTTGAGTGGAATTATTGTCCTCAGATGATCACTCAGGAGATTTTATCTTTGGATTTCCACTAATTCAAGCTATTTATGATGGATGATGGTGTTGCCATCATCTATACTCATAGGTTATCCATCTAGGATAGTCGAAGCTTAGGATGAATATCCAAGATAGGCTATACCCTTAATGGGAGCGAATTAGATAGGGCAAACCCAGAAGAAGTAGCATTTGACATTGTTTAGTTCATGTTATTTGTAATTACAACCCTATCTCCCAAAACTCTATGTGATTTATATGAGTATTAGGCCTTTTGTAGTTAGGTTAGTCACTTTCTTTAAACGTTCCTAGATTTCTCACATTCAAATTTTGTAGGTCTTAGGATAGAAAATTGTTTTAGTGCCATCTAGTAGTTTAAAAATTCCAAAAACTTATATTTACTTGTGATTTCAGGTTAATAAGCACTCTACCAAATTCCGTGGGCTAATTTACAATAGAAAAAGATATAAAATTCTTTCATCACGTAAGGGTTAGACTATTGTGTAGTACTGAATTTCTCACATATTGGATGTTTACCTATTTTTATATTCATTCAATTTAAAGAGATTAGTGGAGCTCTTTTCTTGGGTGAGTTAGGGTTCTAAAATAAATCCCATTTGATCTTAGGAACTGAGGGCTTGAGCATAACAAAGTAGTAGGGTCAGATCCATTTGCACCAGCTAGTAGTATAAGAAAAATACCATATATATATCATAAAAAATTCCTATACTTGCCTAATCAACCAAGGAGTTCAATGGTACCACCTCCCTATGTATGCAACTTGATTCACCATTATCTTCCCATCGATTTAGTGATTGGGTATTTAAACTGCATGTAGTGACGATAGCATGTCCACCAAAGGGGAGATGGTAAGGGAGGAGAGAAGGTTCCCTTGGGGGTTGCACTCCCCATTTGGGTTGAGCGTCGATTGATGAGAGGCTCATCATGATCTCTAATTAACCCTAATTAGCTAGTCTTCCTAGTTAATTAGCTAAGGTTATGAACATATAAGGGTTAATTATTAAATAAGGGATATTTGGTAAAGGACCTTAAAATAAGCTAAAAATGATATTTTATCATTCAATTAACATTATTAACAATTTAATTAATAATTGGACTCAAAATCTTATTAATCATTTCCTTAATTAATAAGTTAAGTAACTTAAACATAATGTATACGTAAGTATATAATAACTTAAGTAATTTTACTTAATCTAATAAATTAGCTTAAAAATGACAAAAATGTAAATTCAAGGTGAAAACATAATAATTACCTTATTTACTAACAAATATAAAAAGTTGAAAAAAATCTAAGTTAAAATAAACCTTTAAAACCTGGGTTTACATTTAGGTCCTTAAAATTCATTGCAATCGGGTCCTTAATTTTCATAACGGTCCTTAAGTTTCATTGCATTTAGGTCCCTTTTCGTTTTCTTCTTCTTCTTCTCCAGCCGAGTGGATGGCTGACGACAGAGAGTGCCTCCACCGCACGATCACCACCCTGCCGACATCATCCTTCTTTCTCCAAGCTCTTGGAGCTTGTGCTCACCACTCCATCTTCATCCACCGGTCTGGATTTATCGGAAATCCTAATTTTTGGTGGGAGTTAACCTCACCATCATCGGAGACGATGCCGGAGGTTAAGCTCCCCAAGTTTCTTCTTCGTCCAGACCTTGCCACCTTCTTCGTCGCCATCCACTATAAATACCCCCTCTCCCCTCCGATTTCTTTCAAGTTGGCTCCCTTCCCTCTTCTAACACTGAACTGACCCAATAGGCTATTTGTCTGCAACTTCGGCCATCTCCCATCTCATCTTCGGCTTCCTCCATCCATTTTGATCAGCTGGGGAGATCCGCCGAGGTCAGCCGCGTCTCTGGACACAGGCAACAACCAAGGAAATCCTCCGCTTCACCTCACATCCACCCGCCGAAGATCTTCTTCTTCAATCCTCTGATTTCGTCGTCCGCTATGATCCTTCAGCAGAACCCTATTGACCCCTTCGTCCAGGTAATGGTAGATTAGGAGTAGGAGTAGGAGTAGGATAGCTTAGCTAGTTAGATAGTTAGTTAGGTTAGAGCTAATTGCAAATTTAAACTTCATCTTCCTCGACTCCGACGAGTTCCTTGAGCTCACCAGAGCCCTAATTTCATCTTTCTAAGTCACTGTACACCTTCTTCCATCTTCCATGATCATTTCTATAGTCATTAATTACTGAATTGATCACTTAATCGCCTAATTCACTTCCACCTACACTGACTACTCCTGCTATCCATGGCAGCAATACTTGACCTAATCTTCACCTCCATTGGATCCTCCATCACCTATCCATCACCTAAGGATCCTAATCATCACAATAATTAGAGTAAATACCACATATAATGTAAACGCCTAATTCTATTTAAGCTCCTGAGCTTGCTGTCAATGGCGGCTCAGGAGTAGTTAAAATATTAAATTAATTATATATTTGGTATTGCAGACATCTGTTGACTTGTTTCAACCACTCAATTGAGTGGGAAATCAAGTCCCGTGCCTCAACCAACTCAATTTTAATTCAAAATGAATTCACTGTCAAATCTTACATATTAAGAGATAATGAGGAATTAAATGTGATTATGAGGTTCCTTGCAACCTCAGGATCCTTTTCAGATTGAAAATGGCACACTTTCCCTTTCTGTACACAAAATTCTCTTTTTCTGGACTCACCGAAGCTCCGGCGAGTAAAAATTGAGCTTCAGCCTACATAACTTAGTGAGAAACTCCAGATTGACATGATATGGATTACAGATCAGTTTGAGGTCATTTATTTAAAGATTTAATACCTGGAGTAGTAGATGGATCTTCATCTTCTCCAACTCCGACGGAGTTGGAGAAGTCTAACAGTAGTTTAAAAGAGGCATTTGATGGATTTAAAAGCTTCAGTGCAATGCACTGAAGTCAATTATGCCTTCAAATCTCTGTAACAACCCTTGGTTTGCTCCAGCGAACAAACACCTTTAGGAGCTCAGGCGACGAGCCTGGAACCCTAATTTTTAGGGTTAAATCATCTGTTTAAAAGGTTAGATGAGTTCCTGGGGTTGAGAAGATTCTATTTTAGGTTTTAATTTTCGGTGAAGAAGTTGAAATCACAAAGTCAAAACTTAAGGCCTCACAGTCAAACCTAGGAAGAAGAATTTGATTATGAGCTCGAACTGAAGGATTGAGAAGCTTAAGTTGATTCTGAGAATCTGTTGGATGGTATTAGAGTGATTAAAATGAGCTTAGATGAGTGATTTGGTTAGAATTCAAACCCTGCTAGTTTGGGTTATTTTTGAACCCAAACTAACGACAGTGGCATTTTGTTGAGATTTAATCATAAATCCTACCCAGTTGAGTCAATTTTAACCCTTAGAATCTGTTTAAATCAGTTAGATTTATTCTTTAGTGTCTGTTGCACATTTCTGAGTTTGAAATTTCATTCTCTGAAGCTTTCAGAGAAGTTTGAAGCTTCTCTGTGAAACCTGAAGCCTTTGAGAGCTCAAAGTCTATACCTGTAGCTGTGGAATAATTTATAGAACTTATTCAGACCTTTAGCTAAGAGCTTAAATCCTATTTGAAGACTCTGTGAAGCCTTATTCCATTCCAAGCACATTAAACCCGTAGGAACCCCCTGATTTTACTCTTCAAATCGAAGAGGAAAACATCCTCTTATCTTAAAATTGACACTTCAATTCTGTAGAGCAACTCAAGAGCTTTCCAACAAGCTTTGAATCGCTTGATTTGGAGCTCTGAGTAGGGAGATATTGTTACTTGAAGTTTGCTCTAGAGGGGGAAACATAGTCCCACCTCGATAGTTTACGAGCGGGCGCCTTGGAATAAAACTAATTTGTTGTATAGCCATGCCAGTCGTCAAGCGCTCGGTGTGAATCTAAACCCTGATCATTCTGAGCATGTGTGTGCCTGCAGGTGTGCGCCTGGTGGGCGTATGTGAATGTGGCCCTAGGAGGGCGAGGCCTGGGAGGCGTGAGCCGGTTCGGCTTGAGAGGGCCGGTTGGCTCGAATCTGTGAACCAAAAATAAACTGAAATTGAACCTTAATGAAATCGGGCAAGGACCGAGTAGGGTCTGGTCCCACCTTGATCTCAGGATGCTGTGTATCCTCGAAAGGACCTCATCGCAAATAAAAAAATAATTTTTGGTTAAAGGAGCAAATTAACCCGGTTCAACTAAAGGTTTAGAGAAGCATAGAAGTTGAAGGCCAAGTGATGAAATCACTAGGTGTTGAAGGAAGAAAGCTGAGGAAGCTAAGGGAACAAATGAGAAAAGGCTAAGGGAAAGAAAGAGAAGGAACATGCATGAATACAAAGGAGAAAAGATTAAAGGAAAAGAAGATGGCAGGAACAAAAGAAGAGAAAGAAAGAAGAGAGGTCGAGAGGATAAAAGAGTAATAAAAGAAAAGAATAGAGAGAGAGGCTGAAGTATAAAAAGAATTTGTTTTTCTTGTTATATGTTAAATTTCTTTTTACTATCAATTGTTGTAATAAGGCATGTTATAATTAGAAAAAAATCTTATTTGCCTTAATTCTTTTGAAATAAAATAGAAATTAACATGTTTACTTGTTAATAAAGTAGATCATTTGAGTAAATGTGTTTTCATATGGGATTTTGTATATTCCTTAAAGTTTAAATCATTTGGCAAAATCCGTGTTTTTAAATTAACTTAAATTTACCTCCTATACTTATAAAGAAAAAAATAAAAGATAATTAGTGAATTTAGAATGAATTATACCTCCCAGCGAACGACCTGGACTCAACCAGTAAAAATTTCTAAAATGTTAAGTTAATTCGACCCTATACTACACAACCGACATATTTTTGAGTTAACCTAAGTTACTTTTCTCTACTCTTAATTAAGTGAAATTAACTTAATTAACTGAGTTGAGTAAGAAATGGACCATTTTAATGGCGCCATTGCTGGGGAGGTAATCCCTTAATTCACTAGAGTTTAGTTGGTTTAATTGTTTAATTAGGAGGTATTTGTAATTATATTTTTGTTTTTAATGTTTTTGTTCTAATTAGCTTTGTTTGTTTTGTTTCTGTTTTATTTTCTGTCTTCTTTTTAGGTTTACCTTTGCGGGTAATCTCAGGAGAAGGCGGGAATCTGTTGTTGTTTTGTTGTTTCTTTTGTGAGTATTTCTAGACTTTGTTTTGTTGCATTAAAAAATAAAAAAATATAAAAATACATTTTTTTTTACTAGCAGCAGCATATCATAGGCATACACTCTTAAGAGTGCATTCTACCTGCTAGTATTAGAGCGATCTGACTCGGAAAAAATTTTTACTGTTTTTCTCGCATCAGCGGGAAAACACAAGAAAACCCGCGTAGATCCCTGTCCTTGGAGATTTAAAAAGACTACATTTTTTTGTTTGAAAAGATCTAAAAAGCAGCCATTGTATTTCATTTGATATATTTTTGTAAAAGATTAACTAAAAAGAGGAAGTTAAAAATTGTGACTAAATCTGATTACAGAATGCATGTGGGTTTTATCGCTATCGTTTGTTGCATGCTATCGTGCACACAATGTGATCACTAGAGTCACACGAGTCTATTTTCTCTCTCTCCTCTTTGCATCTCTTAGGGCTTTGGTCGAAGATCAATAAGTCTGTCTCACTACTAGAGCCCTGAGGAGCCAGTAATGAGCGGTCTCGATCCTAGACCTTAGACCTTTGAGCTTTAAGGTACACACCTGCATAGACACAGATTAGGATGTGTATTTTGATACTGTTACTCTATTTTTTTGCGTCAAATTACTCTTGCGTATCTTAGGAATCTCTTCTTTCCTTTGAAAGAATAGCAAAACCAGCATCTTTGCGTTGTTTTGCGAGTTTTTGTGCCGCTGTTTTTTTTCGGTGGTGTGCATGTGCCTTTGCACATTATTTTCCATTTTATGGACGAGAGGCAATCCTTGCATTCGCCTCTTGCACCATCGTTGACAGGTGATCCTAGGCTGGTTGCAAATAAGCAACCAATGGTTTTCCCGTCTGATCCATCTACTTCTATGGATCAATTGCAGAATCTAAATCCCGAGATCCCATCTTCTTCTGGTCAGGGGGAGATGCCGCCTTTTGATGTTCATGAGGTGCTCCTGAACCAGAACCTTAGGATGCTTGAGCAAACTAGACAAATTAATCTTTTAACAGCAGCCCTAAACAATTTACAGACTCTTCAAACCCGTCCTCCACCTTAACCTAAGGCGGGTTTTGAAATCCCTGATTTACCGATCCATCGTCCAAGGCCTCTACTTAGAGATTACTACAATCCATCTAATGCACAAGTAGAGCCTAATGTTAGGATTCCTATTGGGGAAAATGATCCTAAATTAAAGCCAAATATCATAAGTCTAATCCCCCACTTTCACGGATTTGCATCCGAGGATCCATTTCAACACATTGAAGATCTAAAGAATTTATCCCAAACTCTTGGACCTCAAAATCAAAATAGGGAAATCCTACTAATGAAAATGTTCTCTTTTAGCCTTAAAGATAAAGCAGCTTATTGGTAGAGAACTATAGCAAGGCCAATCTCAACTTGGGCTGAACTCGAATCCGCATTTTTGAAGAAATTCTTTCCTATTGGTCAAACTAATGCTTTGAGGTGAGCTATTACTACTTTCAATCAAAACCAAGGAGAACCAATTCATGAAGCATGGGAACGTTTTCATGAATTGCAAAGGAAATGCCCACATCATGACATCCCTCGTTGACAACTCATGCATATCTTTTACTATGGTTTACAAGAGGGCATTCGTAATCTAGTCGATACCTCTTGTGGAGGGAATTTTCTAAATTGCGACGCAAAATCCACCTCAGAATTATTTGAAGGGATGGCGGAAAACTAGATCAACAATGCATCAATGTCGCAATTTACGCGGGGCACAAACACGAATCACCAAAATCTGCACAAGGGCATTCACGAGATCGATAACCCGTCCAGTTCAAAGGATTTAGAGATAATTGCAAAAAAACTAGACAAAGTCAATATCGTAGCAAAACATCTCGACGAGGTCAGAAACACAATGAAGACTCTTACGCCTCTACTTGCTACGAATCCAGCGTATTCACCTGTTTCGCAAATTCCCGCGGGGAGGGAATTTGTGAATAATCTGGATTCTAGAGATCCATCTTCCTTGGGTTTTCTATCTACTCCTTCACCAACCCAAGGAGGGACCTTTGTCCCACAATCTTACCCACCCTTTTCCCCACCTTTTCCTGTTGCAGAAAACACGCTTTATCCTCCTGACTTGAACGCCATTTAGGGATACACACCAAGATCAAACCCATATTCAAATTCCTATAATCCTGGATGGCATAATCACCCTAATTTTTCTTGGTCTGACCATACACAAAGACCATCATATCCGACTCAGACCAGACAAAACCTGCCTACATTGTCGTTTTAGCAACATAATGCGAGGCTATTTTACGCGGGTTCGCAAAACCCCGTAGGGCCAAATAGAGATTCATTGCTAGACCAGATTTTAAGAGCTGTGTCAGAGAGTCAGCGACAAAATGCTGAAGCTCTCGCTGAGATCCATAAGCAATGTAAGGTAGAGTTGGCTGATTTACGAATCAGATCATGCTTTTGGCTGAATCTTGTTAGCCAGGTACTCTTCCATCTCAGCCAATTCTGAATCCTAGGAATCTGCCAAATCCTAGGCAAAATCAAGGCCAAGTCCATTTCCTTAATCAGGCCTTTGATTCTAATCATAACCCATCCTCCATATTACCTGAAAATAATCCACCAAACTCGCATCAGCAACCTATTTTTTGTCAAAATGACCCACCTATTATTGAGAATCAAAACTAAATCTGTTGATCTTCTGAATTTGGTGGAAACATTTATATATTGCCTTAATCTTTAACATTCCACATCCCAACCTAAATCAGATCTAATCTTCACGAGATTCACTCTGATCTTTGTAATATTTTTTATGAGAATTTGATTTTGGTTCTACGAGATCTATTCTAGGCAATTTCTGGATGAGTTGACTCGGTGGTTTTTATCTGTTCTTCTATTTTTGATCCAATTTTTTCATAACTCCTCTGTTTTTACCATATACCTATTCTTTTTAGGAGTTCTTTACTAGGGTTTATGCCTAGCTGAAGGCGTAAAACTTAGCACTTGTACATAGCTGTTTCCTGTTTTACCCTTTTGATTTTCTTCTACACTTACTCTGAAATCCCACTTCATATTCACTAATTACCTTCATTTAGTCCGACTGACCACTCTGACCTTTGGTCAGACTTAAAATCATCTGCATAGAGATTTTTAATCTCCTCTATTCGACTCTTTCCATCACCCTATACTAAATGAAGTGTAATATCTTTTCACCCTTCTTACAATGAGGACATTGTAAAATTTTGGCTTGGGGGGTGTTGAAGTGAAATTTTCACTTTAAGTGTGGGTTAAAAAAATTTAAAAAAAACACATAAAAATTAAATATCCACGAAATTAAAAAAAATAAAATGATAAAAATTTTAAAAAAAATCAAAAATTTCATAAAAATTTGAAAATTTTATATACATAAAAAATAAAAATATATAAATACAAAAATTTTAAAAATAAAATTCATAAAAATAATAAGAGGGGTATATTCATTAATAAAGAAGAAAGAAGAAGAAAAAATATATATATATAATTAAGAGCTTAATTTTTTTTTAGGCCAAAAATTAAAATGTATATAGAATATATATAGATATTTAAGAGCATTCAATTCTTAATTAGATTTTTACTTTAAACATTTTGTAAAAACACACTTTTAAATTTTACAACAAGATTTTATTTGAATTAGGAATCTTTTAAATCTTTTAGAACTTTGTTTTTCTAATCTTATCTTAAATTAAGAAACTAAGTGTATTAAGATTTAAACTTAAGTTTTGGATTTATTATAACTTTTTAATCAATTAGACTAAGTAATCCTTATGCTTTTTGAAAATTTGATTTTATCATAAAGTTAAGTAAAAAGGCCAGATATTTAGAGTTAATTAGATAGAGAGTTAGTAGAATTTTAGTTTACAAAACTTACAGGTTAAAGATAAATAACTAGACTTGGTAAATTTTGTCTTAACGGATCCTATAGGAGGAAACTAAGAATTTGAAGAACCTGAGAGTGAAGGGCTTTGTTGTCCAAGCTCTGGTTTGAGAGCTAAGTAACCTAAACATCTTAATTCACACACATAGAATTGTCTTGTTGGCATCTGAGACCGCGAAAACACAGAGGTTAAGAGATTAATTCTGAATCCTCTTTAGTCCAAGGATTTCCGCGGGGCAGTTCTTGAAAGGGTGAAGGATGTGCCACTCACCTAGAAAAAGGATTTGGAGAATAAAGTTAGTAAGAAAAATGAGAAGGGGGAAAGAAAAAGAAAAAAATAAATAAAACACCCTGTAGTTAAGTGCCTCGTTACAAAATGGTGCTTATGCAGTTTTTCCACAAATAAATAAAAGCATCTCGTTACAAATGGATGCTACCCTTCCTTCCATCGAATAAAAAGAACACCTCACTACAAATGGGTGTTCTACCCTATAGAAAAAGTAAAAAAAAAGTATAGAGATAAAAATATTAGGAATAAGAGACCTAGTGGTCCACCGGGGAGATATACACAAAAAGTGTTGACCTCGGGATAGAAAAGTGGTGAGGAGAAAGGAACTTAACCTGAGTAAGGCCAAGCCAAAGGCTTGAATTGGAATAATTGGGATTGGAAATTGATGTCTTAAGATCTGGATTTTTGCAACTTTGGATGCCTTTAGGACAAATCTCTTCACTAAGCATAGATGTTTTAAAATCATAGCTACTGAACCTTGGTATTGGGCAGCGAAGCCTAAGAAATCAAGTTTTGAAGATTTTAAGTTGAGACCTAAAGGAGAAGAATTGACAGAATCGTAGGTCTAGAAGTGATTCTCTAGTACTGTAGGCTAGTAAATTAGAGTTTTACTACTCTAAGTTTGATTAATAATTAGTATTTGGTTAATTTTCTTAAACTTATATTGATAAAAGTCAAATATCATAAACAAAGGATCAACTTAATTCTAATGAGTTTTTGAGTTAAAATTTAATTCTCAATTCTTAAGTTTTGTTTCCTTAAAACACTTTGTATTCTAATTTGAGTTAAGAATAGTTACAAGGATTAAGAGATTTTTGAAGAATTCTAATTTTGAATAAAATTCTTGTCAACAAATTATTTCAAGTGTGTTTTGAAAATGTTATAAGTATAAGTCTAAGTAAGAAAATTTTCAAATGTGCTCTATATATTAATAATTTATATTAAACTTTAAAAAAATTTCTGACCTAAGCTTTCCTCTACATAGTTACTATTTATAATAAAAAAATTTCTGACCCAAGTGCTTTAAATCATCATAGTCCTAGTTAATTTTTCTAGGGACTAGCAAAAATTTGGATTGGGGGTATGATGAGAGGCTCATCATGATCTCTAATTACCCCTAATTAACTCATCTTCCTAGTTAATTAGCTAAGGTTATAAACATATAAGGGTTAATTATTAAATAAGGGATATTTGGTAAAGGACCTTAAAATAAGCTAAAAATGATATTTTATCATTCAATTAAAATTATTAACAATTTAATTAATAATTGGACTCGAAATCTTATTAATCATTTCCTTAATTAATAAGTTAAGTAACTTAAACATAATGTATACGTAAGTATATAATAACTTAAGTAATTTTACTTAATCTAATAAATTAGCTTAAAAATGTCAAAAATGTAAATTCAAGGTGAAAACATAATAATTACCTTATTTACTAACATATATGAAAAGTTGAAAAAAATCTAAGTTAAAATAAACCTTTAAAACCTGGGTTTACATTTAGGTCCTTAAAATTCATTGCAATCGGGTCCTTAATTTTCATAACGGTCCTTAATTTCATTGCATTTAGGTCCCTTTTCGTTTTCTTCTTCTTCTCCAGCCGAGTGGATGGCTGACGACAGAGAGTACCTCCACCGCACGATCACCGCCCTGCCGACATCATCCTTCTTTCTCCAAGCTCTTGGAGCTTGCGCTCACCACTCCATCTTCATCCACCGGTCTGGATTTATCGGAAATCCTAATTTTTGGTGGGAGTTAACCTCACCATCATCGGAGACGATGCCGGAGGTTAAGCTCCCCAAGTTTCTTCTTCGTCCAGACCTTGCCACCTTCTTCGTCGCCATCCACTATAAATACCCCCTCTCCCCTCTGATTTCTTTCAAGTTGGCTCCCTTCCCTCTTCTAACACTGAAATGACCCAATAGGCTATTTGTCTGCAACTTCGGCCATCTCCCATCTCATCTTCGGCTTCCTCCATCCATTTTGATCAGCTGGGGAGATCCGCCGAGGTCAGCCGCGTCTCTGGACACAGGCAACAACCAAGGAAATCCTCCGCTTCACCTCACATCCACCCGCCGGAGATCTTCTTCTTCAATCCTCTGATTTCGTCGTCCGCTATGATCCTTCAGCAGAACCCTATTGACCCCTTCGTCCAGGTAATGGTAGATTAGGAGTAGGAGTAGGATAGCTTAGCTAGTTAGATAGTTAGTTAGGTTAGAGTTAATTGCAAATTTAAACTTCATCTTCCTCGACTCCGACGAGTTCCTTGAGCTCACCAGAGCCCTAATTTCATCTTTTTAAGTCACTGTCCACCTTCTTCCATCTTCCATGATCATTTCTATAGTCATTAATTACTGAATTGATCACTTAATCGCCTAATTCACTTCCACCTACACCGACTACTCCTGCTATCCATGACAGCAATACTTGACCTAATCTTCACCTCCATTGGATCCTCCATCACCTATCCATCACCTAAGGATCCTAATCATCACAATAATTAGAGTAAATACCACATATAATGTAAATGCCTAATTCTATTTAAGCTCCTGAGCTTGCTGTCAATGGTGGCTCAGGAGTAGTTAAAATATTAAATTAATTATATATTTGGTATTGCAGACATCTGTTGACTTGTTTCAACCACTCAATTGAGTGGGAAATCAAGTCCCGTGCCTCAACCAACTCAATTTTAATTCAAAATGAATTCACTGTCAAATCTTACATATTAAGAGATAATGAGGAATTAAATGTGATTATGAGGTTCCTTGCAACCTCAGGATCCTTTTCAGATTGAAAATGGCACACTTTCCCTTTCTGTACACAAAATTCTCTTTTTCTGGACTCACCGGAGCTCCGGCGAGTAAAAATTGAGCTTCAGCCTACAGAACTTAGTGAGAAACTCCAGATTGACATGATATGGATTACTGATCAGTTTGAGGTCATTTATTTAAAGATTTAATACCTGGAGTAGTAGATGGATCTTCATCTTCTCCAACTCCGACGGAGTTGGAGAAGTCTAACAGTAGTTTAAAAGAGGCATTTGATGGATTTAAAAGCTTCAGTGCAATGCACTGAAGTCAATTATGCCTTCAAATCTCTGTAACAACCCTTGGTTTGCTCCAACGAACAAACACCTTTAGGAGCTCAGGCGACGAGCCTGGAACCCTAATTTTTAGGGTTAAATCATCTGTTTAAAAGGTTAGATGAGTTCCTGGGGTTGAGAAGATTCTATTTTAGGTTTTAATTTTCGGTGAAGAAGTTGAAATCACAAAGTCAAAACTTAAGGCCTCACAGTCAAACCTAGGAAGAAGAATTTGATTATGAGCTCGAACTGAAGGATTGAGAAGCTTAAGTTGATTCTGAGAATCTGTTGGATGGTATTAGAGTGATTAAAATGAGCTTAGATGAGTGATTTGGTTAGAATTCAAACCCTGCTAGTTTGGGTTATTTTTGAACCCAAACTAACGACAGTGGCATTTTGTTGAGATTTAATCATAAATCCTACCCAGTTGAGTCAATTTTAACCCTTAGAATCTGTTTAAATCAGTTAGATTTATTCTTTAGTGTCTGTTGCACATTTCTGAGTTTGAAATTTCATTCTCTGAAGCTTTCAGAGAAGTTTGAAGCTTCTCTGTGAAACCTGAAGCCTTTGAGAGCTCAAAGTCTATACCTGTAGCTGTGGAATAATTTATAGAACTTATTCAGACCTTTAGCTAAGAGCTTATATCCTATTTGAAGACTCTGTGAAGCCTTATTCCATTCCAAGCACATTAAACCCGTAGGAACCCCCTGATTTTACTCTTCAAATCGAAGAGGAAAACATCCTCTTATCTTAAAATTGACACTTCAATTCTGTAGAGCAACTCAAGAGCTTTCCAACAAGCTTTGAATCGCTTGATTTGGAGCTCTGAGTAGGGAGATATTGTTACTTGAAGTTTGCTCTAGAGGGGGAAACATAGTCCCACCTCGATAGTTTACGAGCGGGCGCCTTGGAATAAAACTAATTTGTTGTATAGCCATGCCAGTCGTCAAGCGCTCGGCGTGAATCTAAACCCTGATCATTCTGAGCATGTGTGTGCCTGCAGGTGTGCGCCTGGTGGGCGTATGCGAATGTGGCCCTAGGAGGGCGAGGCCTGGGAGGCGTGAGCCGGTTCGGCTTGAGAGGGCCGGTTGGCTCGAATCTGTGAACCAAAAATAAACTAAAATTGAACCTTAATGAAATCAAGCAAGGACCGAGTAGGGTCTGGTCCCACCCTGATCTCAGGGTGCTGTGTATCCTCGAAAGGACCTTGCCGCAAATAAAAAAATAATTTTTGGTTAAAAGAGCAAATTAATCCGGTTCAACTAAAGGTTTAGAGAAGCATAGAAGCTGAAGGCCAAGTGATGAAATCACTAAGTGTTGAAGGAAGAAAGCTGAGGAAGCTAAGGGAACAAATGAGAAAAGGTTAAGGGAAAGAAAGAGAAGGAACATGCATGAATACAAAGGAGAAAAGATTAAGGGAAAGGAAGAAGGCAGGAACAAAAGAAGAGAAAGAAAGAAGAGAGGTCGAGAGAATAAAAGAGTAATAAAAGAAAAGAAGAGAGAGAGAGGCTGAAGAATAAAAAGAATTTATTTTTCTTGTTATATGTTAAATTTCTTTTTACTATTAATTGTTGTAATAAGGCATGTTATAATTAGAAAAAAATCTTATTTGCCTTAATTCTTTTGAAATAAAGTAGAAATTAACATGTTTACTTGTTAATAAAGTAGATCATTTGAGTAAATGTGTTTTCATATGGGGTTTTGTATATTCCTTAAAGTTTATATCATTTGGCAAAATCCGTGTTTTTAAATTAACTTAAATTTACCTCTTATACTTATAAAGAAAAAAATAAAAGATAACTGGTCAATTTAGAATGAATTATACCTCCCAGCAAACGACCTGAACTCAACCAATAAAAATTTGTAAAATGTTAGGTTAATTCGACCCTATACTACACAACCAACACAATTTCGAGTTAACCTAAGTTACTTTTCTCTACTCTTAATTAAGTAAAATTAACTTAATTAACTGAGTTGAGTAAGAAACAGACCATCGATCCCCTACTAGGGATCACCATCCCCCCTCCAATTCCCACACCAAATGTCCTCCATTTGGGAAAATTCCAAGTCCCATCTACACATTTGTTTTTTCTATTTGTTTTAAACCCTCCTTTTTTTATTTTTGTACTTTGGCCCTTAACATCCTCCCCCCTTTAAGAATTTCATCCTTGAAATTCTGTGTCCCTCAAGACTCGAACAAATTTGGGTCCTTCCTCTTTATGTCTTTCTTGACCTCTTAGGTTGTTACTACTCGAACCCCTACCCTAGTAGGGACTCGAGTTGATTTCCAAACTCTCCTAAGATCTCTGCTGTCCAACATATAAGCATAAAACAAAAATACATGCACAACATATAACATCACATTATAAGGCATATGGAAGAAGAATAAAATTGGAACTGAAATAAATATCTACTAAATTCATTAATCATTCATAGCCATTGAATAAGTATGAGCACAAATCTAAAGAAAATAGTAAGTACTGAAAGAGAGTATTGAAGGAAAGAACTAACTATAACCAACTAGAATGGTCCTACTGATCAATTTGTGAGTACCTATAAGATCTACATGTCTTGATTATAGTAGAAACTCTTGTGGGAAAAAACCACTATTAAAGCCTCTCAGTTAGGATTTTTTCAACTAGTCAATGCTAACCAATCCACTAATGTACCACTTGAATGAGGGTAGTACAATCTCTTACAACATCTTCTTCTCTTTAACACCTGACAAGAGAAAAACCAACACTATAGGAATCCCAAAAGCTTGGGTCTCAATCAAAACAAAAGGCAAATAATATAGTTTAAAAAGAAATGGAACCTCAAAATTAATTGAAAAGGCAAACCGTATTTTTTCTGAGCCTTAAACCATCATGCTTTTGAAAGTGTTGGAGCGTACGCATGAAAGCACAAGAAGAGAAAGCACTTTTTCTTTAGAAGTTGCTTTGAGAGGTGTGTCTTGAAGTGGGGTTGTGGGGCCCTATTTATTGGTGAATTTCAAGTAGATTTCGAAATTCTATTCAAACAGTCACTACTAAAAAAATGGGATATATGGTCTGTTGTCAAAGTGATGGTAAATATATACCCATTCACCTTAGCTCTATCCACCTCAATACCTCTTTCGGAGGTGATATGTCCTAGAACAATACCCTCGTGCACCATAAGGTTACTTTTCTTCTAAGAAAGCACAAGGTTCACATTAATACATCTCTGAAGGATCGTTATTTATTTTATTGAACATCTTTTATTTTATTGAATAAAATGCCCTCTCGGATCACTATCATAACACGATAGCTTTCCTTTCAATTTCAAAAAAAAAAAACATCTCTGAAGGATGCGGGTTAGGTTGTCCAGACAATCATCAAAGGTCGGTCTGAAGATCGAAAAGTTGTCCATAAAGACCTCGAGAAAATCACCCACCATGTCATGGAATATCGTCAGCAGGCAACATTGGAATGTAGTTGGCACATTACAGAGCCTGAATGACATTCTTTGGAAGGTGAAGCTGCTGAAGGGACAGGTGAAGGTGGTCTTCTCTTGATCATGAGGATCAATTGCCACTTGATTATAGCCTAAGAACCCATCAGCAAACAAAAGAACTAATTTTCCACTGATCACTCCAGGATTTGGTCAATAAAAGGTAGCAAAAAATGGTCTTGTTTAGTAGCAGCATTTAGTTTCCTATAATCTATACACACTCTCCATGACGTAGGAATGTGTATAGGGATGGATTCGCCCCTATCATTAACACGGATGGAATAAGGAGATCACTCTGATGAAGGTCTCATGGAGGAGACAGAAGTACGAGGAGGTGACATGGGAACCAAACGTGGAAATGAAGGAGAAATATCTGGAGCTTTTCATAGGTGAGTCCTTAGTTCCCTGGTTTGCTTCTGTTTAAGGCTATTTTTCCTCTTTAAGGTTATTATGCACTCAACATGGTTTTTTCCCTACCTACACCTTCGCTTGAGTTTCAGAAACGAAATCCCCTTTAAGGTTGTTATATCTGTAATGTCCTAAAATTCGAGTTTCAAGTCATTTCAAAGTGATTTGAGCCACTTCAAACCCGTAGACATGTGAATGGTTAGTACAAGTATAAATATCTTTTAAAACATGCAAAAACATGTATTTTGGGTCGACCCCTAATCAAACCTAACCAAAAGAGTTCCATGTATGGTACCATTGGATTTCTCTCTTCACAAACTTTCCAACAACACTTGTTTCACACGAATCTGAGGTGTGTAGCTCAAGTTACACTTAAAAAAAGTCAAAAAGGACGTAAATGAAAGGTGAACCAAACCTAGGGGTAAATTTGATAATTTGCACAACTAATACTAACCCTAAAAGGAATTTGGGTCGTCATTTTTTCCTAAGCCTCTTAGATTGAGAGAGAAAGAGAGAGAAAAAGGATTAGGATTTCAATTAGAAATCCTAAAAACCTTTCGCAAGGACCTATTAGAGATTCTGGAAAGTCTGGGCTTCCCATTGCAAATTTTGTGTCTGTGGTGGTGGCACGTGTCAAGGGTGCAATACATGTTGCCAGCAGTGGTAGCATGTTGCTTGCATTCCACGCTAGCATGTAGAGGTGTGCGCTTTTGCACGTTTGGGCGAAAAGGGGAGTGCGTGATGCACCCGATCGATGACATGTAGCTAATCTTAAAACTATGGAGGGTAAGGTACAAGTGCGATCTACGTGCGTGTGAGATCGACGTGTGACATGTGTTGCGAGCAAGTGGTGCGTGGTCGGTTCACTTGAATCAGCCAATCTGGTTTGATTCAGGACCCCCTCGCATTATTTCTAGTGGTTCGAGGCCTTCCAGACCTTGAATTTTGACAAATAAGATACCGTTGGAATCTTCTCAATGCATGCTACGAGTTGGTACATTTTATTTTCATTTTTGAGTACTATTTTGTTAGTGAAAAATCAGAAGTGTGCCTAAGTTATTCCAACATTATTTTTGGTACGTAGGAACCAGGATTTGTCCTTGGTGCATGTGCAGGTTACAAAGTGGGCATGGCGACTGTCCCTAGGCCCTTTGCCCATAGTTCAAAGTCACCATGATTTTCTGGTGACGCTACGTAGAGTAGTCTACCCTTCTTGTATCTTTGATTCATTTTCGAGTATTTGTGGACCTGTCTCATGTGGTTTTTCGCAGCTATCGCGTGGGTTGGCGTGAGTTCCTCCTCTGCTGAGTTTGGAACACTGGTTGAGTATTTAACTCTAATTTTTGGGTACTTTAATACGAAATAAAATGACACTACATGATCGAATAAGATTAAGTGATCTAATGTGACCTTATTACCTCATGCACAAGATAAACTCTGATTTGCTTGAAACAAGTTCCATTGTGTTCATAAATTGATAAATATTGGGGGACCACTAACATAATTGGGAAATTACTTGTGAATGAATAACTCATGGGGTAAATGTGAATGTCTAGTAATTTCTAAAATCAATGAATGCAATTGATTTGAATTGGTTAGAACTTTTAATGGTACAGTTATCTTGATTTGAGTAATTAAATCAATACAATGGTTTTGGTCAGGATTTAGAGGATGGATAACTGAATTTAGCTCCACTATTCGCTGGATTTGATTGTAGCTTAAGTCTTTTAGAATAGTAATGAGTTGGTTTAGGGAGTTACTGGCCTCCCTACGACTCTTTAGTCAGGCTTAGCGACCAACTGGGATAGCGGGATGCATGGCTTGAGGGTTAGAGCTGTTTGTTCTTGGTCAGTGGGTGGGTCATTGGTTGTCAGTGGTTCAACATACGTAGCTCTTGCACATGTTCACACCACACGACGTAGCTGCTACCCATTTCCGCTATGACCCTAGGGTGACGAATTGAGGTGACTCGATGGGTATAAGCCAACTTCTAGTCCAAGAAGATGGCTTATACCTGTCTTGCATCTCAGGAAGTTATACGAGATCACCTTGTACCTTAGGCACCGATTAATGGACTCTAGACAATAAACAACTTGGGCTTATAATAATTAAAACTAAATGAGATAACCAAATAACAAAGAGATAAATAAATTGGGATTCAGTACCCTTTTTCTCTTGTTTTTGTTTATTGTTGTTTCCTTGTTGTATTGACACTACCCTACTCAGTTTTTGCTGATGTATTTTCTTGGGTTCCATACTCAGGTGTTGCTGAGCATCCAAGTTGATACATCTATATTTATCTATGTAAATTTTCCTATTTATGCATATTCCTAGGTTCATAGAAGTATCATGCATTATAAATATTGCATAACATGCATCATTCTACATTTAGAATAATTTCTGTAAATTATGTATTAATTTTTCCCTTTTGTGGTTAGGGGATGGGGCGATATCTTTCTAGGCTTCAAATTGAATATTTGACCATACGAATGTGGTCGAGGTGATGATCAGAGTCAAACACCTCTAAGATCACTCTGATCTAACATCTATAGCATCTTGTACAAGCCACAGAAGATCAAAGGCCAAGGGTCAAGGTGCTGAAAATATGTACTTCAGACAACAAATCCAACCATACAGATGGGCTTGAACTGATGATCGAAGCCCAACGGTGGAAAAATCGATTCAATCTGACATCTGTGGCACCATCTACGAGCATTTGAAGATGAACGGCCTAGATGATGCCGCATGGCATCATCCAGGACACCCAAAGCCACCGCTGCCTTCCTCTTCAGCCTAAGGGGCACATCCATCAAGCGATCTTGGTCGTTGGATCTTCATCCAACGGCTGAGAACAATCCACGCCGCCCGCCTCTCAGTTCTACGAAGGAGATATCTTGGACGTTGGATGAAGATCTAACGGCTGTGGAACATCCATGTCGCCCCCCTTTGCGCTCCACATTCTCTGAAGATAAAGGCCCACTCAATCTCAGTCATTGGATCTTCATCCAACAGTGAGAGCATGTGAAACTTGATTCAATGGATAAGGTGTTGTGCTAGTAAGGGGGCATAGGTTTGAAACCTTGCACCCCTCTCCAATCCACTGAAGAGGAGGCGTGGTGAAATTGGACCATCAGATGATGATCGAGCAGCAATGGATGCAACAATGTGGCACATTCAGAGCCTCCTAATTCGAACCAGTGAGATCATGCACGATCTAACGTGCAGGCATGATCTTAAGTCATCTAGATGCAATCCCCGCCATATGATTGTGATCTAAGCACGTAATCTGAAGTGCGGGTGTGAGCGCTTCTCAAGCAACCGATCTCCATTTGATGGTCTTAATTGGTCCATGTCACCGCACAAATCCTCAATGGCTGAAGCACAAGCGTTGCATGCAAGAGCAAATTGCTAGAGTTCGATATTAATCTAAGGGCTCTCCTTCCACAACAGAATCTAAGGGCTCTCCCATCATATAGGATATATCTTTGGGTAGTTCATCCGAAATGTTCTCTTCTGGTATGTTTGATAGGTCATTTATTAGGTCATCAACATCATTTGCAGAAGATTGAGGGTGAACTAGTGTTTCATTGAATGATACATGAATAGTCTCCTCAACAACAGAATTCTTTTTGTTAAAAACTCTATAGGCTTTACTTTTGGTTGAATAACCTAAGAAGATTCCTTCTAAGCTCTTAGCATCAAATTTATCAAGATTATCCTTGGTGTTGAGTATAAAACATCTACAACCAAATATCTTAAAATAGGAAATTCTAAGTGTTCTTCTGTGAAAAAGTTCAAAAGGTGCTTTGTTTAGGATTGGTTAAATCAGGGATCTATTTTGGATGTAACAAGCAGTGTTTACAGCCTCTGCTCAAAAACATCGAGGCAACTTTGACTCGCACAGCATTGTACGAGTACACTCTTGAAGGGTCTTATTTTTTCTTTCAACTACACCATTCTGAGGTGCGGCTCTAGGAAATGCAAATTCATGTTTTATCTTATATAGATCACAAAAATTAGAAAAAGATTCATTCTCAAATTCTCCGCTGTGATCACTTATAATCCTAATCACTTCAGATCCTTTTTCATTCTGTAGTCTTCTTACAAGATTACTAAAGATATTAATAGTTAGATCCTTACTTTTTAAGAAAGTTACCCAAGTAAATCTTGAAGAATCATCGATTATGACTAAACAATATTTGCACTTGCTTAAGCGTTCAAATTTGGTTGGTCCGAATAAGTCTAAATGAAGTATCTCCAAGGGTCGAGAGGTGCTAACCATCCTTTTTGGTTTAAAAGGATTTTTGGTTTGTTTGCCAACTTGATAGGAATCGCAGACTTTGCTTTTCTTCAAGTTAATCTTTGGCAGACCTTTGACAAGCTCAAGTTTCACAAGTCTACTGATGTTTCTCATGTGAACATGACCTAGTCATCTGTACCAAAGTGTTGCCTCTTCGTCAGATGCGACAAGACATTCAAGATTGTCACATTTGTCGAAGTTGACAGTATAGATATCTTTATGTTTGTTTCCTTTAAGGAGAGTTTGTTTTGTTTCCTTATCCCTTATTTTAAAATCATTTGATGTGAAAGTGATTTTATATCCTTTATCACATATTTGACTTACACTAATAAGATTATGTTTTAATCCACTAACTAGATGCACATTATCAAAAGATGTGGAGTTACCAATTTGGCCAGTACCAACAATACGGCCCTTGTGGTTGTTCCCAAATTTGATCGTACCACCTTCTTGGTAGTGGAGTTGCAGGAATAGGTCTTCCTCTCTAGTCATGTACATCCGCTATCCATGATCCACCTTCTTTCTTCTCGATCTTGTCATTGGTTTATGCTTGTGAGGTCTTGGTTTGATTAATCTATAGAGTGGCTTAGATTTCCATTTGTTTCTTAATATGTCCACCTTTTATAGTCTACTTAACCTACAAAATAGAATTGCAAAAGTGGTTTTGGTACCTATTTGTTTGGGTCCATGGTGGTTAGCTGGTGCTGCCTATTTAGACAAGCTACCTTTCTTCTTACTTTGGCTAGGACTAAATGCTTCATGATCATTTTTAGGTATGTAACCTAACAAATAAAAAAAGCAAACTTTGTAGTGCTTTGGATTTGTGTTCCTAAGAGTTTATGCAAATTTTTACTACCTTTAGTAAATTTAGCTAGATCATTTAAGAGAATAGTAGAATTCTCTTTTAGCTTATCTATATCTACCTTTAGATTGTCTATTTGTGATTTTAGTGAGGTAATTTCAATAGATAATTCTTTATTTTGAAAAGTATGCATATCTTTTTGTGCTCTTTCTTCTCTTAATGCTTTTGCTAAGTTTTTAATATCTACTTTTAGTGATTTAGCTATGTCATGCATCTCAAAAAATGCTTCTAATAATTCATCTTGTGAAAAGGAGGTTACCTTGTTGGGGAAATCGTAGATCGCATTTTTGATAGAAAAGGAATGCGTTGTAGTATAGTCACGAAGTGCGATCCAACAAAGATATTGTTTTATAAAAATAACGAGACTTTGAGTCCCAGTTGTTTGCCTCTGGGAGGCGTTGTTTTCACTTTTGAGATCGATCTTTTCTTTAGCCGTTCTACTTTGTTTAGAGATGCACGCCAATTTCCAATCTCCTAACTAAGACTTCACCACTCCTGTTATTAACTCGGATCACATGCGCATGCATCAAGTAAATCACAAAAGTGAACATGTGAGTTTCTGTGCACATGATTCTAGTGAGGTGGTGACTAGTTATGGAGAAGGCATTTATTGTTAGATTTTCAATATCCTCAGGAAATGACATGCTGGTGCGTAATATATAGGCAGTTAAAGAACAGGAACTTAAATCATGCAAATACGATAATTATTAAGCTCGCGGTGATTTCAAACACATAGAGAGACATATATATATAAATGCAATTTCATTCATCATTGGCAAGTTGTTGCACAAGGAAATCTAGAGGAAAGCTTATACATAAATGCTTAAAAATTAAACCTAGCTACCAGAAAATGATTGCATACAAGAATCGATGGG
Organism: Thalassia testudinum; assembly: GCA_037157565.1. Classification (NCBI taxonomy): domain Eukaryota; kingdom Viridiplantae; phylum Streptophyta; class Magnoliopsida; order Alismatales; family Hydrocharitaceae; genus Thalassia; species Thalassia testudinum. The sequence goes on from JAZHRO010000063.1 coordinate 125,780,926, forward strand.
GGGATTTCACATGCATCATTGGGGGAGAAGTAAGACTACACTACTAAGCAGCAAATAAAAGCAGTAAATATATGAAGAGCTAAGCTACTAATCTAGCAGAAGGAAGGGCATTCGGAGGTGGTCTTCGATGGCCTTTGAGTGGCTGAGAGAAGGAGGGGCGACCAATGGAGCTTAGGCCGGCCCTTGGAGAGCGGTTGGGGAGCTGATCCAGCTTCCTGGCATGGAGATGGTGGCCTCCATGGTGATGCTCTACTCGTGGAGGTGGAGTGGAGATGGAAGTGACTAGCCTAAGTGGAATGAATGCCAAGGAAGTGAATGGGGGTGCATGGCCGCTAGACCCAATGGCTTCTCTCTAAAGAGGTGTAGAACTCTCTAGAGAGAGTCCAAGAGTGGCTGGCCACATGTGGGTGGAGATGGTCTTTGAGATCCAAGAATTGTGGATCTCAATTTGAATTCCTCTTGATTGCTAAATTTGGCAACCAAGAGGTGGCGCCATCTCAAGAGCTCTCTAGAGAATTCTAGAGAAGTGTGTGCATGAATGGGTGTGTGTGTGTGTGGTCGTGCTCTATGTGGCTAGGTGGCTTAGGTTAGGTCCTAAGGGGTTTGGGTAGGTGTAGAACTTGAATTAGGGTTACAAACACTAATTGCTAAGGGGAAAATGCAATTAAACTTAACCTAAGTTTAATTGAATGAGTGTGAATCCTAATTGAGAGTGGAATAACTCAATTAGGTTGGGTTTAGGTCAATTGGACTCTCACCAAGTCCAATTAAACTTGTGTGGGTTGAGATCTAAGCTCAATTGGACTCAATGAGTCCAATTGACTTAGATGAAGGTAATTGACTTGATCTAAGTCAATTGGGTTTGGTGAGGACCTAATTAGGTCCTTAGGTAGGTCTAGAGGTGATGTACTAGGGTTAGGACACCTTAATTTAGGTTCCTATGGGGTTGGGATTAGGTCTAGGGAGCTAGAGATCCAAGATCAAGACTTGAATCTCGAAACAGGGACTGGAGACTAGCATCAGACGTCCAATAATAGAATCAGACGACTTATACTCAAAAATCAGAAGTCTAGACTTCAGTTCTGGACGTCCAATTTGAGTCAGGGGGAAATCAGGGTTCTGTTTTGGGTACTCTGCAGAAATTGGACGTCTGACAAAGTGTCTGGACGTCCAATAACACTGCAGAAGTGGGTTTAAGGTGTGCGGGAGATGGCTAAGGGTCCTGGACATCCTATAACTTATCTGGACGTCCAAATAAGGGCTGGAACTAGAGTTTTAGGGCTTCCTAGGGTGTTGTAACCTAATCTAAGGGTGGCTAAGGCTTGGGGAAGTCTCTAGGCTATCCTAGGGCTAGGATGGACCTAAGCTCTTCACATTTTACTGCTTTATTCCTACTTAATAGAATAGCAAACCTTTAACTCCCTTACATTATTGTTCCTATATCTAAACTAATCCTTCTGCTTCAGCTCTGCTACAACTCCCGTTATTTCTGATCCGGCTCCTGATCAGCTTATTCCCTGCAATCAATATAATGCACTTAATCAGCACATTATAACATTATTTTATGCATAGCTAAAGAAGAGCAGTAAAGATGCAGATAATGCGTATGTATGCGTGAATAACCCTAACTTGTGCTAAGTTCTAGCTTAATCTAGGTCAATTAAGACCTATGATTGCTGTGCAATCATACCCCCATGCCTAAATCTTGCTAGTCCCTAGGAAATGCAAGACTAAGTTATTTACAGCAAAGGTCCTTAAGGGAGTGATTATTTTATCAAGTGTATGCGTGGAGATTTTTCTCCTTTTTATTGTCATCCTATGCTCTAGAAATCCAGACAATCGTGAAAGTGCAGCTATGTAGCTTTTGCAACGGATTCAAGTGAAAACTAATATACCTCTAAAGCCTGTACTTGACCCCTAGTAAAAATTCTAGCGGAATAGGCGGACTTCTTCCCTTAGGGTATTCAAGATATTCTATGAATTCCACCTTGGCTTTATGCTTAGGTAGAGAATCTTTGAGGGCTAAGATTATATATTTGGTGGCTCACTCTCACTTGGTGCTACATAGAGACTAGTACTACAGAATTTAGATTCCCGGACTACTAAGTAACTCAACGTAGAGAAAGATGAGAAAAACTATTCTTTCTTTGATTCCTTTGTATTAATTCTCTCTTACTCTTTTTATTTTCCTTTTCTTTTCTTTCGTAGATCTCACAACTTCACCAGATTCAAACATAGGATCTGTATTTGGTGGTCTCACTAGGCATTAACACTTTAATTGAGTTCTCATAACCCAACACTAAGTCAAAATTCCTCAGCCAGTATTTGGGCGGTCAGAAACACAAGAAAAATAGGTTAAGGCCATATTTAGTGGAGCTCAATTTTATTTGGTGGTATTGTCTCGATGAAATAAACACTAAATATTCATTCTTTTCTTCTTTTTTCTTCTTTTTCTAATTTTTTTTCTTCTTTTTTTTATATATATAACATCACACAACTAGCATACATCCATGAACTTTATTAAGGAGGCATTATTAGGGATTGGTGGTACTCAAGAGATATTCGGTGGCTTATTTGGTGGAAGTGCCTATTCACGGCACTAGGAAAGACAAATAGGACGGTGTATTTTTTACCTTGACATCAATACCCTCCTTCAGCTGAGGATTCCGTAGAGAATGGTTGTAACCATCCACCTTAGCCCTAGTTTTATGAAAACTCACTCTCCACATATTTGCCTTATTCGGTGGCTCTCAAAATTTCGCACAAAAATGTATACGCGGGAACCGAGAGCGAAAACTATGTCTAATCTCAGAGTATCATTACCTAATTATCTAGGATTCTAGATTCCTTGCACTAATCTTAGAGCACCAATACACTCTACTCTCACACTATTTAGTGGATTTTTAGAGAAAAATCTTCCTGACTCCCAAAACACTGTCCAGGGGTTCGGGAAAAGAAGCACTACTTCTTCTCGACAGACTGAAGACGTTTACCAGCCTTCACCGTGAATCCATTGCAAATTCTACGTGTGTGTGAAAAGTTTTACTGGATTCCAGATTACAGGAATCAACTAGAAGATAAAATCCCTAATGCATTCTCTTAATAAAATAATCATATTCATGAATGCAATATGTATATATGCTATAAACATGTAACCTCGCATAATTTGTACTTCGTGAATTTCCCGTATCGAGTTACAATCAGCTTGACCCTAAATTTAGAACAAAAGGTGAGCGGGTGAGTCGGAAGTGGCTGTTGCGAACGATTTCTGGCTCGAATGCGAGCATTGGAGGTGGAGTCAGTCGTTCTTTTATTTAGGGTCCTAAAGTACGTTTTACATGCAGCTCCGAGGTTTTCCTAAGTGTTGGCATAAAAATTTTTCAGTTTTGTTGTATCTACCCCCCCATGCCTAAGTTCTTGCATGTCCTCATGCATGAAAAAAGAAAATAAATCTGACAGAGGATGAGTGGGTAGAAGTCACCTGTAATTGCTCCTGAAATTCTATTCGACTCCAGCCAACCTGTTAGCATGCAATATACAAAAAGGAAATATGCTAAAGCAAAAATATGCTATGTATAAAAATGGTTATGTATAGATGATGGTGGAATGTGGAGTGAATGTTATTTATACGTGCTGAGTTTAACGCCTCCAGCTGGGTGAGCAATCAATCACACGTCCTCACTAAGATGAACAATCTCGTCAGGTGGAGGAGGTTCCTAGGCCAAAAATGGCTTGAGGCGCTGGCCATTTACTGTGAATATATGCCAAGATTTTAGGTCCTTGATCTGGACTGCCCCGTTAGAATATGGCTGTATCACAACATACGGGCCAGTCCATTTGGACTTAAGCTTCCCCGCGAACAGTTTCAGCCGTGAATCGAACAACCAGACTTGCTAGTTGGGCGTGAATACTTTCCTCCGGATGTGGCGGTCATGAAAGGCCTTGGTCTTGTCCTTGTATATTAATGCATTCTCATAGGCCTCCCGCCAGATTTCTTTTAATTCACTGAGCTGGAGTTTCCGTTCTCGACCTCCTGCATCGAGGTCGAGGTTGCATTTTCGCACTGCCCAAAAGGCGTGGTGTTCCAGCTCTACAGGAAGGTGACAGGCCTTGCCATATACCATGCGATATGGTGACATTCCAAGTGGGGCCTTGTATGTGGTCCGATGTGCCCAGAGTGAATCGATTAATTTGTCAAACCAGTCCTTCCTGTCTGGTCTAACCGTCTTCTGGAGAATCAGCTTGATTTAACCGTTAGACACTTTAGCCTGCCCATTGGTCTGTGGGTGATACAGAGTGGCTATGCGGTGATGTACCCCGTATTTCTTTAATAACGACCTGAAGTGGGCGTGGATGAAGTGGCTTCCCCCGTCGCTAATCAAAGCGCAGGGTATTCCGAATCTCATGAAAATATTTTGCTGTACGAAAGAAACGACGGTCTTGTGGTCAGCCCGTCTCGCCGGGATGGCCTCAACCCACTTCGAGATATAATCAACGGCTAGCAATATGTACTCAAAGCCATGCGAGTTCGGAAAAGGGCCCATAAAATCGATGCCCCAGACGTCGAACACTTCTACAACCATGATGGGTTGGAGTGGCATCATGTCTCTCCTGGTCATAGAACTGACCGACTGACATCGTTTGCAGTGTTGGGCATAATCGTGTGTATCTCTGAAGATGGTTGACCAGAAAAATCCCAACTACAAAATTTTTACAACGGTTTTCCGCCTTGAGAAATGGCCACCACACGGATCATTGTGGCAGAAAGATAACACACTGGGGATCTCAGAGTCTGGGATGCATCTACGGATAATCTGGTCCACTCCAATGCGGAAGAGCAGTGGGTCATCCCAGAGGTAGTATTTGGCTTCTGCAATGAATTTGAGTTTCTAGTCCTTGGATAGGTTCGCGGGAATTTTTCCTGTGGCAAGGTAGTTCACGAAATCCGCATACCAGGGGAACTCCACAAAATGAATTGCCAAAAGTGAGTCATTCAGAAATTGTTCATGGATAGGCAGGGAATAAGGAATGTGGTCTGGGTCCAATCTGGATAGGTGATCCACCACAACATTTTGTTTTCCAACTTTGTCGCGGATCTCGATATCAAATTCCTGCAATAGAAGGATCCATCTAATGAGTCGTGGTTTGGCATCCTTCTTTGCCAACAAATGCCAGAGGGCAGAGTGGTTAGTGAAAATGATGACCTTGGACCCTAATAAATATGATCTGAATTTCTCCAACCCAAATACTACTGCTAGCAGTTCTTTTTCGGTGACAGTGTAATTACGCTAAGCCTCATTCAGCGTCTTGCTAGCATAGTATATGGCAAAGGGTTGTTTCTCTCGACGCTGGCCTAAAACAGCACCGATGGCAAAATCAGAAGCGTCGCACATCATTTCAAAATCAAGCGACTAGTCGGGTGGTTGGAGAATCGAGGAGTCTAAAACAGCTCTTCGTAAAATCTCGAAGGCACTGAGACACGAGGTATCAAATTCAAATGGGACATTGGTAACCAGAAGATTCGTCAAAGGCCGTGCAATTTTTGAAAAATCACATATAAATCTCCGATAGAAGCCAACGTGGCCCAAGAATGATCTAATATGCTTGACCGAGATAGGTGGCAGTAAGTGGTAGATAATCTCTGATTTAGCCCGGTTGACCTCGAGTCCATTTTTAGAGATCCTGTTCCCTAGTACTATGCCATCCCTCACCATGAAATGGCTTTTCTCCCAGGATAGTACTAGGTTTACCTCAATAAATCGTTTTAGGATCTTGGTGAGGTTATCAAGACAAGATGCGAAATCATCTCCGACAACAAAGAAATCATCCATGAATACCTCCACATAATCCCCAATCATGTTAGAGAAGATAGCCATCATACAATGCTAAAATGTCGCTGGTGCATTGCAGAGGCCAAAGGGCATCTGCCTAAAGGCAAATGTTCCAAAGGGGCATGTGAATGTGGTCTTGTCCTGATCTTTCGGGCTAATTGCTACCTGATTATACCCAGAGTATCCATCCAGAAAGCAGAAGAAACTACATCCGACTAACCGTTCCAAGATCTGATCAATTAACGGTAAAGGAAAGTGATCCTTTTGGGTAGCCGTGTTCAGCTTCCTGTAGTCAATGCAAACCCGCCAAGATGTCACAGTGCGGGTTGGGATGGATTTGCCCTTATCAGTTTTTATGACGGTGAGTCCTGCTTTCTTAGGCACTATCTGAATCGGACTCACCCACTGGCTGTCTGAGATTGGATATACAATGCCTGTTTCCAGCCATTTGGTGATCTCCTTCTTAACAACCTCTAGCATATTCAGGTTTAGTCGTCTTTGAGGTTGTCTCGAAGGTTTCACCCCCTCATCCGTGTAAATGTGATGAGTGCAATACGAGGGGCAAATACCGCGGAGATCAACAACACTCCACCCGATAGCAGCCCTATGGTCTTGAAGTGTAGAAATTAATTGATGCTCCTATTCTTGGGTTAAGTGGGCATTGATAATGACTGGATATGTCTCACTTTAGCCCAAGAACACATACTTGAGTGAGTCAGGTAAGGGCTTCAATTCAATTACGGGTGGGTCAGAATCAGAACTGAGAGTGGGAGGAGCAGAATCGAGGGTGGGAATCCGCTGATCCATGTACATGTGAATTCCCGCTAAGTCGCTCCCTATGAAATCGGTTGTGACTGCGTTAACGGGAAACCCATTAGCTGTAGTCATGTCTTCCTGTAATAATAGGGGCGATTCAGTAATACATGGATCAAGATAGCTGGATTCAGGGGTGTTGTGGTTAGAAGCACACTTCAAACAGTCAGATCCTCGGGGAGATATGTGTAATGCAGTGGTTTCAATCCTGTGTGGATCGAGGTCCGAGAACCCTAATAGTGTAGACGAATGAGACATTGGGTCATCACAAAGGAGCCCAATGTTACCACAGTAAGCCGAATCTTCGTCTTCACCGTCCTCCTCTATTCGATCACAGTCGAAGTTCTTTGCTACCCTGAATATGTCTAGTCGAAGTCGCTCATTGCCTAGGGCAATCTCCATACACCTGGATGCACAATTGATGTTCGCTTGGGCTGTCGCCAGAAATGGACGACCCAAAATAATTGGTGCATCACGGAGATTAAGAGGAACTTCCATATCGAGAACGAAAAAATTTGTGGGAAAGCAGAACCCGCGGACTTTCATGATCACGTTCTCAACCACCCCCCTTGGTGTTTTGACTGATTTGTCAGCCAACTGAATCGTAACTGAGGTGGGTTTCAACTCCTCAAATTGAAATCGATCAAATACGGCGGTGGGAGTTAAGTTGATGGACGAACCCAAATCTAGAAGGACCTGATCAAATGGAGAATCCTGCAAGAAGCAAGATATGAGTGGGGTGCCAGGGTCTTTCTTCTTCGGTGGTAGGTCAGCTACAATCACGGCGCTAGCTTCTTTCAACAGTACCGCCTGTCGTCCAATTCTCGGCTGTCGCTTCGGGGTACAGTAGTCCTTGAAGAACCTAGTGACAGCTTGAATGTGATCGATAGCCTCGAGGAGGGGGACCTGAATATGTACTTCCTTAAACATCGATTTCAGGTCCTTGAAATTCCGCATGTCCTTTTTCCGTACTACATTTCGTGTCAGAGCCTCAAGAAAATGGACGGGAATCTCAGGGTTAAATGGCCTCTTACCCTTATCTACTGCAGGTGGCTCCTGAGATGATGAAGGAGTCGAATCTGCCTACGGAGAAGGGTGGGAAAAATTAGAAACCACCTGCCTAGGTGGTGGGTCGAATGTCTTCCTTCCGCTCCACAATGAGACAGCGTGTGCGTCAGCTTGCTGTCCATGAGGTGGTGGGGGAGTGGATGGGGCAGAATACGCGGGATTCTGCAAAGGCGGCTGGCCTTGCGCATAACCGGGTGGTGCAGGAGGCGCCTATAGTATGGCGTGTGACTGTCCCTGCGGTGCCTGAAACCTAGGCAGGGCACCCTGGTTCTGCACATATCGAGGATTCGGGACGGGTTGGGAGGGCAAGGCTCCCTGAGTCCTATGCTCCTGCAACAGCTGGTTCTGCATGTTCTGTATGGTCTGAATCTGATCATCCATCGCCTTCATTATCTGCAAGCTATCTTGTGTAGACTTCCTCATCGATTCTTGCAGCTCCTCTTTCAGTGCCTCCAAAGGGTCGGCCTACTTTGGAGGGTGGTTGGCAACTTGGTGCAGCGGCTGGTATAACGAGCGGGGTTGCTGCTGTTGAGACAGGAATGGCTACTGCTTAGGATACGTGTTTTGCACATTCCCGTATTGCCTGGTCTGGTAGTGTGGATCTTGATGTGGTCTTTGTGAATTACCAGACTAGGAGAAGTTCGGATGCTGACACCAACCAGGGTTATACGTCTCGGAGTATGGGTTATTATGCCTGTATCCTTGGATAGCGCTGACGTCCTCGTAGGCCGAAGATGTCTGAGACATATATTCGTCAAGGGGATACGCATTATAATCTACGGGTGGTGTGTAACCCTAGTTGTAGGGTGCCAGATTTGGATTATTCACGGGATCCTGATACGTGGGATCTCGTAAATACGGAGAAGATGCATCTCGAGTGAGTAGATTAACTCGAGCAGATGGAGCTCTGGGTGCATAGGATCATCTTGCGATGGCAGAGCTCGAGTTAGATTGACCTTGACTGATCTGGTCAATCTTCTTCTCAATTAGGTTTATTCTATCCAGCTGTTTGACGATGATATCCATGTCGGCTCGAATAGAATCAGTGTGAGCTTTGTGGACACCAACTCGCTGCTGACCAGGCCGCTGGAACTGGTTCATAGATGTGGCATTCATTGAGTTCTCGGGTAATGATTCGAACAACTCAAATGCGATGTTCTCGTCTTTTGCGAGAAAATTCCTACCGCTAGATGCATCGACCAAATACCGATGTGTGTCATCTAGCCCATGGTAAAAAATCTGAGCTAAGTGCCATCTGGGTATACCATGATGCGGGCATTTTCGGAGAAGGTAGTGAAATCTATCCCATGCTTCATGTAATTTCTCCCCAACTCCCTGGGAGAAAGTCATGATTGCGCACCGCATTGCGTTTGTTCGATCGATTGGGAAGAACTTTTGTAGGAATTCACGTCGTAATTCCAGCCAGGTTCCAATTGGCTTCCCAATCGTCTTGAACCAGTATGAAGCTTTGTCCCTCAGAGAGAACGAGAAAAGCTTCATCAGAACAATCCCGAGATCGATATTCCTAGGTCAAATAGTTTTAGTGAGTCGACTCAGGTCCTCAAGGTGCTGGAACGGATCCTCGCTTGAGTTCCCGTAGAAATGAGTGCTAATCAACCCAATTACATTGGGCTTGAGCTCAAACGCGTCTCCGCCTGTGGGAATTCTGACTAGCGATACGACGATAGGTGCGGCTGGGTCGTAGAAATCCCATAGTTGTTCTCCTCGTGGCGGGTGCTGCATCCTGTCAAGCGCCGTCAGAATACAATCAATGATCTGCTGATGCTGCTCCTCAGATTTGGCGACCCGGGCTTCCAGACGAGCCATCGGGTCCAGATTCTCAATGTCTTGACCCAGTCTAGGTCTAGGTCCAGGATTTGCCATGGTGGCTCTTGGAGTAGAAGAAATGGGGGAGAAGATGATCCGGGCGAGGTGACTCGCCTCCTTGGGAGTGGCTCCCAAGGTCCAACCAAGTGAGGTCGAAGTGACCTCCTTCCGTGCATACATCGCCCAACCCCTAGGTTGGTGTAGCCATGCAGGACAAGGCTAAGGCCCTATCAATCAAATGTCCTTATAGATCAGGTGACCAGATTATTCGTTAGGGATTTAAATTCCTGAAGATTAGTTCATCGTACAACCAACTGAAAGTGAATCCCGCCTCTCAAGCTAACCCAGCCAGTCTGGTTACGAGGGGACTAAAGGGAAGGTTCTTCGTTTGGCTTACGCCTCCGGTTCCTTTGATCCCCGAGCCGCGGTCGTTTGACACTACCCCGCAAACTTAGTCACCAGGTTTTGCAAGAGAGATTAAACTCACCCAGTAGTACGATAACGAACTCAGGTTGATTTCGTATTTTAAAGTTAATTTTAACCCGTTTTCTTCAGTGGGGTTTGTGGTGAGTGGCCCACAAGGTGACCAAGCTCATCGGCTAACTAGACTTGATTAAGTCTAAGTTAGCCCCATGTGTGGTCTCTAGTTGTAACCCTAAGGATTTAACCTAAGTTGCATGCACTTCTAGGGTTTTTCTCTGTTTCAGCAGATCACAAAAATAATGTTGATTCTCTGATAATAATTGGAATTCAATTAATTTGAAATTTTGCGAGTAGATTCCTTTTCCAATTAGTTTTTCAGAGAATATTTTTTTTTGGAATTTTTACTGTTTCAATCGAATTTTTAGGGAATTTTGAATATCAGGGGGTCAGATCTAGAATTTTGAGCCCTAGTCAATTTTTCACTTTGAAATAATATTAAATGATCTTCAAAAATTTGGAAAAAATATGGAAAATAAAGCAAATTAGGTCAGCTTTCAAACCCCATCGTTTTTAGTCAAAACATATTCGCAGATTGCTCAGAATCGCTTTTTGAAATTTGAAAAATTTTGAATTTGGGTCAATCTGACCCCGTGCACTTTGTGAATTTTTAAAATTTTATACTTGGAATTTTTTCAAAGTAATGGTGGTATTTGAAAGATGGTTGGAAAATGAAGGTTCAGCCCGAATTTCAGAATTTTTCGCTAACGAATTTTTCGGCAATCGAATTTTTAAGTGAGATTTGAAATCTGGACAAAAATCAGAAGGTGGTGGAAAAGCTTTTAAAGAGGTTTGAATTTGAAATTCAAGCCTTCCACAAAAAATATTTTTTTAAAAAAATAATTTTTCAAAAGATTCATAGAAAATATCCCCTTTTTTTCTTTTTCTTTTTCAAACTAACCTAAGCTCGAAAGGAAATCTAATCTAGATTTTTTTTTCAAAATTTTATTTTATTTTTTTTTATTTTTCATGAAAATGAGTAATATCTTTTTTTTCTTTTTTTTTCACAACAGAAATTGTAGGAAGTAGATCTAATCCTAGGGTTCAGAAAATAAACCTAATCTAAAATAGATGATGTGCACCTGATTTTTCTTCGCCACGCTCGATGTGTGCGCAGATTCTGTTTTCATTCCGTGTTGTCCTGCACATCAAAAATAAAGTAGAGAGAGATTTGTCAGTGATAGTTTCAAAAAGATCGAAATCACAAAAAATGACGTTGCCTCCCCGACAACGGCGCCATTTTGTTGGGGAAATCATAGATCGCATTTTTGATAGAAAAGGAATGCATCATAGTATAGTCACAAAGTATGATCCAACAAAGATATTATTTTATAAAAATAACAAGACTTTGAGTCCCGGTCGTTCGTCTCTTGGAGGCATTGTTTTCACTTTTGAGATTGATCTTTTCTTTAACCGTTTTACTTTGTTTAAAGACGCACACCAGTTTCCAATCTCCTAACTAAGACTTCACCACTCCTGTTATTAACTCGGATCACATGCGCATGCATCAAGTAAATCACGAAAGTGAACGTGTCAGTTTTTGTGTGCACGATTCTAGTGAGGTGGTGACTAGTTATGGAGAAAGCATTTATTGTTAGATTTTCAATATCCTCAGGAAATGACATGCTGGTGCGTAATATATAGACAGTTAAAGAATAGGCACTTAAATCACGCAAATACGATAATTATTAAGGTCACGGTGATTTCAAACACATAGAGAGACATATATATATAAATGCAATTTCATTCATCATTAGCGAGTTGTTGCACAAGGAAATCTAGAGGAAAGCTTTTACATAAATGCTTAAAAATTAAACCTAGCTACCAGAAAATGATTGCATACAAGAATCGATGGGGGGATTTCACATGCATCATTGGGGGAGAAGTAAGACTACACTACTAAGTAGGAAATAAAAATAGTAAATATACGAAGAGCTAAGCTACTAATCTAACAGAAGGAAGGGCATTCGGAGGTGGTCTCCGATGGCCTTTGAGTGGCTGTGAGAAGGAGGGGTAGCCAATGGAGCTTAGGCCGGCCCTTGGAGAGAGGTTGGGGAGCTGATCCAGCTTCCTGGAGTGGATATGGTGGCCTCCATGGTGATGCTCTACTCGTGGAGGTGGAGTGGAGATGGAAGTGGCTAGCTGATAACGATGGCTTCGAGAGATAACCGGGTTTTATTGTTATCTCGTTGTAATATAGCCGGTTATTGCCATCATTTCAAATATATAAATTTTTACTCGGAAAATAAAAGAGTTCCCGAGGTCAAACTCAGGGAGCAAACTGTATTTTAGAGATATACATGTTTCTTTTACAAAAATAAACAAAGAGAGAGAAAGAATGTGGTGTCTTTTTTTTCTCTTTGTTTCTCCTCGTCTCAGATCTTCTTCTTCTTGGTTCTGCAGAGGTGATGCTCTTCTTTCTTTCTTCAGATCTCCTTCTTTCTTCTTTGTTCTTCAGATCTCCTTCTTTCTTCTTAGTTCTACAGAGGTGATGCTCTTCTTTCTTTCTTCAGATCTCCTTCTTTCTTCTTTGTTCTTCAGATCTCCTTCTTTCTTCTTAGTTCTGCAGAGGTGATCTTCTTTCTTTCTTCAGACCTCCTTCTTTCTTCTTTGTTCTTCAGATCTCCTTCTTTCTTCTTAGTTCTGCAGAGGTGATCTTCTTTCTTTCTTCAGACCTCCTTCTTTCTTCTTTGTTCTTCAGATCTCCTTCTTTCTTCTTAGTTCTGCAGAGGTGATCTTCTTTCTTTCTTCAGACCTCCTTCTTCCTTCTTTGTTCTTCAGATCTCCTTCTTTCTTCTTAGTTCTGCAGAGGTGATCTTCTTTCTTTCTTCAGATCTCCTTCTTCCTTCTTTTCTTTTTCCAGTCAGGGACGTCGCCCCTCCTTCTCTTTTCTTTTCCCTTCAGGCCGTCGTCTGATTTCCAAATCAGACGACTTAAACTGCCAGTTGCTACAGTGTCTTCCTCAGCTTCCTTCTTCTTCACCTGTTCCTGCACACTTCAGAGCTTACGTCAGAGGAAAAAACCTACTCTACCCTCTCCCCCCGCGTCTCTCTCTCTCTGAAACCACTCTTGGGAAAGCTCTCCCAGAGCTGCCGGGTAATCGGGTATGGGTCGTGCCCGGGTCTAGGCCCACCGGCGTGCGTGGTGGGCGAGGAGTGCAGGTCAGTCTAAGTCGGGTCGAGTCGGGTCAGGTCCGCGGGGCGTGAGCGTGGACGAGACCGGGTAACCGGGCGGGTGAAGGGGACCTCACCCCGTGTGCTGAGGCAGTAAGCCTCCAGCACTTTTGCGTCTTATATCGCTGCGCCTCTTCGGACTTTTCCGAGGTGGGACTAAATGTCCCACCTCAATTGCGCGCCCGCAGCGGGGAAAGCAGCGGGAGATCGCGGCGTCACGCGAAGCCTTCTGCCTTAGCTGCGAGCCTGGTGTTTTGACGAAACGCCTCGCAAGGCCTGGGAGTCGAATCTGGGCGTGGCGCTGAGCGTGGTGCGCCTGTAGCTGCAGGCGGAAGCAGCTCCTTCTGCACGGCAATGGCGGCGGAGGTCGGGTGGCCTGTTCACAGAAAAACGGCCTCTCGGCCTAATCAGAAAGTGCCGGGAGCTTCGCCAGGGTGCGGCGAAGCTCGTGTGGGTGGTGGCGAGGCGCGGGGCGGCGTGCAAGGGCTGCCCTAGGTCGGACTGTGGGTCGGAGGATGGGTTTGTTGAGGGAAGCGTTACGGAGGTGTGGAGTGGCAGTGAAGGGGTGGGGGGTGCTCAGTGTGATGAGGCGGAGGTTCGGTGAGGGTCGGCGAGGTGTGTGAGGCTGTGGAATGATGGGAGCATCTCGCCGGAGGGTGGCCGGAGACGAAGGGGGTGACGATGGTCAGGGTCGGTCGAGGGCTTAATTGAATAAATTGAAGGCGGGGAAAGAAAGAGGAGAAAAAGGGGAGTAGTTCTAGCTTACTTGCAGGGACGAAGGGGGAGGAACAGGGCGACAGTCGTATCGACTGTTGCCGGAGAAGACGATGCTCAGGGAAAGGGGCGGCGGCGAGCAGAGAGCCAGAGAGACGCCAGCTGGGTGCGGCGTGGCGCGGGAAGAGCAGGGGAGGAAGTCTCTGCTGCTGGTATTGCGGCAGAGCGAAGAGGAGAAGGGGGAGGAACCGCCGAAGCTGGTGAGCGTCTGCCGGAGAGAGAAGAGAGGAAAGTTGGGGGTTTTCTCCGTCAGACCCGAGCTGCCCCGGTTGGTGGAGCAACGGGGGGTATTTATAGGGATCAAACAGGGAGGAAGGCGGAGGGAGACGACGTGTCTCCCTCGCCGGAGGATGGCCGGAAACAAAAACCCATACCGTCCGTGCGTTCGCACGGCCGGTATGGTGGGTTACAACGACCAGGGGGGTGTCCCTGCGACGGCTAACGACGCAGGGCACCCCCGGTTTACTTGCCAGGTCCCCCCCCTCACCCTGCGCGGCGCCATGCTCCGCGCAAGGTCGCCGGAGCATGGTGCTGGCAGGTTTTGCAGGGGGGACCTGATCGCAAAGAACGAAGGAGAGTTAGGGGTCAAAATGCGAGGGTTCAAAAGTTGAGGGCCAAAGAGTAAATATATGAGGACCAAAGTGTAAAGTCGGTCAAGGAGGTTTCTTCTTAGGCTCAAGTTTTTATACATGACTAATTAGGACCTAAGGAATCTGATGGTGAATTTCATTTCTATATTAAACCTTGTTTGACCGGTCAATTTATGCGAAAACCCAAATTAAGTTATTAATTGGGCATGGTTCTCAATGTAGGTCAAAATGGGTTCTGAAGCCCAAATTGAAGGTTCTAAACCCTAGAGATTATTTTTATATGAATTTTAGAGGGTTTATTCTATTTTTACTTTGCCTCGAACCTCGTGAATTGAAGTGGGTTGTTTTAGGGTTACAGATTATCATTTAGTTTCTTGGAATTGCTGTAGCCCTTGCTAGATCATCTCATCCCACTTTTATTCTTATTAAGCTACTTTGACCTATGTTTGGGCCCTGAATTACCCTGTATGCAGATTATACTGGTAAAATTGCATTTTTACCCCTTATGACTTGTTTTCTTCTCAAACTCAGAATTCTCTGAGTTAAGCCTTTCCTTGAGATATGTAGGAGCTTTTATCCTTTGTATTAGGTCAAAATGAGCTAGTTATAGCTCATGATGAGGTTCTCATCACTAGCCTAAGTGGAATGAATGCCAAGGAAGTGAATGGGGGTGCATGGCCGCCCAAGGGGTCTTTTTATAGACCCAATGGCTTCTCTCTAGAGAGGTGTAGAACTCTCTAGAGAGAGTCCAAGAGTGGCCGGCCACATGTGGGTGGAGATGGTCTTTGAGATCCAAGAATTGTGGATCTCAATTTGAATTCCTCTTGGTTGCTAAATTTGGCAACCAAGAGGTGGCGCCATCTCAAGAGCTCTCTAGAGAATTCTAGAGAAGTGTGTGCATGAATGGGTGTGTGTGTGTGTGTGTGTGTGGTCGTGCTCTATGTGGCTAGGTGGCTTAGGTTAGGTCCTAAGGGGTTTGGGTAGGTGTAGGTCTTGAATTAGGGTTACAAACCCTAATTGATAAGGGGAAAATGCAATTAAACTTAACCTAAGTTTAATTGAATGAGTGTGAATCCTAATTGAGAGTGGAATAACTCAATTAGTTTGGGTTTAGGTCAATTGGACTCTCACCAAGTCCAATTAAACTTGCGTGGGTTGAGATCTAAGCTCAATTGGACTCAATGAGTCCAATTGACTTAGATGAAGGTAATTGACTTGATCTAAGTCAATTGGGTTTGGTGAGGACCTAATTAGGTCCTTAGGTAGGTCTAGAGGTGATGTACTAGGGTTAGGACACCTTAATTTAGGTTCCTATGGGGTTGGGATTAGGTCTAGGGAGCTAGAGATCCAAGATCAAGACTTGAATCTCGAAACAGGGATTGGAGACCAGTATCAGACATCCAATAATAGAATCAGATGACTTATACTCAAAAATCAGAAGTCTAGACTTCAGTTCTGGACGTCCAATTTGAGTTAGGGGGAAATCAGGGTTCTGTTTTGGGTACTCTGTAGAAATTGGACGTCTGACAAAGTGTCTGGACGTCCTATAACTTATCTGGACGTCCAGATAAGGGCTGGAACTAGGGTTTTAGGGCTTCCTAGGATGTGACCTAATCTAAGGGTGGCTAAGGCTTGGGGAAGTCTCTAGGCTATCCTAGGGCTAGGATGGACCTAAGCTCTTCACATTTTACTACTTTATTCCTACTTAATAGAATAACAAACCTTTAACTCCCTTACATTATTGTTCCTATATCTAAACTAATCCTTCTGCTTCAGCCCTGCTACAACTCCCGTTATTCCTAATCCAGCTTCAGATCCAGCTCCTAATCAGTTTATTCCCTGCAATCGATATAATGTACTTAATCAGCACATTATAACATTATTTTATGCATAGCTAAAGAAGAGCAGTAAAGATGCAGATAATGCATATGTGTGCATGAATAACCCTAACTTATGCTAAGTTCTAGCTTAATCTAGGTTAATTAAAACCTATGATTACTGCGCAATCATACCTCATCTTCTAGAGCCTTAAGTCCTAGAAGAGCTTCTTCTCCAGAGGTTTCTTCATCTTCTGAACTCAAATCTGATTCATCCCATGTTGCCGTAAAGGCCTTTCTCTTCCCATATTTTATGGGAAATCTCTTTTTCTTTTCTGATACCCTCTTAAGAAGTGGACAATCCTTCTTGATGTATCCTTTTCTCTTGCAGTTATAGCATATAATAGTGTTTGCTTTGGATTCTTCTTTCTTCTTTTTCCAACTCCTCTTGTTTTTGAGGAACTTTCTGAACTTTCTGGAGAGGAGGGCTATGTCTTCCTTTTCATCTTTGCTTGATGGATCTTCAAATTGTTGATTGGCTTCAAGGGCTACGGTCTTCTTCTTGACTCCATCTTCATGCTCCTTCATGTGTTGGAGTAGAACCTCATAGGCCATTAGGCTTCCAATAAGATTATCTAGTTTCAAAGTAGACAGATCTTTTGACTCTTGTACGGCTATAGTCTTAGTTCCCTAGTCACTAGTGAGTGATCGGAGGATCTTCCTCACCAAGGCTTCATCCTTGATTTCCTGGTCTAGGTTCCCTAGGGAGTTTATGATGTCCATGAATCTCATGAGAATCTCTTTGATTGATTCTCCCTTTTTCATCCTAAAAAACTCATAATTTTGCATCAGTAAATTAACTCTAGTTTCTTTTACCTTAGATGTCCCCTTGTGGGTGACTTCAAGGATGCTCCAGATCTCGTAGGCAGTCTTGCAAGCAGAGATGCAATTGAATTCTACCCTAGAAAGCCCGCAGAAGATTGCATTCATGGCCTTTGCATTATAAGTTGCCATCTTCTGATCTGGAGTTGTTGCCGCTCCCTACTTAATCTAGGGGCATGTGTACTTGGAGGTAATGACATCCCATACTTCTAAATCCATCAACTCCAGGAAGATCTGCAGTGTAGTCTTCTAGTAACCGTAGTTCATTCCATCGAATAATGGAGGTCAAATTGTCGATTGTCCCTCTACATAAGTGTCAACAGTTGACTTTGACATCTTTTGGACAACCGTTCTCTGATACCAAATGAGAATTGTCTGTGGATCGAAATAGTATACTAGCGGGGAGGGGTGAATAGTATTGCTCTAAAAGAAATTTGAATCAAAAATAAATTCACAACAGAATCAAGCACAAATTACACTTGGATTCATAGTGGAAACCCAAATCGAATGAAAACCACTACCTAAGCCTCTCAACTTAAGATTTTCCTGACTAGTCGAGGCTAGTCAATCCACTATTGTACCACTTGAACGAGGGTGGCACATCCTCTTTACAAACCACTTCTCTTTACAACCTGAAGAGAAGCACAACAACAACAACAGATATTCCCCAACAACTTAGGATCCGTTAATAAAAAATAACAATATAAAAGAACAATGAAGAACTTATGGAACGTTAATAAAAGTCAAACTAGAATTTCAGCGAAGGTTTGAAACAACGTGCTTTGAAAGGCGTGAAAATCGAAGCGTAGAAGCATTTAAAGAAGCACAAAAAGCTCTTTCTTTTTGAGAGGAATTTTCTAATTAAGAGTGTGTGTAAAAAGGGCTGGTACGACCTCTATTTATACTAGAAAATCGACTTGAAAAGAAAGTCAATTTGGTCGATCAATTAATATAGATTGGTAAATAAAAATGAGGTTTGGTTGATCAATCCAGTTATTTAATCAATCACCAATTGGTCGATTAATTAACCTAATTGGTCGATTAAAAGTGTATTAATCAACTTTCTAAAATGGGTCGATTTGATCGGTTAATTAGGTTGGTTGGTCAATCAATTAATCTTATTTGGTCGATCAATATCCCTAAAAACTTGATTTTAGCAAGAGGTGCAAAAAATCTGTTTGAGATTTATTTTGAGGTTCCTTACAAAAGTATTTTAGACTCAATAAGAATAAAAGACACTATGACACGTATCAGCATTCTTCTAGCTTTGATCCATAGGAGATGCTTTGATCCAAAAGAAAGAGTCCTGAAATATTAGTCTTGCAAAAAATATAATTTTGGTGCATCAAAATAGAGGTACTTACAATTTCTTCATCCCTTCCTATGCTTCTCTTACCCTGTCCAAAGTCTAAAGAGCTAGTCCCATGCCCGGGATGCTCTACTAGAGTTTATAAAAATAACTTTATAGCTTAGATTTAATTTCTGTAATGAACATTGTTTTTATTGAATAAAATTACTCTCTTTTCTCTTATTCTAGTTTCTTCTCTCTTTGTATTATTCTCTCTCTATCTTTTGTTATTTATTCTTTAAGTAGAGTAGCTCACATAGATTGATCTCAATCGACTATTTTGCTTGTGACAATAATTTCAAACGCCACTTTTAAATCAAACATTCACCTCCCCGTGCTCAACCTTGAACTCACTTTAAGTTTTGGTTATAAAAATTATTTGATTAGTGGATTTTTTGCAACTGCGACGATGGGTTTTCAAACTCAAATTTTCTTACGTAAAATCTCGCACATCAAAAGTGCAATGGCTGCTATAGGTCTGTCTACTATGGGACCTAATCCTACTATAGGTGACGGTCCATTCTGAGCACTGAGGCTCTTTAGTTTTGATCTTTCTCTTTTGCTGTTAGACTTTATTTCCTTAGCATTTGGTGATTGTACTTGAGCACTTGTTACTTTCCTGCTTTCTGTTTCTGTGGTGGATTTTTCTTTATATTTGTCAGCACTTTATTTCTTTTATTTAATGCATTATAAATGAATGTTTGGCTAGTGATGTTCTATGACGATGTGTATGGTGACTACAATCTTATGGCTAGTTGTGCTTGTGGTTAGCACTCAATGACTTGGGTTTCATCGTGGAGGTGGGACTCATGTCATACAATTAGCATAAATGGTAGCAAAGTACAATGATACGGTTGCGATTTATCTACATCAAGTCCAGATCACTACTGATCTGGGCTAGAGACAGACATTCACAACCCAAGAATCTCTGACGATAGCCCTTCAGGAGCTAGAATCCTTGGCTAGGATGACTCTACAAGATGATGCACTTCAAGACATACTCCATTTGCAATACCAAGTTTAGACTAGCATTGATGATCCTAGGGAACTTGACATGGTTGTACCCCATTTCGAAGCACCTAACGAAACATCGTAGATTCTGGATTCTAAGGCTACTATTAAGGATTCTTTGGGTCAGACACCAAAAGTGGATGATACCGATGTCTTATAGAGGATTCTATGGAAGAGACATCTGATGGGGTCATGGAAACAAATTGGGACACATTTAGAATTGAATCATTTGAAAACCCCATCTTGGAAGATGACAAAAAAAGGGTTGACATCCCCAAGATCGATTCACAATTTGAAGACAGTGAATCTTGGGAGATAACTTACATGCATGGAATCAAACTTACATTATCAAAAAACCCTATCAAAATCAAGGAGGAAGACTTGCTCGAGGAATTGGATCTTGATTCAGTCCCTAAACTTCAATCATTATGTTTTGAGGAACTGATTCTAGTGGGTCTAAGTATGATTCCTTTGTATTCGAGGATGCATAGTTAGATCTTGAGGATGGTTTAGAGTTGGATATCTCAAGAAATTTAGGGGAGTCTGAACAAAGAAAGGAAGAACAAGAAAAAGATTATAGATAAAGAGAAGAGACCCCTTAAGGAGATAGAGAGATAGGTGAACTTGACACCCCCAGTTAGCCACATCTACATAGTTCTGATATGATTTTGTCTGAGGATTTTGTTAATCATATGTGCCTAGATGATTCAATTACAATATTTGGATTCGACTCCAATGGTTATTAAGAGACACTTCCTGGAGGAGCTGAATCTATTTTCAACTTTGTATCATCTAATTCCCACCCTTCTTTTCCCCTTCACCAGGGTCCTGAGCGACTTGTTTCAGAGGATGACAATCTGGATGTGGAAAGAACTATTTCTGCACCCCTTGTTCCTTACTCTGACCCTCAGCATTGTCTGGTCAAACAAGACATAGAATCTCCCTATGAAAGAGATGTTCAAGATAATGAAAGGCTGTTATGGATGACTTATAATGATTTGCTTGAGGAAGTGAAAAACTCATCTTAATCATGGAATTTCGAGGAACAAATCATTGATTTGACTTATGTAGAAAAGGAAGACATTACCTTAGAGAATGGAGTTCAAAACATAATAAATTGGGGATGAAATCATGATTCTACTAGCTCAAACGGATGGCTTGACCTTGAGAATGCAACTATTTCTGATGAGGAAGAGATAAGTTTTGATGAGGATTTTGAAGGACTCAACACGAAACTTCCAATCTCACAAGCCTTTGTCTCCGTATGACCTGGAGCCTGGAGAAGTCATGATGTTTGATATCACTTACCATTACATGGACCCATATGATTCAAATTCCGAGTCTGACCTGAACTTCAACCCACCTCCTCTACCACCCCTTCGTGAACTTTGGAACTGGATCAATGAGCATGCTCAACATCATGATCCTTGTTCCTGTTATCCCCATCTATCTTCATTCTATGCCTCTGATTAGAAAGACCCTTCAGGGTGGGGCTTCACCTGCAGTTGGTCTACATTTGCAGACCACTGATTCTTGGACCACACGACCACATCTTCAAATTAATTCTGACCCTCTTTTCAGCATTCGATGATACATCTTTTTGAGTCCTCGCCTAGTTGGAGGCGTTAAACTCAGCATGCACTTATATATAAAAAATAGAAAAAAAATGATTTCTCTCTATATATGGCATATTTTTCTTTCCATTTCCTTTATAGGTGTGAATATGTTGAATGCGAAAATTTCAGATATCATTCTAGCTGACCTCTACACTTGTTCTCCTTAATGTTTATTTTCATGCATGAGGACATGCAAGATCTTAGGCATGGGGGGAGGTAGTATATTTACTGAATTAATTTTTATCAATACCTAGAAATTCCTATAATTTCATTTTATTTTGAAAAAAATGTGAAAAATGACAAAAATAAACCTTTTATCCATGTAAATAGCATGTTTTCCATGTCTCCAACTAAGTTGAGTAGGGAGACTAAGTGCTTAGAGTTAGTCATGTTGGTGCTAGAGCACCACGATTATTTGTTTTGATGATAACAAAACACGTGTCATTTAACATTTGCACTTGAAGTCTTAGATTTCAGGAAAATTGCAAATGGAGATGTGACTAGACGGAGTTCGAGCTCGCATCCAGGATGGATTGGAGGAGCTTGATGGAAAATAGAGGAGATTCGCGAGGAGCGATAGATTGAAGATGGAACGAAAAGAAGAATAGGATAGAATTCTGTTTATTTCTTTCATGTACTTTTGTCTTTATTTTCTTGCTCTTTTTGTTCCTTAGAACATCATGTTAAAGAGCCTCAAAGTACCCTAATAGTAATCTTAGGAACACCTGCACAACCCTAGGACACTTAGGTTTTCTGTGGAGAACTTAAAAAACCAATATAGGGTTCAAATAGCTTTTTCAGCCGTCTAATTCCAAAATCAGACGTCTGATAATATGTTTTAAGACGTCTGAATGTTAATTCAGACGTCTGATAACATTTAGGCTGGACTTGTTAGTTCTATCTAATGAAATCAGACGTCCAGACCTTAGTCCAGATGTATTAGAAGACATCTGATGTTTTTGCCAGACGTCCAATTAGTGGATCGTTGCCTGGCTTAACAAGCACTGAAGAATAAGACCGTTAGAGCCTTATCAGACGTCCTTAAGCCTTTCCAGACGTCTGATATATGACCGTTTTGCTTCGACTGACCCGAAAATCTCTTCTCAGAGATTTTCTAGCCGTTGCACTCTCTTGGAATCCATTCCCGCAGAAAAGTAGGTTTCCAGACGTCCAGACATAGTGCCAGACATAGATCTGATTCAAGTCAGGAAGAAACCCGCCTAAAATCAGACGTCTGACTTTGGAATTAGACGTCTTAAACTGATCTTCCAGACGTCTTAACAATAATTGCACTGACAGGGTTATCAGACGTCTGATGCCAGGATCAGACGTCTGATAACCCTGTCAGTGCAATTATTGTTCCTGATTTTGGCCTGATTCTCTTGAACTTTGCTCCCAACGGCTATGGAAGCTTTCCAAAGCCTTCCAAAGCCTTCCTAAGGCCTCTATAAATAGAGGGGAGCCTTTGCCACTCAATACACAGCAAGACACACCCAAGCAACATACTTTCTACTCTTTTGTGTCCAAGAAAAGCTCTTGCTCTCCAAGCTCAAGTTCTACATCTTGAGAGCATCAAGCCTTTGCGCATCTGCTCTCCCGCCGTAGTTCACGAGAGCGACATTGCGCCGTCATGTAGCTCTCCCGCGTCATCGATTTGACGCACTCCTTGCAAAGAGAAGCATCTTAATTCCTATAGAAGCTTAGGTTAAAAATTACTTTGTTGGCTCTATAGGATTGTTGTTATTTAGCTTTGTTATTTGGTTGGGTATTCGCTTTGCGAATTCCCGTCTCCTTCGTGGGACAAAATCCTTCTCGTGAAGAAAAGGGGTTGAGGAATGCTACCCTCGCACTTGTAGCGTGGTTGTAATTGAGGTTGAATCACCCTCGTTTAAGTGATTCGCTTAATGGATTTGATCAACTTGGTTGATCGGAAAATCCTAACTCAAGAGGGTTTGGTGGTGGTTTTCACCCGGTTTGGGTTTCCACCTAAAAATAATTGTGTACCTTGTGTGATTGTTAATTTTGTGAGATTGCTTTATATTTTATTTCCGCAATTTATTACGTCACCCCCTCCTAGTAGGGAATCCATAATTGATATCAGAGCAGGTTCTTGCTATTCAGAGTAACACCCAGTAAGAAGATCATGGAGGGGAGCAATTCCACGAGTAGGATTTCCGAGGGCCAGTCTACAGCTCATCCGCCGTTCTTCGACGGGAGCAACTACCCTTACTGGAAGCTGCGGATGAACATATGGCTTCAAGCCACCGACTTCGCAATTTGGGCTAGGTGCGAGACCCCCTTCGACAGCCCAGAAAAATCCGCCGCAGGATACTCGCAGCAGCAGATCTGGGAACTCTCGCTCAACACGAAAACAATGAAAGCGTTGTACTGCGCGCTCAGCCCGGAGGAGTTCAACAGAATCTCGCAATGCACCACCGCATACGAGATTTGGCACACACTTGAGGTAACTCACGAAGGGACCTCTTAGGTAAAAACTTCTAAAATAAATTTACTTTCTCAAGAATTTGAATCTTTTTCTATGAAATCTAATGAAACTTTAAGTGAGATGAACACTAGGTTCACTCTCAGTAAACAATTTGAAAGCTTTAGGGAAGACTTTCATCAAGGGGGAGCTTCATGGGAAGCTTCTTTGTTCCCTTGGACCGGAGTGGGAACAGAAAGTCACCGCGAACGAAGTGGAGGAACTCAACATGGAAGATCTCCTAGGCAATCTAATAGCCTACGAGACTAAGTTGAAGCAGAAGGAGACACCGGAGCCTAAATCGAAGAAGACTCTTGCCTTCAAAGCTGCATTGGATAGCGAGGTAAGTTCCGACGACGAAGACTTTAAAATTTTACTTAAAAAGTTTTCCAAGTTGTGTAGGGAATCAAAGAAGAAGGAGAAGAAGGAGAACCCTAGATGTTGCTACCACTACAACGAGAAAGGGCATCTGCGACCAGTGTGCCCTCTTCTCAAAAAGGAGAAGAAGAAGGAAAAGGAGAAGTAATCTAAGAAGAAGGCGTTCCAAGCCACTTGGGATGATTCGAGCTCGAAGGAAGAAGAAGAAGAAGAAAAGTATATAGAAGAAGAAACCGCTTGCTTTGGTTTCATGGCCAGAGGAAGTGATAGCGATAGCGAAAGCCGAAGCGACTCAGACAACAAGGTAAATTTTGATTTACAAGAAGCTTTTAATGAACTATTTGATGTTAGTAAATCATTAAGAATAGAAAACAAAAGTATTAAAAAGAACCTTAGCTTTCTTAAATCTGAAAATGATAGGTTAAAAATAAAACTTAAGGACCTAGAAAGCAGCTCTAGTCCTAAGGATAATAATCTGTTATTAGAAAATAAAAATTTAATCAATGAAAATACTAAATTGATTGAAGAAAATGATAGTTTAAAATTAGAAATTTCTGATTTAAAGACTAAGATGCATATTATAGAAAAAGAAATTGCATGTCTTAGGGAAAACTCCAACAAATTAATCAACAAAGTAGATAATTTTTAAAGCCCTAAGGTTGAGAAAGGATCTCCGTCAAGGAGACCCGCTAACAGATCCGGATCCAAGCTCACTTGGATACCGAAGAAAGAATTGGAATCCTGTTTTGTAGGTCTCAGGGATAACTACAACACGAAGGACTGGACCTACAAGCTCAAGGCTAGTTAACTCGAGTTGGGAGAACCAAGGAGTAGACCAAGGAGGAGAACGAGAAGACCGACGAGACGGCGAACAAACAATGGACCCACCGCACGTCGACCGCCAGATTGGAGACTGGCGCCGATGCCCGGGCCTCCAAGCTATGAATGGGAGCCCCATCCGATGTGGCATCCACCACCTCCATTTGGGCCATTTTATTGGCCATGGTAGGTGAGGTAAAAATTCTTTACCCTATCTTTTTATCATTAGCATCTAGATAGGGGGAGTTAAAAAAATTATGAGCTAATTGTCAATTTTTAAAGGGGAAGTTGCAAGTTAGCTAAATTTCCTTTAGTAGGGGGAGAAAAATAATAGCTATCTTGTTGTTACAAAAAGGGGGAGGACATTACTCTTGTTAAAAGAAATTCATAGAAGAGCATGCTTTAAGGGGAATTTAAAATCAATCAAACCTTTTTGATAATGTCAAAAAGGGGGAGGATTTTTTTTGCATTATTATTTATGATTTTGTCATCATCAAAAAGGGGGAGATTGTTGGTGCTAGAGCACCATGATCATTTGTTTTGATGATAACAAAACATGTGTCATTTAACATTTGCACTTGAAGTCTTAGATTTCAGGCAAATTGCAAATGGAGACGTGACTAGACGTAGTTCGAGCTCGCATCCAGGATGGATTGGAGGAGCTTGATGGAAAACAGAGTAGATTCGCGAGGAGCGATAGATTGAAGATGGAACGAAAAGAAGAATAGGATAGAATTCTGTTTATTTCTTTCATGTACTTTTGTCTTTATTTTCTTGCTCTTTTTGTTCCTTAGAACATCATGTTAAAGAGCCTCAAAGTACCCTAATAGTAATCTTAGGAACACCTGCACAACCCTAGGACACTTAGGTTTTTTGTGGAGAACTTAAAAAACCAATATAGGGTTCAAATAGCTTTTTCAGCCGTCTAATTCCAAAATCAGACGTCTGATAATATGTTTTAAGACGTCTGAATGTTAATTCAGACGTCTGATAACATTTAGGCTGGACTTGTTAGTTCTATCTAATGAAATCAGACGTCTAGACCTTAGTCCAGTCGTCTTAGAAGACGTCTGATGTTTTTGCCAGACGTCCAATTAGTGGACCATTGCCTGGCTTAACAAGCATTGAAGAATAAGACCGTTAGAGCCTTATCAGACGTCCTTAAGCCTTTCCAGACATCTGATATATGACCATTTTGCCTCAGCTGACCCGAAAATCTCTTCTCAGAGATTTTCCAGCCGTTGCACTCTTTTGGAATCCATTCCCATAGAAAAGTAGGTTTCCAGACGTCTAGACATAGTGCCAGACATCCTGTATGTCGTCTGATGGACTTGCACTTGAACCCTGTTTAGATCTCTAATTCAAGTCAGGAAGAAACCCGCCTAAAATTAGACGTCTGACTTTGGAATTAGACGTCTTAAACTGATCTTCCAGACGTCTGATGCCAGGATCAGACATCTGATAACCCTGTCAGTGCAATCATTGTTCCTGATTTCGGCCTGATTCTCTTGGACTTTGCTCTCAACAACTATGGAAGCTTTCCAAAGCCTTCTAAAGCCTTCCTAAGGACTCTATAAATAGAGGGGAGCCTTTGCCACTCAATACACAGCAAGACACACCTAAGCAACATACTTTCTACTCTTTTGTGTCCAAGAAAAGCTCTTGCTCTCCAAGCTCAAGTTCTACATCTTGAGAGCATCAAGCCTTTGCGCACTCGCTCTCTCGCCGTAGTTCACGAGAGCGACGTTGCGCCGTCGTGTAGCTCACGCACCCGTGTCATCGATTCGACGCACTCCTTGCAAAGGGAAGCATCTTAATTCCTATAGAAGCTTAGGTTAAAAATTACTTTATTGGCTCTATAGGATTGTTGTTATTTAGCTTTGTTATTTGGTTGGGTATTCACTTTGCGAATTCCCGTTTCCTTCGTGGGACAAAATCCTTCTAGTGAAGAGAAGGGGTTGAGGAATGCTACCCTCGCACTTGTAGCGTGGTTGTAATTGAGGTTGAATCACCCTCGTTTAAGTGATTCATTTAGTGGATTTGATCAACTTGGTTGATCGAAAAATCCTAACTCGAGAGGGTTAGGTGGTGGTTTTCACCCGGTTTGGGTTTCCACCTAAAAATAATTGTGTACCTTGTGTGATTGTTAATTTTGTGAGATTGCTTTATATTTTATTTCCACAATTTATTACGTCACCCCCTCCTAGTAGGGAATCCACAAGTCAAGCTAAGAGGTTAGTAAGAAACCTTAGACCATAAGACCTTACAGCCTATAGTTAGCTTAATTAGTTGAGGATGGTCCACTAGATTTGGGTTTGGTCTGATTCTTAATGAATCTGTCTAGGTGAAACCAATGGTCTAGGAGTAAGAAAGTATAGGGCTTTACTGTCCATTCTCTGGTTTGAGAGCTAAGTAACCTAAGCAGTTCGAACCTTACACATTAGAATTGACTTTTAGGCATCTGAAACCATTAGAACACATGTATCACTAGGATTGAATTTATGTTCTTTTCACCTCAAGGATCTCCATAGGGCGGCTCTTGAAAGAATGAAGGATGAGCCACTCATTGAGAAAGATGAATTGGAGAATAAAGAAAAATGGGGAAAAAAGAGAAGTTGGGAAAAATGTCTAGTAAATAACACCTCATTACAAATGAGTGTTGTTCTACCAAATACAAGTATCTCTTTACACATGGATGCTACCTTTCCAATAATTAACACCTCACTACATATGGGTGTCCACTTCATTCCAAAAATAGAAAAATATATATACACTACAAAAAAAAGTAGCCTTTAGTGGCAAATTGGATAGTGACGTATAATACATTTGCCCATATTACTTTAGATTTAGCGTCAAATTTCTTATTTATGCTACTATAATATTTTTATGTGTAACAATTAATGCTAGTGCCAAATATACATGCTGCTATATATATACTTTACAGGCAAAAGAATTATATGTCACTATTTTTTTTTGTTGAACAACGATTATTAATAGTGAAAAAAATATTTACCTCAAAATATACAAAGTCTGTTATCATTATAATATTTCAAAAATAACTTAACGATAATAAAAATTTACGACACTAGAAATGCTGTAATGAATGATAATTAATATCAGTGGCAAATATATATGCCACTATACATATATAATATAATTTTATTGTAATTTTCAAACATAATTTTGAGACAGAAAAACTATAAGCCACTCAAAATTTTTAATTAATCAATAATTAACAATTTAGTATCGTCATAAGTAAGAGATCACTAAAATTTTGATTTTTAGTGACAACTATTACCAACAATTATTTTTAACTGTCGATAATGGTGAGAATTGAGGATGACCATAAGTAATCAAATAGAATAAAATGGATTCAAAATCAAATATGTATGTTAATAAATAATGCCTATAATTTAAACTTCCAATAGACTTTTAAAAAATTTTAGGAGGTGATGAGGACGCCCAAATCATCTTTAGAAGTTCACGCTTTTTAATAATAATCCTATATATTTTTGCTGCCCAAGAAATCAAGTGCAGAAAGTTTTTCTGATTACAGACCCATTGCGTTATCAAATTCCATCTACCTTATTATTAGTGTAACGAACGCGTGCCCCGGACGTCTTTTAAGACGTCTGGGAGGTGGCACAGACGTCGGACCAGACGTCTGGGATCGTTTCCAGACGTCTGGAAATCCGTTATCTTCCACACGCGTGGGTCATCTGCCCGCCTGAGCGTGCAGACCCGCATATTCGTTTATTCCTTGCGGCTGCAGACGCCCTGCCGCGTCCTCTCTCCTCCTCGCACGGCCTTAAAAGGCCACGCCTCCCCTCACTTCCGTCACCACCGTCTCCTCTCTCTTCTCCTTCAGCCAGTGAGCGTGAGCGCGAGCACGAGGGCGGCAGCGGTGGCCGCAGTGAGCGCGGAGGAGGTGTTGCGTGCGAGAGCGGAGCTCTGCCGTGAGGGCGAGCTCGCCGGGGCTGCTAGGGCCGGCCGGCGGAGGGCGCAGGGGGCGCGGAACGACGCAGAGGGGGGACTGCTACGGTCTGAGCAGCAGGCGTGCGAGGTGCGACGCGGGCGGCGTCGCGAGCGGAGGCCGAGTGGCACCCTAATTCTGGAAAAAATTTCCAGAATCAGACGTCTGGGTTGATAGCCAGACGGTGAGGGCGACGTCTGGAAGACCATCCAGACGTCTGAAAGGTGAGTTTTCCGTCTCCTTCTTCCTTCCTGTCGACTGACCGTACTGAGGGAGGGAGATGGGTGTGCGCAGGCTCGGTGATTCGCCATCCATCGCGAATCAGACGTCTGGCAGTAGTACCAGACGACGGAAGCGACCTCCAGACGTCCGGGGTGACCATCGGACGTCTGGGAGCTAGGCCAGACGTCCCCGCAGACTTCTGGATGTCTGGGAAACCACGCTGAACAAGGTAATTCTCGGATCCACTTTTTAAGACATCTGGAAGAAGTTCCAGACGTCTGATTTTGCACAGTGTCGTCGTTTTTGACCCGTTTAGGGCCCGTTCGGGTTCCGTTTTCCGCGATTCGAGTTGCGTTCTTTTTAGAATTAATTCCTCTACCCGTCTACAGTAGCTATACACTATTTTGAGACACTCCTTGTGTTTGATCCTTGTGATAGAACCCCGTTCTGTTGCAGTCTCGGGGGTCGCGGAGGCACGCGGGATTCCCGACCACGCCCCCATTTCTCCCGTTGTACCTGGTAGAGTGGCTTTAAGTTATTAATAAAATCTGTTAAATTATGGAACCATAAATAGAACCTAGGACATTGCATGAATCCTAGGAATGAGAAATAGATGGAATGATAGCTCCTAGGTGTTGCATGAATCCTAGGACTGGAAAACTAGATTGTATGATAGATCCTAGGATATGGCATGAATCCTAGGATGGGAAAACTAGTGGAATGTATAATACTACAGTCTTGGAAAATGGAAAGAGATATAAAGCTGCCAGTAATTTGAATTAACAGCTGCCTGTTGTGAATAAATAACGTGGTTGAGAATAACGTGGTTGAGAACATGGATTGTAAGAATGTGAAACTGGAAAGTGAAACCTGGATGTTTGAGTAAAAAGGATGGAACCCTACGGGGAAGTAGGAGTAGAACTCCTGGAAAGTGAATGGAATAGTATTGGGGAAGTGAGCTGGCCCTTGAGTACGGAGTACCAAGGAGAGCGACTGTCCCCCTGTTTAGTGCAGAGCGGAGCCAGTCGCCCCAGGGACCCAGGGTTAGGACTGGCCACTCTGTAACGACTTGCTGGCCCTCGCGTATGTAGTACCGAGGAGAGCTACTAGTGTAGGGAGGTACTAGCTATCCCACGGGCCCCGGGGTTCTGCTAGCCTCCCACACCAACTTGTTAGGCCCACTGGGGCAAACCAGGGTAGTCAGGCGAGGGTGCGCGGACTGTGGAGGGGCAAGGCCCCGGTTTGGTTACTGTGGAGGGGTTGGACCCCTGTTACTGAGAGGGCTCTGCCCTGGACTGGTTCCGTGCTGTGCTTTGGGCGCACCCGTTAACGGAAATGACTGACCGCGTGCCAGTACGGGTTAGCTACCTGTGCATTTATCTCGCATGCCGTAGTCACCGTTACGTCTGTCAGTGACCTTGGGGTGGTTGACTGAGGGTAGGATCACCACGGGGGACTCTCCCGACCAGGAGAGCACCACGTGCTACTTCTACTTTTTGGAAAAGACTGCAATCAAGATCGTTCCCACGAGGAACATTCGAGATCAAGAAAAAGATCTGAGGAATAAATGAAATAGTGAGACATTTGAAAGATGTGAATAAAGAAAGCAATCGAACATAACAGCTACTGTACACTCTACTGTTGCTTTTAGTTTTAGTTGCCACTATACTCAGCGTTTTGCTGACGTGTTACACTATTTACCTTTTTCAAGACCAGGTGTTGAGCAGCCAGGGTCAGCGGCTGCAGAGGACGCTGGGCCGAGTAGGGTCCAGTAGAGTTACCACTGTCTCTTGTACCTCTTTTTGTTACGTTGTAGTGAGTAGTTCTTGTTTCCACTGTACTTTCTTTACCTGCAGTTCAAATTATATTATGAATGTTGTTCTACTGTTGTGGTGGTACATACTGTGGTTGTTTCTTTCCTTACTGCTGTACTTTCTTACTGTTAGTTATATTCATGCTGAATGTGGTTTATTTTATTGCTCTTTTGGTTACTTCCTTGTTGGACGGCTAGGTCTTGGGATTAGTTGAGTCGGTCCGGTTCTCGTGTCTCGTAGGGACTCGGGAACTGGGTCGTTACAATTAGTAAGGTTATTGCTAACAGATTGCGGGAGGTTCTAAAGGATTTGATTATGCCTGTTCAATCAGCTTTTCTTCCGGGGAGATCGTTACAAGAGTCATTCATTGTGGCGCAGGAAATTGTAATGGGGTGGCAAAGGAGAAAATCAAAGGCTTTCTTATGGAAAGTGGACTTTTCAAAAGCCTATGATTCTATCTCCTGGTCATACTTGTGGGAGATCTTTAGAAGGAGGAAATTTCCACCCTTATTGATTCAATGGGTGAAGAGATGCATTACGACAGCCTCTTTTTCCCCATTGATAAATGGTAAACCGTGTCATTCTTGGATTCAGCCCCAATGTGGAGTAAGGTAAGGTTGTCCTATTGCCCCTTTGATTTTTAATCTTGCGGTGGATACTTTGGCTAGGTTTGCCTGCAAATTGGCTGTGGATGGTTTTATAAGGGGGTATTCAATGTCTAATCATAGGGCTCTAGCTCCTATACTTCAGTATGCTGATGATACTGTTTTTCTTGTAGAAGGGGGGAAGAGAGAAGCGCAGGCTCTGTTACATATGGTTAAATTGTTTGGAGAGGTTTCTGGGCTCAGATTGAATGGAAGTAAATCTTCTCTTGCCTGTTTTGGGATGAATGATGGTTTACAGAATGAGATCTCTGCCATTCTTGGTACACCTGTGGTGCCATTACCGATTAAATATCTGGGTCTGCCTTTGAAATGTTCTAAGTTGAAGAAAGCAGATTGGTCTTTCCTCTTTGAAAAAGTAGCTACAAAATTGGAGGGCTAGAGCAGTAGATACCTATCAAAAGGGGGGAGGTATATATTACTGAATTCTGTTATCACATTGATTCCTGTTTTCTTCTTCTCTGTCCTGAGAGCTCCAAATTCTATTTGGAAAAAGCTGGAGGTGATGCGGAAAAGATTCTTTTGGAAAGGGGCCTCCCATCAAGGGGCTTTCTTTCAACCCTTAAAATGGGAGTCAATTTGCAAACCAAAGAAGCTGGGAGGCATGGGTGTTAGATCCCTTAAGGAATTCAATGAAGCTTTACTTTTGAAATGGGGTGTTCGGTTACTGCAGGGGGAAAAAAATTGGACAAATTATTCAGGATAGTTATGGGAGTACCAATGATGAGAAAAATCGTCTTAACCCACATAAACCATCTCCTTTTTGACTTTTTGTGGTGCGAGCCTTGAAGGAAAATTAGAATTTTTTCAGATCTGTTTTAGGTGATGGAAAAAGCTTTACGTTTTGGCTGGAGAATTGGGTACACGGAGGGACGCTTAAAGATAGGTCCCCCCTTGCTTATGCTGCGGCAGCAAATAAAAATGCAGTGGTAGCTGATTATTGGGATGCGGATTTGGAGCAGTGGCTGTTAAATATTAGTGGGAGGAATAATCATGAAACAAGAACCCGAGTAGAGAATGAACGTCTCATGCAAGAGCTTGCTGCTTTCAAACCCATGCCTCATGAATATGACACATACAAATGGGAAGGTAATTTTTCTACTGCGGCTGCCTATGACAAATTGATAATGTCCTCCAGGATGGCGGAAGATGAAGAAATGGGGAAAAAGCTATGGAAGTTAAAAATACCACTAAAGTTACAAATTTTCTTATGGCTGTGTAGGAGGGATGGTTTGATTACTGGAGATCTAAGGCACAGAAGGATGGGGACCCCAACCCAGTTTTGTTATTTGTGTGGGTTGCATAATGATTCTACAGATTATATCTTCTCTTCATGTGCTATCACTGATTATGTTTGGAGGAGAGTATGCAATGAGTCCTTACCCACCTGGGGAAATTTGTAGAGCTGTCTGGTAGATGGGAATATGTCTTATATACATATGGTGGCTGTTCTGTGGGTGGTATGGAGGGTTAGAAATGAGTGTGTTTTTCAGGAGACCCCAGCTCATGTGGAAAATATTGTAAATTTATGCTGGAGGCCCATACAATGCTGGGAGTCGAACTTGTAAATTATTTTTTTTATTATCAATAATAGCTCTTCTAATTTATTATCGGTGATTCGATGACATTCCTTTCTTCCTAACAAAAAAAAAATTTTTAGGAGTGGGGGAGTTTTGTTGTAGAATTTAACCAAATAAATTTGTTTCTCTTATATTTTCGAAAGCCAACCGGAGGCATATCTACTCGAAACCGCTACCCCGCGCAGTACCCAAACCCTCCTCCTCGACTCTCCCAAACCCTTGCCATCGATGACTCCCTTCAACCGCAGGCCAGCAGCTCCCGGTCCGCCGCCCACGCCATCGTTGCCTTCATCCCTTGCCACCCGTTCTCCTTTGCGTCCCCGCCTCCCTTATCTATTCCTACGATAACTCCACCATTTCCGATCATGGACCCTCGCCATTGACCCCTCTCCTTCCCTTCGTTGCGCTTCCCCTCCCTCTCCGACGTGCCTGCCGACGCCTTCGCAGATCTTTCGCCGCCGCCATCGCCAATCGACGAGGTCCAGCACCACCAGACCCCTCCTCCTAAACCCTTCAGTTTCCACCCGTTTCCCTTACTTTCCTCCACGGGCACCCTTTTCCCCCTCTTCCCTCCTCCACTAGCACCGCCAATCCCTCCTTTCCTCCACCCTCCCTCAGGGCCTTCCCCTCCCTGATCAGGCCACGCCTCATCGGTCCTCTGCTGAGCCGGCCGTTCTCGAGGTTGCGTGAAGCATCGCCATCGAGTGAAGCACCACCGCTGCCACTATCATGGTTTGTTGCATTCATCGATTGCTTGATACTTTTTCCTAATCTATGGATTCGACTATGTTTCACGTGGATTTTGCATTTGATTTCGACTCATGATCGTATTGTGTAGATCTCAAGGTTTCCCATGATCGTATTGTCTAGATCTCAAGGTTTTTTCCCATGATCGTATTGTGTAGATCTCAAGGTTTCCTCTTTTTTGCCTTTTTGCTTGCAATCGATTATTTCTGCAATGGTATCCTGCAGTGGTACTTTGTGGGACGCTGCCTATTAGTGGTGGAGGGTATTACTACCCGCAGTATGTGACAGCTTTCCTTAAAATGTTACTGGCCTAAATTTGTCGTGAATAAAAATATTTTTCTAGGTTAACAGAAAAAAAGGGAAGTCTATCAAATCAGCATATTCAGGATTAAATTTGTCGTGATATATGTTGATACCATCAGGGAGACTTCTTTTTGGAAGGGGTTGATTAGGATTATGTCGGCAACCATGTCCTGTTTGTTGCTTGGCTTGAGACGACTTCAGAGTTCATATTCTAGCTAAATGATTGGATAGACCGAGAAGTTGTATACCGTTTATATCCAGGATTATTTTGCGACGATCTGGACTTAGAGGCTACAATGCCTCTTATTGTGATTTACCTACAAAGGAGAACTTGGGTGGTTGGAAACCTATCTTTCCGTATAGCCCATTAAATCAGCATATTCAGGATTTTATTAAGCTACAGGATGATATTTGTTCTTTGAGGCTGTTGGTGAGGGTGATGGACAAAGGGGTGTTGAGGGATGGGAGGAATTTAGTCAGAGAGATTCATCATTTATTGCACGTGAGCTTGCTGTAAAGGATGCTAACTTTGATCAGAGACAAGTTGATTTGAAAGCATTGATGCCCTTAAATAAAATTTTCTTTTCTTGGCTTCTGGGGAGGAGAAAATTAATAAGAAAGCTGTATAGGCAAAACATTTGTAATGATGGAGATTTAATGCATGCTTTATGCCTAGATGCTTTATACCGAGATGCCTAGAATCTGTCATTGTTTCACTCAATACCATCCATTGTGCATTCCTAGGTAAATGGGGATACAATTTTCATGACTGGGAATTTCATGGAGTTTAAGATGGATAACCAAAATGATTCATGGAGCCATCAAAATGCTATGACAGGTAATGCTGTGAGCATAGGAGTGTTTATGTGAATTTTTTTTTCTATCATCAATTGTAACTTGTTAATTGTGCATTGGATTCAATGTTGGAGTATCTTGTAGCATTGAAAGGTTCTACTTCAAAAGGTTCTTCTTTGAGGTATATGTTCTTTTAGTGTAAATTAAGGCCTCTAAAGTTGTTCTTGTATGTAAATTGGATTTTTATTACATTTGTTTGATAATGTTTCTTCACAAACATGGAATGTGTCCAATTAAATAAATCTTTACGAAGAATATTAAATATCGGAGTTGATTTCTTTCCTAAAATGTTTATTTCTAATTAGTGATATAGGATATTCTTATAATGGGAATGATGCTCTAGAATATTGAAATGTTATGAGAAAACCTCAGCTGGAAGATGTTCCTAACAAAAATGTAAAAGGTCTAAATAAATCCAAAATACCCATCTTAGGAAAATGGGTTGGAGTGGCCTTCTTCCAAAACTGTAGCCTTCTATGTAGTTGTGTCTACATCTGGTTATTGATCTGCACACCTTCTAAATCCAATAAATCATTGGTCTGCTGGTAAAGTCTTTTGGGCCTAGATTATTTTGGATTGTAGTTGAAAATAATTTTTTTTGTGGCAATTGTTGTATTCAATTCCATTTCCAAAAGAATACTTATCATATTCAATTTTGTGAAATTATCACATTTGTAGTTTTATCGGAG
The DNA here is from genome assembly GCA_037157565.1 of Thalassia testudinum. Lineage (NCBI taxonomy): Eukaryota > Viridiplantae > Streptophyta > Magnoliopsida > Alismatales > Hydrocharitaceae > Thalassia > Thalassia testudinum. The sequence goes on from JAZHRO010000063.1 coordinate 125,816,680, forward strand.
AAACGTTGTCAATTAAGCAATATTACATTTAATATTAAAAGATTGAAAGAAATTAAAAAATGATTTCAAAACATGTTTATCAAATAATACATATATGATTTCTAGTCATCCATAACATCCACATGAAGGGGAATAAGGACAGATATAACTTATATTGCTAGGTCTACGGTCAAAATTATTACCATCTAAGAATGCTTTATCTTTAGTTCCTTTTTTATGCTAGAATTTTATGTTGTTTCTTTGGTTCCTTTTCTCATTGTAGAATATTATTAGCAGGAACATGTGATTTAATACTTCAAGAGAGTTTTTAAAATGCTTGATTAACATCAAGATGGCCAAAGATCTACCAATAAAACATATGTGAACTTTAGAAGCTGCAGCTGTGAATCTTTTGTCTGAGGCTAAGAACTTGTTGCATGAAATTGAAGATGATAGATAAGAAAGCATGGAAGTAATAAGGACCAAGGAGCTTGTTCATGGTCAGATTAAAGTTGTGGCAGAAGATCAACTTGCAATGGCTGTTATAATTAGTAATGATATTTTTTCTTGAGATCTTAATCAACATAATGGACATGTTCTTTCGATTGTATTGCTAATTTTTTCTTGTATTTTCCTTATCTTTCTTTGTATCACCCTTGAGAGGATTATTTTAGTGGTTGAAGTTATTTTACTTTTTCTTATTTTTGATGTATCCCCTTGAAGGGCTCTTAATTGTATTTTATTAGTTGAGGATCAATAAAATTGGGGTTGCTTGGACTCTTTTGTTTCGAGCTTGTTAAGAAAAAATATCACTAAAGAATATTAATAGTATCAATTAAGTGGTATAACAAGACGTCATTAAAGTGAATCAATAATAGCAATTAAATGACAAAAGCATTATTAAAGTAAATTAATAGTGGTAATTTAGTGGCATAAGAAAGTATCATTAAAGCAAATCAATAGTGACGATTTAAAGATAAATAATTGTTGCTTAATAATATCAATAGTGGTTATTAAACAACAAAAGGGTCATTAAAGTAAATTAATAGTGATGATTTAGTGGTATAAATAAAAGTTGTTAAATGAGGTATATAATGACATTAATAGTGTCAATTAAATTGTCACTAATATACATTAATAGTTACGAAATAGTGGCAAATAAATAGCCATTAAAGAAGATCATGAATGACATTAATTGTGGTAATTAAAGTGACACAATACCTGTGATTTAGCGGCAATTATATAATTGTCGCTAACTTTTTAGTGACGCCAATGAAGGTGAAAAATAAGTGGCATTTATTTTAAGCGTCACTAATTTGATATAGCGGCAAATAAAAGGCCTATGCGACAAATATTAAATGTTGTTAAAGACTTTTTTTTGTAGTGATAGAAAAATAGAAAAACATATGAAGAAAAAAAATTAGGAAAAAGAGAACTAGGGGTTCAGTCAAGGAAATATGTGCTAATAAGTGTTGACCTCGGGATAGAAACTAGTGAGGTGAAAGTTACCAGCTCTGAGTAAGGCTAAAGCAAAGGTGAAAATTGGGTTGATTAGGATTGAATTTTGATGCCTTTAGATCTGGATTTTTACAACTTGGATGGCTGTAAGTTGAATCTATTGCCCTTGCACGAACACTTTAAACTCATAACTACCAAACCTTGGGTGGGTAGTGAAGCCTAATAAATTTAACTTCGAAAACTAGTAGTTGATGCTTAAAAGAGACAGAAAGACTAAACCACCTAGGTCTAGATGTTTGTCCTTAACATCGCAGGCTTGTTGGAATAAGACTCCTAACTTGCTCTCTGAAAGTTGATTGATAATAAGTGTCTAGTTGATATGCAAAACTGTAGTTGGAGACAAAGCATTCATGTAATTTTTGCTAGAGACTAGTAAAATTTAGGCATATGGATATGATTATGCAATAATCATAACACTTAATTGACCTAAATTATGTTGGAAACCTAGCGAAATCTATACATAGTGCCTTCATAAGTAGCATATCTAGCATTGCATCTTTTTATACAGCTATACATAAAATAATTCCATATTACTTTGCTATTTGATATTTTATCCTTGTATGTAGGCAATAAGGAGATCAAGAGATGATCCTGACTTGGGTGAAGAATAACCAGAAGCAGAAGGGCTGTAGATTGCTGGAAAAGAAGAATAAAATGATAGAAAATGAAGAGAGAGAGAGAGAGGAACTTGCATGAAATAGTAAAGAAGAAAGAGGAGGATAACACCAGTCTTAACCCTAGAGCCCTAGGACAACCTATCCTAGTTAACCCCAGAACCCTGAACTATCTCCATATTAGGATTACATAACCCTAGATCAGAAACCATGGATAGTACTATCCATATCCCTATCCTCACTATCCACAACCCTATCCACCTACCCTTATCCCAATCCTACTAGCCTTCACACAATTCCCATGCCAAATTCCTAATTAGGCTAGAGGCAACCTAAATTGACTCTTCTTGAATCAATTGGGTTAGCCGTTTATCAGTTAGGCTCACCCACCCCTAATTAGGTTAACCACATTTAATTGGGTCCACACAAACCCAATTGGACTTAATAAGACCTAATTAGACTTAAACCCACTGAGGCTAGGCTAACCCAACCTAATCACACCTAAAACCCACAACCTTGCTCTACAAAACTCAAACACAACACACACCCACAACCCTTTCAACACCACCCCCCTACCCTTGCCATTAAAAGTGGCGACCACCTAAACTACCCAAGCCACCAAAGGTGGAGACACATTATCCCATAAGCTAAAGGGGCCAGCTCCATCCTATCACTTCCCATCTTCTACCACCTTAGCACACCACCTTTCAAGCCCTCCTCCCTCCACCTTCAAGGCAGACCACCACAATCTAGGTGGTCGACCACCTCCCTTACTCCACCTCAAATCCGAGGCCGACGGTGCCCTGCCCATTAGAGCACCACCTCTACCCTCCGACTCATTTTCTACATAGGCCATCCCCCCTCTTCGTCTTTTATTTATTTTTGTGCGTAAGTTCTCTCTCTAGGTCACACCCTTGCTCCTCCATAGCTTGGGCATGCCCTCTCTTGAGTGGTGTGTAGACAACCCTCATGGTCAGGTCTAGCCACCATCGTCCTCCAAAAGTCGACGACCTCCTTGGTACTACCAATTGGACAAATTTCTGTTAGCTAGTTTTTTCGTTGTCTTTATTTTATGTTGAAATCATTTCTCTATTTTTTTGGTGATAACATTAATGCTTGGCTTTATTTTTAATGCAATCATTGGTTGATTTGGAATGATATAGTTTGCTTGAAGTCACATATCAATTGCTTTCATCATCGCCTTCTCTATTGTCATTTTTTCGCCTCCATCACCACCACCATCACATGCCACCACCACCACCAAGGGTGGGTGGTCGTCCACCTTCACCATCGCTACCACCTTGACATGCCCACCTAGTTCACTTAGGGTTTCGCCTTGTTTGCATAGTTAGGTTTAGTTAGATTCGTCCTCATTTTTCCAAATCAAAAATCACAACAAATTGCAAAAGGAAAAAATACTAATATATGTTAATCACCTTTTCGTTATTATGCCAATAATCACGACCACTACGCTCTTTACTCCTACCCACACCTTGCATACCTTATGCACCGACGATCCCATTGAATCACTTTCCGTATCACCATCATTGGTCTCCATGTAGATTAGGTTTCCATTACTTATGTTAGTCATTTTTATTTAAAAAAAAAGTGAAAACACAAAAAAATCATAAAACAAAAAGTCAAAAAAATATAGGGTAGCCCCAATTCATGTAAACGACATGAGTGCGTTTCTCTATTCGCTTGGGAGCGTTCACATCATAAGGGTAGTGTATACCAAAACCCACATCTTTACATTCTACATTTTTCTTACGCAAAAGTTTGTTATGTGCGAGAATAATGCCACAGGTGAAGTGTTTATGTGAGAGCTTGAGCCTAGGGTACAGGGCTGATTTAGGTTAGGTTTAAATCTAGATTTAATTTCTAGGTTAGATTTAGGTTAGCGTAGGTTATTTAATCACAAACAATGCTTGTTTTTCCAAGTCAAAAATCAAATCAATAATGTATTTAGCCTCCTTGAGTTTGACCGGGACTCCATTTAGAGTTTCGTTAAAAATTAATTTTGATTGGGGATTTTCGGTGTGCTATACTACGACGAGAACACATTTTAATTATTTTTCGCACCGAAACTAACCCTATCAACAAGTAGATTTTGAAAAGTTATCAATTATGACTAGACAATATTTGCACTCGCTTCGACTTTCAGACTTTGTTGATCCGAAAAGGTCTAGATGAAGTAATTCTAAAGTCTTGAAGTGTTGACCATGTTCTTAGGTTTAAAAGAGGTTTTATTGAGTTTACCCTATTTACAGGATTCACAGACATTCCTTTTCTTAAAAGAAATTTTAGGCAATCCTTTTACTAAGTCATGTTTCACAAGCTTAATTATGTTTTGCATGTTAACATGTCCCGATTGTCTGTACCATAATACTGACTCATCATCTAATGCAACTTAGTAATCGTAAGTGTTGCATTTGTGAAAGTCAATAATATAGATATCTTTAAACCTAGTTCCTTTTATTATACTTTCTTTGTCTTCTTGTCCTTAATTTTAAATCCTTTAGAAGTAAAGTTAACTTTATATCCTTTATCATAGATTTGACTTATACTTAGTAAATTATGTTTTATCCATTTTACTAAGTGAACATTATGGAAAGAGGTTTTGAAATTACCAATTTTGCTAGGACCAATAATATGACTCGTGGTTGTTGCCTGATAGATACATGATTGTTAATAATAACTTGCCTATTTTATGCTAAGAACTTAGCTAGCTTAGTGCATATAGGTTGTACGATATTTCTATATATATTTACATTAATATGCCTAACTAATGCTAATCTAAGGGTTGATTAGGGTAGAATGCATTTAGTTAGGTCAGTTTAGTCACACAGGCGTATTTTGTAAATATTGCATAATTTTGGATCTTTTTTTGCAATTTTCCTAAACTTATATCTGGTGCCTTGATGTCTTTGTTATATTATGTGTAGGTACTAGATTTGGAGTAATTTTAAGCCTTGGAGATTGGACCTTCATGTTTGAGCTCACTTACGTAGAGAAGATGGGCCTATTTATCTGACCTAGCCTATTTAGCAATTAGGTTAGCCCAATTAGGGACCTAAATTTTCCTAACCCTAGAACCACCTACCTAGCCTAATTAGCAACCTAATTTAGGAAACCATGGACCTAATTAATAACCTATTTTGGTTGGCTAAACGAGCCACTTAGATCCTAACAACCCAAAAACAACCTTATCTTATCCTTTCCTTAATCCTAAAGTAGAAGACCCAAATCCTATCCTTCCACCATAGCTTCTCTTAGGACCCTTAGATGCTTATCGTATGGTCTCCATTTAGATCTTATCCTAAGCCTTTTCCTAATGCACAAAAGTGAATATCCCTTTCCTAAAAATCCTAGCCTTCTATACTATTCCAACTAAAACAACCAGTTAGATTAGATCCTAGCCTTTGATCGTAAGCCTATGCAATCCTAACCCTCCATCCAAAACCTAGAAATCTCTATAAATAGGACCCTACCCCTCCCCCCTTCCTTCATTAAGTCCTTAGTTTAGAATAATTCCCACATCTCATCACCTTCTCCTTAGCCCTCCTAATTAGTCTACCATCTCACCACCTTCTTCCTTTCAACTACACGTCTAGACTCTGCTGTAATTGTTGGTGGCCATCCTCCACACCCTCTACCTCTACTGCATCCTCACCTCATCTCCATGGTGGCTACTGCAATGGACCATGCTCCATCTCATCTCCTCTTTTTCTAGTTCTAGTAGATATTTTGTTCTAGTTGTAATATTGACATTATTTCTAATAGTAATAAAAGTTTAGTTTTCATCTATATTATTTTCAAATCCTGCTTCTCATGCCCTTATATATAATTGCCTGATAGTGTTCCTTCTTCTCACCTCCATCTTTATAAAGAAAAATACCAAAAAAATTAATTAGTATTAGTTCATGTTTTTTTGCATCTAAGTTAGAACAATCCTACGCCTCCCCATTTTTAACTTGGGACTCATCAAGGTCTCGGTTATATTTATTTCTGTTCTTGAAAAAATCACGCTACAACAAGCACTTTTATCACTTTATGGTTTCTTCGAATTAGATTTTGGTACCGTTGTCGAGGAGGCAACGGAATTCGTTTTCATATTTGTTTTCATTGCTTGCATGCAATTCTCTAACATACTTGTTTCTATTTCTCTAATTGTGTTTAGGATCACATGGCAACTTGGGATTCCAAAGACAAATGGTAGACTCAGAGATATTGTAGTAGGTATTCACATCATCTTAGGATAATTTTTGCATTAGGAGTCATTTATCTTCATCCTAAAAGAAAAAGAAATTTATCCATCTAGATTAGGTGTTCATTTGATCTTTAGGATTAGTCATTTTCTTGAGTTGCTTGTATAAATAAAAAAAATCTCTTTTGGTGGATGTTATCCCTTTGAAATCAATAAAACTGCCTCCTTGAAATTAGGGCTGCCTACAAAAATGTTTTTCAAAAATCATTTTCTGGATTTTTGTTAGCCTAAAGATAATAAAATTACTCTTGGATGTAGGCATTAAAGTTAGAAAGATTGTGTCCAAATTTCACGTTCATCTGATTTATATTTAATTTTTAAAAATTCACGAACTACATTGGTATTCGTTCTAATTTTGCTTCTTGATTTACATCAGTCAAATAATCATAGGAGTTTTTATACTACTCTGATTAGTTTGAAATTTGTGGCATTAGATTCATGTGATAATTAAGAACCTTCAAAAAAATCTAAAAAAAATATTTTGAGCATGTTTGATTTCATTGAAATCCAATCATTGACTGGATGTCAAAATAGGCTTAAAGACCCCAATGCACATTTAATTTTGAGAAAATTATAAAATGTGCATTAAAAATTTTGAAGAAAAGTTTTCTGAGCATTTAGTTAGTGGTGCATCAGGATCATTGATTTCTTTGATTGAATTGCACCACATTTGACTTGCTGGACTTAAAATTCATCATTCAGAGCTATCTGTTCATAGGGTTTCTACATTAAGGTAGAGTACACTTACATTTCCATACTTAAAGGAAATTTAGCAAACAATTAGGACTTGTAAAACTTCTTGTGCACTTCAATAGAACCTTGATTGAATTTATTTAACGAAGTGAACCCTAAAATACATTAATACAAGCATTGAACCTTAAAAGATACCACATCAATTAAGCTTGTATTGTAAACCCCTTTATTTGTGTACTACACATTTCAAACCAATATTTAAGGGGCACCAACCCAGTAAACAATGCCTCATCACATTCCATAAGCATGCACATCCTAAGCCTAATAAAGTGATTAGACGTTGGCCCCTAAGGAATCACTTGAGTCCAACCTTTGGAACCTAAGTGTGGAAAACAGGTGAATAAACTAAATTTCTCTTATAAAACTTGATGTCTAGGCTACGAGGTAGAGCCAAATGGCCGTGGCTAAGGGGTACAAAGGAACCTAGTGCTAAGCTAGGCCAAACCTTCCCCTTAGTCCCCTCGTACACAACCTAGCCAAGTTAACTTGGGAAGGGTGGATTTTATTTATTTTGTCGTCTTAACTTTTCTAAAGTTTCTAGGTCATTTAAGGCTTAGTTTGTTTGTTTGATTGGGGATTTTCTCATCTATTTTTTCTCTCTCATCTATCAACTTTCTTCTGGTGCATGCAAGGTAGAAGATCTCTAAATCCTGATTTGGTGTCACCTTTAGAGAGAAATCCTAGGAGAACACCTAATCCTTCTGATTCTGAACCTAGTCCCATGGCTAGTCACCATGAGGTAGAGATGAGTGGAGTGGAGGAACCAATGCTTGAGCCTATTGCCAACATTCAGAGATAAATCTAGAGGTAGGGTTAGTATCATGATCCTCAGATCGACACCATAGTTCGAGCCCTGAACTAAATCGTAATTGGTAGACAAAACTGACCTCTTAGAGATTTCTACAACCTTCCTAATGCCTAACTTGAACCTTATGTTAGGGTGGTACCCCAGGAGGGGGTTGGTTTTGAGTTTAAACCTCATCTTATCAACCTGATTCCTTACTTCCATGGCCATAACTCTGATGATCCTTTCTAGCACTTTGAGGAGCTCCTAAATGTAGGAAGGACCTTTGGCCCTAGAAATATGGATGAATGTATCTTGATGATGAAAATGTTCCTGTTCTCATTAAAAGATAATGATGCACAATGGTTGAGGACAATTGGTAGACTTATGCTGACTTGGGATGATTTGAGATATGAATTTTTTAAAGTAAAATTTCTCCATAAGTAAAACCAATGCCCTCAGATGTGCCATTACCACCTTTAATTAGAACCCTGGGGAACAACTTCATGAGGCTTGGGAGAGGTTCAATGATCTGACTAGGAAGTGCCCTCATCATGGTATTCCTAAGTGGCATTTAGCCAACCTATTCTATTATGGGTTAAATGATAATCTAAGGAATTTCATTAATGCAACGTGTTGGGGCAACTTTCTTAGTAAAGATAAGGAGGTAGCTTTTGAATTATTTGATAATATGAGTGAAAACTCACTCAACAATGCCTCTATGTCCACCTTTAGTAGATATAATAACTAAAGAGTGGAGTTTATGAGATTTGGAATAATTCAAGCTCGGATGATATAGAAATTATTGCAAAGCGATTGGACAAGGTGGAACTGGTCGGAAAGAATGTGGGAAATCTAGATAAGAAACTAGATAGGTTGGATAACCTATTAAAGAGTGGCAACCCCTTAGGTACAACTACCCGTGTAAATCCTATGATTAACCGAGGGACTTCCATATTGACCTGCACCCAACCCCTACTTTCTCTAAGTTAGGAATTAGTGCACAACATAAATGACCTACCCATGGCTCAACCCATGAGCCAGTGATGTACCATCTAGATCGCTTGTTAATTATAGTTAATTAATGTATTGTAGTATAATGTTGTAATCTAGACAGATTCCATTTATTTATATATAATTTTTTACTAGTTTTATTCCATGTCATTCACTGGGTGGTAGTTATTGATATACATCACTCACTATTGTCCAAAAATCATCTTTTATTCCAATGAATGACTTAATGTTAATGACAATGCCTTAAACATATAAACAGGTATAAAGGCATTGAAAACTAATCTACACTAATCTAGGTTAGTTATGCACAATACTAACTAAGTAATTCCTAATATAGGTACAAAAAGAATATATATACTAACATATATAACTATCTACACTAACATCTGATAGGATTTAAAGATAGGATGGCTATGCGCATAAATATTTAAACAAAATATTAGTAATACAAAAAAGATTTGCACAAATATCAATCCACAGAAAATGGCACAAGATGTATAGTGGTTCCCCACTCACTTAGGTACTCCACTACCTAAGTCTCCCAGCTTAGGATTTTTAACTCGATTCTCTCAACCTCGAGGAAATCAATCTACTAATTCGAGGTAATTAACAGGTTACCTCAACCTAAATACAACAGCGAGTTTGTTATAACCCAATGAGCAGCAAGTTCAAATACAAAAGTACATGTGTAAGAAAGACAAATATTACAACTAAGTTCCTAAGCCTCTCAACAATATATAGAATAATATTACCGATTTGAGAGCCTAGTGAAGATGTGAATGCCTTGAGAATGTGTGAACAAAAGACGTCGATGTGTTTGCTAAACCCATAACGAGATTGAAAAGCAGCAAACTATTTCTTCCTCTTTGAATATGGTGGAATGTATGAAATATAGCTCTAGGATTATTTTCTTATCTTTCTTGTATCTCTAGTGTGCAAACAAAGAGTCCTAGGATCATTTTATAGAGTTTAGGACCTAGGATACTCGTCTACTAGATGTTGAGATTTAATTCCCAACGTTCATATGGTTAGAATTAATGAGATTTAATTCCCAACGTTCATATGGTTAGAATTAATATTCCAGCCATTCTGTTCTGAGCCAACGGCTAGATGGTACCGGTACTAAAGTATCTGTACCGGTACTAGCAGCTCACTGCCACCGGTACATGAGTTCTAGTACCGGTACTCATCATAGGTATCGATACTTGTGAGTCCCATGATTGAAATTCCTTGGGCACAGTAACCTACCTGTACTGGTACTCATCATGAGTACTGGTGCTTGTAAGGTTCAGGCCAGAATTAAGACTTCAACCTATGGCCAACATGTACCAGTATTCATAGTTGGTATTGGTACTTGTTAACAGTTTGAGATAAATTCTCAAACCTGTGCCTTGCAAATATCGGTACTGATGAATAGTATGGTACTTGCTTACAAGTACCTATTTTAAGTATTTTAATCCATTATGTACTTTGAAAATGTTCGCAATATAAATCCTAATTTATTTCTAATTGATTTTACGATCTAAGTTATAATTCTTTGTTAAGAGGCATACATTCTATGAAATAAAAACCTAATCTAAAAATTAAAGTATAAAGATGATCTTCTCCTCGATTCATCCTTATCATCTTGCCTCCTTCATGTCATGATCTTCTCCTTCTCATCTCCATAATTTTCTATTTGCCTTGATCTTCACCTAAATTTGAAAAGCACTTAATTGTAAACATTAATCCATAATAATTTTGTTAACACCAAAACAAGATGTGGAACATGGTTCCAACAACATCTATAAACCTCATTAATGGCCTTAGAAACACTTATATAAACTAAGGCAAAATAATATGCATATACTCTGTACTATACTATATATATATACACTAACTATATACATATATACTATTATTTATACATATACACACATGCCTAACACACACAACTAACACTTAAGCACACACATAACATAGATACATATCACACACAACACATGCAGGTATCACTAACACATCTAACTCACACTCAGCTTTCTAACACTTAAACCATATTAACACTAACTTAACCTAAGTTAAACTTACCTTAATAAAAAATTTGTTAATTAGCGGGTCCAACCCTTCACAAAATAAACAACCCACTATGGGTCGGATTGACCACTACTAATCTTGGGCCCATAGTTTTTATTAGGTGTTTTTGCATAGTTTTGTGCCAATACGGTCCCACATAGATCGCTCATGGCTCAGCCAAATTGGGCTCCTAGCCTACCTCTCATGCTTATAATAGATAGTCATAGGGTTTACATAAGGTTATGGGATTCAACCCTTAATCCTAAGACAGTAAGCACATTGGCACCTTTCAATTTATAGCGTTGCAAGATGCCAACAACTAATGAGGGGGTGCTAAATGTGGTGCCTAAATGTGGCACTTGTGCGTTATTTAAGGCCATCTTTAGGGTTTAATTAAGGTGTTAATTAATTAATTAATTTACAATTAAATTATATGTACAGGTAGCTTATATCTAGGGCTACTTATTGGTATAATTTTTTTTTTCAACCAGAAATCAGGAGTAAATTTATTCACCTTCCACTCCCTAGAGGTTAAAAAAGAGGTAGGGGGACCACATCAAAACCTACCTGGTATAAAGGAAAGATGCTGACCATGACTTGTGGCCTATTATAGAGCGAAGACGACAAACAAAAGGAAACAAAACCTACAAAGAAAGAGTAAAATAAGGGAATAACATAGGGCAGCTGAACCTTGTCCAATTTAAGGATGTCTTGAAGACATTTGGGAAGATTTCTAGAATTAGTGATGAGGTTCCAATGTACTTATTAGTGTAATTTATTTACAATAATTAAATATATAATTATATTTAAAAAATTGTTAAAGTTCTTAATAAATACACTTTGATTTTAAGTTTAATTCATTAGTTAAGGTATAAATTAATGGATTACTAGTACAATTGACTTAACTTATTATTATAAATTTTAATTTATTTTTATTCATTTATTTCTTATTTATGTACATTTAAATACATGATTTGTACATATATACATATATATACAATATAAGTATTGTCCTACAATATAAATAAGCTATAAATATACTGAAAATACTTTAAACTATAGTATACAAGTATGCAACATAATTTATTTCAATATTTTATTAAAGTACTAATTTAAATTATATTAACTTACGAATATACGTAATTAACTTATGAATATAATTATGTACAATATATAAGTAAATAAATAAGTATATGGCTACATTACTGTACATTATAATTACCTTTTGTTATATATACAGTTATAGTTATAATTACAAGTATATACATGGTTATTTACAAATATACATGGATTATCTACATATAATATAAATAAAAAATACATAATTATATTATTATAATACATACTATATAACTCAATATAAATATCAACCTAAGTAAATAGAGTAGATATATAAGTTAGTTATACACTTTATATACATATAAGTTATTATATCAATTAATTTAATATTATATACAAGTATAAATACTATATACAAGGGTATTTTTATGGTATTTTTGAACTTTTTCAAATTTCTATTTTGTTTTTATGATTTATAGAGATAGGGGAAGAGGGGAGAAAGGAGAGAAGAGAAGAAGATGACTCTTTTTGTATTTTTGTGTATTTGTTCTTTTATTTCAAATTAGAGAAGACCTAAGCATCTACTGGTTTGTTCTACTAACTAGAAGATTCGAAACCTAACCTAAACTCACACACACCTAAAACTAAACCTAGACTAGCTCAAGACACACTTCTTTCATTTTTTGAAAATTATTTTTGTATTTTTCTTATATTTACAAGTTGAAGAGTTAACAATGAAACACAAGCCTATCAAATTCAGTCAAAGTTATTTGGAATGAAGGATATGAACTTAAAAGCTTCCAGACTGATGGGAACACCATCATGAGTCATAACTAGCTCAATTTGATCTAATTAAGTCATTAAATGCTTCTACATAACCATCAGAAGGCCATAATTCATTGCAAATCCTTTCTGAGAGAAAGACAAGAAAATAGGGTTAAAACTATAATTTTACCATCATATCTTGAATGTAAAACAACCACGGGTTTTCTTAGGGGTTATATAAAGGTCAAATGATCTTAAAAGTCTAACAAGTGAGTTAGAATAGATAGAAAATGATTTGTGCGTGTTTTGAGAATTAAATGACTTTTGAAGCCTTAAAAATAGACCCGCTTAATTAACTAAGGTTCTGGTCAGGATAAAATTCACCTAAACCCATTAAAATTCATAGAAATATATTCTCTAGGGTTTGGTACCTTCAGTTTGGCCATCGGAACTCGTCTTGACCCAAAATAGTCCTAGACAGACATTTGCCCTAATTTAGGTTTTTGCATAAATTACCTAGTCAAACAAGGTCAAAACCTAAATCTAACTTCACCATTGAATTCCTTGAGTCTAAATTAGATTTGTACCAAAATTTAGGCCTAATCTGAGATCATCTTGACCATGTTTGCATTTTGGTCCAATCAAACTCTTTTTATCTCATTCAAATCCTTAGCTTTTTGAATTTCTTACAAATAGCTCCCCAACTTCTTTGTATTCTTCACAGAAAGGTCCCTACCACCTTGAAATCTTACTCCTACAACTCCGACGACCTTTGATTGAAGAGAACTCCCTCTCTGATCAATCAATCCCTTCCAAAATTGGAAGGGAGATTCCTTGAGGAGTCCTCTTTCCATTGAATCTCTCCATGAGCCCTAAAACTTTCCTAACCTCTCATGCGAACTCCATTGAATCTGTCCATGAGCCCTAAAAATTTCCTAATCTCTCATGCGAACGCATGAGAGATTAGGGTATCTTGGAATTCCTATCTTCGGTGATCTTTCCTAGCTTGGGAAGCTTATTTTCCAAGCTCAAAACACCCTCTAGAGGCCTATAAAAGGACCTCCAGATCAGACAGAACTTCTCAAACTCAATTTCGGCCGGAGAATCCCCAATTTCCTCTTTCCTCATCCGGCCGAATAGCTCCTCGAGCTTCGACGACTCCCTCTGACTCCTCGTCGTCTGACCACAATACCAGTGGTAGATTCATCTTCCACACCTTCCTCCGCGTCGCGCCACACCAGCGGGCGTCGTCAATTCCTCATCGTCGTTGCCGTCCCCCTCTACCAGAGTATCTTCTTCCTCAGCACTGGCCCACCAACGCCGGTGCCGTTCTTCCCCCTTCTTCCATTAGTTTAGGGTTAGTTTAGTATCTTTAGTTCTTAGGTTTAGTTTTATACCCAAAACCCCCAAAAATAAGACCTCGACTACGCCACTCATCCTCGTCTTCTCCATCTCCGCCCACTCCTTCGGCGAGGTGGTTCCACTGCTACACAACTCCATCCACCTCGCCGACCACCTCATAACCTTCGCCTCATCCTCCCGCACAAAAACCCTAACCTATCGCACTCCATCGTCCACCCAATCACTCCACTGAACAAACCCATCACCAGTTACCTTACCTGATCCCAACCGGCCACCACAGACCACCATCCTCGATGAAAGCACCTTCGCTACACTCGCCGTGGTTCAGCGAAGCTTCTGAGTTATTCTAACGTGGCCACGAGTCCCTATTTCATGTTTCAGGTAGCAGGTCCTCCGCCATTGCCGAAGCTTCGAGCAAGGCTTGAAGCTTGCTCCAGGATGCATTCACTCTAGGTGTTTGCTCTAGGCAGTGAGGCTTACTCCCAGGAAGCCTCCCAAGCATCCAATTGAAGCTGCCAGTGCGCACTCACGCTCCAATTGAGGAAGGAATACTTGTTGCGGCCTGCGCAAAGGAAGGGTGGGACATTTAATCCTACCTCAAAAACGAGTGAAGAGGCACGTGCGAATAAATTGATTTTGTCTCATATGCTTATCGCCTCAACTAATACACAGGGGGTGAGGTCCCCGCACCCGTATGTACGCCTCACCCGCAACACCTAACCCACGGGTTTGGCGCACCCGATTACCCACCTAAGCCTTGTTCACACCTCACTCACCACCTACTATTGGTGAGCCTGGTCCCGGTTGCGCATGTGCCCGTTTACCTGATTACCCTGACTGTGGCCCTGGGAGGGTGGATCCCAGAGAGAAAGAAAGAGAGCACAGGGGCAGGGGGTTTTTCCCTGTGCGACACTTAGTCACGAGAACAGGAGGAGAGCAACTGAAGAAGAAATAGAGAAGGCTTGAGAAGAGAAAAAGTTCTGAAGAAGAGGAAAGAACTGAAGAGAAGAAGAACAAGGGATGAGAAGAAGAGAAGCTACGGCATACATTGAAGAAGAAGAAGAGGAAACACTTAAGCCATCTGATTATCAAATCAAACGTTCGAGGCACTGTTCATTTATTTAATTGCTTAAGTGGTCCTAGTTATTGTGGGTTTATTTGGCATTCTTGCTTAACTATTATATGTTTATCAGCACTATTTTTATTCTAGATTTCTTTTTGATATGCCAAACTCTTGTTAGACTTATATTCTACATTGATGATCAATTTTGAGTAACTAGTATTCATTGTTTAGCATTATTTGGCTCATTTTCTTGTGCTCATTTACTTGTTAATTGAGATTAGCGCTTGAAGTCCTACTTGCTCCCTGTGTTTGACCTCGGACTTTCATTTGAGTAATAAAATTCTATTTATTTTCAAGTGATTTTGACCTATACTATGACAGTATTTACAACATCGATCTCGCTTGATTAACACAGACATCATATAGATCAAGATCAAGTATGTAAGCATGATTTACTATTGAAATTAACATTAGAATATACTGTTGGACAGTTTACATAAATCAAAGTTGTTGACAGTGAACTTCAATTAGAGTTAAAGGAATCTAAATTTAAATCTCAACTGTTGGAATTAAAGGAATGACAGTATAAACATCCAAACAAGTATAATTAGAATCAAACTCAAATCATTATATAGACATTTATTTGTGTTAAGACAGTTATGTTGGACAGTTATTAGACTACACCACCACCGACAAAGGTTTTCAAAAAGGATTTACAAGTCATTTCAGTCCACATTAAAGCTTTAGCAATACATGAATGCTTCTTAAGATGTGATTCAACCTTAGAATAGCCTGTGAACATCAGTTAAGCACTAAACAATAGTAGAGTTCGATCAAGCAATCCCAATTGTCCTTTTAGTAGATCTTGACAGTTAGGATTGAAGCTGCTACTGTCAAAACATTTCAGATCAAGATTTTGGAATTCAAGAGCTCGAGGAAATCACTCAAGTAAAACTCAAAATGTGAAAAAACATTTTAGAACCCTATTCAAACCATTAGAAATCAAATTGAAATATCAGGTATCAGAATCAACTTGAAACCTAGGTAATAAAACCTATAAATCTCAGATCTTGTTCAAATCAGTAAAAATCAAAGTGAAGTGCCGCAAAGCATCTCTGAAAGGTCTGAAATCATGCAAAACTAGATCCAATACCTCAAAAGATTCAGAAACCCAAATCAATCTCTTCTCTTATGCTATAGACAGCATGAAAGAAAGGGATAAAAAGGGCATCTAAATCACTTAAAAACAACATTCAGAACTTCATTGAGACCTCTCAAATTACATTCAATCTATGAAATGTATATTAAAACAAATCAGATTGAATAGAGTTGTCACCTAGGTGGGCTGTTAATCTGAGCTCGCCAAGGTGATATGGTCACTAAGGACACCTGCACACCATTGATTGGGGCGTAAGTATCCTAGGTGATGCTAAAGAACTCATCAAGTCATTGCTTTGGCCTTAAATCAGTGCAACTGATTTTCCTTGGCCATCGCTACTAGGCAAAGGTAGGAAACAATATCAATGCTAAAATTTGGGCGTGAGCTCAATAAATACTAAAAATCAAATCATAAAAGCTCAAACCCATTGCAATTGATCCAATTACACTAATATAAACTCAATTTGATTGGTTAAACCTGATTAAAACCTCAGTGCTCCAAAAATTCATCAATCAGCCTATAAAATCAAATTAGATTCAAACGATCAAATCAAGCTTAATTCAGATCAAGGGAGGGTCCTTGTGATCCAATGAGATGAATGGATGAAACCTCAAGTAGAATTAAACGCACTTGAGATCTGAAAGCTAGAGATCTTTAGATCTAAAGTGGCTATAATGGATGGAATGGTTTGGTGATTGAAACAATGAGGAAATTAGTGAATGTGAATCGTGAGATGAGGGGGAAGACAAATGATCAGAATGAGTGGTGATGGGAACACCATGATGAGCCCTAACTAACCGATTCTGGTTATTCAAAGTGAATAAAAGCTCCTACATAACCATCGGAGGGTCCTAAGTGCTTAATATTCTATTTTGAGAAGAAAAGATGAAAACATGGTTATTTATGCAATTTTACCATCTTATCACAACTACAGAATAATCACGGGATTTTCTAAGGGCGAATTAAAGGTCAAATGGTCATAAAAGTCCAAAAAGAGGGTCTATGCAGAAAGAAATGGGTTTTCACGTGTTATGAGAATTAAATGACATATGAAACCCTAAAAACAGACCCGCTTAATTAACTAAGGTTATGGTCAGGATAAAATTCACTTAAACATTCTATAAATCATATAAAAATATTCTATAAGGTTTGATATCTTTAATTTGACCATTGGAACCCATTTTGACCTAGAATAGAGTCTCAGATAGACAATTAACCTAATTTGGGTTTCTACGCAATTTACCTAGTCAAACTTGTTCAAACCTAAATTTAACTTCACCATCAGATTTCTTGGGTCTAAATTAGGTTTGTACCAAAATTTGGACCCAATCAGAGATCACCTTGACTTAGTTTGCATTCCAGTCCATACAGACTCTTTTTATCACACAATGGCCCTTAACTTTTTGAATTCTTCACAAAATAGGTCCCTGACTTTTTCATCGTCTTCACATTTAGGTCCCTTTTGCCATTGGTGTGAACACACCAAGCTCTGTCGAGATTAGAGCGAGGATTTCTCGCTTGATTCTCAATTAAACTCTCCCAAAATTGAAAGGGAGATTCCTTGAGGAATTCCCTTCCAATTAAACCTGGCCATGGATCCTGATTCATTCCCAATCTCTCATGTGAATGCATGGAAGATGTGCATATCTAGTTTGCATGAAATTTTTGAGCTTCGCAAGCTTGTTTCCAAGCTTGGAGCTCCTATTTTTAGGCCTATAAAAAGATCAGGGGTAAGAACCCTTGCTCCTTAGCGAGTTTTGGTCCGAGAAAACCTTCTCTTCTCCATCTTCGACCACCTTCAAATTTAGCTCCAGCGACTCTCCTTCGCTCTCCTCTTCTGGTTGTCCAACAATCAAATTGGATGGCCAACTAGTTTCCCCTCTTCCTCGCGGTCATCACTAGCCAAAGTGTGATTGACTCCCCTGTCTCCATCCTCGTTGCTGCCTCGTCATCCTCTTCTCCTTCTCCAGCTCTGGTCAAGCCATGACTGGTGCTCTCCGTCCCTCTAACTCCTCAAATCCCCTCTACTTTTTCCTCTCCTCCTCTACATCATTTCCCCTCCACTCATACCTTGATTCGACCACCACACCGCTTGCTCCCCGTCATCTTCCTCCTCTCCAGCAACAACTTCGGCAAGATCTTCCCAACACCATACCGCACCATCTGCCTTGCCACTACTTCTATAAGCTTCACCTCGACTCCACCTACAAAAGCCTTAAACCTATTTAAGGTTTTACCCACTCCATCACACCCCCGAACACCACCACCTATGCACCACCTTCCTAAGGTCGTTAGACCACCACAAGCACTTTCACTCCACAAAAACACCACCACTGCAGTCGTCGACGATCGACGAAGCTTCTAAGCCAATTTAATTGGGCCACTAGGCCATGTTCTTGCTTAACAGGTGATCGTCGGACCTCCATTGCTGCTTGACTCCACCGACCTCATCCGCAGTCCTTTGACCACGATACCTCCAGGCAACACCCTCAAGCAACACAGTTTACTCCCAAGTGCATCTCTAGGTGCCTAATCAACACCTGTGTTCGAACCTGCTGCCTCAATTAGACCCTCTGCCATCTGCTGCTCGCACTCGAGGACTGTGGGACATTTAGTCCCACATTGTGGAATCTCCAGCCACTGGAGTGGGATAAGAGGAATTCTTGATCCCTGTTGTTCTCCCACGAACACAGGGGTTGGGTCCCTCACTCACTGCTATGCACTCCTTACCTGCCTCCACATCGGCGGGTCTGGTCCTGTTCACGCCTGATTACCCAGCTACTTGGGTCCAGCCTGGTCTGCTTGTTCTGAGAGAGAAAAGAAGAAAGAGAGAGAGGGGGGTTTGCCCTTCACACTTTCTTCTCTCTATACTTAGTCTTTGAGAGGACCTTCGTGCCTCTATTGGTGCTGTACTGTGCGCCTCTCCCATGAGGCTTGAAGGAAAGAAGAGGCCTTTGCCTCTGTGCCTTTATTGGTGCTTGATTCTACTGGTTCTAAACACTATTGGGATATTTGATTGTTATGGCTTAGTTGATTCGGCTCACTGTTCATATATTTAAATAAATTGTGAAGCTTAAACTCAAAGGGTAATTTGGTGATTCAAATCACCATTTTACCCTAATCTTTTTGCATATTGATACTCGATTTGCTTTATATATCATTTTGGATTATTCTTTTGATCTCAATTGCTTATATTTTACTTAGAATTGTGATTTTGAGATTGATTTGCTACTTGCTCCCTATGTTCGACCTTGGATTTCCATTCGAGTATAAATTCTATTTGTTTTCGCACTTTATTGGCTATATTGCAATGTATTATTTTTAAAATGCCGATTTAGAGCGATAAACAAGTGGATGAATTCTTCCTCTCTAATCGAAATTGATCAGAGTGGGTGGAGTGGTAGGGAACTACTCTAACATTGATCTACTCCTAATCTAACCCAACCAAGTGATGAATTATGATATAAACTACTCTAAGAAAGCATATAAATCTAATCTAACAAAAGTAGTAAGTCTAATCTATGAAATTGATTAAATCTAGATATTAGATGAAGGTGGTGTCCAAGAGCCACTCGTCGTTGGCTGATGGTGATGAAATGGGAGAGACCTCCAATGGAAGAAGGTGGTGTCCAAGATCCACTAACCGTCGGCTGATGGTAAGTGAATGAGGAAGGAAACTAGAGTTGCCACTAATGGTGAGGAAGGGGAAATTGGAGCTAGAGGGATGGAGGAAAGGATCAACTCAGGTGGGAGGGAACTGATAGCCTTGCATAGGGGTCTGGGAAGGAATTTAAATAGGCGCGAGGTGGATCAGATCACTAGGTACAGTGGGCCATTGATGAACACGTTTTGCGTGGTAGAAATCGGGTTTGGAGGACCTGTCGTTGTAGCTCGCAAAACTCATTATCAAATACAAGTTTATCGAAACTCTAAGGGAGTCCCAGGTCGAACATAGGGAGGCGACGTTTAACTGGCCTGAAAATCGTGCTTCATTTTGTTTCTTTTTGGTATTTTGAGGTTTTGTTATTTTTTGTGTTTTTGAAATAAAAAGACAAGTAGAATAAATTCATAAGAGAGATGGAACAAATATGATATATTGCACAATTGTATATTACAATAATCTACGAAAGCATAAAAAGAGAGGGAGGAGAGAAGGAATCTCTCGAATTGGCTATTCGGTGAGACAACGACGCCTGGTGGAAGCTTGGATGAAGGAGTTGAGTGGGATGACGGAGGTGAGATGCAGGAGGATGTCGGGTAGAGGAAGGTTTCACCTAGGCTCTGGAATAGAGGTGAGGAGGCGGAGATGATCTACTACCGGAATTGAGGTGGGAAGATGACTCCAAGGCGACCTATGAAGGTGATGGGATGAGGGACGAATATTTGGTGGGATAAAGGAATGCTACACTAATAGGAGGCCTTTGGAGCTTGAGAGTAAGCTCTAATGGAGCTTTGCTAGGCTACTAGAGCTTAGGAGTAGGTGGGAGTAGAGTAGGTAGAGATGGTTTGGAATGGGGGGTGTAGGGGAGTTTATATAATGGTGAAATGGAGGTGGTTTGCATGCACGGGCCTTTAGTGGCATTTAAGATGTCGCTAAAGATCTGCCAAAGATATCACTAAAGCATTCACACACCTTGGTTGGCGCTTGGATGCTTGGCTGCAGCTGTCATTGGGCGCAGCGATCGTTGGCCGTTGGATCAGGCGTGGACGGCTGTGATCACGAAAGGAGAATGCGTGCTCGCAGCCGTTTGAAATCCACACCACTGGCACATGCGTTGGCAGCCATCAGATGTGGCATTGCACAGCCGAGGCTCACTCGCAGATCGTGCATGCTTTGATTTGAATCGTGTGCCTCGTGCGATTGCGAGGATCAAATGGCAGGGGCCGCTCCCGGTCGTCTTAAATGCATGCCCCAGATGGTGCGTGTGCAATCTGGAGTGCGCCCTCATGTCGGTGGGCGACGTCAGATCACGCGTGGAGAATCTCGACTGTTGGATCGAGATTGAGTGGCCCTATTGTAGCTGGCACTGTAGCGGGCGTGGCGAATCGCGGCTCAAACTTGCGCTCGTTGTTTAAGAGCGCTCGTCTTCATCGTTGCGCCAAAGCAACGCTTTGTCGAGCGGAGGGCAGTACAATCGCGTGCGCCTTTGCCGTTGGATGAAGATTTAATGGTCAACGTGCATCCTTGCTTGAGGCTGGCACGATGGCTCAGATGGGGGCGGTCTGGATGGTGCCACGTGGCACCTTCTGGGCCGTCCATCTTCATTTTCTTGTAGAGGGTGATATGGAGATTTGATGAAGATGATTTTCACGATGACGGACTGCGATCGTCGTTCCGGATTCATCCGTACGGTTGGATTCTTCATCCGAAGCCTGTAAAGATGTCGCACTACCTCCTAGCAATGTAAAATGGAAGAATTAATATACATAATATACAACTATCCTAAATGCCATGCAATGATGTTATGCAGTATTTATAACATGATATGCAATGCTAAGCCTATGAACTATCATAAATAAGCATTTTATCATGAATCCATGTGTGTTTATTAGTCATGTACGTTAGTCTTGAATGGTTAGGATGAGTTTGGAGGATGTTCGGGCATAAAATCACGTTTAAGATAGTACGTCGTAGTATAGCTTGAAAATACGTCGAAACAAATAAATATAACGAGATGGTGAGTCCCAGTCGAACTCAGGGAGGTAGAATATGACCTAATTATAATATTGATTTGGAACTAACTATAACTAAATATTAATCACAATTGATATAAAATGAATTAGGAAATTGTTTGATCATGAGTTGCAACTAGAACTAAACAACTAGAACATGCATTACTAGAACTAGAATTAAAAATAACTATCTAAGCTACTAGAATAAGGGCACCAAGGGTAGTCCTTGGTGGTCTTTGGAGAGGTTGGGGAGAGCAGTAGCGGTGCACCAAGGTGGTCTTGATGGATGCTTTAGAGGAAGATGGAGCTTGAAGGTGTCTGGAGATGTCTAGAAGGAGAGGTGGAGGAGATTCCTTTAGATGGGGCCTCTGGGTCCTTTTTATAACCAAAATGAGGGGCAAGGATGGTATTTGGCCCTCCAATTCGTGCAATGGCCTTGGATTAATCAGATCCATTGACTAAAAGATCAACAGCTCTGATTTCCTCTCAAAATAGCCTCCATAGCGCCTTCAACGCATGCACTACCTCAGATTGCACCACGTGGCATGGTCTAGTCTGCCCGATCTCGATCGCACGGCTGTGGCCCCGCGCACTCTACTGCCTTGGCCAGTTTCACATGCACCTGTGTGAGTTTAAATCCAGTCGTCCAATTGTAAGCGCACCCATACTGCCTTTTCGATCGTGCGTGCAACGACACGTGGACATGCGCGTGCATCTACGCGTACGTCACACCGCCACATCTAGCGCTCGTCCGTGTGCCACGTGGCTTGTGCTTCACCGTTAGATTGCGATCGCATGGCACGATTTTGCTCGCACTCGCGACCGCCTCAAATTTGTGCTGATTGCGCCTCGAATGCTCGCCGCTAGCCCTATTTCAAGCGTGCTAACCAATGCGCTAAATGCGTGGATCGTTGTCTATTTGATTCCATGCGCTGCTGCTCTCAACCGTTGGATGACTATCCAACAGCCGTGCGTGATTCTTCCTTGATGTGGTGTTGGTGAAGTGGCAACATGGTGCTTTGCACGTGGAGTTCCTTTAGTGGATGGGGATGATGGCCCTGGGCGGTTAGAATGGCATCGCGTGGCACCATCATAGTCGTCCATCTTCTTTTCTTTGTAGATGGTGTTACAGAGGTCCGATCGAGTTGATTTTGTTGGTACCTTGTTGCACATCTTGTTTTGGTGTTAACAAAATTATTATGGATTAATGTTTTCAATTGAGTGTTTTTCAGATTTAGGTGAAGATCAAGGCAAACATTGAACTATGGCAAGGTGGCATGATGATGATGAGGAGAAGATCATGACATGGAGGAAAGATGATGATGAGAAGATAATCTTTGATATTTAGTTTTTTAGATTAGGCTTTTTATTTCATAGAATGTATGCCTCTTAACAAAGAATCAACTTAGGTCGTAAAAATAATTAGAGATAAAGTAGGATTAATATATCGATCATTTTCAAAGAACGTACTTAATTGGTTAGATCTCTTAAAATAGGTACTTGTAAGCAAGTACCGGTACTGTTCATTAGTACTGGTATATGCAAGGAACAGGTTTGAGCCTATGTTTCAAACTGTGAACAAAAAATATCGGTACTAATCAAGAGTACTGCTACCTAATGGTTACAATTTGAAGACTCAGTTCTAGCCTGGACCTTACAAGTACCGGTACACATGATGAGTACCGATACAAGTAGGTCACAGTGCCTAGTGAGTCTCAAACCTGGGAATCACAAGTACCGGTACCCATGATAAGTACCGATACTAGGACTCTTGTGTACTAACTGTAAAAAATCTGTGAGCAGCTAGTACCGGTACTCGTACTTAAGTACTGGTACCAATTAGCCGTTGGCTCAAAATTGAACGATTAGAAAATTAATTTTGGCAATATAAATGTTGGGATTTAAACCCCAATGTCTAGTAGATGAGTAACCTAGGTCCTAACTCTATAAAAAGATCCTAGGACTCTTATTTTTGCACACAAGATATACAAGAAATAGAAGAGAAAAATTCTAGGGCTATATTTCATATTTCCACCACAGTTTGAAGAGAAGAAAATAGTATTTGCTGGTTTCAATCTCTCTACGCTTTTACAAAGTTTTCAATGTGTTTCTTTCACGTATTCACAAGACAATTCATGTCTTCACTAGGCTCTCAAATTGGTAATATAAGTTATATACTTGTTGAGAAGCTTAGGTATTTCATTGTAAGATTTCTTTTGCCTTACACCTGTTCTTTATTTGTAATTGAGCTTTTGCTCATTGTTTGGGTTGTAACAAACCCATTGTATTTGGGTTGAGGTAACCCGTTAATTACCTCGTTTAGTAAATTGATTCCCTCGAGGTTGAAGGAATTGAGTTGAAAATCCTAAGCTGGGAGGCTTAGATAGTGGAGTACCTAAGTGAGTAGGAAACCACTATACATCTTGTGCCAATTTTTGTGATTGTGATTTGTGCAAATCTTTCTTGTTATTACTAATACTTTGCTTGAGTGTTTGTGCATGTAGAATAGTAGTCATCTATTTTTAGATCCTATAAATTTTTGCACCATTGGATTGCGATTGTTGATCCGGATCCATCCATGCGACCAGATTTGGCATCTAAGGTTCAGATTTTCATCACCTTACTTCTTGGACTTTGCTCTTTCGTGGTCTGCATAGGATGCTACAGAAGTCCGATCAAGACGATCTTGGAAGCATTGGACTCCCACCGTTGTTCTGAACAGATGCGTACGGTCGGATTCATCATTTGCAGCCTCGAATTACTTATAATTATTATTACCTCTCAATTAGAACATAATATAACATTATTATTTAGAAAGCTGACAAATTGATTACGATGCAAAATAAGATGCTTATGCATGCATTATTCCTAGGTTAAGTTAGGATCTAACTTAATTTAGGTAGATTAGGACCTATGATTATTGCGCAATCAGAGGAGCGTGGGAACTTTTTGGATTGAACTTGAGCTATAGCATGTGATCTAGGACTTGGTGCGAAGGTGCTCGCACCAGAGATTGGAGGATGGTGGAAGATCCACTGTTGGATCTGTTGAACAAGAGATGGATGGTTCCTGGAGTACATGTTCATCATGCATGAATAGTGCAATGGTTTGTAGCTCTAGGTTTAAGGTGTAATTTGCGTAAGAAGCCTTTTTGGGTGAAACTGTATGACATTTTCTAAAGAGCCCATTAGTGGTGAGTTTTCAATGTAGAAAGGTCCCCAGCGATTCTTAAATAAGTCCCTAAGATGTTTTGGCTTTATAAAATGAGAAGGATATGTATATGCATGAAGGACCTATATGTAAAAAATTGATTCTAAAGTCTTAATGAACTCAAAATGCAATGTACTTTTTATGCCATGTTAATTGAACTTATTAGAAAATATTCCATCAATTGATTTTTGATTTTAAGCTTATTTTGGTGTTCAATTGGTATTCAGATCATCCAATGTTTTACGTCATTTTTATTAATTTCCACACTTAACCCATTTATCATGTTAATATGATAGTGTTTAACCTAGATTCTAGCCTAACTTGGGCATTTTAGCTATGATGAGCCACACCTCATCATACCCTTATGCTTAAGTTTTGCTAGCTCCTTAGCAAACTCATTTAGTGCAAAGCATTATAGCATCAGCTAAGTAAGTGTGAAGAGATTTCTTAACTCCTTTTCAAATGTTAAGTGTTTAAAGATGATCTTTAAGTTGAATATTTTCTATATCAAGCCAACTATGTTTATAATTGAACATTGTGATATCTAACTGCTTAGGAAGACTACTAGAACTCAAGACTTACATAACCTAGACCATCTTTCGACCAACAAGGACTCTTGATATTTAAACCTTAAGTGTGATTTCCAGGACTCACTGGATTTTACCAGTTTCAAAAGCTTGGAAGTTGTGGTTGTGCTCAGTGTATAATCAAGATTAACCAAATTAATAGTAAGACTCAAGTCCAAGGTTTCATTTCTTTTTAAATCTAGGCTGATGTCAGCTTTAGCACATGCTTTCAGATCAATTCTAAAAATAATTGAAGACTCAAACTCAACTCTTATTGTGTTTGTAGCTCAAAGAATATTTTTTTGGAGACTGAGGGTACTTGTAATGCACCCTAAAGAACTCTTTTGGTGGAAATACAAGTATTTACAACTGGAATTGGAGACCATACTAATTCAAAATAATGTCTTTTTCTATTATTTTTTACTTTTTCTTTTTTCTTCGTTTTCTTCTTTTTTACTGATTTTTTTTCTGATTTTTTTATTTTTCTTCCTTTTTTGAAAGCAAATGTCAGTATGTCTCCTTCAACTTTATTTGGTAGAGCACACTTATTTGATGAGTGAGTACATTGGTGGAAAGAGCTTCTCCTAGACACAAGACTAAAGATTGAGACAAAGAGTCTACCTGCACGCACAGGTAAGGACTCCACCTTCTTTAATGAACACTAGGGTTGAGACTTTAGTTTATTTGGTCTTTACCAACTCTGTGTAGTGTAAACCAAGTTTACTTAGACTCTTAAACAAAGGAAAACTAGCAAATCCTGTACTGGTGACTCAACTACAAGAATATGTCCTATTGTAGGAGAGATCTTAGTTTGTCTTGTCAAAGCTTAAGTGTTTTAAGCTTAAGCCTGAGTGAATCAAGTTTATGTGGCCTGGAAAGTCTAACCAGCAAAGGTTGGATGTCCATAAACACTTATTTTATTTTTGATTCAGCTTTAAGATCATAGTTAAACACTTATAAAAATTTTGTTCCTTGTTCAAATTGTGCTAGAGTTCTCTCTTCTTAGTGAATATAAGTAAGGCCCCTTATTGTATTTTTGGATTTTTTATTTTTTCACCTTTTTCGTGTTTCTTTTTTTTATTAATTTTTTTTTCAAAATTTTTCAAATTTTTTGGATTTTTCAATAATAATATCTATATACACTAAAAGGTATGTCTATAATTACATTTCAGTAAATGATTTCACCATTTACACCCCCAATGCTTAAATGATGAAATGTTTTCATTGAATGAATAGGGTGGATGCAAATGCATGTTCTAGTTTTCACTAACTTAGGCTAGGTTGACGGAAGTAAGCAGGAATGAGGAGACAAAATCTCTGTACAGACGATTTCAAGTCTAATAAGAATCAGAGTGTAAAGTCGGGCTAAGTAGTGAAATGCAGGACAAATGTGACTATGCATACAGACTAAGAATGCAATGATAGACACCTAAGGAGGAAAGGAAAATAAAGAAAGATAAAACACCTATATACAACAATAGTACTAAGTTCTACGCCTTTAGCTAGGTGTAAACCTAGTTGGTTCAAAATATAGGAGCGCAATAATAGAGTTGACAAGTCTTAGATCATGAGGTTCAATAAAAGGTTTCAATCTATGTCCATTCACAGTGAAAGGTTCAGATTTGTCAATCTCAGTGATCTCAACAGCTCCATTATCAAATACTCTATCAATGATAAAAGGTCTAGTCCATTTAGATTTGAGTTTCCCTGGGAAAAGTTTGAGTCTAAAGTTAAATAGAAGGACTTTCTGATCAAGGTAAAAGGTTCTCCTATGGATGTGGCGGTCGTGGATGGCCTTGAGTTTATCCTTATAAATCCTCCAGCTTTTATAAGATTCATTGCTTAACTCATCTAGCTTGAAAATTTACAATCTTCTATGATCACCAGCCTTCTCTAACTCCAAATTACACCTTTTGATGGCCCAATAAGCTTTGTGCTAAAGGTCTACAGGAAGGTGACAAGGTTTCTTGTATACTAGTATAAAAGGAGACATGCCTAATGGGGTTTTGTGAGTTGTCCTATACGCCCACAAAGCATTAGAAAAGCGAGAAGATCAATCTTTCTTATCAGGTCTAATAGTAGTCTGCAAAATCTTTTTGATATCTTGATTGGACACTTCAGCTAGTCCATTAGTTTGTGGGTGATAAGGTGTTGCAATTCTATATGTCACCCCATGCTTTTGAAGCAGGGACTGAAAATGTGCATTCCTAAAGTGAGACCCTCCATCACAAATGATGGCTTTAGGTACCCCAAAATGAGTGAAGATATAATCCTGAACAAATTGTGTCACAACTCTATGATTATTTGTTCTCATGGGGATGACTTCAATCTATTTTGACACATAATCCATAGCTAATAAGATGTACCTAAAGCCATAAGAATTCGGAAAAGGTCCCATGAAGACCATGCCCCAAATGTCAAAGACCTCGCATACTAGAATTAGGTTCAAGGGCATCATGTCTCGGTGGCCAATACTCCCGAGAGACTGACAGCATGAACATGACCTAGTAAAATCGCATGCATCTTTGAAGATTGTGGGCTAATAGAAATCGCTCTGCAAAATCTTGGTAGTGGTCTTTTTGCTAGAGAAGTGACTACCACATGCCTGATCATGGCAAAACGATAGGATGCTATCTATCTCCTTATCAAGGACACACTTTCTAATGATCTGGTCAGGGCAATGCTTAAACAACCAATGTTCTTCCCAAAAATACTGCTTGGCTTTAGCTCTAAGTCTGTCAATCTGAGATTTAGTCTACCCAGAGGGAACTACTTTAGAAGCAAGGTAGTTGACAATGTCAGCATATTAGGGAAAATATGAGTGAATGACAAGTAATTGCTCATCAGGAAAGTGGTCTACTATAGGAAGTAAAGGAGAAATCGCTTCAGAAGGAAGGCAGGATAAGTGCTCAGCTACCATATTTTGCTTCTCAGCCTTGTCACGAATCTCTAAATCAAATTCATGCAGAAGCAGGATCCATCTAATCAGGTGAGACTTCGCATCCTTCTTAATGGGAAGATGTCAAATTGTAGTGTGGTTAGTGTAGACTATGATGTGGGAACCTAAAAGATAAGGTCTGAATTTCTCTTGTGCAAATACTACTGATAGAATTTCCTTTTCAATGACTGTGTAATTCCTCTGTGCTTTATCTAAAGTCTTGCTAGCATAGTAATAGGTTTCCCATCCAGTTTTCACCCAAGGACAACCCTTACTGCATAATTAGAGGCATCACACATGATCTCAAAAGGGTGAGACCAATCCGGGGGTTGCAGTATTGGTGCCTTAGTAACTAGATCATGAAGTATCATATAAGCACAAACACAATTGTTAGAGATCTGGAAGTCTACATCATTAAAGAGGAGATTGGTAAGAGGTTGGGCTATCTTAGAGAAGTCTGCTATAAAGCAGTGATAGAAACCAACATGTTCAAGAAAAGATCTAATCTATTTAACTGAGGAAGGTAATGGCAGGTCAGATATCAATTTTACCTTTGCTAGGCCAACCTCAATTCGTCTCTTAGAAACTAAGTGACCTAAGACAAGTCCTTCTGGTACCATGAAATGTGACTACTCCCAGGAAAGTACTAGATTCACATTAATACATCTTTGTAGGACCTTGGTCAGGTGGTATAAGCTCAAATGTGCTCCCAAAGATCGAGAAGTCATTTATGAAAACTTCTAGGCAATCACCTACCAAATTAGAAAAGATGGCAAACATACATTGCTGAAAAGTAGCGAGTGTGTTGCACAATACAAAGGTCATCCTATGGAAAGCAAAGGTTCTATAGAGGCAGGTGAAGGTCATTTCCTCTTGGCTATTAGGGTGAATTGCCACCTGATTATAGCCTGAATAGCCATCCAAAAAGCAAAAGAACTATTCCCTACTAATCTTTCTAGTATTTGATCGATCAAGTGCAATGGGAAATGATCTTCCTTTGTGGCTTGATTGAGCTTGCAATAATCAATACATACTCGTCACGAGCTTGCAATCCATGTTACAATGACTTCTCCAGACTCAATGGTTATGACAGTAAGTCTAGCCTTTTTAGGCATTACCTGAATAGAACTCACCCATTGACTATCAGAAATGGGAAATATGATTCCATTGTCTAACCACTTAATCATTTCATTCTTAACCACCTCTTGAAGTGTAGAATTTAGTCTACACTGAGGCTACCTAGTAGGTCTAGATCCTTCTTTAGTGAAGATCCTATGAGTGCAATAAGGACTAATGCCAGTCAAATATGCCAAACTCTATCCTATGGCCTGTCTATGTGCTCATAGGATAGAAATGAGTCGTGATTCCTGATCAGAAGATAAGTGAGAATTGATAATCATAGGGTGAGTCTGATCTTATCCTAAGAAGACATACTTGAGTGAATTAGGAAGAGGTTTAAGCTCAACAGGTGTAGGATCGGGGGACGGAGTAGAAGTGGAGATCTCAGAAGATCCTAAGGTCACTAAAGGAATTGGAGGTGAGTCCAAAGTGCTACTATCTAGTGCCTCAGCAGAAGTCAAATCAAAATTCAAAGGGGATTAAGGTTCTAAAGTGAGTGACTCAATCAAAGTATCCTCAACTATCTTATCTAAAGAATCCAAGAAATAGATTTCATCAATCAACCTACAAGATGGTCCCTTTTGAGCTTGAAAAATACCTATCTTCATCTTCTGGTTTCCAAACTTTAACTCTAATAGGCCCTCCTCACAATCTATGGTCTCCTTGGCTGTTGCCAAGAAAGATCTTCCTAGAATGATGGGCATGTTCTGATATCCTCAGGTACTTCCATGTCAAGGACAATAAAATCCATAGGAAAATAAATGTCCTTAACCCATACTATAACATCCTAAAATACTCCCTAAGTTAACTAATTAATCAGCTAATTGCAGAGACACCTTGGTTGACTTCAGAATGCCAAGCTCGAAATGAGTCAAGAGGAAGGTTGGGATAAATTGATGGAAGCACCTAAGTCCAATAAGGCTCTATTAAATGTGGTAGTTCCTATCATATAGGAAAGTAGAAGGGTGCCTAGATATTTCTTCATAATAGGGAGGTTAGAAATGATGGAACTCACTTGTTCCAACAGGATAATAGGACAACTCTCTTTCTAAATTCTCGCTTTATGCTTAGGTGTACATAGGTCTTTAAGAAACTTAGTGTAAAGCGGAATGTGGCGGATTGCATCCAACAAGGGGATGTTTATATGAACTTGCTCAAAGAGATTAAGTAAGTCATCCTCAAGAGCCACACAAGTCTGTTTCTTCTTTTCTTTACTCTTCTTTTCTAAAGCCTCTGGAAAAGGTATAGAAGTGCTAGTAGGAGGATCAATCAAAGGTCCAAAAGAGTTAGGATCAAGCAGAGGTAAATCAGATGGAGGGTTAGAAGGTCTAGGTTGAGATGTAGAGGTAGGAAAAGGTGGATCAACTATACTTCTACCACTCCTAGTAGTGATAGCATTTAAATCAGTTTGAGACGTAGATGGTGAATCAAAATCAGGTTGAATAGGTGGTTGTGGATCAAAATAGGACGAAGTAGGATTAGTATAGTGTTCAATTTCGTGCAAGGTGTGTGAAAGAAAGTGTGCTTGACCTTGCATAGGAGGTCTAGGATATGTTTGAGATGGGAGTGGATGTAGATTGACAGGACTCCCTCAAGTGTGATAGTTGGGCTCTCATCTCAGCTTATGCCACATCCTGTCTTTGCTGCACATCAATGTTCTATTGTTGCATGTTAGCAAGAGCTTTCATGATTGACCCCAACTCCTCATCTCGTACAGGCCTAGATTGAGAGTACTGGGTGGGCCTTGGTTGGGGGTGTTGGTAGGCATGCGGAGGATATCTGCATTGTGGTGGAGGTGGTGCTCGGGTCAAGTTTTGACATGGTGGTGTAGAAGATTGTTGGAAGTTTGGTTTTTGTGAATTTCTCGATCACGAGAAGTTTAAATGATTACTCCATCTAGGGTTGTAGGTTTGTGAATAAGGATTGTTGTGAATGGCATGGAGCTCCTCCAAAGCTCTGGTAAGTGCAGGGAAATTAGGATATTGAGGAACAAAGTTCCTTCGACCAATTATGAAGGATAGTGCAAAGAATAATCAGAAGGTGGTGGTGGTGTCATAGAAAGGTTATTCGCAATTTCCCTCCCTGTAGGAAACTGAGAAGTGTAATGTGCAGGTGATTGAGAAGAAGATGGTTTAGAGAGGAATTTCCACACCTCATCTACCTTCTTCTCTATTAAGCCCACTTTATCCAGCTGACTAGCCACTATCTCCATGTCGTGAGTGCAGGATTGGACTTCATGTACCCCGATGTGTGAATGAGAATGCGAGGATTTTCTATTAAAAATGCTCATCAAAGTGTTATTAATGGAATTTTCATCCATACCTTTGAAGAGCTTGAAGGCAGAATCCTCGTCCTGACACAGGAAATTGCCTCCACATGTGGCATTTACAAAATTCCATGTGTCATCATGGAGCTCATGATAGAAGATTTGGACCTGTTGCCAGTGTGGGACACAATGGTGGGGACATTTTCTAATTAGCTCATGGAATCTCTCCTAAGCCTTATGCATCTATTCTCCTATGTTTTGTGCGAAAGTAGTGATGGCACACCTCAAGGCATTGGTGTGGCCTACGAGGAAGTACTTCTTTAGGAACTCATGTTCCAAAGAAGGCCAATTTTCTATAGGTGTATTCCATGAAAGTGTGAGGTACCAAAAGGCAGCCTTATCCTTTAATGAAAAGGAGAACATCTTCATAAGAAGAGTGTGCTGAAGGGTCTAGATTAGGTCAAGTGATGTGGCATAAGGGAATGGATAGGTTCTTTAGGTTTCCAAAAATAGGAAATGTGTTATGGCCTTAGGATGGGTGATGGGTGGTAGGGATTAAATGGCTTAGGTTTATTAAAATTAGGAAGTCGTTAGGCCATCTTAAGACAAGATTTTTGGTAGGGAATTTTGTCTAAAAGGTGGAATAGGTTGTCCTAGGGGTCTAGGTGGTGGTGGAAATTAGGTTGGGTCTAATCTAATTGGGTTCCAACTGAACCCAGTTGAAGTTGGATGCACCCAATCAAGTAGTGATGCGCCTGATTGGATGTGGCTAGGTCTATTAGGTTTGGGTTGGGTTAGATTAGACTCAAATGAGTCTACTCAACTTAGTGTTAGTCTAATCAGGTCCCATGGACCCAATTGACACATGGCTGACCCAATTGACTCAGATCAAGTCAATTAGGTGTCGTATGGACCTAAATAGGTTTCTAGGCTAGGGATAGGGTATTGGATAAGTTGAATAGGGTTATGGATAGTAGGATAGGACTATGGATAGGGTGCATAGGTTCATGGATAATGTTATCCATGTTTTTAGCTTTTTAGCTCAAATATCTAAAGTTGAGCTGGTTCAGGGATAGGTGTTGGGATAAGGTCATCCTAAGATTTTTGGGTTAGGGTAGGGTTATCCTAATTCCTCTCTTTCCTTCTTTGTTCTTTTGTCTTCAATCTTTCTCTATTTCAACTTTATTCCCCAATAAGCTCTTAGCTCAGTTATAGCTTCTGCTCTTATCCAGCTTTATTCCTCAATTCTTCTGATCACTTTGAGACCTATCACCTACATTATTCACAAGAGACTAGAATTATTAGATAATTATTTATAAGATTGATGGGAACACGATCATGAACCATAACTAGCTCATTTTGACCCAATTAAGGCTCTAAATGCTCCTACATAACCACCAGAGAGTCATATTTCACTGCATAATCATTCTAAGGGAAAAATAGGAAACTAGGGTTAAAACTGCAATTTTACTAGCACATCATGAATGCAGTGCAACCACGGGTTTTCCTAGGGATTCATTAAGGGTCAAAAGGTCCTAAAAAGGTAACAAGTGGGTTAAATTAGTCAGAAAAGGGTTTACACATGTTTTGAGAATTAAATGACTTTTAAAATCCTAAAAACAGACCCACTTAATTAACCAAGGTTCTGGTCAGGATAAAATTCACCTAAACCCTCGAAAATTCATAGAAAAATATTCTCTAGGGTTTGGTACCTTCAATTTAACCATCAGAACCCATCTTGACCCAAAACAAAGTCTCAGACAGATATTTACCCTAATTTGGATTTTTACATAAATTACCCAGAAAAACATGGTCAAAACCAAAATCCAACTTCACCATTGGATTTCTTAGGTCCAAATTAGGTTTGTAGCAAAATTTGGACCCAAGATGAGCTTGTCTTGACCTAGTTTGCAAAATGGTTCTGTCTGATTACATTTATACCCCTAACTTTCAAAAAACATTGCATTCTGCCCCCTAACTTCCTCACCGTCTTCACAATGAGGTCCCCTCACCATTATCGCGGAGGAAACCTACTCTGGTGATCTTTGACAGGAGATTTCTCCTTGATCTCTTGGCGAATCCCTTCCAAAATTGGAAGGGAAACTCCTTGAGAAATCCTCTCCAATCTGAACCCGTCCATGTGCTCCGAATCTTTCCCAATCCCTCATGCAAACGCATGAGAGATTTGGGTCTCAAGAAACTCCCAAACCTGGCGAGGTTTCCAAGCTTGGAAAGCTTGTTTCCCAAGCTCAAACCGCCTCTGGATCCCTATAAAAGAACTGCTAGATCTTCCCGAACTCTTCATGCTCAACATCGACTGTGATTCCCATAATTCTTCTCTCTCTTTCACAGCCGAAGGCTCCTCGACGTCCGACGACCTCCTCCATTCTTCCTCGTCGTCCTTCCACAATACCAGTGGCGGATTTCTCTTCCCCGTTTCTTTCCTCGTCGAGCCATACCAGCTGAAGCCTTGATTCCCTTCGTACTCGCCATTTTCTACCTCACTGAAGCCACCTTCGTCTTCGGCGTCGGTAACACCACATCCGATGCCATCTCTGCCTCACTTCATCCACCTACCTCCTAGCAAAGTTCCTCATCTCCTGCACTTTATTTTCACATCCTCTCCACTTCAAATCAACCACCGACAACCCTCCGCGACTTCATCCCTTCCATCTTCGGCCATCCCCTTTGGCGAGACCATCTCACCTCCACAGACCACCAAATCCCTCACCGACAAGCCCACGACCATCGCCACATCTTTCTGCACATTTCCCCTCTTTCCATTTGATCCCTTATCCACTCAAGTCACCCCCCGAACACACCCACTCTCACGCACACAGTTTGACCTCACTACGCACTCACGGACCTCAAGATGCCACACAAACACTCTCATCGCACTCGTCGTTGTCCGGCGACCCTCCCTGAGCATTCTGACATGGCCGAAAGGTCGTTTTGTTATTTTCAGGAACTCAACCTCCCTGCCATGGAAGCAGTAAGCTTTGAGCTTGCTTGAGAGCTGTTCCAGGTGCTTTCATCCCAGGTCTCAGCTCCAGCTCGTGTGGAACCAACTCTCGAACATGTCCGAGCAGTCAATTGAAGACGCGAGCCTAGTAGCTGCTGTAATTGCGAAGGAAGGATCTCTGTTGCGGACGCGTAGATAGTCCCACATTGTCGGCTGCAAAGTGCACTGAGGCAAATAAATTGAAAAAGTGTTAGTAGTTGTTTGCCTCAGTTCATGGGGTGAGGTCCCTCTCACCCGCTCACCCGACCTCGTCCGTGACATGTACACACGGACTTGGTTCGACCTGATAACCCAACTTTCACTCCTCGCTCACCATCGCACGTCGATGAGCCTGGATCTAGGTACGTGCCTGAATCCGATAACCTGATTACCCGTGGCTCTATGAAAGCGAATCCTAAGAGAGAAAGAGAGGAGAGTTGCGTGGGTAGGGGGAGGGTTTTGCCCTGAGAATCTTGGTCCTAACACTTAGCCAAATTTTGAAGAAGAAAAGAAGAAGGGCTGAAGAAGAGGAGGAGTTGCAAAGTAAAGGCAGAAGAGTTAGAGAAAGAAGAGGTGAAGGCCTAAGCAGAAGAGTAGAAGAAGGAGCAAAGCAGAGATAGAGAAGAAAAAGAAGGAGAAAGTCGTAGCTGAAGAAAGAGAAGAAGCTAAAGAGGAAAGATAGAGTCAGAGATAGGAAGAAGAAGAGTTGCAGCACATCAGCAGACGACTTTAAGCCGTTTGATTTCCAAATCAGACGACATATTTGAGGTTTCATTTCATATATATACATTGAGTTCCTTAGTTAATATTGTAGGAGTATATGGTGATTTAAATCACCATTTTACTCCCATCTTTTTACACATTGATACCTGATATTATTGCAAATTCTTTTAGTTTAAATTATGATCTTGATTTCTGAATTCCATATTGCTCCCTATGTTCGACCTCGAAATCTTTTTGAGTAATAAAACTGTATTTGTTTGAACGCTATTTCAGCTATA
This sequence comes from Thalassia testudinum, assembly GCA_037157565.1. NCBI lineage: Eukaryota > Viridiplantae > Streptophyta > Magnoliopsida > Alismatales > Hydrocharitaceae > Thalassia > Thalassia testudinum. The sequence goes on from JAZHRO010000063.1 coordinate 125,852,846, forward strand.
CTACAACGTGACACTTTTTAAAACATCGATTTAGCACGATAAATAAAGATAAACACAAAGCTTAAATATGCATGCATGCTCTAAATGCAACATTTATATTCCTAATTCATGATTCTACTAAGGATTAGCCCTCGATTAAGCCAATTAGTGTAATAGATTAGACTGTTATCACACCTACATGCCTATCTTTTACTAGTCCCTAGCAAAATCAACATGCAAAAAACTTGCAAAAATTATGCGAGAATCGCAATACATGGTTTTTCTTTATTTTCAAAAGCATTTTTTTATCAACTGTATATTGTCAAGGAATCGATCTAGTTTAGATAAAAAATCCCAATAAGATTTTTCACTAACGAAAGGAAATTGCAAACAAATCCTTAACAGCCAAGGCTCAACAGTTCTAAAGTATTGACTCAAATCCAAACCTCCTAAATCAAATCAGAAATCTTATTAGCCATTAGACTTGGGTTGCAAAAGTGTCTTTCTCTAACTAAATCGAGCCACCCAAGATTCGAATTGAATGTGAGAAACAATTATCTTGTGTGTGACTTTTTATGTGACTTGTCAGATGGGCAACTAAGTTGATTCCTAGTATCCAATAAGACTTAGAATGTTTCTATGCTCTCTTTGAGACAACTCGTCTTCGGTTAGGCCATACTAGGATTTGGCAGCTTTCTTCTCACCACTCTTCTACCACGAGGTCAACACATTAGGTGTATATCTCCTCAGTTGGACCTCTAGATCACTTATTCCTAATTCTTTTCTCTGTATGCTTTTCTTTTTTTATATTGGATTAACACCCATATGTAGCGATGTATTTTTATTTTGGAAATGGAAAGGGTAGCATTCATATGTAGTGAGATGTTTTTATTTGGTGGAATTGCACCCATTTGTAGCAACATGATTTATTTGGTGGGGTATATGTTTTTCATATTTTGCTCATTTTTTCAAGGCTGTATATCTATCTTTTTCTCCAAATCATTTTTCTAGGTGAGTGGCTCTCTTTCATCCGTTTTAAATGCATTTCCCTACAAACATGAACAATCCTAAGAGCTAGAAACACGGCAAGGTCATTTGGATCAACTTTCCCTAAGACTAAAATATTATTTACCACTAAGGACTTAACAAAATCGTCCAAAGGATGAGTTATTGTATTGTACAAGTGAAGATGCTTGGAACTCCAAGACTATCCAAACCAAATGGTGAAAAGATAAGTCATTCACTCATTACTCCTTTGACTTAATATTTCTAGCTTTTTTTGACTCTTTTCAAAGTCTCAGTAAAATAAATCCAGATTTAGGAAATACTTGAGAAAATTAAGTCTAAAAGACTTGAAGAGTCTAGGCGGAAAGACTTTGTTTTGTATTTTCTAAAGTTAGTAAATCCTTAAAATCGAGAATTCTTGACTCTACCTAGCTTGAATCTCAAGAACAACACTAAGAAGCACTTTTTTCTTTTCAAATGAATATTGACAGGATTATCTGACATATACAAATAAGACATGCAATTTCCACCACCCTCATGCTTATTCATTACAATGTCCTCATTAGAATGTATGAAGAATAAAAGTAACAAAATGCAATAAGCAAGAAGAGGGGATGCCAACTGACCGAGTTTGTTATTCCAAGTCAGCTTATAAAAATAAGGATCTAAGTGCCTGTACAAAATACCTAGTTGCCTCCCAGGAAATGCTAAGGTTTATGTCATTAGCCGTATCAAAATCCCAAAAATAAAGGAAAGATCAAATTAATGGGTTGAGTTAGGATTAGAGTTAAGATATGATCATTGGGGCTCAAGATCATTTGCCTGCAGATGCAGACTAGGTGATGGTGGAGACTAATCACTAAGGGACAGTGACTCTACAAATGGTGTATCATGCATGCCCACATATTGTCATCCATAGTTCATCGGGCATGCGGACGGGGGTTTTGTTTTGAAGGATGCAACCCGAATCCAGAATTTCAGGCACCATAGATATAGACTAAATAATGAGCTGTCGCCCTTTGAAAATCCAATCAATAAAATTGTCAAAAATCATCTTGCATTCGGGTTGCAACAGCTTGAAATCCACAGGGTCCTTAAGGGAATCGACAATCTCATCATGGACCGTAAAGTCAAAAATCAGATTTCTCTCAAAATAAATATTTAGCCCTCTAGACCAAATCATGGTTTTCATGTTTGATTCCTCCATATATTGGGCCTCAAAATGAATTCTTTGTCTTCGACCTCTTCTAAATTAGAATCTGATTCCAAAGTTGAAGTAGAAGTAGAGCCAATAAAAATCTCATCGTCCTAATGAGACTCAGATTCGTTACTTTTTCCCTCTTGTAAAATTGGGATGGGGTCTCCAAGCAATTCAACATCAAAAATCTCATAATCAGATTCCCAAGCCCCATCATTTGAAAATGACATTGTAATGGAACAAATTCCGATAGAATCTGGGTTAGATCCAGAGACATCAACCCCAATTTTATATTTTGGGACTTAATCTCAATCATTTCAGTATCTTGATGCTTGTCAACCTCCATTAAATCATGATCCCAGGGTTTCGAATTATTGTCCAACATAGGAGGGATGGGCAAATCAACCTTGGACTTAACTAGTTGAGGGCAATCTGGGTTAGTGTTGAGAGCGAAAAACTACGCGATTGAAGTTGGATTTGAAAACAAGTTATTGTAGTTTGATTTGAGGAGCAATCCACCAATAGATAAATTTAACCGAAATTTATAAAGAAATTCCGAGTTGAACACAGGGAGGCTACGTCGATCTTAAATCCGCGATTATATTTTTTTTATATTTTTATTTGAAAGCGAGATAATTACAATGGAATATAAACAATAAGAGAGAGAGTGAGAGATAGAGAGAGAACAATCACTTGATAAAATATTATTATTTTTACATCTAGAAAGTGGAAAATTCTATTCTAGAAAGCTATTAAAAAGAAGGGAGAGAGATATTATCCTCAATGAATGCTTGGAGGACGAGTCGGACGGAGCGACACTTGGAAGACGGAGGACGGAGTAGGAAAAAGGTGGATGAAGTAGGAAGAAGCGGGAACAAGGTAGCACGTCATCGTCGTCACGGGATCTACTTCCGAAACGGGGGTAAGAAAATTGGATTTGGCTCTAGAATAGCATCGTGGGTGTGGGACAAGCTTCCCTTGAGCTTTGGAGAGGGAGAGAGGTGAAGGAAGGGATTAGAAAAATTGGGATCAAAGGTCCTAGTTTGGAACCCGCGGGGTTTTGAATAATGCTAACTCACAGGTTGAGCCGCATCAAGTTGATTCACGAACTCCCGTCTAGAAGGAGCTCGTGATGAATGGAATCCCGAATTCTGGGATTGAGTGGATCGAGAATTGTTCATTGAGTTTCCAGCCATCCACTCCATCCTTTTAGTAACCAAGTCCACCTTATCTAGTTTATTACAAATCAATTCCATATCGAATGAATAAGAGTCGTGAACTTCATTAACATTCGATCTGGGTTGTTGGGAACGGTTAAAAGTATCCATGGAGGCATGATTAATCAAATTCTCACTCATCTCCTCAAACAAATCATGCATGCTATCTACGTCTTTGTTGAGGAAATTGCCTTTGTAAGAAGCGTCCACGTGATTTCTGAGTTGCTCAGTTAACCCGTGGTGGAAGATTTGCACGAGTTGCCATTTCGGCACCTCGTGGTGTGGACACCTTCGCAATAAGTCTTGGAATCGCTCCCAGGCAACATGAAACTACCCCCCCAGCCACTAGGTGAAGGTAGTAATCACTCGTCTCAGAGCATTGGTATGTCTGACAGGGAAGAATTTCTTTAGGAAAGCCGATTTCAGATCATTCCATGTTGCAATCGGCCTACCTATTTTCCTGTACCAATGAGCGGCTTTATCCCTAAGAGAATGGGGAAAGAGCCTCATGATCATTTGCTCTTCATTCATGTTTCATGCCTTGGTGGTTTGGACCAAAGTGGTCAAGTCCTCCAAATGCTGAAATGGGTCTTCAGAGCCAAGCCCATGGAAATGTTTGATCAGGCTTAACACCTAGGGCTTGATTTCTACATCTCTGGTAGGAATCTGGATGCTGGGACATTCCCTGTAATTTGAAGGATCATAAAAATCCTTCAAGGGCTGAGCGCTTGATTGCACAGCAAAAATACACCAACAATTGTGCCAACTTATGCTATTTCCAAGCATTGCCAGTGCATAATAGGCAACCATAGTCGCATTTGTGAAAATACATGCATGCATGCATTTATTTGAGAGGGGAGGAGAGTGAATAAAATGGCTGTGAAATTAACGTTTTCCTCAAGTGCTACTTCGCAAATTCACCATCTTTATTTTTAATTTTATTTGACTTTGAATTCTTCTCCGCGACTGCAAGGCATGGCAGCTTCCTCCTCGCGCCATTCCCTGCAGAGGCTTGCCCTGCACAGCCATGCTGAGCCATGCACAGCTAGGGCATGGCTGTGCATGCTTTCTTCCTCTTTAAAAGGGCACGGCTTCTTCTTTGCAAAGGGAGCCTGGTCCACCCACACGAACAACACCTTCTCTAGGCCGTCTCCTCCCCTCTGCCTCCATACACAGCCTCTCCTCCTCTGAGGAGCCACTCTGCGGGCAGGAGAACCTCATTGTGGTGCACAACCACCACCGTGAGTCCTACCACCGCGCAACTCATCAAAGAGCCGGTGGGCGTGGTGGTTCTCTTCCCTGTTTCATCATTCCAAGCTAACCCTGCCATTGCCACAGGAGCTTCAAGCTTTGAAGCTCAACCGACAACCGCTCGTCCGCAGCAGCAGCAGCGCAGGCCACCGTGCGCGCTTGCAGGCCGCGCTCGCCTCCTACTTCTTCGCATCTTCGCCCGCCTCTCCGTGCAAGCTAGCAGCCGGTGCAGCTTCTCCGCGCGCGCGCCAGCCGCCCACACCTCCCGCACTCACAGCACCGGGCACAGGCGGTCGCGCGAGTCGACCCGGCATTGTAGCCATTGTTCACGCATTTCAGTGGAACACTGTGGCTACAGTGCGGTGACCGGTAAGTTTCTCACTTATTCGGTCACCCGGTGAGCCGTGACCATCTGCAACCCGTCCGTGCATGACTGTGCCCGTTCCAGCGTACGCCCGCGCCCGCTCCTGCGTACGCCTATGCCCGCTCCTTTACCCGCATCCGCCTGCTTTAGCGCCAGCGCCTTCTCCTGCACCCGCCTCTCCGTGCAGCGCTGTGTGCTGCGGTTTCCTCCCATTCCTGCTCCTGCGTGCGCGCACGTCTTCGCGTGCCTACGGGCCTGCGCGCGTGCGTGGCCATCAGACGATGCACTGGGGCTCCATACGACCTAACTCGCCTCCTTCACTCTAGCAGAAGCGCTCGCTCTCTCTCTCTCTCTCTCACAGCACCCTCTCACTCTCTCTGCCGACACATATACACACACACTCACACTCTCGCACACACACACTCTCACCTATACACTACTATATACTTATATATATATACATATATATATTTATATCTATATATATTTATATACATATATATAAATCTATACATATATTAGTACTTATATAACTAAGTATAAGTATATATAAATATATATATATATACATATATTTATACACACATATATATATATACATATATATACATACATATATACATATACTTATAACTATAAATACATATATATATTTGTATATCTATCTATATATATCTATATACATAAATACTTATACTAATATATATGTATATATATACATATACATATATATAACTATATACATATATATATATATATATATCTATATCTATATACATAGTTATATATACATACATATATATACAACTATAAATATATATATATATATACACACACATATATCTATCTATACATATATTTACATATCTATATTCATATAGATATATATTTACATATATATACATATATTTTCATATCACCTACCATACGTTGTATCGCGGGAATATCTGCACCAGTTGCTGATATTCCCCGATACACGCGTACAGAAAGCATGTTCGCATTCATCTTCCACCATCCATCTTACACTCCACGCGGCACTTCGTCCTGTTGGTTCCGTCTTCCTAGATGACGACCGACTCGATACCGTGCTACACACCATCTCCACCTCCACCCCCACCCCTATATACTTATATAATATATACAAATATATATACTATATTTACCTTATTTCTATTTCTCTTTTCTTGCCATTAAAAAGATAAAAAAATATACAAAAGAGAAAAGATAATCCTTGACTTGCAGGTACTCAGTCTTGCGAATAGCAAGACCAGTTTTGGAACCCTAATTTAGCTCAAAGCTAAGAACCTGATTTTGAGGGTGTATCTCAAGGAAAAAAATTATCAGAAAAAAATATTAAATAGAAAAACACCAAAAACATAATAAACGAACGAAAGAGATTTGTTATAGGAAAGGCGTAGAAACTTGTTTACTTCTAATCCCACTTCCCTGAGTTCAACCCTGGGCCTAAAAGTGGCCAAGATAAAATCAAGTAGGCCAGGTTAAAAAAATTTTGTAAAGAGATGGTTAGGCCTGATTTAGGTTAACCACTATACGCATTTCAACGATTAAATCACCATATTAACACAACCTATCCGGGTCTACACACCACATCTTTTCATGGTGCCGTTGCCGAGGAAGTGCGCATTTAAGTAAGTTTCTACTCCATTCCTTTAATTTTTCTCTTCTTGTACCCTTTTCTTCACGGGTGTTTCTATTTTTTGGTGTGCAGGTGAACCAGTTGCAAGGAGAAGGCAGGCAGACAAAGTCAGAGATGTGGGCAGATCCAAGGCGGGAACGAGAGCGTGAAGTCGCCGGTACCGTACTGGAGCTTCGCACACATTGCCGAACAAGTAGGTCTTTCTTTCTTAGCAACCTAGGCTAACTTATAACCTTAATAAAAAAAAAACTGAAAAAACTAGAACAACATCTTAGGATCTCTTGGCGCAAGTGGATTAAAAATCACTTGTTTGATTGTTTGCCTTCACTCCCACCACCCCGAGATTTCTCGCCAAACTTCTCATAGAAAAAATCCAAGAATCTTGATTCTTGAATCTTTAGCCGTGTGAAGTATTCTTTGAGGAAAAAATAAAAGATTGATTGCCATACCTCTTTGCCTCATTTATCTGCAATTTGGGATCACATTTTTGGTGGGGAGACTTGGAATGGAGTTGATTCCAACCCCACCACAACCTTTCACGTGCCTAAGATTCGATCCTGAATACTTCAACCCCAACAATCTGATTTTCTTTATCTTTTGGTTGAGCCTTGTGTGTGGAAATCATTTTTGTGATTGGGAGCACTTGAATTGAAGTGCTTTGGCTCCCTTTCACACTAATCTAAAATTGATTCGTGCATCCACACATAGAAATCTCCATTTAGGGAAACCCATTACATTTTAGCTTGCATTAACCAACTGACATTGAAGAAGGGTTTGTTGGGCATAGAAGAAAACCAGTATTCTCTCAAAACCCGAATATTGGTTGAATTGGTAATTCAGAGAAATCCTAAAATCCATACTACTTAAGGCTGAATTCTAAAAACCATTCACCAATTAAAACTTCAATTCGGGGAGATTTCCCCGTTGCATGCTTGATTTACACACTTTGTAAAATCAATCACTTGGGCATTACCCGTAAATAACGCCATTCACATTCCAGAAGCACTTGATCCTAAGACTCTAATTAAAATTGGTAGCAACTTGACCCTTCTTAAGGATTGGAGGTCTAACTACCTGCGTGTAGCACCTACATGCTGGTGAGGGTTCCCGCGTGTTATCAGGTGTCTAAGATTGGGGCAAATGGCCTTTCAATCTGGCCCGGTGGTTTCGTGGTGCTCGCATTCGGTTCCGTAGTTTGTGATAGTAGGTAACTTAGATCTTTAGGTCTAAGGGCACACTGTAGAGGTTAGGAATTTGATTGTATTGATTTGTCATCAAGTGTACCTTTGCGGTGTCATTTCTCTCATCTCTTTTTCCCTTCTTATCCCCCTAACTCTTCCTACGGTAGTGCATGTTTCGGAGGAGGTCACAAAACCCTAAACTATGTGAATTGCCTGATAATTTTAGAAAAGAAGCCGAATCATCCTCCTCCACAAACATGGCTGCACGCCCATTCCCAAATCCCAAGGGAGGAAATTACCCTCAAAACCCACTAGGTGGTGGAGCCTTAGATCCCATAACCTGCCTCCAAGCCCAAATGGAAATGTATAATGAACAAATTGAGGCCATTAGGGAAACTTTGGAGGAAATGCAGAACCCTCTCGAATGGGAGGAGCCTAGGTCTCTTAGCTCGTATCAGAATCCCGCTGCTACAGAGACTGTAGGACAAATTCAGGTCCCCATGGGCATGGACGACTTTGAACTGAAACCTAACATAATTGGCCTGATAAATTTTCACTTCCATGGTCTTGCAAGTGAAGATCCTTTTCTCCACTTGGAAGACCTAACCCGATTAGCTGAAACTGTTAAACCAAGAAATATCGGGTTACCTATTATCCTCATGAAAATGTTTTCATTTTCATTGCGGGATAAAGCGTCGCAGTGGTTACGCACCCTTAGGAGAACCATCCACTCTTGGGAAGGGATGCGAACAGCGTTTCTCAAGAAGTTCTTCCCAATCGGGCGAACTAATGCGCTTCGCCATGCTATCACTTCATTTACGCAACAAAACGGCGAACAGTTTCATGAGGCATGGGAGAGATATAATGACCTCCTAAGGAAGTGTCCGCACCATGGTTTGCCTAAGTGGCATATAGCCCAGATTTTTTAGTATGGGCTAAATGAGACTTTAAAGCAGATTGCAGATGCTTCCTGCGGAGGGAATGTCATGAATAAAGACGAGAATGGAGCATTCGAATTATTTGAAAATATGAGTGAAAACTCAATGAACAATGCTTCCATTGTCACCTTTAATTGTACCAGCCTACCTCGTAATGTCCATGAAGTTGACATGGGACGCTCCCATTCATCCACAGATCTCTGCCTTATCGCACAAAAATTGGATGAAGTCTCCGTCGTGCACAAGAAGCTGGACGAGCTTCTAGCCAACCCTGCCCATTCTATGGCAAACACCCCCTCTTCACCACTTCATCACAATCCCAATTCTTCCAACACTAGGCTTATCCCAAGAAACCCCGTAAGACCTTCCTTACTGAGTGTCGCGCCGAGCAACTCGGTAAGTCATGTGGATCTGGCTTCTGCAAGCCAGTATTTTGACAGGGAGGACCAAGCCTTCGTGTGCTCGGAAGTGTATTTACATGCGGACGCATCTCTTGTGCCTTGAGGAACAACCCGTTCTCTGCCACTTATAACCCAGGGTGGCAAAATTATCCGAACTTTACATGGTCCAACAACTCGCAGCGCTAAAACCCCACAGGTGGACCAATGTGACCGTCCGCACCCGTCATCCCAAGGGCCCAGTCTAATCCTATGGTGAATCCACCATCGGGTCCTTGCGTACCGCAAACAGAACACGCATCAAGTCCTCTTGATAAATTGATGCGAATTGTGACGGAAATGTCAAAGCGCCATGAAGAGAACATGACCTCTCTTTAGCACCAATTGGCGCAGCAGAATGCTGAGATCAGTCAACTACGCATGGCGACTTGATCTCAGGGCACTCTTCCAGCCCAACCTATTCCCAACCCACGAAATTTCGTACCCCGTGGTCCTCAACCACAGGTACGACCTTCTCAGGGGCAGGTTCATCAAATTATGCAAGTTCCGAGCATTCCACAGGGATTTCAGGCTAATCCCACTGCAGCACCTCACTCTTATGTCCCTATTGCGAACCCTTCTCCACCTTATGATCCCACTGGACTCACATCGTCCAATGCTATCACTACGAGGAGCGATAAGCAGACCGTTGATCCGCCTCGACCTGATCCTGGCCCGTCTTCTTCATCGCCCTCTCATTCGGGATGCACACCGCATTCGCGAGAGGATGATACACCCAAATTGGTGCCAGAATCAGTCCCATTCCCTGAGGCTCTACTGAGGGAGCCAAAAGGCAAGAAGAACGATACGCAGGCCTTTGATAACCTACGTAATTTGTTCGGGGATGTAGAAATCAAGGTACCCCTGCTCGAGGCTATCGATCATATACCTACTGTCGCCCGATTTTTCAAAGAATACACAACACCCAGGCGACAGTCAAAGAAAACTAAGAATCCGGTGGTTCTCTCGCCTCATGCGAGTTGTGCTATACTGTCAAATCTACCACCAAAGCAGAAAGATCCAGGCACACCGCTTATTTCTTGTAGCATCCAAGGCTGCAATTTTAACCGTGCCCTACTTGATCTAGGATCTTTCATCAATCTTATACCAACCATCATGCTCGAAAAGTTTTCCTTGGGAAATCTGAAACCCACCCTGTCACGTTACAGTTGGCAGATCGTTCTGTCAAAATTCCGAAGGGTGTGGTGGAAGACGTGGTGGCTAGTGTCAACAGCCTCTGTTTTCTTGTTGACTTTCTTGCTTTAGATATGGAAGTTCCTAGCTCACTTTTTGATTGTCCGATCATCCTTGGTCGACCTTTCTTGGCCACAGCCCGTGCCCATATCGACTGCGAGTCAGGCTGTATTGAGATTGCAGTTGGATCTGAGAAGCTCAAGCTTAACATCTTCAAGGCAGCCAAGAACTTTGATTGCAATTGCATCGAGGATGACATGTCTGATGAGGACATGGCCATTAGCACATGTATCAGACTAATTGGGACCTATTTTGACTGCTGCAGATTACCTGTAAACATTGACGATTGCTTGACCAACACATATTGTGACGTTCCCCCATCCCTCCCTATTCCCGTACCTTCTCCTGACAAGACTTCTGACGAGGTTTTCTCCGCTTCCCATACCTCATGGTCTGAGTCATATCTGGGCTACTCACTGCCGGTCCACACCCTTGAAGACCGGATTGCCCTTTCTTTACCGCCAAATCAGGCGGATTTGCAACTCCACACTAGGACCTTGAGCCCATATACTTCTCACTGGGGCTATTCCTTTTTGGATCCATCTATCCAAGAAGTCCCTCTTCTTGGCCAATCTGAGGGCCAACTTCTTCCTCTTGACTTATTTTCTGATCAGCCTGGGACACTCTTGTCCCAAGAAATGCCAGATCTTTCACCATCCACTATCACGATCACTTCACTTTTCACTTCACCACCCACCATCCACCCACCCTACCACCCTGCTGTATACCCTGCACCTCAACTCTCGTTACCTGATCTTTCGTCCTTCCTCTACCCTTCCCTGCATGCATATGAGGACATAGCATCGTTTGGCATGGGGGGGTGGATAGGCATCCATAGGATCTGGGTATTTTTTGGTATCATGCAGTTCCATCTATCTATATATATATATATAAAATGGTGTTTAGTAATGATCTGAAGGCTGAAAAAAAAGTACAATAAGTGTTTATGGATATTCAACCATTGTTTTGAAGACTTTCCAGGCCACAGAAGCTTGATTCGCTCAGGCTCAGGCTTAATTCACTTGAGCATTGACAAAATAGATCAGAATTTCTCCTAATTAAGGACGTATTCTTATACCTGAGACACTAGTATAGGATTCGTTGGTTTGCTTCTACTTGAGAGCCTGATGTAAACACATTTACACTACTTAAAATGTCTATTTATGCATGTTCTTAAGCATAGGATTGCATTTCATGATATAAATATTGCATTACATGCATCATCTTGCATTTAGAGTAGTTTGAATAAAATGGAGGTTAATTGTCTCCTTTTATGTGCTTGGACAGGGCAAATATTTTATCGGGGCCTCGGATCAAAGATCCAACCGTATGGATATGATCAGGGCGACGATTGGAGTTCAACGACTCCAAGATCGCCCTAATCAGGCATCCGTAGCATCAGATAGAGACCGAGGAACCCTAGAAGATCAAGGGCCAGGATGGTGTAAATCCGCACTTCAGATGGAAAATCCGACCACACGGATGAATTCGGATCGACGATCGCAGCCGAACGACACAAAAATCAAGTCAATCCGACATCCGTGGCACCATCTACAACTTCCAGAAGATGGACGGCCAAGATAGCGCCACGTGGCGCCATCCCAGCCGCCCAATCGGCCGCAGGAGTCCTGTGAAGACCACGCAACGTCTCCTCTCCGCCGTTGGATCTCGATCCAACGGCTGCGGTCGCGCGCGTTTAAAAACGTCCGCGCGACCATTTCGCCGCGTAGCGCAGCGGCTACGCAGCTGCGGGCGAAGCGGAGGTCGCGGGTTCGAGCCGCGGAGAGGGGGGCGAAGGCGCGGGCGAGCGGGCGCGCACGAGCGTCAGATGAAGATCCAACGGCCGCGCGCGCCCGATAGCGCCGACGCGCAATTGGACGCCCTGGTGGGCGCGCGATCGCACGCGGGCGGCGCGCTACGCAGCGGGCGCGGGCGCGATCTAAGCCGTCCGATCTCTCGATCGGACGGCTGAGACGACGCGGACGTGCGTCTGCGTTACGCGCGCAGGTAGCCGAGCGGGCGCGCGTGGCGCGGCGGCGACGGCGACGGCGACGGCGGGGCTTTAGCGACGGTTTTATCCGTCACTAAAGACCCCTTATTTATTATTTTGAAGATGTAATGTCCATTTTGCCCCCACTCCTTGCAACTATAAAAGGAGACCCCCTCCATACGAAATTTTCATCCCTTCCTTCTCCTCTCTACCTCTCCAAAGCTCAAGAGAAGCTTGTCCCACACCCGGGATGCTTCTCGCGAGATAAAGTCCAAATTTTCGTCCCCCTTCGGAAGTGGATCCCGCGACGACGACGGCGTGCTGCTTCGTTCCCGTTCTTCTGCTTCGTCCTCCTTCGTCCCGCTTCGTTCTCCTTCGTCCAGGCGTCGTCCCGTCCGGCTCGTCCTCCAAGCGACCGTCGAGGAGGATTTCTCTCTCCCTATTCTTTTTACTGCTTTCTAGTATAGATTTACTGCTTTCTAGAGTAGTCTATTCGTCCTCCGAGCGATCGTCGAGGAGGACATTTCTCCCTCCATTCTTTTAATGCTTTCTAGAGTAATTGTTTTATGTTTTCTAGTTATAATGAAAGAACTCTTTTATGATAAATTCCTTGTCTATTCTACATCTCATTTTGATTTCCATGTATAGTATTCCTTCTCTCTCTCTTACTCCCTCTCTCTCTTTTATTTGTTGTAGATACTTAGATAGTTTAAATTGAATTTCTTTGTGACAAAATAAAAAGAAACGCGGAGTTTTTAAATCAAACGTTCGCCTCCCTGTGTTCGACCCGGAATTCTTATTTCGGTATAAATTTTATTTGTTGAACACGAATCCTTCACTTTCGAACTACAACGACGGGTTTTTCAAAAAAACCAAACACGTTAGCGTAGATTCTCGCGCTCAACATTTTGGCGCCGTTGCCGGGGAGGCAACGCTCTTTGATTTCTCTTCGCGTTTTGTAACTTACAAATCATTTACCTCACTTTTCTCCTTTCTTATTGTAATTGCAGGTACTCTTTTGAGACAGGCAAAAGCGGTAGATCGGAGTAAAGTGCTGTGGAAGGTTTTGTAAGTTACCCCCCACCTCCCACCCATTAGATTTCATTTCATCACATAATAATTCAAACATCAATCAACCTAGGTGTTCTTATAAACTCTAAGGTTAGATTGTTTGTTGTTTGACATCCATACTCACTCCAACCCCCACATTAAAAAAAGAAAAAAATAAAAAAAATCTCACAGAGGTACACAACCTCATCTGATTTTCTAACTCAACCGGTAAACCAATCTTAGGAGCCGGTACACACATCCAAACACATAATCGAGTAGAAATCAGATTGGGTAATCATTTGTGTGCCTAATTAGGTGGTGCATCAGGCCAGTTGTTTGAGTTGTTTGGGCCGCACCACTTCAAATAAAATCAACTCATCTAGTAGCTGCCAATTAGGTTCAACTCTTAGGGATCTACCAGGCACTCCACATTCTTTTTAAACTTTAAAGGAAAATATCTTCACCTGTGCTTGCAAAACCTGGTGTGCCAATGAAACTTGATTGAAAACACCTAAAGTTGAATCCTAAAAGCTACTAAGCAAGATTTGAACCTTAAAATTCACCACATCAAAAATAATCTTGCTTGAAAACCACTGGTTGTGCACGCACACACAAAGCAATCAATCATTAAGGGCACAACCCATTTAAAGGGCCCATCACATTCCAAAGTACATTCAAACCTAGCCCTAAATAAAACAGAGTAGACGTTGGCCTTAAGGATTGGACTCACTCTTCAGAACTCAGAACGAGATTATTTTCGATTAGTCTGTTTCTACTGTTCAATCTGATGTCTAGCTAGGGGAGCAGAGTCAAACGATCGCGGCTGGGGGGTACACTAGGAACCGGAGGCGCAAGCCGAAGGAAGAACCTTCTCCCCAGTCCCTCCTTCTAACTGGTTGGATTGAACAGACAGAAGTAGATCAAATTGTTCCTTTATCTCAAGACGGGTTTTGAGAGTCTGTAGGTCTGTAGGCTAACCCATTTAAGAACAGGTTTGATTGTTTGTATTGCAGGGCACCTTTCTTCCTCCCGTATCTCATGAATCCTTCCACATATTTCACGCATTCCCGCTCTTTCCCTCCTGTTGTAAATTATCCTCAACATGACGATTATCCCAATTCGTATTGTAATAGACTATCAGTTAGTTGGGATAATTCGGATTGGGGATACAATTCCGGACCCCCGTGTTTAGGGTCTAACCCTGAACACTTTGATTCTCAATTCTATCCTTCTCAGAGTTGCATCGATTATAGATCGTCCTCCTTTCATGAACAACCTAATGCGATCTACAATCAAGAAGGATACACTGATCCTTACCCATCCTCTGATTTCACTGCCTTTAGGTCATCTCCATCTTTTGAACAATCTGAAATGACCTATTATCAGGATGGGTATAACGAATCTCAATTCGTTAATTCCTCTACATTGATGTCAAACCCGCCCAACCCTGAACCAACTCATTTGGTTCAGGTTAATCAGGTTCAAGATAAGGTTCTGGCTAACTTGAGGAATATCATTCAATCTTTAGAAGTTCAGCCAATACCTTGCATTGAGAGATTGGAGCCCCTGATTGAAATGATTGATGATTTAAACAAGTCTTTGTTGGATTGGCTCCAGGATGTTAAGGATAAGAACCCGGGTGAGTTTCTACTTGGGAAATTAGCGAAATTGAGGATGAGATTCGTGGTTGCTTTGATTCAATCTTGGAATAATTCCCAGGATGAACTCTCTTCAGGAAAGCCAATGACAGAACCCGCTCAGGCACCTGTTGGGGGGGACACGTGTTACGAAGCTGACCAGATTGAATTAAAGCAACCAATTAAGGATGATCTGATTTCTTCACCTGAGATCCCTGAGCCGGGTTATGAGAAAACGTATGTCTCCTGGGAACACAAAGTGACAACTGATTTTGGGACATACATTGATACGGATCCTGATTTCTTTGATGGTGAAGATTCAAGTTGCGAAGTCTCACACGAGTTTTCAAATCACGATTTTTGTGAGACGATTGGGCCTGAGGAATCTGATAGATCATTTGATAGCCCAATAACTAAGGAAACTGATCTTATTAGGGCACACGATACAGATCCAGAATCGCATTTTCTGGAGGAATCAATTCAATGCCCTGATTATCAGTTACACCCTGTTGAGCTTATTGATGATTTTAATTCTGAGATAATTAGACCCAAGTCAATTTTGATTCTGCCACATCATTTACACTTGGAGATTCCAGACGGGGTGATGAATATACAAGATGTCCTGGAATTTGATACACTTAATGAGGAGGATAGGAGCGGGGAAGTTCTAATTTGGGAAGTTAATTTTGGAGGAAATGGAAGATTGAGTCGAAGGGTTCCTTTTAAGCTGAAACCATCAAATCAGAACCCTTACGACATTTGTTTCGAGGATGTCAAACTCAAGCACACATTTAACGATTATCCTTTTGAGCTTCAATTCTCTGTAACCCGACATTTTGGCCTTGGGTTGCATCCTCACAAATCGCAGGCCCGACCCCGCTTGCATTCTGATTTTAGGTTTTGGGTAATTTTTATCCAGAACCTAAGATATTCTCGATTATGGGGTGTGGGTCTGCACCACAATCTGGTCCACATCTGTGGACCTCTGCTGACAGGTCAGAGGATTCTTCTGTTCATTCTAATTCTGACCTGCACATGTGAATTCTTCATTTCTTTTCTTTGTATAGTGTGCCTAGCTGAAGGCACTAAACTCAGCACATATACAGTTCTTTTTCATTTTCATCTCGGAGCGGACCCGATATCCACGCAATTCAGGTGCTTTCTACGCTTTTCCACTCTGTTTTATGTCTTTTTAATACAATGAGGACATTGCATTAGATAGGCATGGGGGGGTGGATATTTATCTTTGAATTCATTCGTCAGCTCCGTAGATTTGTTTTATTATTAAAAAAAAAAAAAATCGAAATTAGGAAAGAGAATTTGGGTTTAAGAAAATTTTCGATCTTAAGAAATACTATATTATGTTCTGAACACAAAGACCCTTCAGGTCTTTGGACTTAATCAGCCTATGTATCCACTAAAATGTGGATTTGTTTTTCGAGTTCTCGCCAACTTGAATTTTATTTTAATTGGAGTAAATAAGTTTGGGTGATAAGTACACGACTTATCAACCCGCCCTCTGATGTGAGGGAATTTTGAGTCTTAAGCATCTACACACTTTCTTTGCACTGACTCGTTGTTTGGCGATTTTAACGGAAATTGGGTAGCTAATGAACCTTCTTGGGTGATATGGCTGGCAAGTTATCGTGGGTAACAGCCCATAGGTAGGTTGTCCAGAGCCCAGTCACTGGACCTTTCTCTTTTTGCTGCCTTTAGGTAAATCTTAGACCAGGGAAGCCACCTACTTAAAAAAAAAAAAAAAAAAAAAAAAAAAAAAAAAAAATCAAAAAAGAGAAAAGAACAAAAAGAAATAAGCCACACTTCGCCGCACGAGTATGGCTGGCAAGTTGTCGGTGGTAACAGCTCATCGACCGGTTGTCCAGAACCCAGCTCAGAAAATGCACTAAAAATTCCCAAAACACTTAGGAAGAAGCGGAGAAGTAGAATAAACCGGGGAGATATACACTGGATTCACCCTTGTGTTGACCCCGTTAAAAAATAAAAGTAGGGAGAAAGCTACCGGTTGTAAAGATACACCTTTAGGCAGAATTCTTTTTGAGGTCACCTAGAGGCGTAGAAATCCGAAGTCCGTTTTAATTGCCGGTCAACGAGTCTATCACAATCACAATAAGATGCTTAAAACTTAGGGTTCTCATCAAATCTTGGGTGAGTTGAATGGCCGTAGAAAGCCACTCTTAAACCCTAAAATTTGAAAATCTAAAAAAAAAAATAAAAACAGAAAAAGAAATTTTTCTTTGAATAAGGCGAGGCTTGAGGCGGTCTGCATTTTGGCTGATACCCGGGCACTGTTGTGTCTTTGAAAGTTCAGTTCTTAAGTAGACAATTTCTTAATGATTGAAAATAACTCAGGTCCAAATAATCTAACCTAATTCTTTTATAAATAGCATATAGTTTTTGCTAGGGACTAGCAAAAGATAGGCATGGGGGTATGATGTAAACACATTTACACTACTTAAAATGTCTATTTATGCATGTTCTTAAGCATAGGATTGCATTTCATGATATAAATATTGCATTACATGCATCATCTTGCATTTAGAGTAGTTTGAATAAAATGGAGGTTAATTGTCTCCTTTTATGTGCTTGGACAGGGCAAATATTTTATCGGGGCCTCGGATCAAAGATCCAACCGTATGGATATGATCAGGGCGACGATTGGAGTTCAACGACTCCAAGATCGCCCTAATCAGGCATCCGTAGCATCAGATAGAGACCGAGGAACCCTAGAAGATCAAGGGCCAGGATGGTGTAAATCCGCACTTCAGATGGAAAATCCGACCACACGGATGAATTCGGATCGACGATCGCAGCCGAACGACACAAAAATCAAGTCAATCCGACATCCGTGGCACCATCTACAACTTCCAGAAGATGGACGGCCAAGATAGCGCCACGTGGCGCCATCCCAGCCGCCCAATCGGCCGCAGGAGTCCTGTGAAGACCACGCAACGTCTCCTCTCCGCCGTTGGATCTCGATCCAACGGCTGCGGTCGCGCGCGTTTAAAAACGTCCGCGCGACCATTTCGCCGCGTAGCGCAGCGGCTACGCAGCTGCGGGCGAAGCGGAGGTCGCGGGTTCGAGCCGCGGAGAGGGGGGCGAAGGCGCGGGCGAGCGGGCGCGCACGAGCGTCAGATGAAGATCCAACGGCCGCGCGCGCCCGATAGCGCCGACGCGCAATTGGACGCCCTGGTGGGCGCGCGATCGCACGCGGGCGGCGCGCTACGCAGCGGGCGCGGGCGCGATCTAAGCCGTCCGATCTCTCGATCGGACGGCTGAGACGACGCGGACGTGCGTCTGCGTTACGCGCGCAGGTAGCCGAGCGGGCGCGCGTGGCGCGGCGGCGACGGCGACGGCGACGGCGGGGCTTTAGCGACGGTTTTATCCGTCACTAAAGACCCCTTATTTATTATTTTGAAGATGTAATGTCCATTTTGCCCCCACTCCTTGCAACTATAAAAGGAGACCCCCTCCATACGAAATTTTCATCCCTTCCTTCTCCTCTCTACCTCTCCAAAGCTCAAGAGAAGCTTGTCCCACACCCGGGATGCTTCTCGCGAGATAAAGTCCAAATTTTCGTCCCCCTTCGGAAGTGGATCCCGCGACGACGACGGCGTGCTGCTTCGTTCCCGTTCTTCTGCTTCGTCCTCCTTCGTCCCGCTTCGTTCTCCTTCGTCCAGGCGTCGTCCCGTCCGGCTCGTCCTCCAAGCGACCGTCGAGGAGGATTTCTCTCTCCCTATTCTTTTTACTGCTTTCTAGTATAGATTTACTGCTTTCTAGAGTAGTCTATTCGTCCTCCGAGCGATCGTCGAGGAGGACATTTCTCCCTCCATTCTTTTAATGCTTTCTAGAGTAATTGTTTTATGTTTTCTAGTTATAATGAAAGAACTCTTTTATGATAAATTCCTTGTCTATTCTACATCTCATTTTGATTTCCATGTATAGTATTCCTTCTCTCTCTCTTACTCCCTCTCTCTCTTTTATTTGTTGTAGATACTTAGATAGTTTAAATTGAATTTCTTTGTGACAAAATAAAAAGAAACGCGGAGTTTTTAAATCAAACGTTCGCCTCCCTGTGTTCGACCCGGAATTCTTATTTCGGTATAAATTTTATTTGTTGAACACGAATCCTTCGCTTTCGAACTACAACGACGGGTTTTTAAAAAAACCAAACACGTTAGCGTAGATTCGCGCGCTCAACAGAGCCTAAGTAATCTTGGCTCACACTACACATATAAAGAAAGACCAGGTGAACATAAGATCCAACCCTATTGTTCATTAGGGAAGGTGGAGTCCTTACCTGTGCGTGCAGGTAGACTTCTTATCCCAGGTTTTAGTCTTATGTTTAGGAGAGACTCTTTCAACAAAAAAGGAACCCTCCCACCAAAAAGAAAAGTGTGCTCCTCCAAATAATGTTGTAAGAGATATACTGACATGTGTTTCAAAAAAAAGAAAAAAGATGCAAATAAATTAGTATGTCTCGCAAATGTCTATAAAGTCTCCACCTTAAAAAAAGTTCTTCAGGGCAAATACCCTATTTCCTGTGATCCACAAATGTCATAAAATGGGAGTTGAGTTTTCCGTCATCTTTTTAAGGGTCAATCCGAAGACACGAGCTGAAACTGGGACCAACCTGTAGTTAAAAATTTGTGAAACCCTGGGCTTGAGCCTTAATGTTCATCTGGTCAGTCTTGATCCTTCACTAAGCACAAGCCATAATCTCTTGAGCTCTCGAGTACGGCAAAACCTCCTGGGTCCTGGAAATCGTACTGAAGGTTTAAATATCAAGAGTCCAGGTTAGTTGAGAGATGATCTATGTCATATGAGACTTAAAGTACTGGTAGTCTTCTCTACAATTGGTTCTCACAATATCCAACAATAAACACACCAATGTTGCCTCAGAAGAAAATCTTCAGCTTAAGATCATTTCTAAATACAACACAAAAATGTTTTGCTAGGGACCAGCAAAAGATAGGCATGGGGGTATGATTGCACAGCAAAAATACACCAACAATTGTGCCAACTTATGCTATTTCCAATCATTACCAGTGCATAATATGCAACCATAGTCGCATTTGTGAAAACACATGCATGCATGCATTTATTTGAGAGGGGAGGAGAGTGAATAAAATGGCTGTGAAATTAACGTTTTCCTCAAGTGCTACTTCGCAAATTCACCATCTTTATTTTTAATTTTATTTGACTTTGAATTCTTCTCCGCGACTGCAAGGCATGGCAGCTTCCTCCTCGCGCCATTCCCTGCAGAGGCTTGCCCTGCATAGCCATGCTGAGCCATGCACAGCCAGGGCATGGCTGTGCATGCTTTCTTCCTCTTTAGAAGGGCACGGCTTCTACTTTGCAAATGGAGCCTGGTCCACCCACACGAACGGCACCTTCTTCTCCAGGCCGTCTCCTCCCCTCTCCCTCCATACGTAGCCTCTCCTCCTCTGAGGAGCCACTCTGCGGGCAGGAGCACCTCACTGTGGTGCACAACCACCACTGTGAGTCCCACCACCGCCCAGCTCATCAAAGAGCCGGTGGGCATGGTGGTTCTCTTCCCTGTTTCATCGTTCCAAGCCAACCCTGCCATTGCCACAGGAGCTTCAAGCTTTGAAGCTCAACCGACCACCGCTCGTCCGTAGCAGTAGCAGCAGCGTAGGCCACCGCTCGCCCGCACGTAGGCCACCGCGTGCTCCTGCAGGCCGCCGTCGCCTCTCGCTTCTTCACCTCTTCGTCCGCCTCTCCGGGCAAGCCAGTAGCCGGCGCAGCTTCCCCGCACGCGCACCGGCCGCCCACACCTCCCGCAATCACAGCACCGGGCACAGGAGATCGCGCGAGCCGACCCGGCACTGTAGCCACTGTTCATGCATTTCAGCAGAACACTGTGGCTACAGTGCGGTGACCGGTAAGTTTCTCACTTATCTGGTCACTCGGCACGCCGCGACCGTCTGCAACCCGTCCGCGCATTCCAGCGCCCGCTGCTTTGCCTGCATCCGCTCGCTTCAACGCCAGCACCTTCGCCCGCAACCGCCTCTCCGCGCAGCGCTGTGCGCTGCGGTTTCCTCCCACACCCGCTCCTGTGTGCACACACGTCTTCACGTGCCTACGCATCTGCACGCGTGTGTGGCCATCAGACGATGCGCTGGGGCTCCAGACGCCTAACTCGCCTCCTTCACTCCAGCAGAAGCGCTCTCTCTCTCTCTCTCTCACAGTACCCTCTCACTTTCTCTGTCAACACATATACACACACACTCACACTCTCGCACACACACACTCTCACCTATACCCTACTATATACTTATATATATATATACATATATATATTTATATCTATATATTTATATACATATATATATCTATACATATATTAGTACTTATATAACTAAGTATAAGTATATATACATATATATATATATATACATATATATACACATATATTTATACATATATATATATATACATACATATATACATATACTTATAACTATAAATACATATATATATATTTGTATATCTATCTATATATATCTATATACATAAATACTTATACTAATATATATATATACATATACACATATATAACTATATACATATATTACTATATATATACATATATATATATATCTCTATCTATATACATAGTTATATATACATACATATATATACAACTATAAATATATATATATATATACATATATCTATCTATACATATATTTACATATCTATATTCATATAGATATATATTTACATATATATACATATATTTTCATATCACCTACCATACGTTGTATCGCGGGAATATCTGCACTAGTTGCTGATATTCCTCGATACACGCATACAGAAAATGTGTTCGCATTCATCTTCCACCATCCATCTTACACTCCACGCGGCACTTCGTCCTGTTGGTTCCGTCTTCCTAGACGACGACCGACTCGACACCGTGCTACACACCATCTCCACCTCCACCCCCACCCCTATATACTTATATACTATATACATATATATATACTATATTTACCTTATTTCTATTTCTCTTTTCTTGCCATTAAAAAGATAAAAAAATATACAAAAGAAAAAAGATAATCCTTGACTTGCAGGTACTCAGTCTTGCAAATAGCAAGACCAGTTTTGGAACCCTAATTTGGCTCAAAGTCAGGAACTTGATTTTGAGGGTGTACCTCAAGGACAAAAATTATCAGAAAAAATATTAAATAGAAAAACACCAAAAACATAATAAACGAATGGAAGAGATTCGTTATAGGAAAGGCATAGAAACTTGCTCACTTCTAATCCCACTTCCCTGAATTCGACCCTGGGCCAAAAAGTGACTAAGATAAAATCAAGTAGGCCAGGTTAAAAAAATTTTGTAAAGAGATGGTTAGGCCCGATTTAGGTTAACCACTATACGCATTTTAACGATTAAATCACCATATTAACACAACCTATCTGGGTCTACATCAGCGCCTTGCATTCTCTAAAACCATTCTTGCATTCTCTGTGTTTGTTCCAGTTGCCTTTGAAATACCTCCTATGGATTCTAAGGTAGAGGAGGTGTTTGATCGGCCATGGGATCAATTTGGCCAAAATTCAATCTATGCCTCCTAGAATACTCTAGTGGTCCTTCCAATCAGAGATTCAGTGACCTCCTTCCTAGCATAAACTAGGAAGAGGTCGGAAGGACTAGGGATAAGAACCCTGTAGCAGAACAAAATAAGTTTGTCCTTAAGTGGGGTAGCCTAAGGATCTACAGACTCTCAGAATCTACCTTAAGATTATAGATGATTTACTCGACTTGCATCCAATCAATCCAACCAGTTAGAAGGAGGGACTGGGGAGAAGGTTCTTCCTTCGACTTGCACCTTCGGTTCCTAGTGTACGCCCAAACCGCGATTGTTTAACGCTACTCCCCTAGCTAGACATCGGATTGATTAATACAAGCAGGTTAATTGTAAACAATCTCAGACTAGGCCCCGAAGAGCGAATCAATCCTTTAGGCCAACGTCTACTTGATTTTATTTAAGCCTGGGATTGTAGTACTTATGGAATGTGGTGGGCCGTTAAGATGGGTTGTGCCCTTAATGATTGATTGAATATGTGTAAGTGAGTGCACAACTGGGGTTTTTAAGCAAGATTATTTTTGATGGGTAGATTTTAAGGTTCAAATCTTGCTTAAGTAGCTTTTAGGGTTTGGAATTAGGTTAATTCAATCAAATTTTGAGGCAAACCAGATTTTTAAGCATGGGTAAAGATCTTCTTCCTTTTGAAATCAAAAGTAAAGTGGAGTGCCTGACATTGACCTAAATTGAAAACCCTAAGGAGAAGCTACTTGGTGAGTTGATTTTAGGTTAAGTGGTGCAGCCCAAACAACTCAAACAATTGGCCAAAATTGCACCACTGAGTTAGGCACACAAAATGATTCACCTAGACTGATTTCTACTCTTTTATATGTTGATTTGTGTGTACTGGTTCCACAGATAAGAATCCGATTGAGTAGATGAAAATCAATTAGGTTATGTGCCTTGAATGTGGGTGTATGTAGTGTGTATGTTGATTTACCCCACAAGAAATATCTTTTTGTTATTTTTTTTATATGAGGATGAGATGAATTTGAGTGGAAATCCAAGCAACCAAACTAACCCTAGGATTTATGCAAACACCTAGGTTAATTGGAGTTTGAATTAATGTTGTGAGATGAAATCTATGGAGGGGGAAGAATGGGGAGTACTTACTGTTGTCTTCAACTACACTTTACTCCGATCTACCGCTTGAAGATTCCCTGTTAAGATACCTGCAAAACAATAGATGAGAAATAAAGCCAATTAGAAAATAATAAAGTGCGCAAAATGTGGAAAGAAAATAAAAAATCTTTCCCTCCGCGGCAGCGGTGCCAAAATGTTGAGAGTGGAAAACTACACGATCGAAGTTGGATTTGAAAACCCGTCATTGTAGTTCGATTTGCGACATAATCAGTTAATAGATAAATTTAACTAAATTTGTAAAGAAATTCTAGGTCGAACACAGGGAGGCTACGTCGATCTTAAATCCGCGATTGTATATATTTTTTTGTATTTTTGTTTGAAAGGGAGATAATTACAATGGAATATAAATAATAAGAGATAGAGAGACAACAATCACTTGATAAAATAATATTATTTTTACAACTAGAAAGCAGGAAACTCTATTCTAGAAAGTGATTAAAAAGATGGGAGAGATGTTATCCTCCTCGATGAATGCTTGGAGGACGAGCCAGACGGAGCGATGCCTGGAAGATGGAGGACGGAGCAGGGAGGAGGACGAAGCAGGAAGAAGCGGGAACAAGGTAGCACGTCGTCATCGTCATGGGATCCACTTCCAAAATGGGGGCGAGAAAATTGGATTTGGCTCTAGAATAGCATCCAGGTGTGGGATAAGCTTCTCTTGAGCTTTGGAGAGAGAGAAAGCTGAAGTAAGGAATGAGAATTTCATAGGGGAGGGGTATCCTTTTATAGTTGCATGGATTGGGGGTAATTTAGTCATTACATAGTTAAAACATTAAATGAGGAGGTCTTTAGTGACGGATTTAAGTGTCACTAAAAACCCCACATTGCCACAGCCTCGCATGCCCGCCCGCCTCCTCTCCTTTTGCGCGTTCAATGCTCGTCCACGTCTTCGCGATATCAGCCTTACGATCTCAAAATCGGACGGCTTAAAGTCATCTTTGCATGCTGATAAGTCCACTTTAGTGGACCATTATTTAGCCCAAGTACTCTTTAATTATCTGTCCTTAGTTTCTAATTAATTAGGAGTTAATTGATAATTCACCATAGTATTCGTATAATTTTGTGCACCAATGTTATAATATATGGTTATGATAATCTATATGGTTGATGCAGGGTAAGTGCAAGAAACTAGAAGGCATCATTCAGACATCCAAAGTCATTACATAAGACATCTTGAGGATAGTTTGGACATATGATAACCATCAATTGTGGATCTGCTGCAATTTACATTTTTAAGACGTCCCGAACTGAATCTAGACGTTTGATGTGCCTAACCTAAATAGAGCACCGCCTTCCTCCTCGCAACAACTCCCTCCGAGTCTATCGACACTGCCACCGCTTCACCACTGCTGCCAATTCGTTGGAAGAGCCGAGTCCTCGGGGAAAGGAAACAGGTTGGGAGAGAAAGCTACAATAGTAGGAGGTTTTAAAAAGAAAAGGCCCGGGCTTTTGGAAAAATGGACTTATCCCCCTGGAGGAGACTTCTCCATCTCCACCACCGTGCAACAGGCAAGCATTGTGGGACTTCCGTGTGCACTGTGGGACCTTTGGCGAGCTTCTTCTTCCTCTTCCTTCCACCTCCGCCTGCCCTCAACCTCCTATGCATGGTGACAGCAGCAACCCATCACTGCCCTACGCATGCCCGTGCGTGCACCAGCTTCATCGCGCAACCACGCCTCTGTGCAAGCGCATCTCCAACGTGCAACCAGCCCCACTGTGCAAGCGCCCCATCGTCCACCATGCCTCCACTGTGCAAGTGCATCTCCCGCGCATCACATGCCTGCATCTCCCCTCCCATGCATGGCCAGTAGGTGCATCACAACAGGAGCAACGCGCTACCTCCAGCCTGCCCTTCTTCTCTACGCACGACGCACCTCCTCAAGCGACCAGTAGATCCCACGTGCGACACCTAGCCGTGCGCGTGCAGATGCAGCAGCCCGCGTCCCCTCCTACAGCCTACAGCTAGCAATAGGAAGAAGCTCCACTGGCATCAAGCTCTTCGTCTGGCCAGTTCCGACCACCTCTCTTCGTGAAACCAACGTCAATGTGAAAACCTCGTCATGGTGCACTGCCCCCTTGACCCTTGCGTCCAGTCATTCCCTCTCCATCGCATGTGCACGATGGGAACAAACTCCCCTATTTTGCTACAGTAAAGTTTCAATTAGTATGTACGCTAAATGCCATTGCGGATGTTGTTATTCATTTATTTAAGGCATTAAATTATGGAAAGTAATTTTCATGGATATACCTCTTGTTTATTTGAATTACTTTTATGAAGGATTCAAAGCATCAGATGAGGTTATAGTAAATAGGGTTTATCCTATTGGAGATTAATACTTACACTTTTGCTATATTCCAAGATCACTACTCACTTGTTAACAGAATATTATATTATGGTGATTTTGCATGTGCACCCTTACATTATTGATTAATTCTTTATATCAAGAAATTATGTTGAAAACACATGCACCAGTTAGTATGCATATACATTGAGATTCCCTAATAAACAAGACATGACTCACAATTTTAATAGGCTAATTCCTCCCTGTGGAGACGACCTAACTATTTTCGTGGTTAGATTCTGAGAATTAAAGTGTTTTGAAAAATGATTTTCTACCACGCGACATATTACAATGATGCAACATTTTATGTCAAAGTTTTTATCGAAAATGAAGATCGCTCTCTCAAATGGCGTCGTTGCCGGGGAGGAAACATGCCTATTAATTTTTTTAGGAATTTTATGTTATTTTAATGCTATTTTGAAAGCTTTTTTGAATTACTAATTGTGGATCTTCTTCTGTGCAAAAACACGCAACGAACGTGGCGGGCGCGCACGGCGGAGGCGATCTTTTTGGTGGACCTTGATGCCACCTGGAGGCCAACAACGAGTGCTTGTGGGCCTTAATCCCACACACGTAGGAGTATGGAGGAGCCTTTGTCTAATTTAGTCATTATATCATAGTTTAGATTTAATTTAGACAGACATTGGAACTTAATTTCTTCTTGTGGACCCTTGTTGGGCATTTTTGGGATTGTGTTCCCAGTGTTTCTTTATTTCTTATCGCTCTTGTATGCGAGAGCGTATTTTCGGGAGCGTGTTCCCATTTTATTTAGAGTATAGGATTATTTGAATTATTTGAACTGCATACAGGTTAGTTAGTTAGTTATATTAGGTTTGAGTGGTTAATATTTATTCTAAAAAAAAATATCGAACTGCCTGCTAGAAGCTGCATATCAATAGGGCAATCATCTAGGACTAAATGAGCAGCATCTAGTTTATCTTAATTGCATTGTAGGCATCCCTGCATTGAAGAAAGCTGGAGTAAGGTACGTTTTTTTTCTTGAGCATCAATTACCTGTCATGCATCTGTATTGAACCTAAATCTAAGACCACTAAAGTGTTTGAATCGAATTAATTTAGTGGTCACTTTAAAAATTGGGACTGCTAAGAGATTGGACCTTAAAATTGTGTGCAAAAGGATCTTGTTTGCGAGATTTCAAAACTCAAAACACGAATGTATGATTGCACACCTGAGATACTGTGCACCTCACACATAAGGTCGCTAGATGAATTTCTACCTCTCCTCTTTGCACCACAAGGGAAGTTAGTTAGAAATCAACAAGCCTATCCACCAAGTTACTTCAATTCCTCGTTGTGGGCTTGATTCGAGACTTCCATCCCTTGTGAGTAGGTTGTAGGCACCAACGAAGTCGGCCTAGGAAGCATAATTTCTGCAAAACTTGTTTGGCCACCAACGGAACACCTAAGACTTAGAATCTACTAAAAACAAATTCCAATGTATTTGCGTTTGTTTTGACAATTTTAGAGCTCTCTTGGAAGTTTCTGATATCTTTTAAATCCTAGGAGAGTTTAACCTATTTAATCGAAAGAAATGGACTATCCTTACTCCTATCATTTTAACCAGGATCCCATGTCCCGAGCGTATCCATCATTTGATGGATATATTGATAATCGATGAGATCATTTATATTCTTATCCTGGGAGTACTGGCCCGATAGCTCCCACTTCTGAGCAGAGCCTAGGAGCGAGATTTTCCAACCTTGGAATCCCTACTTCTATGCAAACACCCAACCCTCCCACAATTCATGATTTTCCGTATTGAGGTTGGACTGATACCCTTAGGCAACCAAAGCCTATGATTGACTATCCTCCCCAATCTAATAGAAGTAGCCTCTCCTCTTTTATGATAGAAATGCAAAAAAAATAAAAGGAAATGATGGAATCCATGGGAGAGATGTTGAGGAATAGTCAACAATTGAATAAAGAAATTAGATAGCTTAGCTACGCTCTTCCTAGTAATTCTGATCCCTACTTTTACGATCATGATCATGAAAATAATTCTGAGGAAACCAATGACAATAGGGATCCCATTTTACGTAGCTATCACTTAGACTCTCCTAATGAGACACGACCATTAGAGGAGAACGATCCTAGTAATTATCCACCCAAGCTATATTGGAGTCAAAAGAAAGGGAAGATGGTACCTCTTGAGGATCTTGACCCTAATGATAGTATTTTCCTTACCCCTGATAACCTGGGTCAAGGTCGTATTGTTCATATCACTTTCCCTATTAATTATTAGGTGGAATCCCATTCTACCCTTAGTGAGCCTACTCCTGACCCTCCACTTAGGGAATGAACACCTACCATTCAGCATCTTGAGGATTTAAATGCACCCAATGAAGGTGACCCTAAGGGAATGAAGGATGAATTAGATCAATTTTAGTCTCAGGGATATAAAGAGTCTATTTCAGAGGACGAGGATGACCCAATGGAGGAACCTAGACTGAAAATCTGGAGTGAATCACAGGGGGATTATGTGTTATTTGAGGACTTGCCCCCTGAGGATATAAATAATCTGGTGAAATCCGGATTCCTCCCTTCTTTCGATTTTGAGAATCATCCTCTACAAAATTAGGAGTTGATATTGGAGGAAGACAAACACAATAGTGAGAAGTCTAGGGGAGACTCTTGGGGACAATATACATCAATTGAGGATTTATACCCCGAGAAGAACAACGAATTCAGTGATATAGGCTTTCTCCATAACATTAAAGATGATAATCCTCCTAAAGATATTAAGGATAATGAAGTAGCACACAAAGTCCCCGGAAAGGATGTAATTGACAAGAAAGAACTCGGGGATGGATTTCATGATAATTCTGATCTCGCTACTTCCCTAGAAACCCCACTGTCATCAAAGAGAATGTTGATCATGTGTCTACTAATGAGATATTAAATGCTATTCATGACTCATCTATTGTAGAGGAGTAGTTGGAGATTCATGAAACAATGAAGTTAGGTAAGGATGTGGAAGATGAATTCTTATTAGGAATGGAACCTAAACAGACTAAGCCCTTTGGACTTAATAATTACTACCCAATCACTCAAGCAACCTGTAGATTCCTTACCTAATCCTCGGCTCAGGTCTCTGCTCATGTACGTTCTTTTTGGAGAACATATCAGGCCAGTACATCCTTGGGTAGAATGGTGAGTTTGGATTGATGCTTGTACATTTACTCTTTCCATACAAGGGTTTGAAATAATAATGGTTATATCTTTTAAGACCCTTCCAACTTTGGAGGACTCTAGTTATCCTCCACTTATTCCATTTCGGGAGGTCCCTTTTCATATTCCTTTTGTTATCCCTAGACCTCCCCAGGTAGCCTACGAGGTTCTCTATTTTCATATCTTTTGGCAAGCATTTGGAATCACGCTGCATCATCAACTCCACAACATCCGTGGCTACCTATTTTCTAGGCCCACGCTATTACTTATATTTTTAGGGCCTAGCTTTTTCTGTTTGGAGCCAGACTTACAGGTTCCCTGTAAGTCTGGCTGTTGACAGAAAATGCAGCGCTTGTTGGGAGGCAACCCTGCATCTAGAATAACACCATCTTCAGGTGATTTCCTTCCTTTCTCCCCCTGTTTTCATTTTACAATGAGGGCATTGTAGGATTTAGCCATGTGGGGGTGCATTTTGCATTTTAGGAAGTATTCATGCATTTAGCTTAGCATATAAAAAAAACAAATTTCTTTTCTTGAGCTAAATTGGTTAGTCCCTAGCTAAACATCTTTGTCATGGAGGTGTCTTTAAAGATTTTTCTTCTTTAATTATTTCTTAAGTTTAGAATCTAGTACATTTACTTCACTTGCATGTAGACTGGGTAACGGATCTTTGAAGAGAACCAATAAGCATTTTTAGTCTAGTGAACCCTTGGATAATCAAAAGGGAGTCAAGCATACTATCTTCTAGTAGATCCACCTCATATTTGTGAGAGGAAAGTAGAGAGATTACTGGTGCGCTAAGTCTAGTGCAAGGAATCTTAAGTTTTGGACAATTAGATGATGATACTATAGAGTTAGGTATAGTTTTCGCTTTTTGTTCCTATGTGCGTACATTGTGTGAATTCCTGAGAGTCACCAAATAAGGCAGATACACAGAGATTGAGTCTTAATAAAGTTGACTATGGTGGATGGTTATGACTGTCCTTTATAGAGTCCTCAGCTAAAGGAGGGTAATAGTGTCAAAGGTCAAAAATATGCTTGTCCTATCCATTCCTTCTTGGTGCTGAGAGTAGGTACTTCCACCAAATAAGCCACATAATATCCTCTTGACCATCATCATCCCTAATAATGCCTCATAAATAAAAGTCTACGTCGTGTTATGTTGATTTATAAAGAAAGAAAAAGAAACAATTATATTAAAAAAAAACAAAAAATAAAAAAATAAAAATAAAAAAAAGAAGAAAAGAGAGAGAGAAAAGAAAAAGAAAAGAGTCCAAGTTTATAATTTTATCTTCGTGACGATGTTTTTGAGGCAACAAAAATACCCATCGCGATCCACCAAATATGACCCATACCCACCTTTCAGTATTTCTAATTGCCCGAATACTGACTGAGGACTCTAACTTACCTGTAGAGTTATTAGGACTTTACTTGAAGTGTGAAAGCCATGTGAGGCCACCAAATAGTGAGTACATTTACAAAATTTGGTGAGATTTGT
This sequence comes from Thalassia testudinum, assembly GCA_037157565.1. NCBI lineage: Eukaryota > Viridiplantae > Streptophyta > Magnoliopsida > Alismatales > Hydrocharitaceae > Thalassia > Thalassia testudinum. The sequence continues at coordinate 125,883,809 of JAZHRO010000063.1, forward strand.
GATCTTAGAAAGAAAAGAAGGAAAAGAGTGAGCACAGAGGAACATTAAGAGAGCATAGTGTTCAGATTCTCTCTGGGTTGACTTATTCGATAGTCTGGATATCTGATTGCACAACAAAAATACACTAACAATTGTGCTATCTTGTGCTATTTCCAAGCATTGCCAGTGTATATTAGGTAGCCATAGTCGCATTTGTGAAAATAAACGCATGCATGCATTTATTTGAGAGGGGAGGGGAGTGAATAAAATGGCCTTGAAATTAACGTATTCCTCAAGTGCTGCCTCGTAAAATCTCCATCTTCATTTTTTATTGGCTTTGAATTTCTTCTCCTCCACGGCTGTAGGGCATGGCTTGATCTTCTTCGCGCCATTCTCTGCACTGCATGCCCTGCCAGCTGCATGCTCAGCCATGCACAGCCCAGGGCATGGCTGTGCTTGCCTCCTTCCGCTTTAAAAAGGGCACAGCTATCTTCTTTCCAAGGGGGACCTGGTCCAACACAAAAAAATCCAACACACACAGCAGCCTTCCCTCTCCAGGCCGTCTCCTCCACTCTCCCCTCCATACGCAGCCTCTCTTCCACCTGAGGAGGTATGCTGTGGGCAGGAGCAGCTCACAGTGGTGCACGACTACCACTGTGAGTCCCACCACCTCCCAGCTCATCAAAGAGCCCGTGGGCGTGGTGGTTCTCCTCTCTGTTTTCGTCATTCCATCCATTTCCGCCATTGCCACAGAGTCGAGCTTTGAAGCTCAACCGTAGCTGCAGCAAGGAACCGGCCACTCCACGTCACGCGCAGGCCACCACGTGCCCTTGCAGCAGTTGGCGTAGCTCTTTCCACGTGCGCAGGCTCGCTCCGTAGCGCCAACACACGCAAAATCGCCAGCAGTCGGTCGCGCGAGCCGAGCGCGCACTGTAGCCACTGTTCACGCTAGAGAGTGAGACACTATGGCTACAGTGCGGTGACCGGAAAGTTTCTCAGTTATCCGGTCACCGCGCGCTCTCTCTCCGCACCACAACCGTCGCCAGCTCGTTCACGCGCCTGCTCCTGCGTACGCTAGCGCCCCCTTCTTTGCCTGCGTTCCCCTCAGCGCGCAGTGCGGTGCGCTACGGTCTGCAGCGCGCTTCGCTGCAGTCCCTCCCTCGCGCTCGCTCCCTCCAGCGTGCACGCGCATCTTCGCATGCATACGCGCCTG